>CM029503.1:38491101-39091101 GCA_017140595.1 Eucalyptus curtisii | reverse complement strand
AGTACATCTCCCTATATAATGAACGTTCATCTCCCTTATCCAGTACATGTATCATTCGATACATTGATATTAATGATAAGTACATTCTTGTTCTCCTATAAATAGGAGTTTAGTTTTGATGTCCAATAACAACGATCAGAACAACAATCACAATATAGTGAAATATCTGGCTTTCTCTACTATCTCTAGTGTTCACTTGCTTTCTCTTCTCAATCTCTTCTCTGTTATATATTCGCAATACAATATTTTACAACATGATAACATTTTAGAGTTATGGATTCATTTGTTTATCCTCGTTGTTTGAATTGAAAAGTATGCAATTAGAGATTTATTTTGCCTTTTTTTTTGTGATTTTCAAGCCAAATAATAAAGCCTGACCAATAAATAAGGTGAAAGATGATTGGTGCAATGCGATGCCCAATATATAAAAACTTTAGCTTTATTACAACTATATCTTTCTACTTTTTATTTTACATATTATAATTTTCAATACTACACGTTAAGAAAGTCACACAATACCTATCTTATCATTTTTTGTACACCTTGCCTTACCTAAGTTCAACCGCTTAATTATACTTCATCATCAAATTTACAATAGATTTTTCTTTCATTAGTTGATCATATAATGTATTTTATGGTAATGTTACTTCATTAACATATGTAATTCGCACAACTACTACACAACAATACGATTAACAAGCCATTTTGCTTTTTAGCGCTATCTATATAAGGAGTTTCGCGAGTAATAGTCTAGACACAAATCAAATAACGAATGTGAACTTCTAATAAATTGCTTTTCATTAACGGGTAGACAATTGTAGTGTTGACTTCTTGCATTAACATTATCAAGATAAAAATTATTACGCGTATACTATGGACACCCTTTTTTATCAAAATAAAACGGAAAGTGAATTAGATGGATTTGCTATTCTCGAGACAGATGATTTGAATTTTTATTACAATAATTTGATTTTCTTTATATATTCCCGCGTATCATGAAGTGCTATCCTAATTCCCTTCTCTTGAGTGCGGGTTGCAAGATAATTGCCATGATACTACTGTCATGACACTACTTGGACAGTGACACTACTTGGACAGTGGTCCATCAAGAGTCGACTCGGACATCATCTAAATAGAAGGAAAATCATAATAATTTTTTCAACTATAGGGAATACAATTTTGAATAGATTTAAATGGACAGGAAATCTAAAGAAAACATTTTTACCTTTTATTTTGACGATTTTTGAATCTTTTAAGAAGACAGGGGTAGTTACTATGAAGTAAAAAAAAAAAAAACATATGGAGCTCTAAAAGTACAATAATAAAGAAAACAGAACAAAAATCACAAAAGCTAACCCCAAAACATACTCTACATTTACAACTACTTGTGCCAAAATCACAAATACACATTAGAGAAACTTGAAAATTTACATTTTGACAAAGCAGACAAACTTCATGAGGATTGGGTTTTCCTATCCAAGTAATCATGTAGGGTGAACCATCCCCAGAATTCCCTAGTCCATTTCATTCATGATTCAAAAGATCGATTTATCGCTTTATAAGCGTGGAGTGGACCAATTCTCATGCTGCAGATATGCTAGTCACTGTGCTTGGTCGAGGAGTTTCCATGTTCATCGCATGACAGTGTGCTGGTATAGCCAACAATGACATCTCCACAGGGGACTAGAGTTCTGACAGCGTCTTCTTGACTTTCTCCGCCGCCTTGCGGGCACTCGCATCCGCCATCTCCGCAGCGGATCTGGCCGAATCCTCCACCGCGGTCTTCCCCTTCTCCACGCTTTTGGCCACCGCCTCTCTCACCGTCTCTCCCACTTCCTTGGCCTCCCCGCCTCCTTTCTCAAAATCCCCCGATCCTCCCCTAAAACTTCAACCCACAGACACGTTCCACATGAATTTGGAATATGAAGAATGGAATCGCAACAAGTTGCAGCGTAACTTACTCAAGGTTTGGGGGGAAGAAGTAGGCGCGGGCTTGGCAAGCGAGGGCGGCGAGCTTTTCCCGGTTGAACGACAAAGCGCTGCTCATAATTTGATGAACCATCGACCGAGGTTTCTGCTCGGGGTGACGATCATCCGCTACCGTGGGACGCTCTGCTAATACAAACCGAAGCACAAAAAGCGAGCAAAGGAAGATCAACGTTCCTCTCATGGCTTTGTCCATGGTCGACCCCTCAAGTTGATCATGCGGAGGAGCAATGAAGAAGAAGAAGAAGGGTTATCTTGACACGTCCGCGTTCTGATGGGAAGCCATGCAATGGATGTCGTGGAGGACGTGGGCGGTGTCCACGTTCCCAGGCGTCCGTGCGAGAAGCTTCTCAGGTTTCCTGCGTGGGACGACTCTTACAATTTTTATAATCTTTTGTCTTAAAATTCAATCGTCGGGCAACTCAATCCTTCATTTATTGACGTGCCGATGTCTTACACGATGACTCGATATTTTTCATCGTTGAAGCAAATAAAATTCGCATAGCATTTTTAACATCGAAAAATGGAAAGAGAAAAAGGATATTGTCCCTAATCCTATGAAATCAGGGGCAGTCATATTTCGAAATTGGTGTCCTCCTCTCTATGAGCATTTTACCCGCGATGCCTGCGTTGGCTTTTGTTCTTAAACCCGCCCAACACCTTTGTCACTCCATTTTGTTTCGAATTGTGCATTTGCACGGAGGGAGGGAAAGAACTCCAATAAGGGATATGGTGCCTTGGACGTTTACCTGCATTTTTATTTTTTTTTTCAAACTCGTAATTTGCAGAAGTTTATGGTTCAGTGCAACTATATATTCCTCCTCGTAAATTTCTTTTTTGGTAGTTTTTGCTCATTATTGGGTTGGTTTTTGTAAAGCTTGGTTCAAGAACTCGTATCTCGAAACTCTCTCTAGAGTAATTTCTCTCCGTTTTCTCCTTCCTTTTCGCTTTTCTCATGATTGTTCCTAGTCGCTAGTCAGAAAAATCTAGCTACGACTGTAATGAAGCAATGCCAGAGGTATCAAGATTTCTCACCCGAGCTTGTCGATCGACTAAATAAATGAAGTGTTGAAGCAAGTTGAATTCATGCATGTTGACGATGGCTAGCTTTTCTTGTTGCAAGATCTTTAATATGATCTTGTTGCGCCTCATAGAAGTCACTCCATAATAACCGATGATCTGCATCGGCTGCCGTCAGTTCCTTTGTCTTTATACTACATTTATCATTAGTTTATCAAGAAACCAACAAATTATGCATTGGAAAGAGAGAGAAGATGAATAAAATCAGGAACCGTTACGGATGTCATTAGAGATAACTTAGCAAGCGATATCAATTGAATGATGGTAAGTAAAAGGCCTGTTCTGGACCTCCCAATAGGAGACTCTTTGGCTTGAGGATAGCAGATGATGATATGGTATGAACACGAGATCAAGAAGCGTGGGAACGCTGTGAATTCGAACATTGTAACGTAAGTTCTCCAAACTTAATGAGAAACAAATACGGAAAAGTACATTGATGCGGCGTTATTAACTGATAAGAAGACTTATGTAACTAATGGAGCGTGCCTGGGTGGTTACGCTTACATTTTGTCGTCTCTCTCTACAGCCACGGTCGACTCCTCCTCTTGGCGGGCATGCATTGCAGATCCCAGCTATATAGGTACACCTCACGTCGTCTTATAAACTGCAGAGGTAACGTCGCCCTGATCTGTTCTTACAAATAGCAAAAGCCAAGACCAGAGCAAATCAACAAGATGGCTCGACCTGAGTATCCTCATCAATCACCAGTGATGCTCGGAAGTCTTGCATTGATGACGGTTCTTTTGTTTGTCGTCACCGGCAGCGACAGCCACAATGGCGGCAGCCTCCAAGGATGGGATTCCAGCGCTCATGCCACATTCTACGGCGACATCCGTGGCCATGACACCATGAGTAAGCTACTTTAACTGCAAACTGCACTGACTTTAATCACGCACACGCACAAGTCCCTCAACGTGACATATATATATATATATTTCATTCTTGTTGGCTTTTGCACAAAGTGGGAGCTTGTGGGTATGGCGACCTGTTCAAGCAAGGGTATGGACTGAAGACAACAGCCCTAAGCACGGTCCTCTTCAACAACGGAGCGACTTGCGGAGCCTGCTACGTGATAATGTGCATCCATTCCCCCTGGTGTTTACCCAACCGGCCCATCATCCGCGTCACTGCCACCAACTTTTGCCCGCCCAACTACACCAAACCGACTGAGGTCTGGTGCAACCCGCCCCAAAAGCACTTTGATCTCTCCCTGCCCATGTTCCTCAAGATCGCTCCCTACCGTGCTGGGATCGTGCCCGTGGCATTCCGCCGAGTGAAGTGTGGTCCGAAGCAAGGAGGTATGCATAAATATAGTCCCGCAAGAACTAAAAAGAGGCCTCGAGTTCGATTCCTGTGTTATGCGTTATCCTATTTAATGTTATAAGTGAAGTGATATGGGTGAGCATACGAACAGGGATGAGGTTCGAGATGAAAGGGAACGAGTGGTGGTTGCTGGTGCTTGTGTACAATGTCGGGGGAGACGGGCAAGTGGTGGACGTGAAGATCAAGGGGACGAGGACGGGCTGGTTCGGGATGACTCGGAATTGGGGTCAGAATTGGCAAACCTCGGTCGTCCTCCGAGGCCAGGCCTTGTCCTTCCGGGTCACAACCAGTGACCGGATGGTGCTCCAGTCCGACAACGTGGCGCCGCCGGATTGGCAGCTTGGCCGGACTTATGAGGGCAGGAATTTCGCCGATTAATAGTGGTGTTCGAAGTTTGTATACCGCCCTTCGTAATAATTCGAGATGATTTTGTATTGTTAGAGTAGAGAGGGGGAGAAACCGGGATAATCAAGAATCACAAGTGTTGAGCTAATTAGTGATTTGATGAAGATAGCCAAAAGAATCAAACCTGGCAGATCGCCCAACCATTTGTCTTTTGACGATAACCAGACTGATTTTTGGGACGATTCTTGATGGGCTTCCCCTCCCTGATTTCCTCTTTTTATATTCGATATGCGATTATATTGCTTTTTTCTCTTTTTAGTGGGAGTTTTACCAAAAAAAAAAATTGCTTATGAAAACTGATTAAACATTCATAAACGGATATTACAGCCAATTCACGTGACACTGATTACGTGCATAAAAAAAATTAAAAAAAAAAAGGAAAAAAGGAGCTAGTGCCATTGAAAACTAAAACAAAATCAATTTCGTAGGTTAGTGACTATCAATATCAAGGGCGAATAATTGGGTTAATTTATCGTAAAGTTGTCAAAATGGATCACAAATCCATATGTTCCCTTATATTTGTTAAAATGAGTCATACATGAGTCACATAAAACTCAATATATGGGTCATGGACGGGTTTTGAAAAGTAAAGTCCAAAACAGACGGATATTAATGGATCAGTTAGTCGCCTACTTACAACCCAAATTAAATATGGAGTCGGTCCATGAAGTCACCAAGTCTTTTATTTTCGGACAAAAAGCTATCCATTCTTCAAATGCGACAATTTAAGAAGAAAAACTACAAAAGATGGATCTAGATCACATATGATTTAGGTATAGGCCAAGTCGGGTGTCGATTGTTGAATTTGTATTGTGTATAAATGGGTCAATTTGGGTCAGAACATTTATAATTTGACCCAAACATGATCCCACCCACCTATTTGATGGGCCTCATTTCATCAAGGATCAAACCGATTGGTTTCAAGTGGATTTATGTAGGGACCGATTCAATTCCTGAGCAAAAAATTGAGAAACCAGATTTGATCAGTTTCTTATGCTATGCCCTAAACCGTCATTAGGAGAACAAGCCATGTACTAGTTTTGAGTCGGTTTGAAAGCAAACCCACTACAGAGGCAAGTGTCATGGCCTAGAGAAATGACATGACCTCAAGGGCTTTTGAATGAAGGACTATGGCTGACCCATGAAGAACAGTTAGACCTCGAAGATTTTAAGTCCTAGGATTTTCTTGTATATTCTAAGATACTCCTAAGGGCGGACAACATTGTACTTGTGCACTCTTGTAATAAATCCTATAGATTGGAAGAAGCAATTTGTACCGTTAAATTGAGGAGGGATTTACAACTGTGGTTAGGCTTGTATATATAAAGGTCTCTTCCCCCTCATTCGTATCATCTCACAAGTAATGGTATTCCATAACTTCTCTCTAAAGACTCTTGTGAGCGTGAGCAAGTAATGCCAACCTAAAAATAATTCCTAAGATCACATAGAACGTTAGATCGGATCCATGACAAGTGGTATCATAGCAAGTCAATCCTAATCGCAATGGATCCATGTTCGCCAATGGTGAGAAGCACTGAGATGGGAAAGTCGTTGAGGAATGAAATGGAAGGCTACCAAGCAACAAGGTGCCAAGACAAAGAAGGATGTCTTCATCGACTTCATTGTGAACTTGCCCAAGTCTGAAGGGTGGTAGACTCTCATGGTTATGGCGGATTAGTTTCCTAAGTATGTGACATTTGTGCCCACAACAAAAGATTGTTCGACCGATGAGGCAGTCAAACTATTTATGAAGCACGTTGTCAAGTATTAGGGAGTATGACAAACGATTGCGAGCGGTTGCGATCCCCAATTCACTAGGAGATTCTGAACAAGCTCTTTAAGCTTTTGGGATTAGATCTCAACTTCTCCACAAGTATCTATTCCCAAAGTGATGGTTAGATAGAAAGGGTGACTGTGCTCCTAGAGTTGTGCTTCGGACACTATGTGAGCACAACGCTACAATTGAATTAGGCAAAGTTGATTGATGTAGTCCGGTTCTCTTATAACTTGCAATGAAGAGAATCTACAAGCCAAAGTCCATTCAAGATTGTGACGAGACAGCAACCATAACTTGCAACAAAGAAAATCTACGAGCAAGAGTCCATTCAAGATCGTGACAAGGCTACGACCACTCACCTAGAGTTTAGTTGCAACAGGCTCTTAATTCATTAAGTAGTGGCATGGGCAGGCATACTTGGAATGGACGTGTCTACATAAAGCCTCGAAGCACATGAAAAAGGGGATGATAAGAAGCAATGGCACATGGAGTATCAAGTTGGGAACCTAGTGTTGGCCAAGCTACACTTGGTTCTTTGATACCGGGACAAGCATAAGGAGTTAATCTGTTGCTACAAGAAGCCATTTCGAGGACAACAACGAGTCGAGAAGGTTTGTGAAAACTAAAAGTACATATGATGTTATCTATTAGCGTGCCTAAACCTTTTTATGTAGACAAGGAGGACTTGGGTCGAGGGGAGTCGCAATAGGCACTACTTAAGGCAAAAACCTCATATGATTGAGACGTTGACTTTATCATGGCGAATTGAGTCATATAGAAGCAACATTGTGCGCTAAAGTGAGTGTATCTAATCCAATGAAAGGTTGGTAAGGAGAGTGAAGCTAATTGGAAACCCACTGAAGCACTTTGGCAATTCAAGAAGCAAATCGATTCATTCCCTGACAAAGATGAGGGCGCCAATTGGTGAGGGAAAATATTCTAGAGAAGTGACACAACTTAGAGGGTTTGTGAATGAAGGACTTGGCTAATTCATGAAGAATAGAGTTTTCTTGTGTATTTTAGAATACTCTTGGGTGGGTAATATGGAAAATGTACACTCTTGTAATAAATTGGGATAATTGGTAAAGAACAGATGTAATCTCCACAAATTGAGAATGGACCTAGGACTGTGATTAAACATATAAATATATATATATGTATACACATATATATATATACACATATATATGTATACATATATATATACACATATATATGTATACATATATATATATTTATTTATATATATATAGGAGTCTCCTTTGCATCAAGTAATGGAATTTCAGAGCTAGATGGACTCCCATGATGCAAGTCTGGTCATCGCCCTTCTTCCCTCCTCTATTGTCTTTGTTAGAGACCTTCTTCCTCCTCCTCTGCTGTCTTTGTTAAATAAAAGACTCCAAACGCGTCAGTGTTATGGAGAGAATGTTATTCGAGGTAACAGGCAAGAGGAGACTGAAGTAATAGCCCATTTGGTTCGGCTTTTGGGAATACCTTTGCAAAAACGCAAATACCTTTAAATGAAGAGAGTTTTCCGAAATGCAAATAGCGTTTAGTGAATTGTAATTCTAAAATGTATTGAGCCAAAATACTGTTTGGTAAAATTTGCATTTGTAAATAACTTTTATTAAATTAAAAAAAAAACGAAAAAACATTTGCATTTTTTTTTTAAAGTCTGGCCATCGACCAGCCAGATCTGGCTGCTGGATCTGGTGGTCGGACCGCCGGATCTGCACGTCGGACGTCCAGATCTAGCCCCCGGATGCCGTCGTCTGAGGTTACGCAACCCTAGACATCACCCAAACCTAGGCGGGTGACGCCTAGGCGGTTCGGCCATCACCTTGGTCGCGAGATTTAGGCTATCAATCACCTAGGTCGCGTGACCCAAACGTCACTTGAGATTCGGTGACAGTCGCCAAGGTCGAGCAACCCTCAGGCGGCGGTCACCGACGCACGCGACCCTTTGAGCGGCGGTTGTCGATCTCTGATCGGCTTTTCCATGCAGTGATTTTGAAGAAGATGAACAGTAACCAACTTACATTTCAAAAATGCAAGTTCCCAAATATCTTGGACCTACTTTGGAGATGCAATTGTATTTTTTCAAAGTTGAGCAAAAATACGAACCAAATACGTTTACATTTGACAGACTTTAAAGCCTCAAAGCCCGTTCCAAATAATGCGAACCAATCGAGGCCTCTCGAGTCTCGCCTGACTGGCTGACGCCATCTCGCCTCGTCTCCCTCGATCTCGCGGGTAGCGGCGTCGCCTTTGTCGGTCGGACGCCAATCAGAGCCCCACTCCTAGGCGCACACTCTCTCTCTCTCTCCCTTTCCATGTCGATTTCGATTTCGATTTCGACTTCTTCCTCGAATGTTTCGATTTCGGCGGCCGGGCGGGCGCTAGCTTTAATCCTCTGATTTTTATTTAGTAAACAATCATATCTATTTTCTGAGATTTTGCGTGTCACGACATATATTTATTCTCTTTTTTTTTTTTAATTGTAGTAATACTAAAGAACTGACCCCAGCGGGACGGGAGGAGGTGGAAGACGAAAACTTTGGGAAGCAAGATCTTCCTTCTTCTTCACCTCCTCCTTCCTGTGCAAGTGTGAATGCAAAGTGCTCGCCTTTCGAGCTCTGGATCCATCGGTGCGGCAGTAGATTCCCATTGGAGCCGCGCCACCATCGTCACATGCTCAGATCTCCGGGCCAATCGGGGAGATGGGGAGGCCGGTGGGGAAGCATAAATCTGCCAGATTGGTGTTCGCATGCGTCCTCCTCCTAGGGTGCGGCCTCGTTTACGACTATTTCTGGGCTGCTTCTCCGCGTTTCACTTCTTCCTCTTCTCTTCTTTCCTCCAATTGGGCTGCCGACAATCCCCCCTCCAGCATAACCGTGCCCGGCAGCGCTGATGGGAGCTCCCTCGAGGTACCCATTCTTGCGCAGTCCCTGTTTCGGCTAGTCGCGGCTACTTTCTTGCTTGTTTACTGGGGAAAGGATGGCCCACGATTCGATTTTGGCTTTTGCAAATGCTGGGAGAGACTTGCTCGTTCGGGATTTACAATGAGTAATGCTTTCTTGTTGACCTGTGTAATTGAAGGCCAAGAGGGGTTGTGTTCTTTTATAGGGACGACCTGCGGAGAGGGATGATGCTCCTGGGAGAGTCTTGTCTGCAACTTTTGCAGATTTACCTGGGCCGGAGCTGAAATGGGAGAGGATGGCTCCTGCGCCGGTGCCTCGATTAGATGGGGCAGCAATTCAGATAAAGAATCTCCTTTATGTGTTTGCGGGTTACGGCACTATTGATTTTGTAAGCACACCACCGACCTCCTTGGTTTGGCGTGTTTTATCTGGACTAGGAAGCAAGCTATCGACTTCAATGTCTATATCGTTCTCGTAATATGTTAACTGGGCAGCTTTGCTGCTTCTCCTTGGGAACTTTTCTATTCTTGTTGTTGCTTTGTTACTCTAATGATGCATTGTGGTGAACTTTGCGTCCGATGAAGTTTGAAGTTCTGTTATGTTAAACCTTAAAAATAGAACTATGCCCAGACGAAAAGCAAGAAACTTTTCCTTTTTATCTTGGGTAGATAATGAACGGCTCAGTCTGCTAAATCCCAAATATATTGCCATGGAAGCATGACTCAAGATTGGTTTAATTCCCAGAAATGCTGTTTAGACCAGCCTCCTTGCTTGTGTTGTCTGGCGTCGTGAATTGTTATATGAAGAACATGCGAACATGCCAGGAGTATGTAGTACTAAAGTACTTGGATCAGCATCATTACTTCAGTAATTTGTGAGCCATGTGAGTTGATATCAGAGGCAAATGAGCTATGTTTGGAATTGGACTGGTGAGACTCGAGTTTATGTGTGATCACCTTGAGTTTGGATACCTTGTTTCCCCTGTTAAATTCCTCATGAGATATTTCATGTCATATTCTTATAATGCTAATCGCGAGTGCTCTCATAGTATTATCATGTATTCCTTCGGCCATGTTGCCTTCTCATTTAGGAGACATATCTAACCACGGATGTAAAGTTGGCGTGTTTTGCATTGTATGGTACTGTATCTGAGCCTGGAGGTTCTGACACTTCCTCTTTTGCTTTAATTTTTGGTTGGCCAAACAGGTGCATTCTCATGTTGACATATACAACTTTTCAGATAATACTTGGGGAGGAAGATTTGACATGCCAAAAGAAATGGCTCATTCACACTTGGGAATGGTGACAGATGGGAGATATATATATGTGGTCACAGGACAATATGGTCCACAGTGTCGTGGACCTACAGCACACAATTTTGTGTTAGATACTGAGACCAAGCAGTGGCATGACTTGCTCCCTTTACCGGTTCCTAGGTACATTATTTGTTCTCCACATCTTAAGTTTTAGGCCTTCTAGAGAATTTTCTTATCATCATACTCTTGTTTTCTGGGGTAATTTTCTGTGGGAGTACTTTAATAATCTTTATGAGCATGATGAGCTTTTACAAATCATACTGAATATGTGAGATCCTATATTGTTTGTTCTTTTTTTCCTCCCAACTTATTTCCTTATTGCAATTATCATTTTTCTTTGTAAACGGCTCCAATTGGATTTTACTCCTGTCGAAATCAGTGGAATTGTTCTTGCCTCTCCTTTAAGGATGTTTTTAAATTTGCGAATTTTAGGTATGCACCTGCAACCCAACTTTGGAGAGGTAGACTTCATGTGATGGGAGGCAGCAAAGAAAATAGGCATACGCCTGCAGTTGAGCACTGGAGTCTTGCTGTGAAGGATGGAAAAGCATTGGAGACGGAATGGAGGAATGAAATAACAATTCCCCGTGGAGGACCTCATAGGTTCATTTCCCCTTTTTTTGGAGATATCCTCTCCTAATTTATTTCAGTGCAAGGTTATCCATTGCTGTAGTTGTTTCTGCTGCTCTCAAGGATGCTCACTTGAAAATTTTATATATCTTGAGTAACAATCTTGTACAACAAGGAGCACTTGATCACCGTAGGCGTAGAATCACTCTCATAAATGCAGACGTCTACTTAATGGTTTTCCCTTAATCTTTGACAAATGTATGGATTCAGTGTAAAAACATTGACTACTTGGAAACAAGAAACTCAAGATTACTTGGAGGACCTTTATCCCATGCAATTTGTTAGAGGCATTTCCATTTCCAAATATCCATTGGATTTTCACATAAGCATTCTATTGGATTTGCACATAAGCATCATCACCTTTCCGAAATGTTAAAAGACGTTTAATCAATTCTATGTTGTTTCACCTTGAAGTTATTTCCATGCAGGGCCTGTGTTGTGGTTGACGACCGATTGATGGTTATGGGTGGTCAAGAAGGTGATTTCATGGCAAAACCTGGATCGCCTATTTTCAAATGCTCCCGTAGAAAAGAGGTAGCATGATTAGTGTCCCTCTCAAAATTTCTTTAGAGACGGGAAAACTTATGTTGTTGACCTGGTCGACGTCATTGGATACTAGTTATATAACTTAATATCTATTTGTGATTTTCTCAGTTCATCTGTTCATGTGTCTTATATAGTATACTTTTCATTGTTTTTTGTGTTCCGAGGGGACACCCTAGCTATATCATCTATTTGATAAATTTAGCTTTTGCTTAACCAAGGCAATGCTTTGTTCACTCTGTCAGGTTGTTTACGGCGATGTTTACATGCTAGACGATGAGAACAAGTGGAAAGTATTACCTTCAATGATAAAGCCAAACTCCCACATCGAGTTTGCTTGGGCTCATGTTAATAATTCTCTTGTCATTGCTGGAGGCACAACGGAGAAGCATCCTGTGACAAAGAAGATGGTGCTTAACGGGGAACTGGTTCGGTTTAATTTAGATACACTGGTATTAACTCCTTTCTTCATTATAGTTGGAAAGAAGACATGCCCATAACTGTGTCTACAGTTGCCTAGGAACGTAGATGGGTAGATAAAATAATTAACCATGCTCATCGTATTCACCGTTACAACACTGATCATCGTTAGAAGCTCTGCCTAATTAATCATATTTTATTGTCAACATTGCTTGTATGGTTCTTTGCCTATTCTCCTTGTATGCCATTGGTCCATTGTTCATCAGGTCACTTAAAACACTTTTCAAGTTATTCTGCTCTGCAAATTCATGATATTTCCTGAATCTCAGGGCCATTTGGTTCTCTTTGTCCCTTATCATGCACTAAGTATAGTTGTTGCATTGCTTACAATTCTGAATGATTAATTTGTCAAGTTTAAAGCATAAACATATTTTACGAGGTTTCTCCTCTGGCATCCCGTGAAGCTAGGTTTTTTGTTAAATCTCAAGCATAAACACGTTTCGCAAATTTTTTTTTTTTTTTTGACATCCTGTGAAGCTTGGTTTCGGGGGGGCGGGGCTTTACAAGATGGTACTACCTTTTCAGGTCAAAGATCTTCATTCTCATTCTTTTTTTGGGTTCTGTTTTTCTGGTCATGTCACTGCCTTTGCTTAAGTACATTCAGCAACGATGCTATTACATGGTTTATCATCACTGGATTCCGACCTGTCTTCCCATTCCCCATTTACTCAGCAAAGAACTAGACTGTTCAAGATAGATGTTTTCTCCTAGGTCAATACAACAAATAAACTTTGATTGCTCCAGCTAATGGACAGACCCCTTGATAATTTCATATCATTCAGAAGAGCTCGGTTTATTTGATACACTTCACTAATTGTACTTTTTGCCTTTTACTTCTGTCATGTCCGAAATGATGCAGAAATGGTCTGTGATTGGTAAACTCCCTTACCGTGTGAAGACTACACTTGTTGGGTTCTGGGATGGGTGGTTTTACTTCACATCTGGACAGCGAGACAAAGGACCGGCTGATCCATCACCAAAGAAGGTCATCGGAGAGATGTGGAGAACCAAATTAAGATTGTAATTTTTTGTTTCCGACCGATTCTTTTATTGGGTACTTGGGATGCAATTTTTTGGTTATGATGCGTTATGCCTAGTTCAGTGGGAACAAGGGGCGGGAATGGTGTCTCCCCTAACCATGTATAGAAATGCAGGCTTCACGGGACCAATACTGTAACTGTCGAAGTTCTATAGTGTTATATCTCCATTGATTCTTGAGGAACCGTTCTGGTATGAACTACTTCGTGATGAAATTGTCCATTGGAGTTTGACGCCTTGAGCGCAGCATACTTGTGTCTCCTTTCTAGTCTCCTTATAACAAGTATCAAGAGCTCTAAAAAACATGGTCAATGCAATTCAATGCTCCCCCTATGATTACCAACACCCCAGGACTATGGTCAGGAATAAGCCATTTAAAGATTTTATCTGTTTATGCTCTAGGGTATCCCACAGAAAACAACCTCACCAATAGGAGTAGATTCGTGTCTAATTCCTTTTATTAGATGCATGGATATCATTTAATCGTAGAGTCGGCGGTACATACAGGACCAGGTAAGCGACTGAGACAAAATGATAAACTGCACCAATTCTACTGGTCTTCAGAGCCGAAGCATTAGTTCTGCCAGGAAGAGCTCCCCATCAAACCTGAGGCCGGATGATTCTGCAGGTTGAATCAAGCCATCCACCATTCCCCCGTATATATACAGGTATCTTCCAGAATGATCAGCACAAGTTCGATGAAATGATCTACCGTTGGGTTTGTAACCTTTGGAGTTCAATCTTTTCCACGACTTCCCTTCAATTGGCTGGAATCTGATGGATGGAATTGCTTTAATGTCCAACACCCAAAAGTCATTCTTTCGGCGCCTGCGTGAATCCTCACCCCCATGAATTAGCAGGCGACCTCCTAAGACGAGGTTAGCCGAGTGGCCGACTCTTGGAAGGCAAACGCCTTCGGGTATATCACTTAACTCGTAGAACAATTGCACCCACGTCCCATTGCCCTCAGACAAATCCAAGAGCCACACATCGTTGAGCACCTCGTAGCCCAATCCTCTCCCTCCAAATAACACTGCTAGGCTTCCCCCGATGCAAGTCAGTGAGTGACCTGAACGAGCAGGGGGTGATGGCTGAGTCACAACCTCATGCCATCTTCCTAAACAGAAGTTTTCAGACAGTTCCAATACCCACGTGTCTCCTAATCGAACGCCATACAACCCTATTCCTCCGTGGACAACCATCTTCCAGTCGTCGATGCAGCATGCAGCATGTGCTCCACGGGCTGGTGGTACGATTGAATCCACATCAAGTAGCCTCCACACTAACGTGATGCCCAAAGTCTCATGCCCTGCGACTTGCCCCACCCACGTATCATTTTGGCGGTTCCCATGGTCATTGATTCCTCCAAACAGAACAAGGAAATCGCCAATCACCACACATGTATGCCCAAATCTTCCACTTGGAGAGCCTGAATTCACCCTCTGCCATTTCAATCTCCTCCTAAAATCTTGTCCAATATATGCCACCCAAGTGTCATCGAGATGACGTCCTAATGTGATCAAGATATTAGATAAAGAGAACAATATTCAATAGTGAAATCATGCATTTGCTGATCTACTATGGCCGAAAAAGTTTTACTCTGCTATTGAATGCAAATGAACCACTTGCTCGAGCCAGCCATAACAGATGCTCAGCTCCAAGAACCATTTGATATAAGAATATACTCTCCCTTTTAGGAAACAAACTATAAAGAGATCATTTTTCAGTTTCTCAGAATTGTCGTTTGGGACCAATCTTATCCTGTATAACTCTTACAGAGCTTGATGCATGAGGCACATCCTTGAAGAAGCAATTTGCTAATAAAGCTATGAACTTTGTATGTCACTCCTCTCCTTAATTAAAAGATCCTTAAAAAAGAATGGTTAGAAAAAGCTAGGATAATTTATCACACCAGCAATCAGACCACGGACTAAAGATCGAAGCAATAATGCAGAGAGCTACATGGGTGAGGCGATACAAAGATGCAAGGCAAATATTACCGGCTTAATGATTAACATCCACATAAGACAAGCTGGTCTAACAGAAAATACTTTGCATTGAAATGACATATCATTGAAGCACGTTCACCAAGGAAAAGAGAATCAAAACTGAGCAAAGAGTTAGAAGGTAAAGGATTTCTATGATACAAACGTTTGTATGGCAAAACCATCAAAATTGAATACAGGGAAGACAGTCATCAGCTGTTAGATTAATGTGAACAATTCCACATCTAATATTATTCCATGAGGAGGTCAGTCAGCAAGGATTTCTCGTGAATCAGCCAATCCGAGTGTTCATATACTGATAGGGCCAGATTAGAAAACCAAAAGCTATCCTCCTCTCCCCACTAAGTATCCAAAAGATGAAAGGACGGAGGCTACGCTTTTGGTGCCCCCTCCGATCATGATTAAAGAATTCAGGACTGATGGTCACCCGTGAATATCAATTCCACATTCTCTCTCTGGCTATCTTCGTAATGGTTTGAGCCATTGAAACAATGCTGTTAGGAGGAAGAAAAGTTACCGTGATGATGCTAACAGAATATCGTCTCAGAAAGGCAAAGTGTCTATTTTCTTTGGGAGACAAACAAGTTTGCAAGAGCTATTCTGATGATCTACCCCTTCCATTGGCAGCTTCATCTCAATAAAATGCTAAGCGGTACTCATTTTGGTCAAGGTCAATAGCAAGCTAAGGAATATTCATGATGGTCATTGTCAATAGCAAGCAACAAGGACTCTATATTAAACCAATGCCTAAGCTAGTTCACTTCAAATGCTTCTCAGACAGCAAATATTATACTTCTCATCCATGGCTTTATATTGTTTTGATGGTGTAACGATCATTGTCAATTTTCAATTATCGGTAGCATTGGGAGTATAAAAAGGCATGATTGAGGCAATGACATATTCATGCCTTGTCAGTCATATATATGAAATATGTAAGCCTGCATTAGAGAATCAATTATGGAAACTTAAAGAATGTGCTTTGGGCTCTATCCTGAGCCTGGAGGCCCATCAATTATGGCAAATTTTTTTTTTTTTTTTTGAACCAACAATTATGGCAAGTTTAGGCAGTTACAAAAGCTCCATTTGTACAGGGAGCTCCGAATTGGGGGGCAAAAAAAAAAAAAAAAAAGAATCAGATATAAATCACGTGGCCAGAAAACACAGTCCAAATCCTACAAATCTTTCTAGGCAGACCATGGTAGTGTATTTCTGCTGAAGACAACAGAAACCCAGAGAACTTAACTAATTGGGAAGTATGAATATGCTCACTGAAAACCCATCATCTTACAAACATTTCACCTCACAATTGACAGTGATCATCATCATATTCAGGAAATAGAAAGCACAGTTTATTTATTTATTTCGGTCATAAAAAGCACAGTTTATTGAATACTTGAAGTTCCAAGAGCAATAAGAGACTTACCTCCCTCACAGCCTCCGCCAAACAAAACCAAGCAATCAGACACGAAGTTGAGAGAGTGAGAGGCCCTTGGGCTGGGCAACACCATCTCACCACCACCGGTCTCCGAAAGATTATGACATGCCACTGAGTCAAGATGAAGCACATGGTTGAAAATCTTCATCCATGGGGACTCACCCTCACGATAATACGAGGATTTGAGGGCATCCACTAAGGCGGGTCCCCAGTCTCTCCTGCATATGGACTCCCAGAGAGCATCGGAGCATGCTAAAGTCCTGAACTTTTTGCAAGTCATGGAGAAAGAAACGATTGAATCAAACGGTAGGAGGAGCAAGATTGAAAAAAGTTGGTCTGGGGCTAAATTGCTTATGGGAGATCCATCACTGGTGGTGCTGGTGCTGGTCCTGGCCTCCGCCATGAAAAGGGAGTTCTGGATGCTACTGGGCACTGTGCAAGAGTTGTGGAGAGTCAATCATTGGGATGCTTTGGTGGGGTGGGGAGGTTAAGTGATGAAGCTGGTGGGCTGATATTGTCAAGAAGCAAAGCAACAATGACAAAGAATGGTGAAAACTTTCCTACTGGACAGGATGGATGATGGGGGGCTCCCATGTGTTTTGTCCTGTTTCTGAAACTTTGAGCTCCACTTGTGAGCATCCTGTACCGCTTTAAAACATCAAACTTCCCCGTCTAGTTGTGCACTGTGCTTAGTTTCTCGGTTGGGAACCCAATGCAAAGCCAGCTCCACATTACATTTTCACCGAAGAAGAGTGACGATTAAGCCACATCTCTTTTTGAATTGACCTCTGCTGATTGCACCTTCAGTTTCTTTTTGTCAGTTGAACGAGAGTTTGATAAATAGAAAGGTTCTGATTTTGAGCAGCCCAAGGATGACTTTGTAGGAAGTTAAAGGTGGCTAGCAAGATATTTGGGCGTTGAATATTTCTAAGACTGTATCTTTTATATTATTCTAAATATTTGTGTCAACGTACATTTTTACAAAGAGAGATAAATGTAAGTGAAACGTCATAACATAATAGATATTCCCATTAATCAATTTTCCAATAGAATTTAAATAGAGCTTTATCAAAAAAAAAAAAAAAAAAAAAAAAAAAAAAGATCCCAATCCCATCATGTAGATTGATCTTTTGATTTATTATAAAGCATGCCTTCTAATTTTTGTGACGAGAGATTTATTTATTGATCCTTCAATATTATCCATTCATCAAATATGAGTCAAGTATGAGATTCATCATCTAATGTTATTATTTCTCAAATATGATTTTGATTTTATATAGTTGTCTTCTAATATATTATTTGTCAAATATAAGATGGCTATCCTTACATTATCAAACTCTTTCAAATAGAATTATGTAATAATTCAAATATGAATCAAATATACGTAGTAATTTATCTTTAAACATTTATTACCAAATTTTTCATTATTCTACTGAATTATGTATACGAATATATATATAATATTGATAAAAAAATAATTACCAAATTATGCATCGATATTAGATGCAAAATCAGAGATTTTCTAGGATTAGAGCACGGCTAAATAACTATTAAAAACAAATTATTTTGGTAAAGCTTGCATGGAAGCGTACCATGTGATTTATGCTCATCGGATGAATAACATTCAAGTATAAGGATGTAGTTTTCAATAACATTCAAGCATATACAGATGCTTTCGAATGGAGAGATGAATTCTACCTCAAAAGTGAAAATAGAAATATGAATGTATGAATATGCGTCCTGTATCTTTAAGCCAAAACCATGTTTGGTCTCGCACTTAGGACTAATATTCGCTTCTTAGATTTAAAAAATGATACTGCCCATTCGAATTCGAGATAACTACATGGTTTTTAGTCAAGACGTGAATTATTCTGGTGTCAAGTAGCCCTTCATAATGGCTGAAAAAGAAAAAGAAAAAAGAAGAAGTTGATCTTCTAACAAAAGTCTGATGTCGTTGCTTTGGCTTCTAAATATTCTTAGGCTGTCCTTCATTTCTTGCTTCTCTGTTCAATCCAGAACAAGCTGACAGGGTCAATTGCAAGCATTATGTGAATATTCTCAGTAATAAAACTTGAACTATGAAATTGAAGTCCCAAGGATCAAATCCAAACATTTCCACACTAGAGATAACTACAAAAATAAAACAGTCAGAGAGAACCTATACATCCAGCTGGTTTTGGAATATATACAATAAAAAAGAACAAGAGATCAAGAATTATAAGTAAATGCGTAGGATCGGGAAGCGATTGACATTATTGTTCAGTCATTTAACACAAAAGGGCACTTTCGAGTAATGAAACTCTAGATAAGACTGCGAAGAACCATCTCGCTTATTTATACACAGTTTAGGTCAAGATATACAAAACGAGGGAAAATTGCAGTTCCTCTGAAACCTAACAACAGGAAAACCATCCCAAAACCCAGCAGTTGCTTGGCCAGCGTATAGGGAAATTTTCCAAGACCTGCATCCATCTGGAAAGCCAGAAAGGACATCTTATGCAGTAAATTGAGTATGTCACCATCCGAAAGGAAGTCTCTTATAAACCTCCGAATGTGCTCCCTCAAATTGTCTAACATCGATATCTTTTTGCTGGTTGGGCCAAGGACTGTAGTTATGATGAATCACTAGCATTTTCAGTGATTCTAAGGACCACTTAATCAGCCCCCAGATTTGCGCTCTGCATCTATCGACATAGAGAGGAGATTTAACAAGTGAGCACAATCCCCAAGCAGAAAAACAACAACTCTAAAGGACTCAGATAATTTAGCAGAAGCAGCAACTGGTTGCCCACCTCATTCCTGTTTAAGGAAGAAACTTGTCCACCTGGGTGGGCTGCCTTCGAAAGATCCCTTAAAGTTCCCTAAAGATCATTAAGAAATTTCTGCAGTAAGCAAATGCTTTTCAAAATCTTTTAGACTGAAAAGCCATAGAGACAAGTCAAGACATTTCTTCTCGTTTAAAAGCAAAAACTTGGTCAAGCAATTGCAAGTGAACATGCGGATACTGATGTAAAAGATACGAATCTATAAGGCACCACTTTTACTGCACCAACACCTGCCAAACAATATCATAGTGTCTACCCTAGCCAATGGTAAAGTCTCAAAAGAATACCATTACCACAAACAGCATAAGTCATCTTTGCTTCACTACTGTGGCAAATAAACAAATCAAGTAGATCACCTAATTTTCTAACCAGGATTAGCTATAACATACTAAATCTTATAGCAGCAAAATATTTCCTAACATGGTATTCGTGCCATAGTCATTGTTTATATTGTATCTTGAGAATTAGAACAGGAAAAATATGATTTGAACAAACTCAAAACCACATCACAACTAGACTCTAGCATTCACCTTGTTTGCCCACATCAATCCGCATGCATTGCAAAGGGTCCTTGGTCCTTCAGGGCCACGTCGCATCATAGGAGTAGATTTCTCACTAATCCCACAGTGATGACATCTGCACAGATTTTCAGACAAGCATTAGATTTATCAAAAACTGAATGCAATAAGGCTCAACTTATGCAATGTATGTACCAGATGGCAGCAATTAAGCTATCATGAAAACATAGATACATGAAGAGCTAACAGGCTACCATTGTTTGGATAAGGTAGTGCTTCAAGAATCAGAAGGGACAACACATATGCCTCCCTTCTCCCATGTCCCTAGATTAAACCCTAAGGAAAGAATTTGCTCCCACTTTGAGAAAGTTATGAGATAATCCACCATTAATTATCATGAACAAGTCAATGTGAATTGCGGAATAGTCAGCATAACTCTGTTAAAACCATTTTAAATTATGCATGTCAAATTCTTCGCGACAATCAAACTTTTCTAGATCACTTGTCATAAGTATACACAGGTTGCATTAACTTGAGTAACTTTCTAAAGTAAGTATCATTATGTTTAGCTTACCAAAGGCTGGTTAGAATCTTACACATCAATATTTGTCGGTTCTATAGTATTAATGGAGATTATGACGATTAAACAGCCAATACAACATTCAAATAATGGCTCTGACATAACAGCAACAAAGAGACTATCTCCCATTATGAAGTGTGAGTTTAAGGCAATTTAGTGATGATGGAGTTGTGGAGTCTGATAGAGGGAAGTATTGTAAAAATGGTATATCTGATTTTGAAGAGTTTTCAATGTAAAAATTTGTGTGTTTTCTTCTCTGATTTCTTCTCTTTTACATTTCTCGTTCTTAATAGATGGTAGTTAGAGCTCTGGTTCAACGGAATAGTGGAAGCAATGAAGATGGACGAATGGACGGCGAAGATCGATCAATTCAACGGTGAGGACTCCGGTGTATTAGAAGAACCTCCATTAGCCTCCATTGAGAGAAAAACTAGAATTGATGAAGCAAGAAGACTGGGAATTGTTAGATCAAGAAATCCTAGGTGTAATTGTCTCATGCTGGCGTGGGACATTGCCTTCAACATTGCTAACAAGAAGACGACAGCCAAATTGACAAGCGATTTGCAACATGTACAAGAAGCCGCATTAAACAAGGTATATCTGATGCATTGTCTCTTCAATCTAAAGATGGACGGAGGCGCTTCTGTGACATTACACATCAACAAATCTAATGTGATCACAACTTAATTGAGTTCAATGGAAATCAAATTCAATTACAAGGTAAAAGCTTCGATTCCATTATCTCCACTACTTCAGCTGGAGCACAACTATGACTGTGGGGAGTAGTTTGTCGAATCAGAAGAAGTTGAAGCTTTAGAGAGATTTGATTCTTGGTAAGAAAATTCACAGAAAAGAGTATGGTGAATCTTCAGGCACTGCCTTTAGTACTCAAGGTAGAGGGAGAAGCAATTAATAAGGTCATAATCAGAACCATATCCAGTGATGGTTTTGACTGATGCTTGGGAACCAGAATATTTTTCAGAAGCAATGCAAGATATAAATTCTATTAAGTGAAAGTTGACAACGTAGAATAAGTTGGATTCACTCAAGAAGAACAAGATACAATTGCTAACTCAGTCACTGGATGGGAAGAAGGCATTGTAAAAAGTGGGTGTATAGAACCAGAAGAACCCGATGGCAGAGAGATAAGCAACGAGAAGGATAGAACTGTTCTTTTCAATAACTATCAGTGCTGTTTGTCTAGCAAAGAATCTGATACTTCACTCAAGAACAAAGCACATTCGATTGAAGTATCGTATATTTGAGCTGACAAATGATAGGACGTTGTAATTGAAGAAAATCCTCGGTGCAAAGAATCCAATAGATATATTAACCAAGGGTGTCACTAATGGAGAAACTGAGGTTGTGCATTGTCTTAATTGGCCTCCATGGTTAGTGATAAACAGGTGCCACTGCACTTGAACAATTTGGGTCATAAAGACGAGAGAAGATTATGAAAGACTGTCAGCCTCTAAGTGCGAGATTGACAAAGTCGTGGAGTCTGATAGAGAAAAATTATGTAAAAAGGGTATAGATGAATTTCTACTGTAACTTTGTAAGCCCTAAACTCCTCTTATATATAAGGGTGATCTCTCTTGTAATTGTAACTTAATATGGATAGTCAAAAGATTGTCGTGTGCAACACCGTGATTTTTTCCTTTTTCATTTTGAAGGGTTTTCCACGTAAAATTGTTTTGTGTTTCTTCTTTGATTCTCTCACATTTACGTTTCTTCTTCTGAGTCCACTCTTGCTCCATCCATCAATGAGAAGAGCACAAGCTCCGGTTAGCCTAATACCTGAAGACAGCCGCAAGCTCACCGCTCAACCCCATCCTAATTCAGTTGTCCAATGAGAAGAGAATCTTCTATGGAGTACCTTATCATGCTTCAGGAAACTAATGGCATGCATGTCCAGAGATCAGACTCAATGTGAAATTTCTTATCCTCAGGTGTTACTGTTTCTAGGGATGAGAGGCGTGATCTTTTATTATAGACACCAGACACTGACAACATTACAGACTCATAACTTACAGGATCTCTTGATGCGGGGATCCGTTACTCTCAGGTCCCCAACTCTTGTTTGATTCCCATGTCGTCACAGCTGAAGAAGATTCATCATTGTTGGATTTTGAAGATGAAAACTGACCCTTATTTCTTTGCATCCTAAGACCATGTCAGAAAAGACAGTAGGAAAGGTAGAAGGATCGTTACTTCTGCATGTGAAAATAATCCGAGGCCAGCTACCAAAAGTTAGATTAGAGAAAGTAACAATAAAAAAAAAATTATCAAAAATTGTGTCATACCTAAGTGCCACCTCTTTACGGACTGCATAGCGAATTTTCTTGTCAAAATTTCGTTCTTTTCTCTTTTCACGAAATCGAATCAGTGAAGCCAGCCTCTGTGGGACATTCGACCTTTGAGGAGTACCCATAAGATCCTGGCAAAATGCTTCATTAATGTCAAAGGCGACACAGACCGCTAAAAGAAGTATTCTTCGGACAAGTTCTGATACCTGGTTTTGGTCGGTGGCTACTGGGATTGCAGGTGGATTAGGCGTCACTTCTCTCGCGCCAAGTAACAGCAGCACTGCTTGTACCTGAAGTGTGCAAAAGAAACTAATGCATGACCTCAATCAAGAATTTATAGAACAGATGGCAGCTTAATGAAAATGAATGCTTATGCTCCTCCAGAAAAACTCCAATACAAGCTGTCAAAGACGGCATTAGCCAGAATGTTTCGGACTTCTCTTTTACTACAAGTTCTTAGCTTTGGACATCCAAAGAGTTCATGCCAACCACGGAGGCTACCTCAAAGTTCAAATTTTAACCAGATAAAGAATGAACAAGAGGCAAAACAACCGCAACCTCTCTATGTTTGCTGAACAGGTGCAATCACAAAGGACCATCGTCCGTCGAAAAACGTTACACGAGGCCATCTTAACATGGAAAACCGAGCCTCGCCATGACAGACCAAAAGAGGCTAATCGAAAAGGAAAAGGGAACAAGGGATGGGCTCAAGTCCCTACCTTTTGGGGCGGCACGGAGTCAAAAACATAAACTTGGCCCTGGAAAGAAAGAGTGAGCTGCTCCGCATCATCGCCTCCTCCGCGATTGTCCGAATCGTTCCCGGCGTCAGAGGGGACATCCCCTTCAACGCCCTCACCGCCGCCGTCATGATCGTGATCGTCATTCATATCATTCCCATTGCTCAAATGCGGTTGCGCCCGCAACCCATGATGATGCCGGTAATGGGCTTGCATGGGATGCCGATCGTGGGTCGGATCCCCCGCATCCATCCCATCATCGCCCCCACGAGACCCGTCCATGTTTCTTCGCAGCCTTCCTTCCCCAGATGCATCGAAGGCAAGGCTCCTCCTTCACACCCGCATTGCCAGAATCACCTTCGTGTCGAGTATGTTAACTGAACTGATCAGCCAAAGAGAGGGTAGCAAACTGAGCAGCCATTCAGCTCAGTGACAGGAGATGGAACGAGCAAGATGGCTTCTTTTTTCGCAAGAGGTAAGACACGGTTGCTCACGAGAGAAACCAGATGGGAGTTGCGCAGCTGCTGGATGCAGGTGGTGAAACTGATGGAATCAGTGGGCTGGGATTTCTCCTCCCTTTTATAGGGTTTTCTGAAATACAAGAAAAGTTGGGCCCTTTTTTGAAGTCTCTTGGCTCACTTCATGTTATGCAATTCTCCTTAGATTGTTGTTGTTCTCTCTTGTGATATTTTGAGCGCGAGTAAATCGTTATAAAGAGAAAGGGAAAAAAATTATTGACAAATTGTTTAGAGAGCAATATTATATTTAGTACTCAGGATATAATTATTTCATCAGCCTATTATATGGATACAAATTCAGTTCAGTCATCGCTACCCGCCTTACGTTACGTATTACACTGCTATATCCGTGATTTCTTGTAAAAATTTGTTGAAATGATTATATTGAAATATTGTGCATGTATCTCATACTAAATTGGCAAAATTGAAAAAATTATGATTAAATTAACACCCATGCAATAAATTTAAGACCGATTGGACATTTCCGCCTCTATTCTCATCTTAAGTTTGGAGCTATCCAAAACAAGATAAGGTCTCCCTTGTAGAGATTGGATAAAGGTGTAAAGAATTTCTAATGTCTGTAATATAAAAGTTATCCTCTCTTTTCTTCTATTTTGTAATTTTGGTTCACATTAAAACTTAATGACTCATGCGTAGCTTTTTGAATCATGTTGAAACTTCATGAAAGCAGCGGGAAAGTTAAATCTCGTTCTCCTCCGTGCATCTTTGCTTCATGTCTAAGTTTCACAAAAAAAAGGAAGAAAGTCGAGACATTATCTTTTTCGAAATCATCATAGTGAGTGATCATATTTATCTCTCTTACTAGATTTGGAAATCTATATAATCTGTTCACACTCTTGTCATAATTCATATGTACTCTAGAATATTTAAGGTATGGATCGTAGAATAATCATGCATTATTTGTTGCAAAGAGTCTCTATTTGTGCATTTCTAATATCTTTGGCTACATTTGATCATCTAAATTCGAATGAGAATGTGATGGGATTAACTGAGATTATAAATCCTCCTAATATCATCTATTTATTAAAAATAGTTTTTTTTTTTTGGTAATTCATAAGCGTAGTAATTCATAATTAGTCCGTTCCTCTAGTTAGTGATAAAATGAGGCTTTCATAGTTGAAAGATACAAAAACAATGATGAAATTGTACATAATCTTGGGAACCATTTAATTGGCAACTAATTATAAATAACAGTATTCGACCGACGTACTTGTAGCCCCAAATAATGAAGAACGATGAACACATGTCGAAATAAATCAAATGTCCCACTATTATGTGTTTGAATATACTTGCCAGTTGTCATTATAAAGTATAATGAAACCAAAAATTGAAATATACATGTCAAATCAAAATCATAATTGCCCCAAAATAATTGAAATATATCGAGAGATTTCTTGAAAGCAAAACTCAAGTGATGGCAATACTTATCTTATCACTGACGAGGACCACTAACAATTATTTAGGGGTTACTATCAAATGATTTAGATCTCAAGTTACTCGTTTAAATCCCCAAATCACTTTGACTTTACTCACACTAGCACACTAGCACCTTGGTGGAGCGGTGGTGACAAGCTCACTCAACATGCATTATAGCAAGAGCTCCAATC
Source organism: Eucalyptus curtisii (assembly GCA_017140595.1). NCBI lineage: Eukaryota > Viridiplantae > Streptophyta > Magnoliopsida > Myrtales > Myrtaceae > Eucalyptus > Eucalyptus curtisii. The sequence continues at coordinate 39,065,049 of CM029503.1, read as the reverse complement.
AAATGTTCGATCGCCATAATGGAACTTTTATGGTAAACACCCAAAAAGTGTTGCCGCCCCCATCCTTTTTACTCAGGAAAAGAAAAGAAAAGAAAGAAAAAGAAACAAAGCTAGCCGCGGGGAAATTTTTTTGCAGTAAACCAAAAACTGAGCAATTGCCGCTCAGTCTTGACTTAATATTGACTAAAGCTTATACGTGACGGCATAAATTCTGGAATTAGCGGTTTATATGCATATGGTACGGAAGACTAGGCACTAGCAAAGGAGCTGAAGATTTTTCTCCCACACTTCATCAGGGCTAGAGAATGTACCCAAAGATCTGGTTACCACAAGGTGGCTTCGTGAATTTGTTAGCGCAAGCAATGAGAACTTTGCAATGCTCACTCTTTGGTCTAACTCATCAGGACAAAGAACAACCCGGTCATGCTTATGCACACATTGGTGGCAAGCTTGCATAAGGGTCAATAAACCCAGTTATAGGATTCGTGAAATTGGGGATGACAGATGAGGCCACCAAAGAGCATCCTGTCGTGGCTAAGAAAACCATCGTTTAAGAAAACCATCCAATATGTACTCAGCACAATAATTCTCATATATATTGTGCCAGTTCTAATCCTCTAAACCATCAGCAACTTACCATTAAGGACTAAGGAAAACATGTAACAGCCAAAAGCAAAGCAAAGGATCAATTCGTTCAAAACTGAGCATAGGATAAAATCTCCAAACTTGAGACTCTCTGATTTCAAAACTGAGCAGTCTTAACTCAAAAACGATGTAAAACCAACCAAACGTTTAAAGTTCCACATTGAATTTGATCACGGTATAAAAAAGCTTAATTCATTCTACGGATCAATTCGTTGATATAGTTCTCACGGTTGCCAGCATCTCCACCTTCAACATAATGATTCCTTTTCTTCTTGAGTCCACCCAGTGGTGCCTTGAGCTTAAAGGGCCATAGGAAGTTATTGGCTTCCCTAAAATGAGGTCCCACTGTCATTATCTCATGGATGAGATCTTCCGCGCAGATAATTCCATATGTACCCAAAGCCTGCTCACCGAAAAGAATGAACCAGGTCTCTCATAAGTCTGGAGAAGCATAGACGTCATAAGGCACGAGATGAGATAAGAACAAAAATGGACCTGTTCAATGACGGAGTTGTCTGTCAAAGCAATTCTCTGCTTGTTGAGCTTCCCGTAGCCCCTTTTGTATATCAGTTCCCTCACGCTCTTCAAGTTAGGATATCTGAAAACATGCATATTCACTCAGCGGCCTGACAGGCAACATTGATCTAAATCCAAATTATGGAAGAGAACCACATACCCAAAAGTCACATAGGGTTCGACCCTGTGAAGCATGTTCACGGTTGCTTTATTGACTTTGAGAAACACCCCATTGAAGATCTATATCCAAAGAAAAATAAGTCCAGACAAAGGTAACAAATAGATTTGTTAATTAAAAACACTTTGCTTCTAGCCACCGCACAAAAAGAGATAACTTTATAGCCAAAAGAATAGAAAGGTAATTTAAAAACGGATTACTTAGTAACAAGCACCAATCGACAATCAGATCCTAGTGAAAAAAAAAAAAAAACTGCTGGAACCACATCAAATCAAATTAAGCCATGACAACAACCGAGCCTTCACGTAAGGCTCTTTCACTGCTGAAATAACTTCTTCAAATGCCTCCAGCAATGCAAAGACTGATCTCAATAAGTGATTCAAGACTTGGAAAGATTACCTGTCTTAGTCTCAATAACTGCAAGATCGTTCTCGTTTTTGGGTGCATGGCATTGATACTGAAAGTAAAAGATACTCGCATAAGAAATTCTGGGAAAAAAGTGTTATATTCATATTTGTAAGACGCAGAAGACATACCCACGGATGCGAATGATAAACAAAAGTTTAGCTTCCGGGTCAACGTAAAATCCTCCTCTCAACTTTGCTTCACGCTTCAATTGAATCAGCTCCTTTTCCTGGAAAGCCAACACCCAAAGGTCAGCTCCATGGTTGGAAACACAGGATTGTCCAACAACCTTATGAAAACTAGTGTCTATGTCTATGTCTATGTCTATGTCTATGTCTATACCTGCTCGGCATACTCCTTGGCATATTGCTTTGCCCTATTGTAGATCAATTTCCTGTTCTCAGAATTCTTTTTCTTGGCGGATTCAAGCTCTTGCTTTTTAGCCAATGCCCACTCCTCATTTCTCTTCTGCTTCTTCAGTACCGACTCGGGAATGATGGCCTTGACTTCTTCCCCGCCCATTTCTCTGCACTCACTGTCGAAACAACAAGTATCAGCTATCCTTTCGTTTTCAAGGTTGCACCATCAAATAGTCATTCGTCAAGCTACATGCGGCAAACAGCGGAACAAGGACAAAAGGGTGAAAATTAACGAGTGTATCCTATCCAATTCATAATAACAATCGGGATGCTCCGCAAGCAACTAAAAGAGTCCTTGAGAATGAGCTTTGCAGATGGAGCAACAACCCGACAACTACAATCCCTTTTAACTATTACTAGTCGATAGACATCGGATTCGGGCAAATTTCGACTCTTCCCATATTCAACCCCGAGAAGGAACATCAAAGAGAACAGAGCCTAACTGCACTCTGCCGCACCAGAAAAAGGGGACAAATTGAACTACAACCACGAACCCATCGAAAATTCCACTCATCCGCCAGCAGCCCGAGCTCGGCAACCCGAATGCACGTACGAATCATCACGCGAGCCACCGACCGGGCGCTTAGAAAACAACACGCAGGCAATTGAAAAAAGACAAAAAAAAAAAAAAAGGCAGGGCAATAACGCCGCGGAGTCGGACTGATCGCAAGACTGCAGAATACGAAGCTTGTAACCAAGACATGCCGAATCCATCAACCTGGAAACACGACGTGGGCGCTACTCACCGGGTGGTATCTCTGCGAAGAAGACGACTCGGCGGTGGTGGGCAACAGCAGATGCTTCTCTCTCTCTTTCGGAGGAGGAGCCTCTAGGGTTTTTGTAGCGGGCTTTTATATGGTCGGAGGGAGTCAGTAATCGGACGGCTCTGGATTGCCCTGCGTCCCGAAGGCGTATCTTGTGCGTACGTTGGTTTGAGGGCCGATTTGGGCCTCGAGCCCAATTCAAAGGCTTCCTGTTCAAGGGAACGTTTTCCCTTTTGGTCCCTTTCTTTCGGGATAAATGGGGCTTTGCGGTGGTGCAAACTGCGATTTCCGGAAGTTTGGGCCGAGTACTCCATGGAGGGGCTTGCCAAGCGTTGCTATGTTGCCAATTTATCGATTCCCTTTTGTGGCCCAACTCTTGTGATTTTCTTTGGATTTCGTTGATGGGTGCCTGGGAGCACTTGTAAAGATAGTTGATCAAAGAATAATCGATGTGAAATTCGTAACTTTGCATTGCATATGTATTATTTTCCCTCGTAAAAGGTTATAAAAAGCTACTTTTTACATCGGGATGTTTATTCACCGGGATTAACCAAATGAAGGGTGTCGACATTACATGCTGTTATGGAGTTTTGATTACTCCATCGTCGCTCTCCTCTTTCATTTCAGTGCATTTGGTTCGACATACACAAAGGTCTTTGGGGCTTCCAAATGCCTTTGAAATGGAGCCGACGTACTCTATTCAAAATTACTCCATCTTCAAAGTCTCGCAGCCCAATGCACGCTACACCTAACATTAGCCTCCGGCAGCTTTAAGAGTTGATGGACGTTTCTTTTACTCCCTGTCAACTTTGCTTTCCTACTCATCGAATGGAACGCGGGGGATTCAAATGGAAGAAAGCGCGTGAAATTTTTTCGGTGCGGCGCCCCCGTGGAGCATCGGTTTTCTTCACACGGGAAACGCGACTTCTTTTGGGACTGGCCCCACGGCCGGCGAGTGAAGTCAAAGAGGCGTGCGTGCACCTTCCTTCCATCTGCCGCCATCCATTTAATGATCCACGCGTTTTTGCTTTCTTACTTTTTATGTTTTTCTCTACAACGACAGCGGCATGTGATTTTTGTCGTTAATTCTTTTTTAGTACTACGATTTTTGTCCTCCATGCACGGGTAGGCGAAGTGTGACCGTTCAGTTTTTTTTTTTTTATTTGATTCGAGGTTTATTCTGAGATTCCTAATGGCGGGAATCGGACGCTGCTTGAGCGTAATCCTATTCCTTTTCTATAATCGAAATTGTCGATTGAACTCCTTAGACCATAACAAATCGAATTTCTTTTTTATCGATCATATTCTATTCATAGTCCTTGTTGATCCTGCTCTATTCATAGTTTAATTATCCTATCTTATTATGAGGTGTGAAAATCGAAATCCACACTAAATGTTTTAAATTCGTTCACATCCCAACTCTTTAAAAAAGTAGGGATTCGAACTTTCTATCTTCTTCTTTCTTTGAAAAAATGATGACCATTGGGGTAAAACCCAAAAACTAAGCAACATAATTGATTTGACTTAAATATGATTTGACATTATTAATGGAAATTTGATATTGACATTATTTAGAATACAAGGTTTGAAGAAATTTTCAAGTCATGAATTTTCATGGAAAAAAGATAAAATATTGGTCCTTAGACATTGACTCGCTCTATGACAGGTTGGTTTGATTATTAGTTCTGAACTATTAGGACCAGATCACTGGCCAAGAATGTGCCTAAAATCAAGCAGCATTTGTCCAATGTTCTCACCGCACATTACCATCAGTCACATCATTGTTAACTAATATTGTCAATATGGGTCATAAATTTATAGGCCGAGTTATTATATGAGTTATTTATATTATGTAAATGGGTCTTAAATGGACTTAAAATGACGAAATCCAAAATAACACGAGTGTCAAATGTGTTTATAATTTACTTAGATCCAACCTATATTCACAACTCTCTCTCCCTTACTCAATTTGCACTTGCTCACTTAATTTGAATTCTCACTTCTGTTTGGATCTAAGTGTTTCTCGATTAAGATAATATATATTTTAATTATATGGGTCAAATGGGGTTAAACAAATTAAAATAGGTCAATTTCAATGAGATCATTTTCAACCAACCCAAGTTTAACTCGATCCACCCGTTCGACAGGTTTTATTGTCGACCGTGTCTTAAGGAGTATTTTATTATCGCGCAGAAAATCTGACGTCGGCCTCTAGAAACGCGGCAGGATTTAGGGACAAAAGGGGGCCCGGGCTCTTCAACACCGCAGGTTGCGGGGACACTTTAGTACTTACCGTTTCCCACTTGGGGGGGGTTGGGGGGTGGGGAGGTGGACGTAATCCTTATTGCATGGATTTTACATCAAGGTCTCTCGTTTGACCCATCTTTGACCGCGAGCCCCGTATTATTTAAGTTCCAGAGCACATTTACAAAGAGAAAAAAGAAGGAAAAGACCAAGAATGTCGACGTTTTAAACCTATTTTATACTCTACACATATTTTATTGATTAAAACGTCGCGATTCCAGTACAAGACATAGATGATTTAAAAATAGAAAAAGCAAGACAATCCAAACAGACGCACGATGATTTGATTTGGCGCGCGAAGCTTCCCCGAAGTTTCGCACTTGCCTGCCGACCTGCAAAGCTGAGGAAATGCTGTCCCTTCTTTTTCTTGTTCAAGCGCGTTGGGAGATAAATTCAAGAGCAGGTGGATCGTCTTCTCTTTTGGCCAACCATTCCTTCGATCCGGAGACCTGGAATTCTCCTCCGTTTACGGTAATCTCCACCTCCTCGTCCTCCGTTATTCTCGTCGGCGGTGGTTTTGTACCCCCCCCCCCCCTCCCCCCCCCCCTCGCGGCAGCTCAGCTCGGTTTTTATCTGCTGTTCCCGTGCGTGCGTGTGTTTGCTCGAGAGTCTGTTTGCTCCTATTTTCGCTCCGAACCCTAAAGTAAAACTGGGATGGGGCTCCTCGTGCTGGTCGCTGCCGCCAAATGTTGGCCCGATTGCACCGTTATCACCTTCGTTTGCTATCATTAAACATCTGCGCCGTTGCGCATTTGCCGTGCTCGTTCCGTGGGCCTCGTTGCTTCTTCTGCTCCTGCCGTCTGTAGTTGTACTAGTCTCTTTTTTCTCTATCTTTTGTCTGCGTTTGATCCTGATTCGAGCTTCTTTCGTCACGAGGTGGTGACCCTGGATGAGCCCCTAGTGTGTTTCTCACTGGGGCGTGCCATCTCTCCTTGCGACAGTGTTTAGCTTTCGGATTCGTTATCACTATGAGTACCCCGTCGTCGAACGGGCCCTTGCCCGGCTTTCCAGCCTCCGGCCTGAAGCATGATGTGGAGGCGGGCCGGTGCTCCACCAAGGAAGATGGTCCTTTCGACATCACGCATACCAAGAATGCCTCCATAGAGACTCTCAAAAGATGGAGGGTAACCCCTCATTTCTTATTTTGCTGCTCCTCTTTTATTCGTGGTGGTTGTCGATGTACATGATGTGTATGTATTTTTTCTATATGCCATTGTCCCGATGATAATCTGTCTGCTATTGTGCTGGAGAGTGCCATGATAAATCCATTCCAACGGTTGCAGTCCGATCAATGCGAAACTTACGATTATATAGCCAATCTACCTGACTCGGCAAATGGTCAAAACTCACTCGTTTGCTTACATTTTGTATGAATCGCTACTTGTGCACCTCATGCTCAGTACACTGCATGTAGGTTACTGCTATTTCAGGCTAATGCAATACCATCTTCATTCAATTGCAATGTCTCACAACGCAATGGGAGCGTAGTGAGTGCGAATTATGATATAACACTCGTTGTTTGCTTGAATGCGAAGGGGTTAACGACACCGCAAGTACCCGAACTTTTGCCCATCATACAATAGAGCACCCAAACTTTCTTTAATTTAATCGAGTACCTCAACTTTTCAAATGTGGATCAATATGGAAAATCCTATTAAAACCATGGAAGGAATGCTGCCATTGACTGTATGTATCATGTCTGACGTGGTCTCTTGGAACGATGCCATGTCATTAGGGACATATTGGACGGCGAAGATCGTCCAAGTCAGCACTATCTCTCTCTATCTCTCCTCATCACCCGACATGTATATGTAGATAAAATCATATTCGCTTGGTAGGCGAGCCATGTTAGCAGTGGGGCTTAACCTCTGTAAAGCGAGCCACCTCAGCAAAATCACATGACACGGCTTACTTTAAACAAGGCCTCATATTGAGTCAAATTTCATGATTGAACAAAAACTAAGTTCAAGTAGTTGAGTGTAAAATGGATAAATGTTCAGGTACCTGTGGGGTCATCAGCCTTTGTATTGAAGAACCTATTGACATGTTGCTGTAGTTCCTATTTCAGGGGACCCGATCCATTCGATAGAGAAAAGGGAAAACATGACTGTATAGGGTTATTTCGCAATTTGACATGTGATTATTTTGAAGAGCGTCTGTATAGAACTTGTTCCTTAGCTTTGTTTGTAGAAGGAATGCAAACGTTTCCATGGGCAAAAATTAGATGAAGACACTTTGGTTGCTGAGGGAACTGATGAGGGCTGAGTTGGATCAGCTCGAAAATCCTTAAGTATTTGCACATAAGCATTGCACAAACCAAATCTAGGAACTATGAATCTTACTTATAAGTCTCATAGACTCTATGAAACTTAATGGTGAGGTATTAATCTAAAGGAGTATACGATCAATGTTGCACAGTTGACTAGACTTCTAGTTGAATTTGTGTTAATGTACGGACCATCTTTGTGCCTCCTTTATTTCTCTTTCCCCATGCATGTTACCATGCTCATAGCCAAAATGAGTATGTTTTGGGAAATATGCAAGATTTGACCAGTCAGTGACTCTATCTGAAAGTTGGTGTGTCACTTTATGTGTTTAAGATAGAGGACATCTTCTAAGGGGTTTGGACATGTAAGATGACAGATTTTTTGCTGCACAACAAGAAATTGCAACATTATGAGATTGACTCAAGTGGAAAAAGAGTTGGGCTGACGGAGATCCTTGAAGTATCCATGCAAATTCCAAACAAGATCTCTGGAGCATAAGAACATAGAAAAATATTAGGAACGAATTCATTTCATTGTCGTAGTTGGCATTGTCCAAATGGATTGGTTAGTGGTACCGGAGATTACGCATGAACTTCAAAGTGATTAAATGAAACATATTTGTTTTACACCAGCTCAAGATGTTGTTCAATCTTGTGTGAATTTGATGGGACCCCAGTCGACTGTTATAAAAACTTAAGCTATTAGATGAAAATGTGATTTAATATTTAATTATTCCAACAATCTCCCTCACATTTAATCTGGTCTTTTTATCTAGTATTAAGCATAGAAATATTTAATTGGGGTGGTAAATGAGGCTTGGAAAAATTTGAACTCTAGATCTCTAGTTCTGTTACTATGTGAGAATTTGGTGAGACTACAACCAATTGTTTTAAAAGTTTAGGCCGTTAGATGAATGTATGATTTAATATCTAATTATTCCAACAAATTCGTTACGTGCTTGTTCAAGAGTTTTGATTCATTAAGTAGTGAATTGAATTCAATCAATTCAATTACACATGAAGAAAATTTTTTCAAGTCAATAATAATAGAGATAAGTGCATTAGGAGTTTTAAAACTTGTCATGAAAATGCAATTAAGTCCTAAAACTTGTCACGAAAGTTTAATCAAGTTTTAAAACTTTCAAAAAGTTCAATCAAATTCTAAAACTTGTCTTGAAAGTATAATCGAGTTCTCAAACTTTCAAAAAGTGCAATCAATGGAAGGATTTAAATTGGATCAATTCGACAAGTTTTAGGACTTGATTGCACATTTTGAAAGTTTTAGAATTTATTTGCATTTTGTAACAAGTTTTAGGACTTAATTGTAATTTTTGAAAGTTTTAGGATTCAATTGTATTTTCATGACAAATTTTAGGACTTCCAATGCACTTATCCTAAAATAATAAGGTTGACAATGCTGTACAATTTGAAGCTTTGAGTTGTCAAGTATCAATTTGTGCACAAAATGAGTTAGTAGAAATAGAAATGCTCCATTGGATTTGCATACACCAAAAAGGCATACAATTTGGAATGACTACATCCGAGGAAAAGTTGGCATGGCTTCAATTGAGGATAAAAAACTCATCCGAGTAAGATAGATTGGGGGATGTGAAACAATGGAGGGCCTGGGAGGATGATGTGATGGAGATGTTAGGAGAAAGTCGAAAAATATGTCGATGGATACAAGGAAAGATGGTTGAACACTTGGATGGAGGACCAAGTGCAATGGCATAATTAGATCCGAGTACTTGACCTAACTAAGTGAGAAAATAGCTCTTTTGCCATAGCTGTGGATTGAAGTGCACATTGGTTCTTTTTCCTTGGTTAGCTAAAACCATAATCAAAGGGTGTTACTACCAACTTGTATACATCCTCCACAGTTGAGAGTTAGACCAAATTGTGTGTAAGTGGAATTTTGTCATTGGGGAAAAGGAAAATAGAATGCAAGAAGTTGGTTGTAGTTTTAAAATGCATAGTACTACACCATAGTAGCTAGACTAGAAGCATTTTTAGTTGCCTTCATGTCAGGGATTAAGGGTGTGTGTGGTGACACTTTTGCTTTCTATCTCTTGCTCTTTTCTTTTTTTCCTTTTCTTGTAGTCTAAAGTTTGACTTGTATTAACTTCAAAACCCGAAATCCTTAAAATACAAATAGTGATAAGTAGTCATTTAGAATTTTTTTTTTTTTTTTTTTTGCATAATTTATTGAAGTTACATAATATTTTTGTTTGAAAAATCTACGAGGCGAAGCAACATCGAATGATTGCCTTCTATAAGTTCCTAGTATGGCAGCCAGAGGCACACCCATGGTAGTGTTGGTGGGGGCCATCAACTAGTAAATCAACGAATCTTTGATGCAAAACTTTGTTATATTTTCCAATCTCAAAAATCAGTCAAAATATTTCTCTTGCTTTTTATGGCCTCATCACCTTGACCCCATGACCTTAAGTCACTTGTTCACTTCTAGGCCATGACCGATAGGGGTGATCGGTTTTTGGTCAAGTTTGGTTCCAAGGTGGAATCAAGAACTGGGGACTGGATCGGTCCAATGGAATCAATCACTTATTTTTTTCCATTACTTGGAACCGGACCGAAATAGTGTTTAGTTCACATTTTACTAATTTTTTTGAAGAAATAATAAAATAAAAAAGTATACTTAGTCGGTTCGGTCCGGTTCTCCTTGGAACTGGGAACAGGACTGCCTAGACATTGATTCCACTTTTGGGAACTGGGAATCGGACTGACACTCTCGGGAATTGGACCAAACTAGTGGTCCGGTCCGGTTCGGTCCGGTTTGGTCCGGGTAGTTCTCAGTTTAGGTGGTCCATTTTGCACACCCCTAATGACCAACCCTTCTGGCCGCATGTTTTGGCATCTTCAAATAAATGAGAGCAAAGTTTGTTCTTTTATTCAATTCAAATAGCTCTTCTATTTTGAAAAATATCAACTTTCCTAAGAGTGGTTAAACCAAAAGTAGTTGATAGCAGTAACAACATGCATTTAACGCCTCCATCTAATGGCTTTGTTAGAAAATCCAATAAAAGAGCTTAGGCCGTTAGCTGAAGGGAGACTACATTCGTCATTATATAATCCATAAACAAGTTACATGAGATGATTTGAGATGAACGGATTTGAACTGAAGGTCCTTCAACTTTGCAGCAAGCAGCTCTAGTGTTGAATGCATCCCGGCGGTTTCGATATACATTAGACTTGAGAAAGGAAGAAGACAAAGAGCAACGGCGAAGGATGATTAGAGCCCATGCACAAGTCATAAGAGTAAGATTAATTTGGTACAAACGTTTCCTTTGATGTGTGCGATGGATTTTGGTTCTAACCATCCACTACAAATTGCATTAGGCAGCTGTGCTTTTCAGATTGGCAGGGGAACGACAGATTGGTAAATAAGTCTCTCTTTGCTTATCCCCACATCTATTTCTGAAGGTTTTATGTTTGCATGTGGTTCAACTGGAATTTGCTGGTAATTGAGAAGACGACATTTTGGCAGTCACTGGTCAGACTTATTCTAAATAAGAATTATGTCTTCTGAGCCATTCTCAGTGAAAGATAATGGCTATCTATATGAAGTATTGTGTTGACTTTGGGCTTTCCACATATTTTACTGCTGTTGTATGAGGCACCTAGCATTTCACAATAATCATCTACCTCGGGATGATCTTTTAGTCAGAAAATAGCTCCTTCAGTTATAAAAAAGCTATTCAGTGTGTCAGAACTGCAAATGGTGTGGACAGCCAGCTGTTCTGTGGATGGCCAACTGTTCTAGGACAAGATGCATCAAGCTGTATGCCCCTGAAAGGCTTTCTGCTTCTCTCTTCCTCTCCTGCCCGAAAGTGGTCAGAGGACCAAGACTGAAAACTTTCTTTATCGCAAATTTATTTAGTTCTGTGAGCCATCAGTTGGTACCTCAATGTTAATTAATGTAGTTAGGATTTGGTGTATCAAATGTGTCCCTCTGCGCTCTATAACAAGAGCTTCTATCTAGTCTTGCATTAAGTCGATTAAGCAAAGACATAGTCACTTGTGATTTCTTGCTCCCTCTCTTTTGTGATCCTAAAATCTAAACAGTTATGCATGGCTTTTCTTCCTTACACCTTGTGATTGCTGAAATCCTCTCATTCATCTACTGCAATACAGGGGTAGGTCCAAATGCGACACCTCCTACTGCAATTGGTGATTATGGAATTGGACTTGAGGAGCTTGCATCCATGACTCGTGACCACAATTTTTCAGCTCTGCAGCAATATGGGGGGGCAAGTTCATCTTTTACAATTCTTACTTTCTGAAGCCAATATTTTCAGTTTGTTGATGTGTCAATTGCCACTTCATCAGGTTAAGGGTTTATCCCATATGTTGAAGACAAATTTAGAGAGAGGAATTTCTGGGGATGAGACTGATATATTGAAGCGGAGGAATGCATTTGGTTCCAATACATATCCTCAAAAGAAGGGACGGAGTTTCCTGGTACTTTCGCTTGTGGTTCTTATCCTTTACATTTTCCTGAGGACTTCTACGAGGAGTGGATTTCGCCTCTTAGAGTGTCATAACATTTGTTTTCTTCTCTAGAGGTTCCTTTGGGAAGCCTGGCAAGACTTGACTCTCATCATTCTGATAGTAGCAGCTGCAGCATCGTTGGCGCTTGGAATAAAGACTGAGGTAAACTTGGTCTTTTTGCTTTTCCTAGAATAGATGTTGCGGCAATATTTTCTATTTTTAGGAGCTTGGTAATTTTTATACGATAAACCTTTTTCTTATTATGGTGACCATGTGAACCATATTCTACTACATGTTATTTATTTGCAAGTTTCTTGTGTTCTTGTTGATTTTTTTCGCATGCCAATACATACTCTTGACAATGCTCATGGCTTTGGGTAATTGGTATGAGAGTACACTAAATGGGACTCTGTAAAAGATGAAATATTTTTCTCTTGGAGATATTTTACACAATATGGTCTGTAGTCTAGTATTGGAAGATGGGAGGTGAACTTATTATGATCCTTTCATTATTTTTCATTAAATGGATTGTCATATTTTATCAGAGAGAACTGTCTTTCAAGGTTTTGCATTGGTTTTGGGAACTTTCTATCTTGTGGCATAATATAGGGGCAACAATTGATGCATGTCAAGAAAAAGAAGTCTATTGCTAATATGGAATGACACTGCATAGGGAGTTTTGATTTCTCTTTGTTCTTATGTATTGCTTTATGCTAGATATTTCCACTATGACTTCGTGGTGTTATCAGTTTATCCTACTACAGAAGTTAAGTAAGTGTAAACTGTTTAAGAAAATTGATCTCTTTTGCTCCTATCTATTGGGGTCCTAGTAAGAATTTTTTTTTTTTTTTTGGCCCCCATATGTATGGAATATGTGTTCTTTTTCATTTTTCCTGCACATGCGGTTATGCTCATGTATGCGCTCCTCATTATGATCTCTTGACAGGGTATAAAGGAAGGCTGGTATGATGGAGGAAGCATTGCCTTTGCCGTTTTTCTTGTAATTGTTGTAACAGGTGTGGAAACTCTTCTTTGGACTAGAGTTTTAGGGTGTCAGTATGTTTGATTATGGTATTGCAGTTTGTTAATTACCCAAGATGAGTGTTTTTAGCTTTCACAGCATATTTTACCATTAAAGCAGTACTCTTATAGTCTAATGGTCATTTCCATGTTTTCTAAATCAGCTGTCAGTGACTATCGACAATCTCTACAGTTTCAAAATCTAAATGAGGAGAAACGAAATATCCAATTAGAGGTACATACATCTTTCATTTTATGCTTTTTTTTTGTTTGTTTCTATTCTCGATGATGGTTGATATACACTTTGAAAATTTCACAGATAATGAGAGGTGGTAGGATGATCAAGGTTTCTATACATGACCTTGTTGTTGGTGACATTATCCCTCTGAACACAGGTGATCAGGTGAGCGCCTTAGGTGCATCTATGACATCATTCAGCTATGAGCCTTTAATTTCTACTCAATTCGTCTCTGGATTTTCCAGGTTCCCGCTGATGGAATCTTAGTCAGTGGTCACTCTCTTGCAATTGATGAATCTAGCATGACTGGTGAAAGCGAAAATGTGAGCTATGCATATCTTGGCATTTTCTTAGGAACTTTTGTAGTGTATTTTTCTAAATGTGTTGTTTTGGCAGGTTCACAAGGATCAGAAAGCACCTTTCTTGATGTCCGGTTGCAAAGTAGCTGATGGTGTTGGCACTATGCTGGTAACAATTTCCTCTTTGCAAGACCCATGATGCTTTTTTGTGGTCATGAAGTGGTTGATGGATAGGAGTATTGGGAATAAAATGAGAAATTTATCTCTAGAATGTTTATCCGGAAATCCAAAGCGGACTGGTTGACAAGCTTGTCAAATACGAGAATGAAAATTTTCTATTGAACGATTATGTTGCTGCATAGAAATTGCTGATTACATTCATGTTTGTCTGGCTCTTTCTCATTTAGCTTCATTGGTGAAATCGTACAAGAGTTTCTTCAGAGTGGGTAAAGCTTTTCTGAATCTCACATTATCAGTATGAATTGGGCATTGCACTAGTTTTGCAGATTTTTCTTTACTGCATTCTGGAGCTCCAAGCTCTCGGGCTTCCCTTCGATCTGTTACAAGTAGAAGTTTGAAATTTTTTGTCAAGAATAGGATTGACAAGTCATGCTGTTTGTTGGAGTGCCAGATTCTCAATGTTGTCTTGGCTTTAAAGTTACAAGCTATTGAATTTAACTGGAGATCTATTCAACCTAATGGCATATCTCACAATTTTTTTTATTAATGATTTCATTTGGGAGAAGTTGTTGCAAGTACCATCTGTTTTGCCAATCTTATTCATTCTACTAGCCGAGGTGGTCTGCAATGAATTTCAGCCTCCTTTGTCCGGTGACTATTGATTTAACTATGGGTCCTTTGCCCTATAAATTCTTTTTAGTCTGTTTAATGGTCAGATATCATCCTCTTTATTAACAATATGCTCAAAATAGCACATACCACTACTTATAACTACAAGTTTGCTGTGGCTTATTGTTACTTGCATTTCCATCTACTGGTTCTAGTAGTGTTTATAAGCCAGACCAAGTGCCTTTTTTCTCACCCGTTCATCATTAGCGGTCACTTTGATCATTACTCTGTATGTGCGCCGTGCATTAGTGCGCGTGTGCATGCGAGTGAGATTTGTGTGCGTGAGCAATTTCCTGTGCCATAGAATGATAGACGGAGTCATATTATTACACAAGATTCCGTGAAGATTGTTTTTCAGTCAAAATAATGAATTGAAACAGATCTATTTGCTGATTTAACCGAAATATATGGGCCAGCTTGGGCAGAAACAATTTTGCTGTTTTTATTGTTGTTGAACCATTTTGATCTTGCAATAACAATTATTTTATCTTAGAATTGGGTAATATGCCTGCCTTCTTATTGTGCTACTGGCATGTGGCTTTCGTAGGTTCTGTTTGCACTATCATCTCATTCATGTTTCTAAGATAAGTTCACTAGATATACTTTCAGGTCTTCCTTTTTTTCGTTTCTGACCTTTAACTTGTCTTCAGGTAACTGGTGTTGGAATCAATACTGAATGGGGATTGTTAATGGCAAGTATCTCAGAGGATACTGGTGAAGAGACCCCATTACAGGTTTTCTAGCATTTATCCTAATTTAGCAAATTAGCAATCCCTCTATTTTAATATACTTGTATGCCATCCTAAGGTGTTTTTTAAATGTCCTTCACTAGGTGCGCTTGAATGGCGTTGCAACATTTATAGGCATTGTTGGTCTTGCAGTAGCGCTTTCTGTGCTTGTAATCCTTGTGGTGAGGTCAGTTATAGTTTGTCAAATTTCTTAATTTAGTTGGGAAATATCAAGTTTTCGTAAGCTTTCTGGTTTTAATATTATATGAGTTTTCAGGTACTTTACCAGAAATACAGAAGATGCTAATGGAAATATCCAATTTATTAAGGGACGCACCAGCATCAGTCATGTTGTGGATGACATCATTAAGATTGTTACTATTGCAGTAAGTACAACGCCTCGTTCTTCTTTTGTTCATCAATGCACTCATATTTATACACAAGTTGTCTCTACATCTATATATGTACATATATTACTTCTGTCTAGTTACTTCACTGACAAACTGTATTCAGGTCACTATTGTGGTGGTCGCTGTGCCTGAAGGACTTCCTTTGGCTGTAACCTTGACGTAAGTATAAATTGCTATTAGACATATAGAAACTTATCAGCAAGAAGGGATTGTCGCTCCTGTTTTACCCCTTTTATTTTTAGTATTTTAAATTCTCACTATGGTTTATTGCACAATTGATTCTGTATATCAGATTGGCGTATTCGATGCGGAAAATGATGGCTGACAAAGCCCTGGCAAGTCCAATTTCCCTGGGGGACTAGTGATTTTTCCTTTTCTTAATGATTATAGATGGGAGTGCTGCTTCAATAGTACAGTTATAAACAGTATTATGTCCATAGGTTCGTAGACTCTCAGCCTGTGAAACTATGGGATCAGCTACAACCATTTGCAGTGACAAGACTGGGACATTGACCCTAAATCAGGTTAGCTTTGGAATCCTTCTTTTGACGCCATCTGCTTATTTCCTCAAATTTTGTCCTCCTTTACCTTTAGGGTGCATTTTTTATTTGTGTATGTGTGTGTTTTTTCTTGCTTCTTTATTTATTTAGTCATTATTTTTTTGGGAGGAGGGGTTGTTTGTGTTCCTCTTCCTTTCTTTTTGTTAGAATAATTAAGTATTAAATCATGCCTTCATCTAACAGCTTAACCTTCTAAAATGGTCGGTTGTGGTCTCCCAAAATCTCACATGGTATTAGAGCTGGAGGTCACGAGTTCGAATCTTTCCAGGCCCCATTTGCCTTTCCAATTAAAATTTTCATGCTTAGTACTAGGCAAAAAAGACCAGACTAAGCGTGAGGAGAGTGTTAGAATAATTAAATATTAAACCACGCCTTCATCTAACAACTTAAACTTTTAGAACGGTCGGTTGTGGTCCCACAAAATCTTACACTTATATTCTCTGATGATCAGAACATTTTTGAGTAATCTTCTGCTTCCTTATCATGTATAATATGAGTATTAATATGCAGTTTGGTTATTGCCACAAAATCTCACACTTTTGTTCTCTGATGATCAGAACATTTTTGAGTAATCTTCAGCTTCCTTATCATGTATAATATGAGGATTAATATGCAGTTTGGTTATTGTAGATGACAGTGGTTGAAGCTTATGCTGGTCGAAAGAAATTGGATCCGCCAAATGACTCCTCAAAATTGCATGAAGTGGTCACATCTCTGTTACATGAGGGTATTGCACAAAATACTCAAGGCAATGTATTTGTACCAAAGGTATGGCTATTTCTCTGGAACCAGTTGTAATATACAATGAGATGTTTCCCCTTATTGAAGGTAGTTTAATTCACAAAATCATTGCTTGTGAATTTTACTTTTTTTACATGTTCTATTTGTCATTTCACTTTAATAATTATTCAAATAGGGCCAATCATTTATGACTATTCTTCTTTGTTCTTGTTTTTCTGGTGTTAGCTATATTTTCTGGTTAAGAAGGAATTGTGAGAAACTCGCAATATCGTCTTTCAATTTGTCCCATTTCCTTGTTCCGTTAATGTCTTTTGTGGAGCTTTCCTTTAGCTTATCATGTCTGGTTTTACTCTAATGACATGATAGGAAGTGTTGCCCAGTCGACAGACAAACAAATGCTTACATTTGTTAAATCTTAAAGAAGCTGGAATTGAAATGACTGATGAAAAACCTGTTTTTATACATGAGACTTGGAGAAGCAATATTGTACATGTAAGTGAAGAAAGTCCTACAACTGTGATATGGGCATGAGCTAGATTTTCATTACTTGTGAAGCAAAAAGATTTATGCTTGCTTCTGGAAGTGCTTATGAGACAATGGCTTTCCATTTTACTTTGCAGCAACATCCTTCTGCTTCCATTTTCTTTAGCCAAGATTAACGGTTTTTTTTTTTTTTTTTTGAACTGAAGCATTGACAGCTGATTAATGTTTCGTTCTGGGTCTGGGTTTCTTGAAAATGCTACAGCTTTTGTGTTGTCTGTATGTAGATTGATTTAAGAGGGGCCAGTATTATAGTACTAGAAAAATGAAGCTTTCCTCATGCTGTATTGTATTTGAGAGGGACCTTTTGCCAAATTTACTTCGAGTTGAAATTAAAAAATAACCAGAGAGAGGAACAGTCTAGAGAGGAGATAGCATCCCGTGTGTAACTTTGCATCAGCAAACTTGATATATTCAAGCTCATTACTTATAGGGTGGAGAGGATGTTGAGATTTCTGGATCACCCACAGAAAAAGCCGTTCTTTTGTGGGCAGTTAAGGTATGATGTTTAGCATTTTAGTTTTTGTCTCTGCTATGCTTTACTTGGGAGTTTGTTGAGGGTGTCTGTATTTATGGTGCAGTTGGGGATGAAGTTTGATGTAAGCAGATCAGAGTCTACAGTTCTCCATGTTGTCCCATTCAACTCATGCAAGAAACGCGGAGGTGTTGCCATCAAAAGGGTATTCCTTAATCAATGTTATCCTTTGTTCTTGGTAATCTGTGTGTGGTTCCTGCTCCTTATTTTTTCTCAAATATTATAGATCCAGGAATGTTAGCTGGCTAAAGCATCGAAATATCTTTCCCTGGAATTATGTCAGGTCTTGTGGCATGAGGTGCTTTTCAGATATGACTATTGAGCAGAGGGGGGTTATGTAGAAATTCTTTTAGTTGTGGAGTTATTGTAATTTGAGGAGGCATTTCTGCAACTATTGCACTCATTAGCACAACTTTGAAGCCTCAACCCATTGTATATAAGTAGAGCTCTCAAAAAAATAATGGACATGGTTAGTTCCCAAAAATGCCTTTCAACAAGCCAAATGAAAAGCAGTCAAATGATCACAATTTAGACCTTATGTTAGATAGAGTTTACACATGGATTGTAATTTCCCAAATAACATGGTATTTGACGGGCATGGGAAGAATAATTCACGAAGCAAATCCTCCCCAACGGTAGAGATTTTGGCTGTTGTTGGTGAATAGTACATGGCCAGTAGGATCTTTTCACTCTAGCTTCATGAGAGAGAGAATAAAAATTGATTTTGCTTTTTGTAATTATCTCATTCATCTAACGCATGTGAATATTTGGTATTTTTTTTCCATCAGCTGCTGTATGATTCCATTTGTTATGGATACTAACTTTGAAACATGTTATACTTGCCAGCATAGTAGAGTTCTCCATGTTTCTTCTTCGTTTGTGGAAGAGCATTTGGTCTGGTCTCTCTCTTTCTTTTTGGTAGAATGAATTAGATTCTTGGCTTATGTGCTAACTATGAGATTTTGTGGGACCATTGCAACTGTTCTAAAAGCTTAAGCTGTTAGATGAAGGCGTGGTTTAATATTTAATTATTCCAACACTTCTTCTCATGCTTAGTCTGGTCTTTTTGCTTAGTACTAAACATGGACATATTTAATTGGGGAGGTAAATGGGGCCTAGAAAGATTTGAACTCAGGACTTTTGGCTATGATACCATGTGAAATTTTTGGGATCACTGCCGACTATTCTAAAAGTTTAAGCCATTAGATGAAGGCGTGGTTTAATATTTAATTATTCCAATACTAACATTACTATTTCCGTCCTAATGTCGTTAGCAATTCTAAAACTTATTGATGAAGTGTACAATGGTGTTTTTAGACTCTTCTAAATCAGAATTAATATTTCAAGTTCACGAGTTTATATTCATAAAATTGCTATATTCTGTAATTTGGGAGAATTAGGATTTCGAGTCTATTGCATTTGATCGTGTGGTTAACACTTGATGTAACCGAAACTCATCAATTAAGTTATATTTTTTTGGATTGTGTTGATGTTACTATAAACGCTTGATTTAGTAAATATCTAAAGTTGATTAGTCAACCGGGTGAATTCGAGTTTAGATAATGTGACTTCTTGCAAGTTTTGTTAGAATGTTGTCACATTTTGATTAATAAGTCTAACGACATAAACATGATCCTTGGTGATGTTGATGTTAGTACAAACACTTGATTTAGTAATTATCTAATGTTGATTAATCAACCAGGTGAATTTGAGTTTAGATACTGTAACTTTTTGCAAGTTTTGTTAAAATGTTGTCACATTTTGATCAATAAATCTAACAACATGAACATGATCCTTTGTGAAACGAAAGACAAGATATTTTGCTGAGCCAAAATGGTAGAACAATTCTTTGACCAAAGAGACTTGTTTTCCTGCAAAATGGTTATAGTGGCTTTTTGGAGCTAGTGGGGTGCAAATTATGTTGTTTTGTGCTTTTGACTTGTGCATTTGAGTTTAGGCATGTTTGAGATTGCATCAATCAGGAACTCATTGTATCTAGATCTAGAGATTAAAAGAAACCATGAGTCTGTTCTCCTGCTTCTTTTAATAAAAATTTGCTTGTGAAATTTCTTGTTCAAGATGTTGTCTGTTAGAAAGTAGATGCTGTTTTGAAATCCCTGGAAGTGTAGGTTTTACTTTTGTGACTCACCTATTGAGATTCTATTTCCATCATCCCTGTCTTTTTGCAGAATAACTCTGAAGTTTTTATACATTGGAAGGGAGCAGCAGAACTGGTCTTAGATTCATGTACGAGATATGTTGACTCGAATGGTCAATTCCAACCCATTGATGAAGAAAAGGTTGAAACAGTGTCCTTTTGCCTTAGTCAAGTTGATACATTAAGTTACTACAGTATGGGGAAGACAAGTTTTGGTTAATCTTCTGGTTGTGATCTACCTATATTTTCTGTTCTATCTCATCATTTTCTTTTACATCAGTTACTAAGTCACTTCTTTGTATATACTGTCTAATTGTGTAAATGACTATTAATGGATTAGTGTATGTGACAAAATTTTCTAGCTTGTTTCAGCATAAATTGAGCTACTTTTGAGCCTGTCTGTGCATGTCATGTAGTGGCGAGAAAATTTATTTGGTTAGCTTCAGACTAGTAGTTCGTTCGATATCTCATGTGATGCTTTAGTAACAATGTTGAGGCTTTCGCCTTTGTTCTCTATGAAGGCATTTCACAAGGTTGGATGGACAAATAGCCGTTCTATCATTCTATTGCTTAAGAGTGGAGGATTAATAGTGATGCTTTATCCATATATTATTCTTTGATGTTTAAAGCAATGAAATGTGCACGGAGTTTTCATTGGTTACTTTTGCTTTTTAATTCCTATTGTTGCAGGATTTCTTCAAGCAAGCTATTGATGACATGGCGGCAAGAAGCTTGCGTTGTATTGCCATTGCTTGTAGGCAACATGATCTTGACAGCGTCCCAGCAGATGAGGAGAGTCTTGACAAATGGGTGCTCCCTGAAGATGACCTTGTCTTGCTGGCAATTGTTGGTATAAAGGTATGCACAAACAGTTATCTCTCTACATACAGGGATCTTCCCTTTGCATTGTTTTCTGAATATATGTTTTGGAGTATGTACCACCATGTGAGCGGACATTGGCAGTTTGGGATGAGTACCTTGAGGTAGAAATACTGTAATTAGTGAGTTACTTGAACCAACTTCTGGTGCTCAGCTGCTACATACTTCTTAATCTGTGACACAGAGATATAGAGAAAGTTCCAATAATACGTGCTTAGCTTTTGGTGATCCATTGCTTTGTTTCTGTATTGCTACATCATTTTTTTTTTTTTTTTTTTTGGTGGGAACCAGACCAAGCAAGCATATCATAGCAGATACAATCATATCATTGGCTTATCACTTTGCCTTTTCCATTCTAGATTTTCCATCCTTTGTTGATTAGGTATTTATATATTTATGCACATCTGCATGCCATTTAATAAATCTAACTTTTCTATAACTTTCAACTTTGATGCATATAATTGCATTTCAATTAGGGTGAGCATGGGAACCTGAGAATTGGACTTGTGGAAACCTGTCCTGTTCCAAGTTCAAAGTTATGTAGGGTGGGTTTCAGGTTCCAAAAATTGAAGAACCTATTTCGACGGGTAGATTCTAGGTTTTAGTTTTAATGGGTGGAACCTAGAACTTAGAACCTAGAATAAGTTTTTATATTTTTCTTGATCTATATTTTCATGCGATCCTATGGTATTTTGTGATGTCCGATGATGAGTACATAATCTGTAGGCTAGGTTTAAAGGTATGTAGGGTAGGTTCTAGGTTCCAAAAATTGGAGAACTTGTTTCGACGAGTAGATTCCAAGTTCTAAATTAGTAGAATTTGGAACCTAGAACTTAGAACTGGGAACAAGTTTTTATGTTTTTCTTGGTCTATATCTTCACGCGATCCTGTGGTATTCTGTGATGTCCGATAATGAGTGCATAACATGGAACTACTAGTCTGAGCTTTCATTTTATGACTGAGACTTTTATGTTGATAATGTTTTATAAGTGAATTGTAGTAGTAAGTGATAGTCATTAAATGTGATAATTCACTGTATCGTTCAATTAGTAATATAGGTAGAACCTAGGCAGACCATAGAACTGACCTTGAAAGCTATGATAGGGTAGGTTCGAGGTTCCAGTATATGCAGGGTAGGTTTTAGGTTCAAAAAATGTGGAATCTATTCCAATGGATAGGTTTCAGGTTCGAGGTGGAACTTATATGGAACCTGGAATCGCTCACCCCTAATTTCAATGCCTTTTTTTGACTATGATGTCACTTGCAGGATCCTTGTCGTCCAGGGGTCAAAGATGCTGTGAAAGTTTGCGTAAAAGCTGGAGTCAAGGCAAGTCTTATATATATGGCTGCTTAATTAAAATTAGGAGTGTCATATATTATTTGGATTCTTGGGAATCCCTTATCTAATTGATCAGAAGAGAACTCTTTAACCCTGAGGATTTCTGTCACTAATCACTCAAGAAAAAAGATTTGGCCTAGCGGTGGTCCACCTTCCTGATCCACAAGGATAGTGATATATCATGGCATAGGATATGTATATACTCTGCATACATGCAGAATGAGATCCTTAATTAATGGAGATAAGTGCCAGCTACCTAATCGTGGTGAGACCTACTGTAACCGTATGCATGTGGTTTAATAGGTGCGCATGGTCACGGGAGACAATATCCAAACAGCGAAAGCGATAGCTTTGGAGTGTGGAATACTTGATCCTAGCGATGATGCCTCTGAACCTAATGTTATTGAAGGATGTGTATTTCGTGAATTGTCTGAGAAGGACCGAGAACAATATGCGAAAAAAATAACGGTATGGATAACTTCATAGATTCTCTAGTAAGGTTGTAAGGGCATTTTAACTCTATATTCGTGTTTAGGTGATGGGGCGGTCTCTTCCTAATGACAAGCTGTTACTCGTGCAAGCATTACGCAAAGGAGGTGCTGTTGTTGCTGTAACAGGAGATGGAACCAATGATGCTCCTGCTCTTCATGAGGTCTGACACCAGGCAACTTGATGTAAAAAGCCTGCGTGCATGCTTGCATACATGATCATGTACTAATATTCAGATAAAACATGTCATTTATGGGCCAGTGTGTTGCTTCTAATTAGCTCTTAGTTTTGGAGATGATAACAGTTGGATGAGCTCTAAAACATGTTAAATTTTAAGCCACGTGGGTGAATACCTGTTCTATAAAACAAAAGTATGTTCCATATCAGTAATTAGGATTGATGGACCACTGATTGGTGTGAAATGGTCTTTTTTCTCTGTGGAAGAATTTATACAGATGAATATGGTAATCTTATCTAATCCTAATCTTTCCTCTCTTGCTATCTCGGTGCATTATTGTGTGGGACTTTCTTATTGAGTTTGAAATGTTCTGTTTTAGTTCATTCAGTAATCTATTATCTTAGTGATTGCATTTTTACTATATTGTTGTTTAGGCAGATATTGGTCTTGCCATGGGCATTCAAGGGACAGAAGTTGCGAAAGAGAATGCAGACATCATAATTTTGGACGATGATTTCACTTCTGTCGTTAAGGTTAGCAAAATGTTCACTCTTGGCCTGAGGATATTAGCATAGGTTATCCGCAGTAAATGTTACAGTGTTCTCATCTCTAAATGTGGCCTTTGAGTCATCATAGATCTGAAATGGCAAGGTAAGAGCACCTTCCTCTACATTTGCTTTTGAGACAATCTTCAGCTACAGAAATGGGGTCCCTGTACTACTGGTTTCTTTTGACTGCTATACCTATTGGTTTTCAGCACCTGTTCTTTCAACTATATATGAATGAGTGCTGATCATTGCATATTTACATCTAGTAATGCTTATTGGGATTTTTGTACTTTGGCTGATTTAATTATTACATCAACAGATAACTTTTTAATATTGTAATTTTGACATCTTTTGTGTAATAGGCTGAGGAATATGATGGAGGACTTTGTCTAGAATTTCAAAAAATTGACTTCTATTGTTGTTCTTGGCCCTAGATTGACTTTTACGGTTGAGTTAATATTAAGTCTTTTCAACCTAGGCGGACACCAAATTTATAATATCACGTCCATTTCCTCTGGGCAGGTTGTGCGATGGGGCCGTTCTGTGTATGCAAATATTCAGAAATTTATCCAGTTCCAACTGACGGTCAATGTTGCAGCGCTGGTTATCAATGTTGTGGCATCGATATCGTCTGGTGCTGTTCCTTTAAATGCAGTGCAGGTCTGTAGCTCTGCTGTTTATTTACCATGAACTATGTCCATACTAGTAACATTTGTCAGAACTGTGTAATTTTTTTTAGCCCTTAAAGTTGCTTCTTTCGGAAATTTTGGATGTTGGAATTGGGGTATGAAATAGGGGAAGGATAGACAAGAAAGAAGCTGTCAAATTTGAGGTTGACAGGCTGTCAAGGTCCTCAGCATTATGCCTACTCATCCATCTTAAACCCTTTAGTTTTAGTCGACATACCACTATGAGCCTTAAAGCAGAATACAGGCTGCGTTGAGGTTTTTGCTATTTTTCTTCGTCTGACATAGCTAGCGTTTTGCGTTCTAGCTATAGGGAAGATAACATTACTTCCTTGGTATTCCTAAACCTACATTATAAAGTGAAAAGCACTATGGGGAAAAATTAATTTTATATTATTCAATAAAGTTTAATATATATACATCAAAATAAACTCTAAAAGTGCTAAAGACCAGTTTATTCTTCGTACTTCTAACACTCCCCCTCAAGCTGGAGCATAAATATTAATCATGCCTAGCTTGTTGCAAATATGTTCTATCCTCCCATTACCCAAAGATTTAGTGAAGATGTCTGCAAGTTCGCTAGTTCAAATATGACTGGGAAGGATCACTACATTTTGCAACTTCTCTCAGATAAAATGATAGTCAAACTTTAATGTGTTTTGTTCTCTCATGAAACACGGGGTTGGAAGCTATATGTATTGCAGCTTTATTATCGCACCAGAGTCATGGGTACTAAATCTTTAAAGCCTAACTCGGTCAATAACTGTCGAATCCACACTAATTCACATGTCACTTGTGCCATGGCTCTATATTTTGACTCAGCACTGGACCAGGCAACAACACTATTTCTTACTTTTCCATGATACTAGATTTCCTCCGACCAAGGTACAATAGCTAGTAGTTGATCTTCTATCATCTAGAGATCCAGCCCAATCAGCATAAGAAAATCCTTCAATCCTGATATGACCATGGTTTTGGTAAACAATTCATTTCCCGGGAACTTTCTTCAAGTACCTCAATATCCGAATAACTGCATCCTAGTGAGATGTACGAGGGGAAAACAAAAAAAATGGCTTACCACACTAACAGGAAAAGCAATGTCTGGTTGAGTAACTGTGAGATAATTCGGCTTACCTACTAGTCTTTTATATCTCTCGGGATTATTAGGAATTTCTCCTCCATCAGCAACCAGTTTAACCCCTTGTTCTATGGGTGAATCAAGAGGCTTTGATCCCAACATACCTGTCTCAGTGAGCAAATCCAAGACATATTTTCACTGTGACAGAACAATACCTTTTTGTGATTGCGCCATTTCAATTCCTAGGAAATATTTCAATTTTCCTAAGTCCTTTGTTTGAAACTATTGCTGAAGATAGGTTTTGAGCTCAACTACACTAACCAAATCATCTCCCGTGATGATAATATTATCAACATACACAATCAAGAATAGTTTGCCTCCCCCTGATTGTTTATAAAAGAAAGAATGATTATTTTCACATCTAGACAGCCCAAAAGATAGTACAACCTCAGAAAATCTTTCAAACTATGCTCGTGGGGATTGTTTGAAACCATATAAAAACTTTTTTTAATTTGCAAACCAGTCTAAACTCCCCTTGAGCAACAAACCCCGGAGGTTGCTCCATATAAACTTCTTCGTGAAGAGTGCCATGCAAGAAAGCATTCTTGACATCAAGCTGAAACAAAAGGCCAATTATATGTTGCAGTAAGAGAGATCAAAATACGAACAAAAGTAAGTTTGACAATATGAGAAAATGTGTCGAGATAGTTAACCCATACACCTGAGCATATCCTTTGGCAACAAGTCTTGCTTTTAAATAAGCAAGAGAACCATCGGGGTTGACTTTTACATCATATACCCATCGACAATCAATGGTAGTTTTGCTTAGAGGAAGTGGTACTAAGTCACAAGTTTGATTAATCTCGAGAGCTTTTAATTCTTCTTCTATTGCTGTCCTCTAGCCAGAACTTTGTAATGCCTCAGGGATAGACTTGGGGACAGGATATTGTTCAACAATAAGTTAAAAAAGCTCGAAAAGTAGGAGACACAGAAGAGTAAAATAAAATTTGCAATAGAATGTTGAGTACAAGTACGTGTACCTTTGCGATGAGTAATAAAGAGATCAAGATCATATACAAGAGGAGGGTCAACGAATGGCGGATTTGGAGCAAAAGATGATGTAGTAGTGATGGGAGGAGTGGGGGGAGCAGCAGCGACACGAGGACGTTGAGTATAAACTTGGAGAGGAGGTGGTTCCTCTGTAGATACTGGTGAAACAGTTGGAATAGTTGACCGAATGGTGGTCACATACAAGTCTTCATCCAATTTAGACATAGTAATTGGAACATCATGATAAGGAATTAATTCAAAAAATGAAACATCAGTTGTTATAAAATATTTTCTCAGTAATGAAGAATAATAGCGATATCCCTTTTGAGTGCGGGAATAACCAATAAACATACACTTGATTGCCTTGGGATCAAGTATTGATACTTCAGGTCGATGATCACGAATAAAACAGACAACAAAAAATATGGGTGGTAGGACAAACAGTGACTCATTAGGAAACAAAGTAGAAAAAGGAATACTGCCTTGCAACACAGAAGAAGGCATGTGATAATGAGATAACATGTAGTTAGAACAGCATCATACCAAAAGGTTTTGGGGACATTCATCTCAAATAACATGGATCTAGTAACTTCCAATAAATACCTATTCTTCGAGGTACGGACATCTAGAGTGCCAAAACTTGGCACGGAGGGACACTTAAATGCCAAAATCGGAATAAAATGGATCACTTAAGTGTTCATCCCTAAAATGCTTGACGTGGCGATTTTCCGGCAAGGTAAGTGCAAAACAATGTCGTTTTGTCTCGGCATGGTAAAAAATTAATATAAAAATTAATTAAATTAAATTTAAAACTAAATTTATTAAAATATTTAAAAATAAAAATAAAAATATTAAAAAAAGGGGGAGGGGGCGGTGACGGAGAGGAGGGAGGTTCGGCCGGGGTCGCGGGCTCGGACCGATTGGTGGTGAGGGCTGCGAGCCCTTGCCGGATCTGGGGCGAAGGCTCGCGGGCCCTCGTTGCCTCCTTGCCATTGCCGGGAAGGGCCGCAACGGAGGGGAGAGGGTCGGCCGGAGTCGCGGGCCCCCAACCGACCGGCGCGGGGCCCGTGAGCCCTCGCCCGGATTTGGGGCTACGGTCGTGGCCCTTGCCGCCTCCCCCCGTCATTGCTTTGGGAAGTGCCGGCGACGGAGGGGGGAGGGTCGGGCGAGGTCGTCGGCCCCCGGCTGATCGGCAGCGAGGGTCCGCGAGCTCTCGCTTAGAGCTGGGGCGAGGGCTTGCAGGCCCTTGTTGCCTCCCCACCGCAGCCGGGAAGGGCCGGTGATGGAGGGAGGAGGGTCGACCCGGCGAGGACTGAGCCCTCAGCCGTTGCCTTCTCTTCCCCACTTTTTTTTTAATCAAATTGATTTCTATATCAACAATTGAATCCGCTCAAAAATGACGTCGTTTTTGCTTTTTTTGGTTGAGTCAGCATTTCGACGAACCACGTAGACGAAAAAAATAATAAAAAATTGCTATGTAGGATTTTCGGTGGAGTTCGTTGGAGATGGCATTGAAGTGTCTCTAAAAAGTGGCACTTTCCTAACTTTAGGCACTTGAGTGTCCTTTCGTGTCAAGTTTTGGCACTTGGACTGTACTTCTGCCCCTATTCTTCCTTTTAGCAACACTATTATGTTGTGAAGTATTAGAATAGGAAGATTCATGGATCATACCATGTTGAGTCATAAAATCAGAAAAAAAAATGTGGAAAAGTACTCCTTAGCATTATCAAAACGTAGAACTTTAACATGCACACCAAATTGAGTATAAATTTCAGATGTAAATGCACTAAAAATAGAAAATAATTATGAACGATTTTTCATTAAGTATAACCAAGTAACTCTAAAATATTTGAAACTCAAATTAAAAACCACATGACATGAACCCCAAATATTTGAATGAACTAACAAAAAAAGAGATGTTGCTCGTTTAATGACTCGAGGTGTGTAACTAACACGATGTAATTTGCCAAGTTGGCATGACTCGCACTCTAGACTAGAAAGAGATTGAAAACTAGAATCCAACTTTTGAAGACTACGTAGAGAATGATGACTAAGATGACAATAGATTTATGTGGGGATGCAACACTTGAGCACGCAATTGAAGGAGCATCTTCAAGTACATACAGCCCCCTACCTCACGTCCTCTATCAATCGTCTTCTTCGTAGCTAGATCTTGGGAAATACAAGAATCAGGATAAAATGTTACTAAATACTGAAAGTTTTTGGTTAATTTACTAACAAACATGAGGTTAAATGGAAATTGTGGGAGATAAAGCATTGAGGACAACGGCAATGAAGGAGTTGGATGAATTGTGCTAATTCCCTTAACATGTGTAGATGATCCATTAGCTAGAGTAAATATGAACGAAGATGGAGAAAGAGAGGAAAATATACCTGAGAGACCTGACATGTGATCGGAAGCCCCTGAATCAATGATCTAAGGACGAGAAGTAGTCGAAAGGCATGCAGTAATTACCTGTCTGTACCAAAGTAGCAGTGGAAGAAATAGGCTATGAGATTTGAAACTGGTTGAACCGAGCATATTCCTCATCAAACATAACCACTACCTTGCCTTTAGAAGATTGTGGAGTAAAGTCAATATTAGAAGCTGTATTTGCGAACTAGTGTTGCTGCCTTGGTCTTCCATGTAACTTGTAACAAAATTTCTGAGTATGACCATGACAAATTCATGTAGTCCTTGAGTTATCAGTAGACATGTGGGATTGTCCATAAAGATGCTGATAACCTTGACCTCTCCTTGTTCCTATGCCTCGGCCTCCTCCTCGGCCACCATGCCCACTATATCCACCACAGTTTCCTCCATCACTCCTATTACCACTACCAGTTCGAGTCGGACACGAGATGAACTCCCTACCATAGATGTAGTATCTTGAGAAGACTCACGAGATACTCGAAGAACTCGAGCAAATGTATCTATGAGTGACGCAATATTCTCTCCTCCAAGGATCTGAGACCTAATAGTTTCATATTCAGAACCAAGGCCTTCTAAGAATCCCATTATAGCCAATTGTTCTCTCTGACGTTGCATTTGTTCAACATCAGCTGAAATAGGGAGAACAACATTCAACTTCTCATACATTCTCTTAAAATCCACAAAGTAATACGTAATAGAACGCCCCTTCCTTTCAGACCAATAAAACTCCTACAATAACTCATAAATCCGTGACAAGTTATTTTGGCCAGAATATAATTACTGTCCATAGAATTTAGCATTTGACCAAGAATACGTGCATTAATAGCATCCCACGTTACATCATCTCTGGACTTAGACTCAATTAAATGTCTATGTTCATTCCTGTCTGTTAAAGTAAGTTTCACGAATTTCTTCCATTGGTGGAAGTTAGCACTACCTTTGAGCTTCTTATCAGTAATTCGATTAGACAAAGAGGAAATCACCTCAGTCATCACAGCATTATTCTTCTTAGGATCTACTTCAATTGTACTCTTCGAGGGATCGTCCATTTTCCAAATAATAATAAGAAAATTCTAACCTTAGTTTCCCTTCAAACAACTCAGCCTCAATAATTTAATAACCCAATATTACCCCACACAAAAAATCTTCACCACCCATATGAAGTAATAGAAGCTACCACAACTTGCAGATCATCAAATATAAAAAAAAAAATTGTCGAGAGTAACAAATAAGTGCACTGTATCCAAGCGGCAACTATTTTGCTTCATCACAAGTCTCGAATCAAATAATCAGCCAAAAAATTGAGGTCCCTTTCTCAGCAAATTAAAATTCTAACCCGCAAAAGCATCTTCTCCCATGAAAACACCTCAGAACCCAAGCTTGGTGTGGCATCAGTCCATGCTCTTCATGTTGTACCCGATGGCGTTGGTCCTCTACGAATCCAGTAAGTCAATGACCAAAAAACAGCAACCCAGCAAGTCGCGTGAGTCACACGATGGAATTGCGCAACCAAAGCCAGTGACCCATCAAGCCGCATGAGCCATGCGAGCAGCGCGAGCCCCGCGAGCCACTTGAGCCGTGCGAGCAGTGTGACATAAGTCACTCGAGGAAAGGTGTCGCATGAGGAAACGAGAGAGAGAGAGAGGGACGCTCGACAGTGATAAGCCGCGGCGGCGACAACCAACTATTTTGGCAAGTCGACGGTGGCGGGTAGTTGCTACGTCATCTAGGGTTAAGCCCTAGGCTCTGAAACCATGTGGGGAAAAGCTAATTTTATATTATTCAATAAAGTTTTTTTTATGACCCGGGAACCGCCATACAGCCGATAGCTGGCGACGTAAACCTGGGGTGACGCTAGCGTAGGGACCCACCTCCCACGGCACCGCACTTAAGTCGTGCAATTGCCCATGCGGTGACTCGAACCTCTCCCAACCAGGATGGGGGAAATGCCCAAACCAATGTGCCCACAGCAGGGTGGGTAATAAAGGTCAATATATATACATCGAAATAAACCCTAAAAGTGCTGAAGACCAGTTTATCCTTCGTACTTCTATCACACTCCTTTTCATTTTCCTTCTCACATGTATGAGATGAACAATTCCCTCGTGCCTTGAAATTTTTGCGTGTGGAACGGACAGAAGGAAAAGGATACTTATTCTCTTTCTAGAACTGTAAAATTAGTGAAAATCGATGTTGTTTCTTCTGCATACCAGGAGACCTTGTCTTTTGGGTATTTGATTCTATTATTGCAAATAAATATGGAATTTGTTGAACACCCATAAGGGGCAACTTGACAAAGTGTCACTATTTCCTATAACTTCTATTTTATGGCCATTGACTAATTCCTCTGACTGGAAATGCAGTTTATTGACCTATGGTGCTTATTATGCCTTTCTTCTCAATGCAGCTTCTGTGGGTTAACCTTATCATGGATACTCTTGGAGCACTTGCCTTGGCTACAGAACCTCCAACAGATCATCTTATGCATAGAACTCCAGTTGGTCGAAGGTTTTCTCTCTGGCCAATTCCAATATGCTGTTATATATGAACAAACAGGGAAATGCAAAATCTGGCAGTTTCTGTGTTTTGTGTAATATGCCTTCTGGTACTCTTGCTTAGTCCAAACCACATATAAACTGTTAAAAAATATTATTTTACCGGTCAATGCTGGATTGCTATTAACCAAATCATACTTGGGTAAAACAGAGGTCCTTTGAGAATTTTGATAAGACAATTGCTCTTGGCAATTTGTTGTGACATACCTTTTTCTTTGTCCTAGCGGCAATATGCAAAGCACTAGTCAGTGCTTTTGAACTTTGCTATGGTTGAACCTTTTATTCTTGCTGATTTTGAATTATCATTCTTATTATCCTTGGATACTGAATTTTTGTGCTGAGTGCTTTATGTTTGCCGTGGCACCTGTCAGTCATTTCTATAAGCGTACACACATTTGGCAATGAGGTGATTCACCATGCTAAAGGCCTGGACTTAACTGGTTCATGGGACTTGCAGGATGTTTCATGAGTCTCTACGTAGCCCGGGCCACTACACTTGTGTCTTTGAATTATTAAGAGAAAATAAATTCATGTTGTTTTGGTTTTGCAAGATATGTTCTACACACAGAGATGCCTGGGGGTGTCAAATGTGCAAATGGGTGCACAAAAAGGGAGAACAACATGCTTAGCAGGAAAAACTTAGGGATATATTTTTTGGGTTGACTTTTACTTTGACAGATTATTCATTGATGTCCACCTTTTTTTCTTTCAGGGAACCCCTCATAACCAACATAATGTGGAGAAATTTAATCATACAGGTATATTTTCTCTCCACTTGTCTTTTGATAATATCGATTTTCTACATTGAAGCTAACTTTTATTTTGGCAGGCACTTTATCAAGTTTGCGTACTTCTTGTGCTGAATTTCTCGGGGAAAAGTATACTTAAGTTGAATGATGAAAGTACGCAACACGCTACTATGGTGAAGAATTCTGTGATATTTAATGCATTTGTCCTTTGTCAAGTAAGTATGCTGATAGTTTGATACTTCCATGCTCTTAACTCCTTTGGTTTATACTTACCCTTTAACTTGGGAAATTAATTAGGATGGCATTTGCTATCTTAATATTCTGTTATATATTATATTTCTAGCCATAAGGCTCAAATTGGTGGGTTGTTATTGATTGCAGATCTTTAATGAGTTTAATGCTCGGAAGCCTGATGAAATCAATGTGTTCAGAGGAGTAACTAAAAACCACCTGTTCATGGGAATTGTAGGAATGACCTCAATACTTCAAGTGGGTGGCATTTTTGTGTCATTTTTTCACTATTTTTATACAGATAATACTGTGAACTGATAGTGCGGTTTTGATTGTTTTCTAGATAATCATTATCGAGTTCCTTGGTAAATTCACTAAAACAGTGAAATTGGATTGGAAGCAGTGGCTGGTGTGCGTTGGGATCGGCTTTATCAGGTAAGTTCCTTTCCTTAAATCTGTCGATAAGAGTTCGTGTATGTGTCTGACCAATAAAGTTCACAGAGTGGAAGGTATTCGAAGTATAGGTGTCGAAATCTTAAATGCATTATTTGTCAAAATCTTGCACGGATTAGCTTGGGATGTTATTCTCTTCATAGGCTTTATCAAAAGCTCGGTGATTGTATACCATTAAGATGGAGATTGAACATTCTTCTTACTATTTCGGACATGCTTCAGAGAAGTTAATAAATATTTGAGACAGCCAATTTTGAGTAACTTAAAATTTTTGTCGTGAGTTTGAACATTAGGGACCTGGGAAATTTCACTTGTCTTTCTCGTGCTAGATAATTGAATTCCAGTTCATCATCTTTGCTTTCTCAGTAAAATTAACTATTTATCTGTTCATTTCACTGAATATCTTATTGTCAACGAACAGCTGGCCACTCGCTATAGTCGGGAAATTCATTCCAGTTCCTGAGACTCCTCTAGCGAAGTACTTTGTTTGGCCATTCCGCCAATGAAGACGTGCTTTAAACGGTGAAATTCGTTCTTGTTGGTCTGTGTGCATGGCGTGAAGGCTTGTGCTTGAAGACGCTCGCTCTTCTAAAGAGCGAACCTGGCAGATGGTCCTCTTTCATATTTATCTGGCATTATGTTTGTATATGTTTAGCCTTTATGCCTATCTTTAAGTGAACTTAAAGGTACAGTGGTTGTAACGCCCGGCAATGCCCGGCAATGTCACATGCTGAACGCAAGCGGAAGCTATTTATTAGTACCACAATAGGGGCTGTCTTAATCAATAATTATGTCAAGGTATTCTGACCTAATTGGTTGGCATGTATAATATAAATATTGCATGGTCCTGAACTCTTCTAAGGCATGATTGTCCTATCCTGTCTTTACCTTATCAACCATTTGACTATAACATACACGAAAGGTCATGAAAGTGCATCGTTTCATTTCCTGAGTCATCACTGGCTTCTTACTTATATCGACCTGGAAGCTTATATGTACAGCGCATACATAAGAAATAATTACATGACATCGCCGAAAGGTGTATGCATCTCGCCTGGGAAAGGAGGTCAAAAGGGAGCCTAGCTTCGCTATTCCTTACACTAATCCACGTCCTTGTAAATAAAAAAAAAAGGTTTTCAGCTGCCACACGAACTAGTGCTCTGAGCACCACCGTCCCTACTCCAGGTATGCCATTGCCAAACCGAAGAGGACCGAACAAATTCCCATTCGTGGCTTATGAACCGGGCTTCAAACCTATCAATATCCAATCGACACATCCATTGTCCACCCAAAGTGTGGCTTTGTATTAGGTTTAGGTCATCTTGATGTTAGGGTCATGCACGTCATGGAAAAATACATCTATGTAAGCCATGGCCTCGTATCGTGCCACTGGGGAAACATCCATTCTAATGATATGAAAAAGATAAAGGAATGAGTAATGCCCACTAAAAAAATAATAGGTCCTAAACTAAATAATCCATTAGTTGCTAAGGAAATGCAAGATGTGACACATAACATTATACATAGACTAGAGCAAAATTATCACATAGACCACTTCATTGTCACCCTAGATCACTTCATTGTCACCCTGCTTCATATTCCTATCACCACATACAAAGCACATCAATATCAGCACACAAGTTTCATGCAACTAACCAAAACTAGGATATGATGCAAGCCACACAAACGCACATGCTGAGTGAAATTAATTCATCATGTATTTCAATATCCACCCTCGAATCGGTTTTCCATGGGATCACAAGTCGATCCGATCGAGTCACTTTCAAAATCCCTTATTCAGACTTCTATGGACTCCCTACCATGGGTATCTTACTTTGAGACATCTCCGTATCACACAACTGAGGCATCTATGATCACACAGTAGCGGAACCTCACTTCGAGACATCCCGGTTTCTCACTCAACTGAGGCATTCAAGATCACATGGCATGGGTATCCCACTCCTTGGGGCATCACTGGTATCACAAAATTGATGGAAATATCTTACATTGACTTTATTCCACACATTTCATGCATCACACATTAAAATTATAACATCATAGCAGCATGCTTATCCACTCAATGCACAAACCACTCTAAACCAAAACCCAATACTTGTAAATGCAATCTCATAGTATAATTCACTCGCCACACACATGAGATTCGACTAACAACAACTCATGGTCATCTCATTTCAAGTAAGGAAGAGAAAGACATATACGCACACCAACTAGCAATGTATGAGAGGTTACAAGACTTCCAAAGGGTCGCCAAAAGTTTAAACAAGTGGACTATAAACATATACAAGAATTCGGACTAGGTCAGAATATGTTATCCCCAATAACGTGCCTTACGACTTTCATGAAATGAGTAAGACATGAAGTGTCCTGAAATTTCTAAATAGATCATAGAACACATTAAGGGCGTGCATGTTTGTGTTCTTTATTTCTGTTCAAGAATAGATTTTTTATTTTTTTTTATTTCCGGGAAAAAAAAAGAATAGAAACGCGTTTGTTTGCGTTTTTATTCCAAATCTATTTTTTTTTCTCAGGAACCAAAAAAAAACATAAATAAGAAACACTTGTTTTTTTTTTTCCGGAAACATTTCTTGAAGAATTAAAAGAACAAAAACACAAAAAACTTGTTTCTTTTTGGTTTCTTGCTTTCGTGCCCTCTGTCGTTCACCTGCGCCCTCTCTTCTCTGTCTCAAGTTCCTCCCTTTTCCGACGACTCTCACAGGTTCTCCATCGTCATCCTCTCCGGCGCCTCCCAGCTCGTCAATCTCTCCAGCGCCGATAGGTGCTGCTCCTTCACCGGCTGAAGCTTCTGATTCGAGGTAAGTTTTATCCTTCACCGGCTGCTGCTGCTCCTTCACCGATTGACGAGGGCTTTGACGAGAGCCACCCCTCGCAGATCTGGGCGACGGCTGCTCGGGGCTCGAGCGCGACGGCTCGCTCGAGCAAGCGCTTGCCCAAATCTGCGAGGGCTCGCTCAAGGAGCCCCGAGCGAGCGGACTCGCCCGGATGTGCGGCGGCGTCGCTCGCTCGAGCGAGCGTCGCGAGCGAGCGAGCAACAACTCTGCTCGCTCGAGCGAGCGTCGCCGCTTCCGTGCTCGCTCGCGGCGCGCTTGCTTGCTCAAGCGAGTGTCGCGAGCAGAGTAGCAACGGTCTGCTCGCTCGAGCGAGCGACTCACAGGCGAGCGCTGCTCGCTCAAGCGAGCATCGCTGCTTTGCTCGCTCGAGCGAGCGTAGAGATGACATCTTGCAAGACTGTTGAGCGATTATACTAGCTGTGGAAGGGCTCTGCTCTAGTATGACTTCGTACCCGTCGCTAAAGTTATCCATGCCTCGAGCAAACAGTTGGCAAAAGAGACCGTCGGCACACGACCCTTGGTTGCTTGCACTCGTGTAGATCGCATCCTACAGCCTCCCAAAATAGCTATCCCTCTTTTCTAAGCCATAACCCGATGAATTCGATGACTTGCCGAATTCGCCGAGTATGATCGGCTTATTGAGGGAGTAGAGCAGCAACGCTCTGCTCGCTCGAGCCAGCGACTCGCAGGTGAGCGCTGCTGAGGTTTTAGTAGTGTAAGGCGTAAGGAGCATTGTTAACTTAGGAGTAGAAACAATTTTGTCAATGCATTTGCTAGTTTTTGCTTATACACTATGTTTTACGTTTCTGAAAATTGTTGCTTTCATCCTCAGGTAGTTCTATCCATTGTCATTGCATTTGTGACATATGATAATTGAATGATGATGTGAAGGGAGAAGCATTATGGAAGCTGAGGAATGGCTTCTATCATTCGTCCTCTTACTTTTTTTATAACAATCAATTAAACTTTTTATTTTCCCCCTCTAATTTTCCAGATGTAGTTTTTCATGAGTTGTCCCTATTGTTGGTTTTAGGGTCTCGTAGATGTAGGATGTGGTTTATGTTTTCAGTTACAAGTAATCAAAATGCCGATACATGGACATTTTGAAATGTTTAATGATGTGTAGTAAGTACTCACATTAATCTCCCCAATGCAAAGTCTATCTTTTCTTCAGAATGTGAATCCATCTTTCCCTTTGGATCAATTTCAACTGTTTTAGTTGCATCAGCCCATGATCTGTCTAAAGAGATATGTTTCCTTGACTGTGTTACACAACAATCTCTCTTCATGTCCTCATGTACTGAGAAGATCGGTGATTATGTTACAATAATAGAATTTAGTCTATGGAATTCGGTCCACCGCATTAGGAAGAGGGACACTTTGTGAAGATGCTGAGGTTGAGAGAATGAGTCTGTCAGTTCTTTCTCTCTCAGAGAGAGTGAGAGAGAGAGAGAGAAGTAGAGGAGCGATTTTGCTCCCCTTCCTTTCTTTTCCTGATTTTTTCTTAGCAATTAATTAATTCTATCCATCTTTTTTGCCAATTTGAGTGAGCTTCTTTTCCCAAGATTGTTCCATCCGTTTTAGCTTTTTCAGTGATGTTTCTTTTTTGCTTTTTTTTTGCAGATTGTACATTGGATAAATCATTTAAAATTTCCAGAGGACGCCGGATTGTCACCTGAAGCAAGGGATTTGATTTGTAGGCTTCTTTGTGATGGTCAAGGATATATTAGGAGTTGAAATCGAGAACTTTAGATTGAACTTTCGAGCATCCTCGGTGTCTCAAAAGTGTGGTATTTTTATAGGTCAGGGTTAGAAAAAAAGGGTGGAGGTTGCTCTTTTCTTCTCTCTAAAAGTAAGTCTAGCAATATGTAATTCAGCTCTGATAATTGCTCCCCCTTTTGTTCTCGTGTCGATGTCTTCTTGTGAACTTGTTGTAGCTGTTGGCTTCTCATTCATGTGTTGTGTCATTAAGTATGAAGGAGGAATAAGGTAACAAATACAGTTCATTGGCTTTTGATGCCGTGAGAAAGCTTTTTTTTTTTTTTTTAATGGTGATGTCATGTATGAAAGGGTCCATGTTGAGATCTATAAGATACTCTTCTTTTTGCTAGTTCTTATTGTACGAACTTTACTTATAAAATTTTCTTTCAAGTATGGACATATGACCATGTTCAAAATGTTTTTCTTCACTCACCATGATGAAAATTAAATTGATGAGCATTTCATTAGAATGAGAATTCAATACCAAGTTTACAGATTTATTAAAAAAAAAGCACTTGAGAAAAATTTGGTACAAACTTTACTTACTAAATTTTCTACCAAGTATGCAAATATGATCACATTCAGAATGTTTGTCTTCTCATCATGAACAAAATTAAATTGATGAGCATTTCATGAGAATGAAAATTCAATACCAAGATTACACTTTATTAAAAAAAAAAAGCACTTCAAAAAAATTTGGAATGGAAATTTTTTACATTAACCAAACATGTTTCTGTTCTTTTTCTATTCCGGGAACAGAAATTATTTGCAGTTACTAAACGTGTTTCTGTTCTTTTTCTATTCCAGAAACATAAATTTTGTACAGTTACCAAACGCGTTCTTTTGTTCAAAAACTATTTCTGTTCCCTGGAACAATTTTTGAACAGAAACACAAACAAACACACCCTAAGCTTTGGACGCGAAACTTATGACAACAAACTCGTTCTACCAGTTTTTGCCTTTACACTAGCCAACTCTTACAAGAAAATTCCACAAAAGTGGCATGTTGTAGCTTAGGATTCTTAGAACAACTTTAAGGAGACAAGTTCGTCCAAATACTAGCACATTTGCTGACAGAAAATCCACAAACCAGCAACATCTGTGAGCTTTCCTTCCCGAATAGACCACCCGTGGACTCCAAAGTCTACATTTGGCCACTCCTACTTATTTAGCTCTCTTACAAACCACATTTTGAGCCTTGACCATACATGCACAACACCAAAATGAGCCTTGACCACTAGTTATTCCTCATGAACAACTTGAAAATCTCATCCAAAGCCACGACTGAACCCACGGCCTCCCCAAGCCAACATGCAAACCTATTTCGCAACTCATCTGACTGTCCTACCCAGCAACGACGAACCACAGCTTCCCTCTGGCCTTGACCTATACAAACCGTCCATGAGCCTCACATGCAAGTCACTGAGTACCCATTCAACCCCACGACCAGCCCAAACGAGCCAAAAACAAAATCATCAGTACAAGAATCGCTCTTGACCTGCTCGATCCGCACCTCTCTCAACAACCGACGGGTAACTCGAGCTTAGCACCCCACCGTTTCCTTATCTGGTGGTTCGGGTTTGCTTTCTCACTGTTCGCTTTCCAAGGAACAGCCCCCACAACTCAAAACCGAGGAGGAAGACGTTGGGGACGATGAGCGGCTGTTCTGCTTGAGCCGAGGGAGAGAAAAGGAAGAAGAAGGATAATGGAGAGAGAGAGAATGTGGGTCGGAGGGGATGTGTGGGCAGAGGGGAAATTATGATAAGCATGTTTGTAGATTTATTAGTTATGAATTTTGATAAAGAAACAGTGATGATAGAAGGCAATGATGGTGTGGTGATTCCCATGAAGATTTTCAGTACTAAAGAGACCTTGAGAATATGGTGTGGACTACTTCTTGCATAAAATTTCCTTCATGCACTGCACTTGGCTTTCTTGGGAAGGGTTGGGGTTAAGTACTAATCTTTGTCATGATCAAATCATTTATTTTTAATGTTTTTCACTTGGTTTGTCCCGAACCCCACAAATTTCGGTCCCCTCAAAATTACGAGGGTCTATTAGCTCAATGAGTGTAATTAACACGATAATATCTCAACATTAACCTATGATAAAAAACAAAGAAAGAATCATAAGAAAATATTGACATTAGTGTTCAAAGGATTATAGTCACGTGTAAATTTTTAATAGGATCCTAAGTCAAACTCGTACATGATTAATTTAAAATCTTAGTCATATAAGTAGAGTCATTTCCGCTCGATTCGAGCCTCACTTACGCACTATTGATTTCACTAGGCTCATTTCATGGTCCAACAGCCCTAAACCATAGCTCTTCCGAGTTCAATCTTGGCCATTCCCATGCCTGGCCCAACTTATAACCCATCATTTGCCCCCACCAAGCCCATGCTCGTTGTCTTCGCACGGATCATTAAATTTTTAAGTTCATGTCTTCCTTACGGCCCACCGGGCTTGTCATTTGGCCCACTTTCAATATTCTAAGCCCATACTGGTCCATTTATAATTATCCGGTCAGAAAATCTAGTGTCACAGTAGTACTATGTACTATGTGTAAATAAGAAGCTTATAAGTGCAAAGTGTGGAGCTTGCCTAGCTGAATCTATCACATTGCTTACCCGACTTGATTTTTTTGCAACACCTGCATGTTCAGCTGTAAGGGATGGAGGTGCTCCGTGACTGCGGAATGTTTCTTTAATGGAGTATCTTTTATGAAGCTATACAAATACAACCTGAAAAAGATGTGTGTTGGCATCTTGAACAAGTGGGAGCGAGATGCATGTTTAGTCTGTGCTGAGGGTTCTCTGTACAATTTCTAGTCAAATTTGTATGGGATGATATCTGAATACTTGTGTGGAAGCTGATGATGTAGTGTAGACAGTGAAAGTTGGGGGATCAGTGCTCTCAGAATCCGAGGGTCGATGGTATTTCACGATGAAGTTGACAAATGCAGGAATTATTCTTCCATACGATGATGCAGTTAGGAAACCGGGTCTCTGCTACCAGATATGCAAAATTGATTACGGTTTGAAGATGCATAGAGAGAAACTACAGAATGCATCAAGTTGACTAGCTTAGAAGTTTCCAGATAGATGCTTGTCCGATTGAAAGTTGTCCTGCTCCTGCCGATGAGGGGAACTGAACCAGGAAGGTTCACCTTGTGGCTGTGGTGATGGGAGGTGTTGTGGGTGTGCAGATCGATGGGCAACCATTTCACCCTTAATCTTCATTATCTCACTGTGAATCTGCGTGATTTGGTGTTGCAGTTGAGTGATGATTCCAACGCATCCATAGACAGGGTCTTGAACCCTGGCTGTTGCTTCATATGAAATGCACTCTGCTGCCTCCGCCCGTAAATGCCCCGGGACTTGCTGTTCCATCATTGCCATGGAATTACAATTAATCACCAAAAATCATGAAACAAATGGACAGATTGTTATTCAAAGAGATGAAGAAAGGATCCCCCACCTTCGTGCTATTATAGATTCCTTTATCCTCTCCCACGGCAAACAGGACTAGTTAGTTTGAAGAACATGACCGGAATTTCGAGCATGAACGATATCATTGGAGAAACAACGGACAATCATTAACTTCCGTGACCTTCTGTTTAAGTACCATATTCATTTAGTATACTAAAAGCAGCAAATATACTACCACTCTTTTGCATGTTCAATGTGTGCGACTTGGTTTCATTTTTCTTTAGCCAGAAAACTTGGTTGCACGGCATAATTATCACTAGAGATATGGATGCCGACATTTCTAAACTATCTATGAAATATATGCACTAGTGAAACACAATATGGAAAACCTGTATTGAAGAAGTTGTCAACAAACCATTAAAACATTGCCTTGTATGAAAGAGAGATTCGAACATTTTGTTTTTTGGGGATTAATACTCAAAAAGCATATGAACTGACCTGAAGCATTTTAGTGACATTGCTGGCACCAAATATCTTATGGACACAAGCAAATCTTTGTGGATTCGAGGAAGGGAAATAAGGAGCCAATATGCAATCTTGAGGACATTTTCTTCTCAGATATTTGCACGCGGCACATCTACTAAAGCTCGACATTTGAGATTCTCAAAAGATTTTGCACACCAGAAGTCTCCAGAAAATCACACCCGAATTCTGATTCTGATGGGACCATGTAGATCTTCTACTGTATATAATGCTAAGACTGAACATTGTAGGATCCATCTCATGATTTGGTCATTTTAGAATTCTGATGCAAACATGGAAGGTGAAAACGGCTACTTTTTCGAAAGATCCTCAGTAGATGTATGGAAAGTGGTGAGGAAATGGAAGCAATTTGACACAAATTCCTCCAAATGATGAAAGTTGATAAGCCAATCATACCAAGGCAGGTGCATTGTATACTCGGAGAGATATAACGGTAAAACCAAGACGACTGCATTCCCTCGAGCGAGAAAAGGACATTGATTTGGGCGCATGTCTGTTCATGACGTGAGTTTTTAGCCATGGCCAGAAAAAAGGTTGAATCAAGAGATTGCCTTAACCTATAACGGGAGTGCTATTTCTTTGCTAACATGTACAAAATAAAAGCTACTTCGAGTTGCTACTTGCTAGGCACGTGAAATAGTTATTTCATTCTAGCTATACTAGCTATACGGACCTCGACTTGCTTCGAAAAGTAAACCATATACATGACTCAAACCGGTTGATGAACATAAGCGACAACGTACATATCGCTGCATAAGGGAATCAAAATATCACCGGCCTTTCCGGATGAGCAAAGATGCTCTCACAATCTTAAGGTAAGAAGATTTGTAGTAAGAGTAGGGCTAAGCTTGACTTTTGAGAGATGAAGTATTCAAAAAGCTCGAGGATGGTTTAATCCGGTCAGATTGCAAGGCCCTACGCTCCAGCTATTTCTTCTGAAATGGCACAATCCTTGGTAATGTCTCAACTCCCAAGTAATCAAAGAAATGGCATCTTGTAAGTCCCC
This sequence comes from Eucalyptus curtisii, assembly GCA_017140595.1. Classification (NCBI taxonomy): domain Eukaryota; kingdom Viridiplantae; phylum Streptophyta; class Magnoliopsida; order Myrtales; family Myrtaceae; genus Eucalyptus; species Eucalyptus curtisii. The sequence goes on along the minus strand of CM029503.1, from coordinate 39,022,685 downwards.
TTTCTATTTCAAATTACATAATGGTTGGTGCCAGAGATAACCACGGAAGAGGCCCCGGCACATCGTATAGAGTTGGAGCACACTGTCACTGAGAATCACTAAATATTTGAAGATCATATTGATAAATCACCTTAACAAAGACTTCAGAAGGGTTTCTTGGTACAATTGCAGGGGACCATACAGTATAACCAATCATTCTGTCTGCTTATAGAAAAAATGATGAGGCACACGCACAAAAAGACCATGTCTGTAGGGCTTCCTTCTGTCTTGTGGCTTCTTTTTTACAGAGACCTAGCAAAAACATGAATAAGCCAAATGGTTCTTCTTCGAAACGTAGGTGGAGATATAATTGGCGGCTGATGCAGACGAACCCTCAATGTTGGCTGGAACAAGTATCTGAGTCTTTCCAGATGCAATCCTGTTACCAGCTACATTGGCGTAAAACAAGCCTGAGATCGCTGGTACAAAAATGTCACTTTGAGAACATATGTAGTAGTCGATGACTTTCTCATATTCTGAACCTTCTGAATCAAGGAACTTGGACTTCTTGTCTACTGGCATTATCCCTTCCTGCTCAAAGATTTTACAGGACAAAAAGTATCCATCAGAACAATGTCAGTCTTTCTACAACCTAAGATATATTACCTGAGAAGGATGCTTAGAAAAAACATTATTAGTAAATTGAGTGTCAACCAAAAGATTAAGGTACTGTTTCATTGACCAAGACAAAACTCTTTCAAGAAAGCAGGTCGCATAAATTCTTAGACCAGTAGTTTGTAGAATGCTGCCATGGTGAACAGATTTGAACGCTCACTGAAAGGAAAACAACAAAGAAGTATCTCACCTTGGTGTAAGTTTTGGGAAAAAACTTCTTCAGAGCATTAAGGCTGCTATCCCACCTTGATTGAGTTAAATAGATTGTGGTATCCTTGTCAATACCAATCTTCTGCAGAAACTCCGACACCTCGTGCGTGCCAAAACAACTTTTTGTCCCTTGGCAATTCTTGTTTTCCAACATGTCTACCCTTAGGTCCACCGCTAAGAACTGACCATCAGATTTCCGACTCAATGTTCTCAGACGCTCAACCATGGAGTCAACGACTTCATTTACCTCTGGCTGCAACTCCAAAGTTCCAAACATAGCCAAACATGATGTAGAATCAAGTTCACTCTTTTGACTCGGCTTTTTCATGTTTACTGAGGAGAAGTAAGTTGCCAGTCTAATATTACCCTTGGACTTAAATTTAGGTTCAACATGATCAACAATGTACTCTTCTGTCACTGTATTTGGGACCTTAACAACCGCAAGATTCCGTGCTGATATACCAGAAGGTGTTTCTTTTGCTACTCTGACAATTCCATCCAGGCTTCTTACAAACTTATCAACATCATATATCTCTCCAAAGCTCCTGAAGAATGCATGCATATCAGGCACAAACACAGAGAACAGGCTCTCTACTATTATCTGGCAAGCTCATATGTTCTAGTTTTATTTATGATACTTAAGATAAGCCTTGTCATGGATCCTAGAATCCAATTGAGACCTTAGTTTTGTTGGACATATCTATGAGATGTGGTAAGTGTGCTATAGAATGATTAACTTTATTTTAGTCAGAGGATTTTGCTTTTCTAGAGACTGCTATTTTCCTCGACAATAATTTTTGGAAATTGGGTATCCACGTAAAAATCAGAGAACACAAATGCACAGTGCTACAAACCTCCGATCCCCTGGTTTGCTTCCTCTGATGTCAGGGAGTACTAGAGTTGCTCCTAAATATTTTGCTACTACCACTGCAGCTGCAATCTGAAGAATTTATACAAAATAAGGCCTTTTGAGAGAGAGAGAGAGAGAGAGAGAGAGAGAGAGAGAGACAGAGAGAGAGCATGGTGTTATTTCCTATTAACCAGTACATTATTCTATGTAATCCAAAATCAGCGTCGTCTAAGAGGAATGACCTCAATCTCATTTATCTCATTAATCTTGGAAACTGCTTCTTCAATATCAAAACAGCTATCATACTATCTTTGTTGCTAACATTGCATGAACTTCAGTTTGAAAATGCAGCAGAAACTCTGCTAAGAAATGGACACAAGATGAGGATACTTTGAAAATGCAAAAACAATGTTTAACTTTTAAGAACTGGCAAGAAGTTAGGCTAAAAAAGTCCTTTCCAGTAAACATTGGAGTGCATCAGCGCATGGACAGTTTATATGTATGAGTTGAGCTAAAGACCACAAAGATTGAACATCCACTAAGAGATGAAAATGTAAGAAAAGGCATCATTGAAAATGCTTTGAGAAATATCTAGCCGAAACTATTTGGGTGGTGAAATTAGGAATTGCAGATGTCCAGCAAAGGAAGCACTGCATGTGAAGATAGTTCCACATCATGAAGAATACAGTTGACTGAGAAACTAATATTTATGGAAAAGTGAACCGGCATGATAATTAAAAGCACTAGATGCATGAGTTACCTGGGAAACATGGTATTCGGGACCATTGGTCAATGAGAAAGTGACAAAGCCCTTTGAGTCCTCTACTAAGTCTGTAAACCAAAATTGAGGCAAAAACAGGCAGAGACACAAGCACTTTCAGTCAGCATCCACACAATGGCAGGAATACAGTGAATCACTAGGACCAAATGCAATTAAAAGTACCGGAAGTAGGTCTGCTCCAGCATTGTTTCAGCTCTGGGCTTTCTTCTTTCCAAGGACCCTTATTCCTTTTAGACAGTGAAACCAGCGACTTCCCTTCTAACTTGCTATCGTCAAAACGGGCATCATCCGACACTCCCGGAAGTTTTTCCTTTGACAGAACATAACAAACAACATCAATTCATCTGCAAACACAGAAGCAGCCAATATGTCCATGTTTGCAACCAAGATCCAGAGTTTGCATATAGGTATATGCACATCTCGTGTTATCGCTGGGAACCCACAGTTCAAGATGCATCGTTTGTCTTCCTTTGATGCATCGGCACAATCATTCTCGGGAAAAAAAAGAGACAACTTTCGAAATCTCTTCGGCAATCCTCACCATCTCTCCAGTACCCAGATGTAAACAGTACGATGCGTGCAACGTAGCTCAAAGACTGAACTTTTACCAACTAATTCGCCCATAAGCTGATCACCAAAGCAATGCCAATTGAAAAAAAAGAAAAAGAAAAGTGATATATGGGCGTAGTACTGATAATTACTTGGTGGGTATCCGAGAAGAGAGCCTAAAGAGAGAAAAAACGTAAATCGCGGGACAACACGCCCGTGCATATCTAGCGCAAAAAGGAGCCATTCGAGGATAATTGGAACAGATACAGAAGCGAAAGCCAGAGAATCAAATGTAGAATTCGTACTTACTTCGACTGAATCAAAATGGTCTCTTTTGATCATCTGACCCAGCATTACAAACATGGTTATCGTCAGAATTCCAGCCACCACTTGCCTCAAATCCACACCCATTGCGCTCTCTCTCTCTCTCTCTCTCTCTCTCTCTAGATCCTGTCTCACTCCACTTCTCTCGGGGCTCTCTCAGTCTAGGGAGATGAAGGGAGAGGCAAACGTGGTGAGAGCTTCAGCTTGAGAGAGAATGAGAGGCTCTGAGTACAAAGTTTAACGACAGTGGAAGAGCAACCAGAGTATGCTCTGTTTCTCTCTCTCTCCCTTTTCTTTATTTCTTGCTTAGGAGCTTATAACACCACCGACACTTTCCCGGAAAATGATGGGCTGCCTAAACTTCCTGCTCCAATTTTGTTTCTTGCTAATCTCTTGATAAAAAAAAAAAGTCGTCCTCATTTTCCCCAAAAAAAGGAAAAAAGAAGAAGAAAAACCAACCCCACCAAATTACTTTCTCTTTCCTCTTTTTCCAAAGTTGATTTTAGTGTGGGGACACCTATAAAACATGATAATACAATGCAATATCAAGGTAATATCTCCTCTCTTCTCTCCTTGTGAGAAACTGGGTAAATTCCTTGCCAAAAAGACAAGGATACAGATTGGAAGATGGATAAACATATGTAATTGTATGGTGTACCTGCTCCTACTGGGGAGAGATAGTGATTTAGGTAATTTTTCCAAAATTGAGGTCATTTCCAAAACAGTCAAAAACCATCTCCCCTTTTTAGCCCCCAGCCTACTAAGCAGGCATTAATGGTGGACCTATACTTCCCAATTACCACATGTTCAGACAGACCAGATGACCAAGGATTCTTGCTGACTTTATTTATTTTTCTTTTTGGTCGAATTGCTGACTTGATTAGTGCTAGGAGCTAGAGACAGAATAAGGATTAGCAGTAGAACCTGGTAAGTTACAAGGAAAAAGAAGTTTTGAGTGTTGCAGACAACTGGGTGATAATTACTCCATAACCATGTAAAAGGTAATGATTGTCATGTGATACTTGTCGTGTCAAGGGCGCTTAATCGATGTTGGACAAGAGAGCCAGATGGTGAATTTCCATCTTCATTGACCTTGGGAAAGAGGGTCCTCCCCCGAGAAACAAAAGGGGTCGTGTCTGTTAGAGATTGATTCCATTTGACCACAAAGACATTACCTACTAATTGCATTGGTAAGCCACGTAAATCCAAGATCCTTACAGGTCGATGCAAGTCCAAACGATGGGGGGATGGGAGCAACGCTTATATACCAGGGAATATCCCGTGACAATAATGTCCCCACTAATACACACACACACATATATATATATATATATATATATATATGAAATTTATACATAAAATCATAGACACTACTTAGATAGATCTTTTGGTAAGTGTGCATATCTCAATTTTCATAATCGCATTATGCACTCGTGACCAAAGATCCATCCTCTTGTTTAATTATGTACTATGTAAAATCTCAAACCGCCTTTCCTATTTAACTAAGTTTGAATCTATATAGTTCATACTTTTCCAGAATTTATATCTACCGTTTTGTCTAATAGTCACGTTAATCTCATTTTGTATTAAAGTCCAAAGAACTAGTATTTCCGATCATTTTAACTGGACGACGTTATAAGCAAGTGAATTTTGTGAAATTGTTACATATCTTTCAACTTGTATCAACTCAGCGAAAAACATAATTTGGAAATTCAAATTTCTGCATATTGAGCAGAAGGAGCGACTCCCACGGAGTAAACAAGAAAACAGCCAAAAGAAGGAAAAACCAACCTCCTCTAATCAGGAAGAAAATACCAAAGGAAGGGAGCGTAAATCAAGGAAAGCGAAGAAAGAAATGTCGAAACCGTCAAAAATCAGCGGGCAAGCTCACCTGCCAATCCGCCTCAGACAATGGATCCCAAGTCAAGATACATTAAAACTTTATCAATTTAGGAGGACCATATGATATATTAGTCAATAATTTATTCTTCCGGCAACTGGATCTGACCAATTAGCACACTGTACGTCCGGCACGATAAAGTATGTGCAAACTTGTATTAATCAATTTCATGTTTGTCAGGCCCATCAGACTAATCAAAACCAAACGAAACCATGATGATGATAATAATAATAATGAGTGATTGAAACGCCCCAACTTAAATGACGGTAGAATAGAATAAGCAATAGTTTTCAATGCACGCTCGAATCTAGATGTACTTTCGATATCTAGCAGTTTCCATGGAGTGTCAAGACCGACTGAGAAAAGGCCTCTCGATTTTGTGCAAAGCAAGCGGCTTCATCATTGCTGCTGTCAGTGGGAGTTAGAGGACCGAGACTGCTCAGCCTTCTTCGTCAATTTGATTGATGAAGGGGGAAGAAGGAAACCCATGATGGATCAAGAAGACCTCAGCAGAGATTACTAATCAATCAATACATCCATCAAAGGCGTGGACCAGATGGTCATATGAATTCCGGGTCCATCACGTGATCTCCTGTTTTCGATCCTTCTTTTTTATACTTTTTATATTTTTGCGGCCCCGTTATTATTGTGGCAGACGAGAGGGTTTCTCAAATTTTCTATATTTCCAACACATGTGCTCTCTTGTTTATTTAGATAATGGGGCAGGTGTAGACAAGAGAAACGGGGACAGAGACAGAATTTATAATAAGTGGACTCGGATGAACAATCACATGCGCTCATGAGAAAGATCTGACGACACCCCCATAAAGTAGAGTTTCTCAATTTCCCATTTATTTTTTGGCGAGAGGAAAATGGGAAGAGGCTGGCATGATTTGAGGAGCGCATCTGTGGATTTTGCAGCTCCACGTTGGTCCTCTCTCCCTCTTTTCTGGGCCTAGCTCTGGTCGCTTCTTTTTCAAGCCAACTCTGTCGTGGTGGGGGATCGATTGAGTCCGATTTACTGTTGCAGCGAGTCCTGGGTCTTGGGCCGAACCGGGGATGTTCTGAACAGGAGCCGAGCCAGGAAATGCGACCCACCTGATCATATCAGTTAATACTGATGATGTCCGAGGCGCGGGAAGGGTCTGGAATACGTCAATCCGTTTCAAATTGGCCTTACCCTCTCTGGCCATATGAAATCCATCAGAAATGGAGTTCCATCTCATGTTTAAAAATTGATTTTCAGATCTGTTTGTTTCTTTTGGTCGGAATAAAACTTTCTTCGAATGCTAAGCAAAACCAAAAGAGCCCATTGAAGAAGCTTCATTACAGAACAGTGCAACACCCATAAAGCTTCTGGTGGGCTAGAGAGCCAATTTCGTGGGAGACAAATTTTCCTTTGAGTCATAGCTATCGAATCAGCAACTTTGTTGACCTCTTTGAAACACAAGCTCATCTAGATATTGGAGACATGGGTAATCAAATCATAGCATTCTCTGTAAGTGAGCACATCTCCCATTGAATTTGATCTGTGCTCTCCAAAGTTCGTATGAGATTTGCACAATTAAGGGGAAAAGACTAGAAGTGTCGTAACTTTCACGCGATATTCATTTTAATACAAAAACTTATCACTTAAGTGTCAAATTGGAGAAAAAACAATTACTTAGTACATCTGACAATAAATTCTAAGAAAAATTCCTACATGCCCTTTTTAATAAAATTTTAAGTCAAACATGGCTTTCTTATTAGAAAAGCGAGTCCAACATGGACGATGGGCCGGCCATTCCATACCTAAATGACTTTTTACCCGAAAATCTCTCTTAAATAGACAAATCTCTCAACCTGTTGATCGGACAATCTCTCTCATTAGTTGTTTCGTGCCCTATTACTCACTTGCTCACGGCCTTTCTCTCTCACTCTCGCTCACTCTCTCATTTATTCACTCAATGGGCTCATAGAAACATTTGGGCTCGGCTCGATGGTTTGAGGGAAAATTTAGTGCTTGGCAGTTGGTGGGAAAAAATTAAGGCTCGGTGCCAAATCAGCAAGCATTCTGCTTATTCCATCCTTCGTCTTGGCTTTGCGGCCCAAACTTGAGCCGCCTCCGCTCATTCTCCTTTCCAACACAAGCTTTAGATCTTAATTTGCCCCGAGAACTCCCAAACCCTCATCACCCACGTCGGCCACTCGTCCTCAGAAATCAACACAAACTCTACCGACCCGGCCACTTGGTAGTATGCGGTTTCTGCTACTACCGTAAGGAGTGTGATCTTTAACTGCACCCTCACTGTGCAGCTAATTACTCCACCCCTGAATGTGCTGCTAGGATACTTCATGATGATGATCACACTTTTGCCCTCGCCGAAAGGATGCTGGGATGAAAGCGCCTTATGCCTCGAGGCTAGCATGACTACAATGATGATGGCGATGGCGAGGATCTATTAGTGTGTACTATCCTAGTGTTTCAAGTGTCATGAATTAACATGAATTTGAGGAAACATGTAAGTTATGCTTTTAGGTCTACGTCGGGGTGGCAAGATTTACTTTGCCCAAACTATTCACACATGAATGAGAAATAAGGCAAGATGGGGCTTCATTACATGTTTTATTTCTACTTAGATACCACCTCCAAATATTTCTGGAAACAAATAAAAAGAAAGAACCTATCTATCTAAGCTCTCTCTTTTACTCTTTTCTTTTAGGAATTTAATCAAGCCTCCCAAATTCTTGTAGGATGATCCACCCTTCGACTCCACAGCTTGCCTTGCCAATCTACCAATCTGTCTTGCCCTGTCCCTAGCCTGCCTTCCTCTCTCCCCTCCCATCAACTCCTTAACTCCATTCCTTATCACCTCACTAGCAATTGTCCCTCCGACACCACTTTCTCTCACCATCACCCCGGCCTTGAGCCCCGTCACCACAAGCTTAGCATTAAATGGCTGTTCGGCACCCATCGGCCACGCCAGGATTGGCACCCCCATGGACAAGCTTTCCAACACGGAGTTCCAACCGCAATGACTTAAGAACCCGCCTACTGCCGGGTGTGACAAGATGCGCCGCTGGTCCACCCAGTTATGCAAGATCAAGCCCCTCCCATTCAATCGATCCTCCCATCCATTGTCCGACGACACCCACGTTGCCGATTTCACTGCCCATATGAACAGATGCCCTGCCATCTGCAGTCCGTGAGCTATATTGTCCATCTGCATGTCACTCAAGTGTGCTTGTGTTCCGAATGATACATACATCACTCCGCCGCTTCCAACACGCTCGTCCAACCACTTGATGTGGGACTGAGATGGGTCTGCCTGTTTGGATCCCACGGGCCTCTCTATTTGATTCTGGTCATAGAGCAAAGCCGGCCCAATGCACCAAGCTCTTGCCCCCTGGCAGTAAAATTTTTCCAGGGTAGCAATATAATCACCTTCAAGCTCTTCGAAGCTGTTGACGATAACCCCCTCACTATTCGCATCCGCCTCTCCAATTGTTGCTAGTATAGACAAGAAAGGGTCATTTGGGTCTTTGCACCTCTCTAAAATGGTGATGTCGCATTTATTAACTGTGAAAGGAATACTCAACTTCGGCAATTCGATAGGATCGGAATCAGCCATTGCCAAGATGGATGGGACATTCTCATTGACACCTTTCGTGATGACCATAGACAAAACCCCCATCCCATGGAAGACAATCCTAGGAATTCCGAAAGACCGACACACATCAAGCGTCCATCCTAGGAAGAAATCAGAAATTACGCAGAGCGGGCGAGACCTGGCTTCTGACATCTCCCTGAGAACACATTCAAAGGCGGGTCTCATGGACTCGGTGGCTTTCAAGAAAGGCACCAATAGAGCCATGGAAGGAAGATCGGCAGTGTTCTCGCATCCTTCAGGAAGCTCTGGGACTCTAGGAAACTGAATGGTGCGCAAGGAGATTTCAGAATAGTTCAAAACCTTTGATAGAATGAGTGGGGCATTCTTTGGGGTGGCGATGATGGTGACTTTGACACCGAGACTTGTGAGGGCCTTGCCTATGTCTAGTAAAGGGAGTGCATGTCCCTGAGCCATGTGAGGGAACACCACCACATGAGCACTAGGGGATGGCAAGACCAACCCTGTCATGGCTTCCAAAATTCACTCGAGATCAAGATGGACAATGTATTGGAGAAGGAGAGTTAGAAGGGAATTGCGATTTGCCATTTCAACAGAAGCTCGCATTAAATAGAGAGACATCGACAGAAAAGGCAGCATATAAAGGCTCTGCTGCATAATTCCATGTAAGTACAGGTAATTTGATGAATTAGTCACGTTCATCAAATCCAAGATTTGTTACTTTTTTTCTAAATAAATGTGGATCACGCAATAAAAATAAGGCCTAATTTTCTAAAAAAATTCAAAATTTAAAACTTTGCCTTACCTCCTTTTATAATCAAGAGTTACCTCTTTTTTTTTTATAACTTATAGTTAAATCTTCTTTTAATCATGAGACATATTCTCTTAACCAAAAATCAACTTTTCTTTTATTTTTATGATAACAAATTATGTCAACAGTTGTCAGTAACTTGACGGTTGATCAACGCTCAGACATGCCCACTACTCGACGGCTATTCTCTGCGCAGCATCACTGGCTACTTTCGAAGTCCCTCGGTCCACTATTCGACGGCTTTCTCCTACACAGCTACGTCGATATGCTCTGACGAATCATGTCTGACAGTGTTGGATCCATCATTTAAATAATCACTTTGCATCTAGCTCATCACAGATTTCGTTAGTTGTGGGCTTTTGTGGACTAAACCGAGCTTCGTTTACGCTTGAAGACTTGGGCATTTTTTGGCGCCACATCAAACACATCAGTCATGACCAGTGCCCTCAGTTAAATGACAAATATGGCAGGTCTATTTTGGGAGGTATCCGGTCAAATATAGCGTACCGATCCCAGGTGCGATTGATTTGACTTTCTTTAGTTATAGCAGGCAAACGTTAACTTCGAATTGTCAATTATATTATTTACATAAATAGAAAACTAATTTGGGGAAGTTTAGATGTAAGTATTCAATTAATTTGGACTTATTTAATTTTAAATTGGGACCAAGACAAAAAAGTGATAGCGAACTGTCCACCCTATGTTTACATTAATTAATCTATCTTGGCAACGATTTGTTGAAGTATTTCAAACATCATACTCTGCATTCCATCTATTCTCCCTTGGAAAAACCTCCCCTCATTTACATCTTTGATTTGATTGAATTATATTATTATTCAGATCGTACTGGTGATTAAGATATAAGAAATAGACATATTTTAGGTGCCGTAAAGCTTTCCAAAACAACATAGACATGCGTATGTTATTGTCACTTCGCACATGTTTGATCGTTTTACCAATTTATTATTAACATCTAAATCTTAACAACTCATTAAGTCATTCGTTGCATTAAAAAATTACGGATCGATACTAACCTCTAACAAAAATATTATTAATTTGCATTTGCATATTAGAAGCATTGTCAGCCCACATAAACTGCATTATAATTGGATTGACTTAAGCAAGGGTGATCTAAGCCTAATTTAATTATCTAGACTAATCTGCACGCCTCATATGAAATTCTGCCAAACTCCTAAGTGTCTTTACTACCCGAAATTGGCATTTGCACGGCACGTGAATATCTTAAATTTTTTAATTCTAATATTACCAACACCCATAACATTGCACTCAACGTTATTTGCCAATTATATTTAACCACTAGTTATGAATTGATAAATAGCAAACCCGTGTTTATTTGATGTAGTATGAAACGAATAATTAGAACATATAATCCATCTGCCAAACGACAAATACTTAGTGATAAATTCATTATTAGAACTATATGTGAAAAAATAATTGTTCAAGGTTATGGATGGGAACGTCATCCCTAGAAGTTTCCTCTTTCTCTGAAACTTGTGTGATTAAAAATTCGAATTTTCGAGGATTGTGTCCTTTTCACATTGGACCATAAATCCTTTTTGACTACTTGCCGGTTTAAATGCAAACTCTTATCTAGCGGGAAGATGCTTTATGTTTTACATGAAATGGAGTAGAATGAATGAAGTTCACAGAAGCAAGGAAGGGTATTTTGTTTTGTCCTTTGGTCCCATTTCTGGTATCTCGTGAACTCTGTATTTCACGCTCCAAGTTTTTAATAGAGCATTATAGTGCAAAGGCTGGAGTTACATTTTGCCCCTCTTTTTTGTTCTTAAGATGAAAGATTACAGGGAAGTCTGAGAAGCCTAAGAATCTATAAGATGAGTTTATGGATGGAATGGCGTATTTTCAGCAAGGTCCCTTGCCACCTTAATTGTGCGTCTACATCTTTTCAAGATTAGTAATACTATGCAACATAGTGAATGTGCACAGTGCAAGACATCAAACTGCCTTATTGGCATGTGTTTTATCCACGCAGTAGAGATATGATGGGTGGTTTCTTGAACCTTAAGTTAAAGGTCGAGGGAGACACAATTAAGAAGCTAAGATGTGACTTAGTCACATATTGAACGAGAAATAAGACACAATATTTCGATGAGGCTCTGTTACCCGTTTTATTTTTCCTTAGATACCACCTATGAGTATCTAATTCTAAGCCTCATTGTGCCTGGAAACAAACAAAAGTGAGGAACCAATCTAAACGCTCTCTTTAACTTTTTCTTTGAGGAATTTAATCAAGCCTCCCAAATTCTTGTAGGATGATCCACCCTTCTTTTCCACAGCTTGCCTTGCCAATCTACCAATCTCTCTTGCCCTGTCCCTAGCCTGCCTTCCTCTCTCCCCTCCCATCAATTCCTTAACTCCATCCCTTATCACCTCACTAGCAATTGTCTCTCCAACACCACCTTCTCTCACCATAATCCCAGCCCCGAGCCCCATCACCACAAGCTTAGCATTTAGTGGCTGCTCAGCACCCGTTGGCCACGCCAGCATCGGCACCTCCTCCGACAGGCTTTCTAGCACCGAGTTCCAACCACAATGACTTAAGAAACCGCCTATCGCTGGATGCGACAACATGCGCCGCTGGTCCACCCAATCGTGCACCACCAAGCCCCACCCTTTCAATCGATCCTCCCATCCATTATTTGGCAACACCCATGTTGCCGATTTTACCGCCCATATGAACGGATGCCTTGCCATCTCTAGTCCATAAGCTATATTCTCCATTTGCACATCACTCAAGTGTGCTTGTGTTCCGAATGATACATATATCACTCCGCCGCTTCCAACACGCTCGTCCAGCCACTTGATGTAGGACTGAGATGGGTCTACCTGTATTGATCCCGCAGGCCTCTCTATTTGATTATGGTCGTAAAGCAAAGCTGGCCCAATGCACCAAGCTTTCGCCCCCTGGCAGTAAAATCTTTCCAGGGCAGCAACATAATCACCTTCGAGCTCTTCAAAGCTGTTGACGATAAGGCCCGCGCTATTCATATCCGCCTCTCCAATCTCCGCTTTTATAGGCAAGAGAGGGTCGTCCGGGTCTTTGCACCGCTCCAAATCGGAGATGTCACGCTTATAGACCGTGAAAGGAATGCTCAACTTCGGCAATTCAATAGGATCGGAATCGGGCATTGCCAAGAGGGATGGGACATTCCCGAAGGCTATTTTTGAGATGACCATAGACAAAACCCCCATCCCATGGAAGACAATCCTAGGAATACCAAAAGACTGACACACATCGAGCGTCCATCCTACGAAAAAGTCAGAAATCACGCAGAGCGGGCAAGAACCCGCTTCAGACATCTCCTTGAGAATAGACTCAAAGGCAGGTCTCATGGACTTGGTTGCTTTCAAGAAAGGCACCAACAAAGCCAAGGAAGGTAGATCGGCTGTGTTCTCGCATCCTTCAGGAAGCTCTGGGACTCTAGGAAACTGTATGGTGCGCAAGGAGATTGCAGAGAATTTGGATACCTTTGACAGGATGAGTGGGGCATTCTTTGGGGTGGTAATGATGGTGACTTTGACACCAAGGCTTGCGAAGGCATTGCATATGTCTATTGATGGAAGCGAATGTCCATGAGCCATGTAAGGGAACACCACCACATGAGCACAAGGTGATGGCGAGACCAACCCTGTCATGGCTTCCAAAAATCGGTCAAGATGAAGATGAACAATACTAGAGTTGGGAGAGATGGGAGAGAATTGTGAGTGGGCATTTCAACAGAAGCTCGCATTAGATAGAGATATTAACAGAAATGGCAGCACATGAATGCTGCGCTATATAATTCAATATGGACCCATATGATGCGATGAATTAGTCAACTTCATCGAAGTCGAGGATTTAATCTCTTGTTTCGAGATTAACGTGAAGTACGCAATAAAAGAAGGATTTTGCTAATATCATACAGGATTTTATGGTTTTCTGAGCATTGACTCTTCTGGTGCTTAACATGAAACGAAGTGGTCTGCTGTATGGGTGGTCAATAGCAGTACCAACAAACCGAGAAGCAGGTCTTTCTTCTCGACACGTCGCATCACCCTTGGAGGGGACCATAGACAAGTGGAAGGAATGGTGCCATAATGCCATTACGCGTCTGATTGAACCCATGCTTGAGTTTCGATCTTGCTGAATCACCTCAAAAATGGTCGAGTCAGAATTGGATACAATCTAAATTTCCTAAGCTCCTTCAGGTGGGCAGCCGACAGAAAAATTTCTGCCAAGCTCTGCTTCAAACTTTTATACAGTAGAAGCGCAAGGACTTCTTAGGCATCATCAGACATCGGAAACGCCGGTCATGACTCGTCCCCTCAGTCCGATCACAAATGTGGCATTTTATTTTATTTTATTTTATTTTATAGTTTTTTGTTTTTTTAAATGACTTGAACGTGGGGGCACGTATCTTTGTCGCTCAGCATGCCCAAGCAGATAGCTAAGCCCACCAATTGATTTTCTCGACGGGAAGTTATGCCGCTCTGTCGAATGATGGAGGTAATTAATTGCTCTTAAATTGCTAGTGTTTTTGTCGTTAGCCGCCCATGTGCAAAAATATTTGAAAAACGACTCCCCGACTCCAGGTTCATATCGAAAAGTCTATCTTGATATATAGAAGGGACGCCGACTCTATCCATTGCTATCGTGCCGTGTCATTGGAGAACACTAAATTACTGTCAATTATGCTATAAAACTCACCTAGCTCGCTCTGTCACCTTCCATTGATATTGCACTACATTTGCACTCCCCTGTCTTCTTGAACTGACAGCAAACCCTGTTGAGCAGATGGATTTCGCGTATGAGAGGAAGCCACGCCGCGCTCGTTCAGGTCCACGGGTCGAATCTGGTCGTATTGGGTCGGGCTGGGCCGGACGAAATTGGCGATGCACGCAAACCCGACGAGCCACTTTATCAAAGATGGGTGAGCTAAACTTTGAAAAAATCCTACGTGCCTTTTTTAGTATAATTTTAAATCAAAGATGGCTTTTTTTAATTAAAAAAGAAAGTCTAACGTAGACGATGAGTTTACCATCTCATACCTAAACAATGGTCTACTTGAAATCTCTCTCTCAAATAGACAAATTTCTCAATCCTGTTGACTGGACTATTTTTCTTGTTTGTTGTTCTTTCTCCATTGCTCGCTTGCTTGCATCCTGTCTCTTTTTCACTCTCTCACTCAGTTACTCACTTAATTGGTGTCATCCTCCTCGACTTGGTGCTTGGTGGGAGAAAATTAGGGCTTGGTGCCAAAATTGGCAAGCATGCCGCTTATTCTAACCTTTGTCTTGACTTTGTCAACACAAACTTAAGCCGCTTTTGCTTACTCTCCTCTCCATTACAAGATTTAGATCTTGACCTTTCCTCAAAATCATTGGTTTGAATTAGGGTTTCAAGGAGAGGTGAATTGTAGGATAAATTAGCAAGTATTCTACTTATTTTCAGTAAAATTACTAAAAAAAATTATAAACCTATTGCAATCATGCCAGTTCAGTTATAAACTTATTTTTTTAGTCAATTTAGTTTTAAACTTTTTGTAATTGTGCTAGTTTAGTCCATTCAGTCAAAATTGGCTGACTAGCGCTAAGGGGGCTGCAGGTGAGCGCCGACGACAATATTTTTTAAAATAAATCTTTATTTTTCGATTTTTTTAAAATATTTTTTTCCTTTTTTTTTCTCCTCCCTCCTCCTCCCTCCTTCTTCCTTCGGCTCTAGTGATCAGCCAAAGAGGAGGGCTGGTCAGTCGCTGGACTAAGGCGATTGGGTGAGCTCGCCTCGCCGTCACTAGGTTTGGCGAGAAGAGCCTTGCCAATGGTTGGGCGAGCTCGCCAGTCGCCTCAATCCGATAATCGGCTAGCCCTCTCCTCTAGCTGCTCGTCAGAGCCAAAGGAAGGAGGGACAAGGAGGGAGGAGGGAGGAAAAAAAAATGATAAAAAAAAAAAGGAAAAAAAAATAAAAATTAATAAAATAATTTGAAAAAATATAGTATTATTAAAAAATTGTCACCGCGTCGGCGGCCACGTCAATACCAGCCGACTAATTTTGGTCGATGGATTGAACTGACATAATTGCAAATGGTTTATGATTTAATTGACCAAAAAAAAATTTGTATTGAGTAAGCATAATTACAATAGGTTTATGATTTTTTTGCGAATTTTGCCACTTATCCTCAACTTTATCTTGGCTTTGTTGACATGAACTTGAGCCCTTTTTTCTTATTTCACTCTTTAATGCAAGATTCAGATCTTAATTTTGGTCCAAATTGACAAGCATCTTGTTAGGGTTTTAAAAAAAAGGGAATTTGCGGCTTTTCATGCATAACTACCTCTTTTAAGGGCTTTTTTGTTGTATTTGCCATGTGGGCTTTCCGGTAAGCCATGTAGATTGGAAAAAAATGTTAATAATTGCTATGTTGGATTTTCGACATCTCAAATTAAAATTGACACTTAAGTAATCATTTTTTTAAGTGACACTTGAATGATTTTGAGAATAGTTTTGGTATTAAAGTGAGCGCCGTACAAAAATTA
Organism: Eucalyptus curtisii; assembly: GCA_017140595.1. Lineage (NCBI taxonomy): Eukaryota > Viridiplantae > Streptophyta > Magnoliopsida > Myrtales > Myrtaceae > Eucalyptus > Eucalyptus curtisii. The sequence continues at coordinate 39,006,443 of CM029503.1, read as the reverse complement.
AGATATTTCTAGAATCATTTTTCCCAAACTTAAGAGTTTCAATTAGAGCTAGGTTTTAGCGCGATTTGCTAAGGCAACCTCGATTGATCTAGCGAATCGGTCCAGGACACTTCCTGTATGGTCTTGGCAGATGCATGAGATCGCTCTGTCCAAAGAGCCTTCCTCGAATGAACCTACGTTGATTTTCCAAGCTCCCTTCCCTGGTGGGTTCTAGATCTGAGGTGGGTTTCAATTTCTCCGCTCAGCAGGTTTTGAATTCGAGTTCCCTTTGCTAATATTGCTTCGCCTAACTTGTACTTCCTCTAGCAGGCTTCTCGGGTCCGGGCGAAATTGTCGCAAGCCTTCCCAATATGCCATAGAACTGTGGCCACGTGCTCAAGCGAAGGTGACGTTGCTGTGTTTACTGAAAACTTGACCAACCAATTTTCTATGATACCCCTGAAGTTACGCAGCACTAGCTTCTCAAACAATATGAAATGCCGTTCAAAATGGCTCTTGTTCCTTGTTTCTGCCATTTTGAATTAAGGCTCGACCTTTTGACGTCCCCCTAGGAGGTGCATGAGCTACATGAAAGAAGCATGAATGCATGAAGCAGCAATCACCACCAATATCTAGCCCTCTGTGCTCGTCCATGAGAAACAAAATACGCAACATGCATGCATTTCTTCAGAGTGGGGCCTTATTCGGACGCAAATATATCCTTCTCCTAGAAAAGTCGCATAATGAACATTAAAGCAAAGCAAGCAATTATTGCTACTATACTCACGACCAAAATTAAAATCTCTCCTGCCTCAACCTTCTGAATGAGCAAGAGCTTCTAGACGAGATGCAAGATATTGAGCACGCTCATCTTTGAGTGGCTTTATTTCGGGCACAAATTCCTCTAGTCTTGCTTTCAATGTTTCCTCTTGTATGCATAGAATTGCAAGCTTCTCATCTATTCTGCGAGGTACGGATTGGATGTTTGTCCCTTGGATTTCACATCATTCTGCTATTGAGCACCTAGGGAAGGCGGCACCTGATAGCGTTGGGAGAGAGAACATGTCACGGGATAGTAATATTTTGACAAGTTAAGCATAGTTACTGTCAAGAATATTCACAGGCAAATGTAAGATTTGATAACTAATAAAAAGCTGCTCCGCATCAACTTACTAGGGCTTAACCACATATCGCCACCAGGGAATCGTTGGCTTTCCATTTTGGGGCGACAGGGATGGCGGGAGTTCATCAATTGTGCCACATTCGGAGTTTGAGTAAATGAATAACTATCTATCAATCATTTGGCGTATGCTAACTAATAAGAAAAAAATCATATGCCAGAAGAACATGGGATGCTAGATCTATTTTTACGCTGGGACTGCAGCTTTTTTTTTGCCCAAGAAGTGTGCCTAATTGCCCCGAGAGCTCCCAAACCCTCATCACTCACATCGGTCACTCATCCTCAGAAATTAACACAAACTCTGCCGACCCGCCCACTTGGTAGTATGTGGTTTCTGCTACTACCTTAAGGAGAGTGATCTCTAACTGCACCCTCACTATGCAGCTAATTACTCCACCCCTGAATGCCCTGCTAGGATACTTCATGATGATGATCACACTTTTGCCCTCGCCAAAAGGATGCTGGGATGGAAGCGCCTTATGCCTAGAGACCAGCACGACTACAGTGATCACAGCAATGGCAAGACCTATCAGTGTGTGCTATCCTCGTGTTTCAAGTGTCATGAATTGGCATGAATTTGAGGAAGCATGTAAGTTATGCTCTTAGGTCTACATCGGGGCAGCAAGATTTACTTTGCCAAAACTATTCACACATGAATGAGAAATAAGGCGCGATGGGGCTTCATTACATGTTTTATTTCTACTTAGATACCACCTCCAAGTATTTCTGGAGACAAATAAAAAGAAAGAACCTATCTACTCTCTCTTTTACTCTTTCTTTTAGGAATTTAATCAAGCCTCCCAAATTCTTGTAGGATGATCCACCCTTCTTCTCCACAGCCTGCCTTGCCAATCTACCAATCTGTCTTGCCCTGTCCCTAGCCTGCCTTCCTCTCTCCCCTCCCATTAACTCCTTAACTCCATCCATTATCACCTCACTAGCAATTGTCCCTGTGACACCACTTTCTCTCACCATCACCGCGGCCTTGAGCCCCGTCACCACAAGCTTAGCATTAAATGGGTGCTCAGCACCCATCGGCCACGCCAGCATTGGCACCCCCATGGGCAAGCTATATAACAGGGAGTTCCAACCGCAATGACTCAAGAACTCGCCTCCCACCGGCTGTGACAAGATGTGCCGCCGGTCCAACCAATTGTGCAAGATCAAGCCCCTCCTTTCCAATAGATCCTCCCATCCATTATTTGGCGACACCCATGTTACCGATTTCACCGCCCATATGAACAGATGCCCCGCCATATGCAGTCCGTGAGCTATATCGTCCGTTTGCACGTCACTCAAATGATACATATATCACTCCGCCTCTTCCAACACGCAAGTCCAGCTACTTGATGTAGGACTGAGATGGGTCTGCCTATTTGGATCCCATAGGCCTCTCTATTTGATTCTGGTCGTAGAGCAAAGCCGGCCAATGCCCCAAGCTCTTGCCCCCTGGCAGTAAAATCTTTCCAAGGCAGCAATATAATCACCTTCGAGCTCTTCAAAACTGTTGACGATGACCCCCTCACTATTCACATTTGCCTCTTCAATTGCCGCTAGTATAGACAAGAAAGGGTCATTTGGGTCTTTGCACCTCTCTAAAATGGTGATGTCGCACCTACTGACTGTGAAAGGAATACTCAACTTCAGCAGTTTGATAGGATCGGAATCAAGCATCACCAAGATGGACAGGACAGCTTTCACGATGACCATAGACAAAACCCCCATCCCATGGAAGACAATCCTAGGAATTCTGAAAGACTGACACACATCAAGCGTCCATCCTAGGAAGAAATTAGAAATCACACAGAGCAGGCGATACCGGGCTTCCAACATCTCCCTGAGAACACACTCAAAGGCAGGTCTCATGGACTTGGTGGCTTTCAAGAAAGGCACCAACAGAGCCATGGTAGGATGATCAGCAGTGTTCTCGCTTCCTTTAGGAAGCTCTGGGACTCTAAAAAATTGTATGGTGCATAAGGAGATTTCAGAGTAGTTCGAAACCTTCGACAAGATGAGTGGGGCATTCTTTGGGGCGGTGATTATGGTGACTTTGACACTGAGGCTTTTTAGGGCTTTGCATATGTCTAGTAAAGGGAGTGCATGTCCCTGAGCCATGTGAGGGAACACGAGAAAATATTGGCTAGGTTTAACCCTCCACGTAGGCCAAATGTAAGACCACTCAGGAGTCGACACGTGGCTCCACGTAGGCCACGGCGTCAGAGGTTCAAAATTTGCGCGCGCCGCTCCCGAGGCCCACCACTCGACGCTCTCTCTCCTTTGCTCTCCTCTGCGACCTGTCACTCGTCCTCTCTCTCCTCTTTCTCTCCCCGTTCTCCGTTCTGTTGCGGGGAGAACAAAAACCGAACCTTCGCCTTCCATTTGCTCTTCCCCTCCTCTGCTCTCTCTCCCCGTTCTCGCCGAGGCTCCTCCGCACGACGCCGACGCCGACGCCCCTCCACCTCCGCCTCCGCCTCCACAGGTTGCCCGCGACGCCGACGCCCCTCCGCCGGTTGCCTCCGTCGCCCCCGACTCCGATTCCGATGCCGACGCCGACGCAGCCTCCACCTCCGCCCCGAACTCGACTTTGACGCCGACGCCCCTCCGCCTCGCCTCCGACACCCCTCAAGCCGGTTACCACCGTCGCCCCCGACTCCGATGCCGACACCCCTCCGCCTCCGCCCCCAGGCCCTTTCCCTTCCTCTCCCCCGTTGCCAACTCCGTCGCGTCTCGCTGTTCCAGGTGAGCGCCGCTTCCGATTCCTTTCTCCGCTCGCTCGCTCGCTCACGACCGGCCTGAAAGTGAATGTGCTTTTCCGGGAGATTCGAACTCTCTATCGAGTGAACGTACCTCGAGGTGTCGGCGGAGGTTTGTCTTTGCTCGGTGCGCAATGTTTGAAAGAGCGGCGGCGGCTTTAGGTTCAGACTATGCCGCGATATGCATTTTGTTTTTTGAAAATTTAGTGTGGACTTAGGAATGCTTGTGAAATTTGAATCCGTGATGGCAGCTGTAATGTATGATGGCTTGTGCATACTTGATTGGGCTTGAATGGCGGTTTCGATATTAGGCCTATGTTAGCATCGGGCAGTGACTGAAATCGTACATGAGCTTGTCTATTGTAGTTGTTGCCAAAATGTTCGCGTGAGATTGTGAGGAACCTATCTGTTGTTCACGCTTGCTTGATGTTTAAGGCATGTAATTGATGGTTTCGCTCAATGAGATGCCGATGAGAAGTGTCTGTAACTGAGTGTTAAGTCATCTGTCCCTTTGCCTTTGGTCTTTTATTTAGTGGTGATTAAACAATGATGAACTTGGAGAAGATGAAAGATGTTAAGGGAATCAGTCATATGTTTCTGATGTGCACATGCATGTGCGGACGTGAGTGTTTCCATGTGTTTTGGGCAAGCAGTCAGCAGCTTCTTGCTTTTTGATGGTTTTGGGCAAATATTCTGGAGAGAGAAGTGGTTTTTGATAGGGCGCGGCAATACATACTGTTACTTTAGTATTGTTTCAGATATGGACCTTTAACTTAATCCTGGAAAGTTGCTCGAATGGAATATTTGATATTCCTCAATGCTTAGAATATGCCATTGCTTATCTTTGACTCTACTTGAGTGGGGACCTGAATGATGAGTCCAGGTGGGCTTCAGGAGTTTAGATAAAAAGTGGTATTGGCATTCAAAATGAAAATGGCACTTTTAGGATTGTAGTCTTGCACTCGTGTAGCTACCTCGATCTAACTATTAGCCTGATTGGGTGCTTTTTCTTGTATTTCTTATAAATTGATTTGATTTATCTACTTGCTTATATATTCAGGATCCTTAAAGTTTCCACTGAAGAACTGTGCCATTGTTTTGATGAAGAGATACCTGAAAGTGCTAGGCAACCTTCAGTCTACCCTAGGAATTTTGTAGAGTTTTGCTCATACAAGGCAATGAATGCGGCAACAAAAGCTCCTGATTCCTCTTCGCCTGATGTAGCATGAGTAATAGGTAGAGATGGTTGGTGACAAAGCTGGAGGCATTTGTTCATCTAGTTTTATTAAGTGACTGTTTGTTTTTCATGTGGAATTTAGTCTCAATGTCTCTCATTATTAGCCCATGCATATTAGTAGTAGGATTATGTCATTTTACTCATAAACGATAATGATTGGGATATTTTATTCCCTTAGAATATATAGTTAATTAAGATACTTAACTCGTCGTCGCGATGGGAAGGTGAATATGTGAAATCAAACTCCATTGCAGCTTATATTCATTCATAATCTGTTTTTGTTCCATGGTTTCTATAGCTAGTTTTGTCATGCAAATATATGTCAAACCTGAAAGAACACGGTTGATCAAGAAACTTGCAAAAATATAGGAAGATCATGGTCTTGTAGCAGAAGTTACTGATTTGATGCAAGAAATTGGGGTTAACTAGAAGTTGACTTCTGTTGTCACCATTCTTGTGATTAGTTTTTCCTTGTCCAGCACTCCTATTTTGCTGGTTCGTTTGTGCTTAGATCGCCAGGATTATGTCTGTGCACAGCACATATCCTTTCCAGGAAGATCAGCCCCGGAATGTTTGATGCAATTCCTTCCAAAGAGAAAAAAAAGTGTAAAGAAGGTGAAAGCATTGTGGAAGAAGCTCTAGCTGATATTTTGTCACTTGTCGAGTTGATAAGCCTTCCTGGCAATTGCCTCCGGTGCTGAAATTTATTGCAAATATGGTAGTGAAGTGCCCCTTATTAATACCCCATGTCTTAGGTAAACAAACAGAAACATATAGATCTGTGGTGATTATTCTCCATACAAAACTGTTGCTGGCACTCTTACTGAAACTCTGGCTGCCACCTCTCGGTGGGGGAATGAAATAAGTAGCAAAGATGTTGAGCAAATGCGTAAAGATGAATCACTCAATAAGCACGCTGCACTCTTGAAATATCTTGAGAAGAAACTTGCTCTTGTAAGTTATGAGATTGAACAAACTTATGCTATAAAATTCTACTCCATTTCCTTAATTATTTATCACATTTTCCATTTATTTTTTCCTCTTCTTTCCAGGCTAAAGGGAAGGTCAAAAGGGCTGAGAAAGCTCTAGCAAAAGTGCAGGAGAATCTTAGACCAGCAGAGACCTTCCGAGTTGATCTGGAAACCATAAGTGATGAGGAGAGATCTTTACTACGTAAGATTGGTCCGAGTATGAAGCCCTTCCTGCTTATCGGTAAGAATAGCAGACCTTCCACTTGATGCTTGAATTTGGATGATTTCTGTCCGAATTCAGCAATTATATCTCTGCCATCAAAGAACTATACTCGTGTCTCGTCCGTGCCCAATGGGAAATCTGAATACTAAGAAGCATGCGGTAGATGTAATGATTTTCATAGGTGTTCAAGAGCGTATGAGAATTACTAAATCAAATTTTTATTCTTTCTGTGGGTAGGTCAAACTCTTTCGGGTGCAAGGCATTCATGTTTTTGCAGGGCTTGTGATTGTTATGCCCTTAACAATAGTCTATCGAGCTTCTCTGTGAGTAGTAGATAGTGGATGCCCAGGTTGGACTTTTATCTTGCATATGCAATTTAGATGAGTGTGAGTTTGCAAGATCAAGGAGTACCCGGAAGCCTGCGAAAAGGAGGGCAAAATTTTTGGTGGCGACAAAGTTAGTTCGTAGGTGTTCCCTGGCTTCGGCGTAGATAAATTTTAAGTAATCTTTTTGATACATGTCGATCTGATATCATTTTCTTGACTTTCGGTTAGGTAATGTTTCTGAAGCGTCGTTACCTCTAGCCTCCATTGGCATTAGCCGGCACATGCTGGCAAGTTGTTATGTATCTTTGGTGGCTGAATGACTCCATATGCTCAGTTAGACCTAGCATTGAGTAAATTTTATATTTTTGTCATCTTTCTTCTAACGCATTTGTAGTTCTTGAAAATTGACTTGCGGGAGAAGTCATCTACAATGGAGTTAAAGCCTCACAAGATAAAATTCAAGATAAGACTCGATAAAGGGACATCATTGCCACCCCGAGTTTGGAAAAGGTAAAACTGTGGAGGTCGGCGGTGATGAAAAAGGTTATGAGGGTTCTTGGTTTTCCGCAATTGTCATCGACTATATAGGAAATGACAAGTATCCGGTCGAATACCTAACCTTGAAAACAGATGACGAAACCGAACCTTTGAGGGAAGAAGCATATTCATGGTATATCGGGCCCTACCCTCCTCATCTTCCGGCCGGGCGTTTCAAGCGGCTCGACAAAGTTGATGCTTGGTACAATGACGGATGGTGGGTCGGTGTAATTTCCAAAGTTCTAAAAGGCTCTCGGTATGTTGTCTACTTCAGCACATCCAATGAAGAACTAATTTTCAATGAGTCTAATCGAGGCTTCACCAGATCGGAGTGACGGCAAGTGGGTCATTGCTTCCGGGTAGGAACTACGGCTGCTTCTAATTTTGTGATGAATTGTTTTGGTGGAGTTCGTCATTCGAGTTCATGCTTTTGTTTCATTCCTGGCGAACGTCTCCCATGCCTTGTTGTGATTTTGATTGGTTGCATGGAGAATGCTATACATAAGGAGTTCTTGATGGTGTCAAATTTGTGATTTCGCAAGTTTAGAGGAACACTTAATCAGTCAAACCATATTTCAATTACTTTGATGCAAATTGGTGCCGATCAATGACGTCGATGAACTAGAGTATTTCACATGGCGGTTGTACTATGTTTTACCGATCTGAGTTTATAACTCTTTGAATTCAAAGACCAGATTCCTTTATTTAATTGTAATACTTAATCGGTTGACTTGCTTCTCTAGGACAATCATGTAGCTAATGGGTTCTTGAAAAGAGACTCGTTGCAAATGCAGTGCCATCCCATGTTATCGGTTAATTTTCTTGCTTTCCCCTATGTTGAAGTGATCAAATATTTTTTTGCTGGAAGAGTGAACTATGAAGCTTATATGTATGGACTCCGGGTCATGCAGTAGAAAGTCACACCTGTCAATAAGCTACATGCTCGATAAATGCTTTATCATAATGTTATCCACAGAAACTCTAGCTTTCTTCTTGTGCATACAATAAATTATGGTGTATTTGTTTGGTGGATATGAGAAAATATTTAACATCTAAACCTCCATGATCCTATGCAATCAAGCCTTCTTAATGAGTCTTTAGAGGATAAAAATCTCTCAGAAAATTCCCAATTCAGGTACCATCTGTGAATTGTTATGGGTAATTGGTTGTGCATCTTGAAATATCACAATAATGTGCTATAGAATTGGTTGACCATGCCTTCGATATTTGAACGTAGGCTGCTTCTAAAACAATTGGTCGGTTGCAAGTTATCCGGTGGCCTGCTTCTTGGAGTACTTTCAAATATGAATTCGAGAATGAGAAAAACATCTTTGGAAGGTGCACTGTTGAGAAGGCAGCAGAAGTTCTTACACGAGAAATCATTGAACTTGTACTTGCAGAACTTTGTCATTTTTCTTCTTTTTGGATCATCATTCAGATGTGACTCAATCTATTTTCTGCAGAATATTATCTTCATTCCAAAGTATTACTCAAGGATTACCTCAAAAGGACTTGCAAAGCTGTCATGCCTCAGCATTCAGGCCTGATTGTGTTGAACATTTTTTTTTATATTCTATATCAATGTCAATCTTTATGAATTGTTGCCTAGACCCCTCATTTAACCTGAGCAGCCTCCCTGCCTTCAATTCCTGATTGGGGTATGGTTGCTGGACTAGGATACAAGTTCCACATTAGTGGAAAAGAGTTTTTGGTGCATTGAAAGCCAAAGGCTTGTCATGAATTGGTGGAGATCCATGCTTACTCTATACTCAAAACATAGAGAAATTTAATGAATTTGTTAGTTGCTTTTTACTAGATAAGCACTAAGTTATCCCCGCTGACATGTTTACAGGGGCTCCATTTCCGAGTAATTTCAAAGATGTTGTCAAAACCATTTTCAAGCACTTGTTCCGTGTCTACGCCCATATCTACCATTCACATTTTCAGAAAATCATGAACTTGAAGGAAGAAGCTCATCTAAATACTTGCTTCAAACATTTCGTTCTCTTCACATGGGTAAGCAAGCATAGCTGCTAAGCTTTGCAGATATGACTTACCCATATGATTCTATCGTACTTTTTAGATTGGCTTTGATATGTTCTTAGTCTTATTAAGTTTGGGTCAAGGAAACACTTTCAATTACTATATTAATGAGTCACAAGCAGTAGTTTAGTTAGGTTATTAGCTTTACAACGAGAGTCTAGTACAAAAAAGACTTGTGATGGCAAGTATTGATTGGCTTTAATCTGATGCAGGAATTTCGGTTGATCAACAAAGAGGAGCTTCCGCCGCTTAATGAACTTGTCAAATCTATTCTTCAATTGTAGTGGTGGGGGGTTTTGGTTTATCCTTTGTTTTCTTGTTTCCCTTTTCCCCCTTCTTTTGGATATCTAGATTGAGATTTTTTGGCGAACTTCTTTTCGTCATTTGTGAATGAGATATCTTGATTCAGTTCATCGCCTTGTCTTCGGTGTGTTTATATATGTTGATTTGGTGTAAATTCTGTACATCAAACAAGAAAACTCTTGGTCTCCCAATGTCATTTAGTGCAATTTTAGAGCATGCAGTGAATTTTGTGATCCTTCTGTAGAAAGAAGTTCGTCCATTCAAGACGTTTGAGGGACTTGCAAGAGAAGCCCTTGCTTGTTTGTCGATAGAAAATGCTTGAAACAACATGTCAGTTCGCAATTCTCTGCAGCATAATAAGAATTGATTTCTACAGATTTGGTACTCCCGTACTTTGAAAATTTTCCATTTGAATCATCTCTCAAAACTTGTAATGTTCGATAACATAATCACAAGTTGGCATTGAATACGAAAAGTATTTGCTGACCGCAATCTCGTTCTAAGACTAGCATTCCTCGGGATTTGATGCTAGTGGTCATTGAGACTGTAACAGACATAAAACTGTTAGTCTAGTAAGAAACTACTCCAGCTATTCAAGTCATTTCTCGCGCCCGTAGATCTATGCTTGAAAGTATGCATGGCATTCGCTGTTTCGTGCCGACTTCATATATATATAACCCGAAACCCGATGTTGCTGGTACAAGAACTATGAGTGAAATAACAGCCTTGCATTCGAATATGGGATGTAACTAAACTAGATTTTGACAACCCAAAGTGAAAAATTACAGAAAAAGATACAGAAGGGAGATCTTTCATTGTGTAATTTGAAGTATTACAAGGTCTTCTGTGCCACACAAAGTCATCTGCATTTAGAGCTATGGTTTATAATAAAATCAGGTAACTGAAAGTGCATGAGCACATGACCTCAAAAAACAAACTTGACAAAGAAGGTGCGAGCACCCAACATAGAAGTGCTAACCTTCCAGGCCTGTATTCAAGTATGAGGTTGTATAGCTGAACAAAAAAATCTTGCAAATCAACGTTCAAAGCATCGAGATTGTTCCTCATTACTTTAAAAGCAATGATGCAACAGCGAAGTCTTTCCGAGATGGTCACGCATTTTCCTGAACTGTCCGATTTTCCACCAGAACATGCAAGCTTTTTAAGGTAATTCATGAGATTCCAATATAATCCAAGTCAATCAGGTGAGAAAATTTTCCTAGACCATCCAAACATGGTCCAAGGAGTGGGTGAGCCTTAGTCACATGAGTTGTACCAGTATCTCCATTAGGTCTGTAAAACAAACAGAAAGAATGAAGTGATCACAGTATCCCGTTAGATACCATTCACAAAGACAATTTCTAACTCAACTTTATGCACATATTTTAGGTTGATTATAGAGAAAGATTAAATCAACACAGCAAATGGACAGCATCAAATATAATTAAGAACCACACCTTAAATTGGTCCTATGAATTTTTTCATGTCAATCAAGACGACCAATATTGAAACCCCGGTTTCGTTGTCGATAAAACATTTGCTTTGACACGGTACTACGCACCAAGACCAATATGCCCTACCATGTTCGAATATTTCACTATAGTGTCAAAACCATACAAAATGACACATGAAATCACCTGGGCACAATTGACTGCATAGTATGCTTCGAAATACGAAAATATATCTCAAATACGGCGAGAAAGTGTCTCCCGATCGCATCCTTCGGCGCTCCATAATATCTCGGATCGAAGCTAGCTGCTTTATAATCAGCAGCAACCTGTTTACACCACCAAGCACCTCAATTTTATGATATGAAATTAGAAAATCAGAGAAAGTAGGCAATTGTTGCATAAGAATCCCTACCTCTTCCCTCATTTTTGACATCATTTCTTGCCTAGATTTCTTTCTATCATTCGGTTGTGGATGGCTTGATTCCTCTAGTCGGTTTCCTTTCTTATAATTCTTCTTTTTAACTTTTTCATCCTTATCCGATGCTTCAGATCTATGAAGGTCCTCGTCAAATGACAGAGACATAAGTACCTGAAAAAGCATTTTGATAGTTATAACACAGAGAGAGAGAGAGAGAGAGAGAGAGAGAGAGAGAGAGAGAGAGAGAGAGAGAGAGAGAGAGAGAGAGAGGAGGGGAGGGGGTAAATTAAACAAAATAACAAAGTAATTGAAACGCAAAAGTTCAAAATAGTGACCTATTAAACATACGTGGATATTTGACCAAAAGGAGAACATACTTGAATCGAGTCGGGATGCATCGACAATTATGAGCTTTCACATAATTTGCAATCAATCGAACAAATGTTTGCTCCAGTCACTTCACCACTGTGTTTACCCTCATTTGTAAAGAGTGACTTAATAGTGTCACAACAAAGTTTCCTGATGATATACATTTACATCTTTTATTCAAGAGAAGAGTAGAGAGGAAAAGGGAAAAATATACATGCAAAGAAATGCTCAAGGAATATGACCAGAAAACTAGAAGTAGAATTGTCTATCACGTGTCATTGTAGCACTTGACTCTTTAAGGAGTAGCTCCTTTTCTTGTAGTCCCAACTCGGTACCAAAAAGTAAAAAGGTACAATAAATAGAATGTTATCTACTATTTTTCAGACTTAAACATAAAAAAGATCATACTACATTGCATGCATGACTTCATACAAGGGCACATGCACACATGCTCACAGATTTACATAACCACAAACATAAGCCATTGCATCTCTAAATGATTGCTAACCGATGCTTCATCTATTTCCCTTTTGTTTGGGCAGGGAACTTAAACCAAAAGCAAGCAACAACTTATATTCATAGATAAAACAACATTGGTGATCTTATGAGTTCATCTCGTCACGAAGCACCCAAGCCATTCACAAAATGAGAATAGAATTCTGCACCCAAATGATCACATTAACAAAAGACTATTCTTCGAAGTTCTCAATTATTCAACCATTCTCCTCATCGAGTCAACCAAAGGTCTTATTTTTATTGCAAACTCTTAACATAAGAAGAATAATGAGAAGTGAAAAACATATGGCTAAACCTTATGACTTCATCCGAGGAACTTATGTTTCTGACAACAACTTCAACCAAGCTCTCGCGATAATTGAAATGAGGAACAGCATCTAACAAAGTACAGATGCAGCGAACCACCGCATGTTGATACAAGGAGACTTTTTCTAAAACCATCAACTTCTGCAGGTAGGCTGTTAAATAAATTTTGAAATAACTCGAGTATATAAAATTGGATTGAAACAAATTCCGAATCAACATTAAACTAACTAAAACACGAATGTGTAAACTAAGATTTGTAGTGTTTTTTGTCCCATTTCTGGTGAGTGCAATTCATTCAACAATCACAAGAAAATCAAGTAAAACCTTGTATGCAGACAGAAGTGTCGATTCGCATCTTCTTGACATCCTTTGAAACTTTCATCTCCAGCTCCTTCTCAGTAGGAAGTCTAATGCGGTAGCTATAATATCACAACAAAGGAAAACATCACAACAGTGCCGAGGGAACACATGGAGAGTAGACGTAACTCGTAAAGATCACATCAAAATAAACTCGGCAACATACCCGGGAATGATGTCTTTGAACACAGCCAACAAAGATAGAAGCCCAAGCTTAACGATAGCATGATTGTGATCATTGCACATCTGCAAGCATTTCTTTTAACAGTTTAATATTAGACTCGGGTCGACCAAGCGAGCAATTCCCAGTTCCGCAAGTTTACACTTCTTAGTTTCAAATGACTCTTCTGCAGTGATGTCCTCTTTCAACTCAGCCTAAAGAAAACATGACATTGCATAAAGATGAGAAGAAATGTTGTATGATAACCGTACAATGATACTAGCAAACTTGTGATAAGCATCTAGGCATAATATCAAGTCCAAATCTTCATTGCATCTAAACCAATGACTCAGTATAAGCAAGCTAAAGTGATCCCATGAGATATATGCACAAGTTAAAGCAAAGCTAAGTTAAAGCAAAGCTTACTTTGACATATATTGGTAGATGACTAATGTAGGTATACCAAGAATGTGTCAAAATGGGTACACTAAATTATGTGACATGAATTAAATTGGTGATGACAGGAGTAGATTCAAATCACAAGATGGTGACTTATTCAGATATCCAATGTTAACATCATTTAGTATGATGGTGATTGTATAACTTTAGTATATCTAGAATTATTCTTGACAACAATGGAACACCAGTAAATTTTCTAGAAAGGATCGGGCCCTATTTCCTTTCTACTGAATTTAAGGTACACGATAAAAACAGAGCATAGGAATTTAAAAGCTTGTCTTAGCTACCATAGAATCCTAGTTAAAACAACAATATCACACAATCAATGAATCAATGGAGTGAAACTGGTCTTAACGAATCGCTATAAAAAAGCTACCTCGGAACAACTCAAGGTTCTGCATAGTGGCATGATCGAGATTAACAATTGAAGGCAACCCCTTGCTTGCAGCGGCCAATTCCATCGGCTCCAGCTGTTCATCCTCCATAAGCTCCATGGATTCCTTGGCAATTCTGCGAGCGGTGGTCTTCTCCACTTTGCAGCTTTTTGTCTCTCTCGCTTCTGTTTCTCGACGAAGCTCTTCTTTTTGTCTCTTTTTCTCCGCCTTCCAAACAAAAAACCAGAGAAGTTGGTAAAGAAAATAGAAAAGAAGAGATGCTGCTTAACCAATCAAATAAAGCAAAAGAAACTAACTAGTGAAAATGCAATATCAAGCTCAAATACTTACCTTAATAGATTCTTTACGTAAATACTTCTCCCGTCGCTCGGATTCTCGCCTTTGCTCACGTAGAAATCTCTCCTCCTCTCTCTGCTGGTCACGCATCAACCTTTCTTCTTCCTTCCTTCTTTCACGATCAAATCTTTCCATCTCTTTCCTCATTTGTTCCTCAGCCTGCAATAGAAAAATACGGGATATCAGTACATGCCAAAGTTTTCTCCACAAAGCTCACATATCCTTAAGTGATAAATGAAAACCTTTCTCCTCAAAATATTTTTTCTCTAATGCTTTGCGAATTCGGTTTTCATTAGCTTCAACTTCCCTAGCGATCTGGGCTTCTTCAATCTGCAACAAAATGACATTTTTGGTCACCCTAAAGCTATATCAAAAAGTGATGACAATACTCTGCTCTCAGAAGCATCAGAATTACCTTGAATGTTAACAAAAAGACAGTAAAAGTGATACTCATGGTGGAGAAGTCTTGAAGCAGCCTGGATAATCACACATAACACAAATATTGGCAATCCACATATGACTTCGAAAATTGAATGTTAACAAGCGAAACTATCATCAGAATTTTATTAGATTCTTCTAAGAGCAGTAAAAGTTCTTAAAATTAAAAAAGACAATTCCAGTTTTCATACGAAATACAAGAAGAACAAACTTGTAAAAGTATCGAGAAAAAGGACATGTAGGGTGTAAGTATATAGGCAACTACCTACATCAACCTCTCAAAAGAAAATTGGCATGAAAAGGTAAGTTTGAATTGAGAATTACATCCCCTCCAATTATCAACAAAGTATTAGGACCAAACAGTTCTTGATAACTGCACTAAAAGGGACTGAAACTATTCAATATTTTTTCCAAGCAGAACACTCATGTTATCATAAAAATATTTGTGATGACATTTCACAAACATATTCTTAATTCACAAGCACGAAGAAGTATGATCCTTGTAAACTTCCATTAACCCATGCAAGTGTAATCACAACAGAATATTTGCGTAGTTAACCACAAAACAAGGGGAAAAAAAAATCACACGGCGAAGCGGCGGGTAATACAAAATACACGGTAAAAGCCAGCCAAGAGCACTAGGACTCATTTTATAGAGATGTTGATGCATAAGTACCTTTCCTCCAAGTAAAGTATGCACCTGTCTCAGCTAGCCTAGATTCATTTCATGGAACTAACATTTATTGTAATGAGTACCTTAGAGTCTTAATGGATTATAGCCCTATAACAACAAAGACAACTCTTCAAAAAGATTGAAACCTTTGGAAGATGACTACATCAAGGAAATAGCAGCAAATAACAAATTAAACGTCACACAATCTCCATATGACAAGTAATGACCAACATACTAGAAGGGGTTCCTCTCTGTACAAAATTGCATATGTGTGGCTTTTCTTTTGCAGCCGTTTAGTATAGGGACAAAGTACCCCCTTGGTACCTTCTTAATGGAATTTTCTTTATTGTTCAAACAACAACAACAACAAAGACATATCAACAGGGAAAAGAAGCCACTGACTTTATTTGACATGGCATCCCGTCGAACATACACTTTGCCATCATAAGGATTCACGGGTCCTTTCGCTCCTCATCTCGCAACTACGCGAGATAACATGTTAAAGTCGGATAAGTGATGGAGTAAACATGAAATGAGAACTAAGAAGAGGAAGAACTCGAGATAGATAGAGAGAGAGCGACCTTCGTTCGGGGAGCGCGGGCGCCGCGGAGGAAAGAGAGAGAGAGCGGCCTTCGTTCGCGGAGAGGGAGGCCAAAACGCGAGCGAGGGGTTCGTCGGCGTCGGGGTTGGCCAGCAAGGGCACTCCGCAGAGGAAAGAGGGAGAGAGCGGAGCAGAGGTCGTGAGAGGGAGGCGAAAGGGCGTCGGCGACGGCGTCGGGGGCGGAGGCAGAGGCGGAGGGGCGTCGGCGTCAGAGTCGGGTTCAGGGGCGGAGGCGGAGGCTGTGTCGGCGTCGGCGTCGGCGTCGGAGTCGGAGTCGGGGGCGACGGAGGCAACCGGCGGAGGGGCGGCGTCGCGGGCAACCTGTGGAGGCGGAGGCGAAGGTGGAAGGGCGTCGGCGTCGGCGTCGTGCGGAGGAGGAGCGTCGGCGAGAACGGGGAGAGAGAGCGAGAGGAGGGGAAGAGCAAATGGAAGGCGAAGGTTCGGTTTTTGTTCTCCTCGCAACGGAACGGAGAACGGGGAGAGAGAGGAGAGAGAGGACGAGTGACAGGTCGCAGAGGAGAGCAGAGGAGAGAGAGCGTCAGAGTGGTGGGTCCCAGGAGCGTGCCTCGCAAATTTTGAACTTCTGACGCCGTCGCTACGTGGAGCCACGTGTCGAATCCTGAGTGGTCTTACCCTACGCCTACGTGGAGTGTAAGACCCAGCCAATATTTTCTCGAGGGAACACCACCACATGAGCACAAGGTGATGGTAAGACCAATCCGGTCATGGCTTCCACGAAGTCGAGATCAAGATGGACAATATATTTTGGAGAAGGAGAGTTAGGAGAGAATTGCGAATTGCCATTTCAAGAGAAGCTCGCATTAAATAGAGAGACATTGACAGAAAAGGCAGCATATAAATGCTCTGTTGCATAATTCCATAGCAGGTGATGAATTAGTAACGTTCATCAACTCCCAGATTTATTGCCTTTTTCTAACTAAATGTGGATCACGCACTAAAAATAAGGCCTAATTTTCTAAAAAAACTCCAAATTTTAAACTTAATCCCTAATCTGTTCCAAACATTCTTTTTACTTACAAAAAGTTTCAATTGTTATTCTAGTCTCAAATGTGTCCCATTAACCCTCCATCCACAAATCACCGTCAATTATCTAATGCGGCAATTCTAGGCTAACACTAAATCCTTGTCATCAAGTTGATATGGAAAAACTCCACAAAAACTTGGACTTTCCCTGCTCGGAAGACTAGGAGAAGTTACAAGCAATTAGGGCTTGCGTCTTCGCTTCTTCAATTCGCGCTTGGAGAGAGAATGCTCGGTCATGTTTTTCAGTATCAGATTCACTTTCGACAATACGAAGCCAGAGCCAGTGAGCTCTTCCGTCCCCCTCTTCATGCATTAACCTCTCGATTCATTTCGCTTGAAGGAATTGATTGCAGACAAACTTTTCAGATTCTTGAACAAAATTTGATTGGACAAGAATGCTAGTTGTTTGTCGTGGTAGTCAATTTTTCCTTGGAAGTGAATTGTGTTGTTTACAGTTTGCTTCAATTTTGTGACGAGTTCGACATTGAATTTACAGGTTGACCATCATTGTTTGCTTGACTATTCCTAGATTGAATCAGAAGCAATGATGAATTTATTCAATTGTTGACTTTTTATGTTCAAATATTGTTTCTAGTTTATGACTTTACGTGTTTTTTTAACAAAATAAAGTAACAGTGATGATAGTTCATAAGGTTGGAGTAATTGTAGTAAAGCTGAAAAGGAATAAGTAAAGTAAAAGTTTTAAAACTTACAGTAAAAGTATAATTAAGTCCTAAAATTTTCAAAAAGTACAATTAAATTTTAAAATTTATTAAATTGGTGCAATCAAATTCTTTTGTTAACTCAATTAAATTTGACTAACGAAAAATGCTGACGTGATTTTTATTTTTTTTATATTATCTTCTTTCTTCTACGTGCCATCCTACGTGACATCAAGATTAACTAAAACATTAAAATGATGCTGTTTTGATCAATATCTCAATTTTTAACCTAAATTGTTATATTAGATTAAAAATAAATATCTAAAAAAATAAAAATATAGGCATGAGGGCTATGGCTAGCACTCTCGCCTGTGACCATCACCCCATCGCCAATGGGGTGTTAGCAATGGTCGACGACCTTCACCCAAATTTGAGAGAGGACCACCCTCTCCTAGTTTCGGTGAGGGTTGATAAGGGTCACCTATCCTCGCCGAGGTGTCGATGACCCCATCAGCCATCACCGATGCCCCACCGACAATGGGGCAATGACCACAGGTGGAGGAGGGCCTCCAACCGCGAGTGGTTTTTTCCCTCTTATATGTACTTTTTTCTTAACTTTTAGCATTTTCCTAAACTTTTAGCCTTTTTTCAGTTCGTCTTCTTTTTGGAAAAACTTTTGGATCTTTTAACCTAATTTAATTAATATTTGGCGTAAAAATTAGGATTTGGATCAAAATGATGTCACTTTAAGTGCTTTAGTTAACCTTAATGTCACGTATGCGTATGAGAGAGAAAATAATAAATAAAATCAAGTTGGCACCATTAGTCAAATTTGACACAATTAACAGAATGACTTAATACATTTTTTTTAAAGTTTTAGTTTTTCTATTGCACTTATCTCTAAAGAAAAGAAGAAACTAATACAGTAGTTTTTGTATTACAATATCAAAAGGATTACAATTCAAATAGGCATATCTCCGACCAAACAAAAGAAATAAGTCTTTCACCTTTGATCGAAAAAAAAAAGAGGAGGTCTTTCACCAACACTAGAAGCAAGTAATTCAAAAAGAGAAAATGAGAGATCCTTAAAAAACAGCTGCAAGATGCTTTGCATCATCTAAAACACGACTTCATTTCAGTCAGAGCTTCTCTATACAAAAATCATATGCTAACGCTCAGTTAAAAATTGATGAGCTTCTTTACTAGCTGAAATTGACATTTGCATAGCACATAAAATATCTTAAATTTTCTAATTTTGACATCGTTAACACCAAAAACATCGCACTTAATGTTATTCTCCAATTATGTTTAACCAATATCCATGCACTTATATATATTAAGCCCGTTTTAAATTGGTATAGTACGAAACAAATAATTAGAATTCATAATTCATCTGTCAAATGAAAAATTCTTCGTGATAGACAATACATGTTATTTGGAAAATTAAATTTGTTTAAGTTTATGGATGGAAATGTGGTCCCTAGAAGTTTCCTCTTTCTTTGACACGTGTGATTGAAAATTTAAATTTTGGCGGAATGTGTCCTTTTTGCATTTGATAATAACTCCTCTTTGACAACTTGCTGGTTTAAATGCAAACTCTGACCTAACCGGAAGATGCTTTATGTTTTAGATGGATTGGAGTTGAACGGATGAAGTTCACAAAAGCAAGGAAGGTTATTTTGTTCTGTCCTTTGGTCTCATATCTGGTATCTTTTGTGAACTCTGTATTTCATGTTTGAAGTTTTTGATAGTATGGCTATTCAAGAGTCAATGTCTTAGTAGGATCTTCCGTAATCCATACACTATACCATGTATCAGTCTAATAACATAAAGCCTGCCATGATCAAGTCTTGCCTCATTGATCACAGAATATGAGACGAAACCAAAGACCAGAGTCGGATGTCACTGTGCTAAAAAACCTTATTGAAGAACTCGATGCAAAGCCGGCACAAATCTACAAAGAAGAAGATGACATAAGACTAGAGCAAGTAATGGCGAGGATAAAAACACTTGAGAGTGCTGCATTTGGAGCACAAAGCGAACATCGAAGAATTAGAACATGACAAGCTGACAATGCGATGACAATGACGAGTTGCTGATCCTTGAAAGTAAATCTGTTGTTGTAGAGTAATTCTGGGTTCTTTGTTTCATGTCCTGGTTCTGGATCATGGCAAAACCCAGGCAGAACCATATTTTAATAGAGCATTACAGTGCAAAGGCTGGAGTTACATTTTGCCCCTCTTGTTTAAGATTAAAGTGAAGCCCGAGAGGCTTGAAGAAACCTAAGAATCTAGAAGATGACTTTACGGACGGAATTGCGTATTTTCAGCAAGGACCCTTGCCACCTTAATTGTGAGTCTACTCTTTTCAAGATTAGTAATACTATGCAACATAGTGATTGTGCACAGTGCAAGACATCAACCTGGTTGATCAGCATGTGTTTTATGGACGCAGTAGAGATGGTGAGTGGCATCTTGAACCTTAAGTTCAAGGTTGGGGGAGACACAGCTGAGGAGCTGAGATGTAACCTTAGGAGGTAAGATCAACCTTTACTACTTTCTGTTGAGGAAGTTACGTTTCAGCAAGCTTTCTGTTAAGCTGAGCATGCATCAGGCCAGCTTCCTGTCCATGAGAAGAGACGCAATCTGGCGCAATTTCCATACATGAATTAGTATGAAAGAGAGATAAGGCACAATATTTCGGTGGCCGCAAGATTTTTGTTACCAAAACTAGTCACATATTGAAAGAGAAATAAGGCACAATATTTCGATGAGGCTCGGTTACATGTTTTAGTTTTACTGAGATACCACCTCCAAGTATCTAATTCTAAGCCTCATTGTGCCTGAAAACAAATTAAAAGAAGGAACCAATCTAAACTCGCTCTTTAACTCTTTCTTTGAGGAATTTAATCAAGCCTTTCAAATTCTTGTAGGATGATCCACCCTTCTTTTCCACAGCTTGCCTTGCCAACTTACCAATCTCTCTTGCCCTGTCCCTAGCCTGCCTTCCTCTCTCCCCTCCCATCAATTCCTTAACTCCATCCCTTATCACCTCACTAGCAATCGTCCCTCCAACACCACCTTCTCTCACCATAACCCCAGCCCCGAGCCCCGTCACCACAAGCTTCGCATTCAGTGGCTGCTCAGCACCCATCGGCCACGCCAGCATCGGCACCTCCTCCGACAAGCTTTCCAGCACCGAATTCCAACCACAATGACTCAAGAAACCGCCTATTGCTGGGTGCGACAAGATGCGCCGCTGGTCCACCCAATTGTGCACCACCAAGCCCCACCCTTTCAATCGATCCTCCCATCCATTGTCCGGCAACACCCAAGTTGCCGATTTTACTGCCCATATGAACGGATGTCCTGCCATCTCCAGTCCATAAGCTATATTGTCCATTTGCATGTCACTCAAGTGTGCCTGTGTTCCGAATGATACATATATCACTCTGCTGCTTCCAACACACTCGTCCAACCACTTGATGTAGGACTGAGATGGGTCTGCCTGGTTGGATCCCATAGGTCTCTCTATTTGATTCTGGTCGTAGAGCAAAGCCGGCCCAATGCACCAAGCTCTTGCCCCCTGGCAATAAAATCTTTCTAGGGTGGCAATATAATCACCTTCGAGCTCTTCGAAACTGTTGACGATAATGCCCGCACTATTCACTTCCGCCTCTCCAATCTCCACTATTATAGGCAAGAGAGGGTCGTTCGGGTCTTGCCACCGCTCCAAATCAGAGATGTCACGTTTATAGACTGTGAAAGGAACACTCAAGTTCAGCAGTTCGATAGGATCGGAATCGAGCATTGCCAAGAGGGATAAGGCATTCGTGAAGGCGATTTTCAAGATGACCATTGACAAAACTCCCATCCCATGGAAGACAATTCTAGGAATTCCAAAAGACTGACACATATTGAGCGTCCATCCTAGGAAAAAGTCGGAAATCACACAGAGCGGGCAAGAACCGGCTTCAGACATCTCCCTGAGAATACACTCAAAGGCGGGTCTCATGGACTTACTTGCTTTCAAGAAAGGCACCAACAAAGCCATGGAAGGCAGATCAGCAGTGTTCTCGCATCCTTCAGGAAGCTCTGGGACTCTAGGAAACTGTATAGTGCGTAAGGAGATTTCAGAATAGTTCGAGACCTTTGACAGGATGAGTGGGGCATTCTTTGGGGTGGTGATGATGGTGACTTTGACACCGAGGTTTGTGAGAGCCTTGCTTATGTCTAGTAATGGGAGTGCATGTCCCTGAGCCATGAGAGGGAACACCACCACATGAGCACTAGGCGATGGCGAGACCACTCCTGTCATGGCTTCTAAAATTCAGTCGAGATCAAGATAAACAAACACTAGAGTTGGGAGAGATGGGAGGGGATTGTGAGTAGAAATTTCTACAGAAGCTCGCAATAAATAGAGACATTCACAGAAACGGCAGCACATAGACGCTGCGCTACCCAATTCAATATGGACGCATGTACTGCAATGAATTAGTCGACTCCATCAAAGTCAAAGATTTTATCTCTTGTTACGAGATTAACGTGTACTGCGCAATAAAAGAAGGATTTTGCTAATAAGTATCCTACAGGCATTTGTCGTTTTCTAAGCATTGACTCCTCTGGTGAACCTCAATTGATACCAGGTTGTCAGCTGTACGACTAGTCAAATACCATCACCGTCAAACCGAGAAGCAGGTCTCCTAACTCTTCTTCTCTACACGTCGCGTCACCCATGGGGGTGACCATGGACAAGTGGGAAGGACTAGCACCATGCATGCGTGTCTGATTGAACCCATGGTTGACTTTCGATCGCATTGAATCACCTCAAAAATGATGTTCACTAGCTAAAGACGCGAATCATAATTATTCATTTCTAAGATTCAATTTCTAACTTTTCCTATTTCTATTTTCTAGACAAATTTCTGCAGGAAAATACATATTTAATAACGATACAAATTTTTATTTTTAAAATAAAATTTTATTTGATAACGATCTGAAAATTTCTCATTATCGGGAGCGGCTGACAATGATAGGTGGGCACTCGATTAGTAGGCAAAGTGAGCGATTAGATGAGTTTTTATTTTTCATTTTTTATTTTAGAAATAGAATTTTTTTTTTTTTGTAATTTTCATTTCTATTCTAAACTTATTTATGGACTAAAAATTTGTTTCAAAAATTAAAAAAAAAAAAAAATTACGTTACTTCTCGGGCACGCTGAGCAACGAAAGTGCATGCCTTTTTGACAAAAAAAAAAAAAAAAAAACAGAAACACAAAGGTGCAATGCATGCGTGCACATTCAAGTCATTTGAAAAAAAAAAAAAAAAAAAGGCATGAACAGCGTGCGCACTGCGCAAGCAGATACCTAAGCCGACCAGTAGATGTTCACGTCTTCGTCCGTTAAATAAACTCGTCCGTGCTCAGAAAGGAACACCACAGTAAGATGGATTTCTTTGAAAAACAACTCCCCGATTTTGCGTTCACATCAAAAAAATCTATCTTGATTCACAGAAGGGACGCTGACTCTATGCATCGCTATCGAGCCGTGTTATTGATCGTCATTGGGGAACACTAAATTACTGTCAACCTCGTTCCGTCACCTTCCATTGATGTTGCACTCCATTTGCACTCCCTTGTCTTCTTGAACCGACAGCAAGCCCAGTTGAGCAGATGGATTTCGCGTACGAAAGGAAGCCCACGCCCCACTCGTTCAGGTCCACCGGTGGAATCTGGTCTTATTGGGTCGTATTGGGTGGGCTGGACGAAATTGGCGATGCATGCGAACCCGACTGCGCCACTTTATTAACGATTTCTTAAAATATTCGTAAACATCAGATACGTTCTCCCCCGAAAGCACCTCCCTCGGTCGAGTTTTCCCTCGTTTACGCCTCAGAGTTTACTAAACTATCTCGTGCCTCGATCGCATCGGTGATTGAGATATAGGACAGAGAGCCGGAAAGCCTTCCAGAGCCACACAGACACGCGTCTTCGTCCGAGTTGTCGCTTTAGTTGGGCATTCTTCTTTCCTTTTTTGTCGTTTCAGATGTTTTCTTGTCCGACTCTCTGTGCCGTACCAATCCATCTTTCTGGTTTAATAATCCAACTTGAACTAAGATGAAGATTTCTTGTTTTCAGAAGAGAAGTAGAAGGGTGGAAACGCTCTCAAGAAATGTTCCTGAAGTTGCTGGGAAACTGCCCCACAGTGGTAGCGTCACTAGATACTCCATCAAATCTTATAGCTTCTCCGACCGTTCGTTTTTCTGAAACATCCTCACCTCGAACCAAATATTAAATCGGTGTCTCGGAGATAACCCGTCTCGCAAACTCACCTACTTCAGCACTTAAATTAATTTACTCGAGACATTAGGCAGACGCGTCCACTATTGACCACAAAATATTCTTGTCTACTAAAAGGACAAGTGCCTAGAAATTCCATGTACTTTACTGAACATTAAAGTTGAAAGAATCTACTGTTAATTTTCTACTTATATAAATAACACTAACTTGTGGGTATCATCATCTCCCACACTTTACCAGCGAGTCAGCGACAGAGTCCAACCTAATACATGGCGAATGACGTTCTTCCATCACAGGCCGTTACTTCGCCTCCGGCATCTGCCGATGGGTCCGCTCCTCGGCTGGGTGTCATCGGTACGATGAGAGAAGCCATCGAGCTACCGGCAAGGAATCCCAAGCTCGTGATCCAAATAATGCTCTTGATTTTTTCTCCGTTCTCTTTCCTAGTCATACTTCATTATGTTCTAGCAGGGCCACTCATGGAGAAAGTCGAGGATGGCTACGAGCGCTCTGAGCTAGATCCGCGTGATTTAAGATCATTCGTGGGAATTGAGTCGGTATTCTTGCTATCTTCCTGCATGATTTTTTTCCTCGGAATGCTATTGATAGTGTATGGATCGGCGGTCATTTATAACAACAAATCTATAAGCCTCAAACAACTGGTGTCAAGGATAAAGTCCACATGGAAGAAGTCATTCGTCACATGGTTTTTTGTTTGCATTTTGGCAATCTTGTACTGGGCTCTAGCTTTGGTGATAGTTCGATGGGTTAATCTCTACATATGGAGTTGGACAGTGGGAATGCTTGCTGCAGCTTTGTATCTGTTCCTGGCTGTTCTTTGGAGTCTTGGTTTGGTTGTTTCAGTTTTAGAAGATGATGTTTCAGGACCAAAGGCCTTTTTAAGGGCGGAGAAGCTGATGAGGTGCAAAAAAATGGAAGCTTTCAGGCTAATGTCGATGCTGGAGCTCATGAGTTTTCCGATCTATATTGTGTTCTATGTCACGTCAGCAGATGATGATGATAAGCTAGGCGTTTTCGCTCAATTTGCTTTTGGAGCTGCTGCGACATTTCTCTTCTGCGCAGCGAAATTTTTCTCCTTTATGGTTCTCACAGTGTTCTACTATGAATGTCGACAGAATCACGGGGAGCAAATAGACCTGGAACTGGGTCAGGTGTACAAGGCGGTTCCTCCGGTAGCCCAATGAGATCCTTCTCTTCCATGGGCTATATTATAGTTGTTATACATGAACTCCAATTTGAATTTTGTTTTTAGATCTCATCATCTTCACTCCACCAGCATGGAGGAGACTTGGATTGTATATGTATGCCGGACTGATTCGTTTATTATATCTACATCACTAACAGCAGATGCTAGTAGCCAAAACTAGCTAGCATATGAAGAATCTGTCTTTTTCACCGCCAATTAGCGTGAGGAATCAGCAAGTCACAAGATGTTGGAACATTATGGCTACTTAGACCTAGACGGCCATCGATGTGTAAGCTGATCCCACTTGGTAACCTCAAAGGATAAATCATATGAGCTAAATCTATGGGGATGGAAAACCAGCTTCAGTATCATGCATGAGAATGATGTTCTCTCCTTGGAAAAAGTGTATTCACTTCATAAAGAGTCTCACACATGCTGTAACTCATTAGTCTCTCTTTAATCATCAGAAGCTGAACTCACAGAACTAGGTATAATAAGTCTCTGTTCATCAGGGAATTCATGTAAAACTAATAAGAGCGCGTGACTCTGAGGCAACGATTGAGCAGCACCAAACACTCACCCATCGTTGATCTGAGTGTCTCATCTTGTTCTTCCACCGGATCTGATCTGATGCACGTGATAATAGTATGTTAGAATCATGCAAGATTCAAGCATGACTCTGCAAACAAAATGTGATAGACAGTGACAAGCACGTGAAAATGATTAGTTCAGATCTCCCAAATCAGCATAATCCATAGACATGCAGCCTTTGAAAAGAATGTAATGCCTCAATCGGCAAACACTATTAAGAAAGAAACTGCCAGAGTGTCCTGAGCATAGAATAGAAAGGGAAAGGATGATCGAAGATTTCATGTGATGCAATCAAAAGACCACTAGTCGCTGTGCTTCAAGACTTCCGTCATATTAAAAATGGAAACTTCATCATATATGGGCTCCTGTCTCCTTTTTATGGGCTCAGCGAGTGACACACCAAAGAGCCCAGATACTCCCATTTTTTCTGCCATCGTACGAGAAAAGATAATATGAGACAAAAGATGCATTTGGTGATTTGGATTTGAATTCAGATAGGATAGCAAAGGATTCTATTTACTGTTTGGCGATGTCCTTGGACTGGATAAATCTGGATAAGATGTCGGCTAAAAGGTCCAGGAGAGGGGTGGGATAAATCCGAATTGGATAAAATGCAAGTTATACATATGGAGGGTTTTTAAAGATTTTATATTTTATCTTAGGTTGCTGCAATCAAATGACAAGATTTTTTACAATTCAAAAGATATTCGATGATCTATAATCCCAATTAAAATTCGGACGACCAAACGCAACAAAGACTCTTACATAGAATGTTTCTTGAGAGTTTTAGACCCACCCTGTATGCCTTAGAAATGAGAACTTTCAGACGGAATCCTTCTTCTCCAGACTGAATCAGGAAAGTTCAAAATGGAAGCAGGCCATTTGCATCCATCACGTAAGACACTCGAGGCCCAATTCACGCGACCGACTCCAAAATGAGAGAACTCAAAGTGAAGATCCACACGCCAGCGCCCTTGCTGGCGTAGCTTGACCAGGTATCATTCGGTAGCATTTCTGGAAAGTCAGCGTATGAGGGCGTCAACAATGTCGAATGTGGTGCGCAAGGCCAGAGATGTTGAACGTGGAAAACTGTTGTTTCCCCAGAAAATTCGAGTATTAACGTGAAGCCAACGTGGTTAAGGTCGTGATCGATTCATGATCAAGCCAAGGCCGTGCCGTGCGAAGAGAATAGCTTGTTTTTTTTTTTTTTTCTTTAGCAACGGCATAATTTTGTCCTTCGGTAGCCCTTTTCAGTTAATTACAGAGGCTCTTGACTTTTCCTGGGATACAATTCGGCTCTTTTGAGAGCATGACTGGGTCCAATGCCGCCACAGCACACCTTGTATGTCGTTAAGAGTCAAAGTCAGCTCTATCCACCGTCCTTGGATTGCTTGGAGGAAACCCCATCTGCTTGTTCAATCTTCGCTCGACTTCTCTTCCTATAAATGACTGAACGAAATGATCCTCTCCTACATTATCTTGTTCTCGATGCTTTCATTCCTCTGTCAGCACCCCAATTGCTTCAAACCTCAAACTGCACAAAACATGAACCCGAGATCTTTGTTTTCCATCTATCAATTGTACATCCTGATATGCTTGTTCATAACCCGTCAACGTGTCAGAATGTAACAGCAACAAGGATAGATGTCGGAGTCATTCTAGATATGGATACATATGTTGGGAAGATGAGCAAGGCATGCCTTGAGATGGCGATGGACGATTTCTACTCTGCTCACAATGATTACACTACAAGATTAGTCCTTCACACGAGAAACGGAACGAGTGATGCGGTCATGGCTGCATCTGCAGGTACGGGATGTTAAGTTTTCTTCAATTTGACACCTGATTGTGTTCCCAGTTGTTTCTTGGTGGTATAACTTTTAAAGAAACAAAATACAATTAACTGCAGCAATGAGATTTTCAGCTAATGCAATAACTCAGAAATCATTCATCATACCTGAAAAATGAATTTATTTCTATTCTTCCACCCATCAAAGTCAGTGTGAAATTTTCCTGGCGAAAGGCTTTTCTTTTCGGGTAAAGTATGCGAAACGACCCCTTGGATTACTGCTGTAAGATGCTAGCAAAGAGTATGTGTATGAGGGAAAATTTGGACTAATTTTCAAAAACCAATATAGCACCTGAAGTTCAATGTGTTCTGATTTCGCAGCAATAGAATTGTTAAAGAATTATCAAGTCAAGGCCATTCTGGGGCCTCAACAATCAAGACAAGCAGATTTTATAGCTGATATCGGGAATAGCACTCAGGTCCCCATAATTTCCTTCACTGCGACAAGCCCTTTGCTTTCGCACCTTGAAACTCCCTACTTCATTCGAATGGCACAAGTGGACACCTCTCAGCTAAAAGCTATAGCTGCCATTGTCAAAGCTGCCCAGTGGAGGGAAATTGTACCTATTTATGAACGCTCTCATTACGGAAGTGGAATCATCTCTTATCTTGCTGATGCCATGCAAGGAATCGGCACAAGGATACCGTACCGGTGTGGAATCTCTCCTTCCGCTACAGATGATCAGATCCTGAAAGAGCTCTACAATTTAATGACTATGCAAACACGTGTTTTCATTGTTCATATGTTGCCAAATCTTGCATACCGACTTTTTCTCAAGGCAAAGGAAGCAGGAATGATGAACAAAGGATATGCCTGGATAGTCACGGATGGGATTGCAAGCCTTCTCAGCTCCATGGACCCCGATGTCATCAATTCTATGCAAGGAGTTATAGGTGTGAAGACTTACCTTCCTCCAACCAAAGAGCTAGACCAATTCACGAAGAGATGGGAACAGCAGTTTCATAAGAAATATCCAGGAATAAACCATGTTCAGCTAAATGCCTTTGGCCTAGGTGCCTATGATAGCATTTTTGCTTTAGCAATGGCAGTAGAAAAGGCTGATATAGTGAACTCACAATTTAGTAAACCAGCCATCCAGGATAAGATGACTGACCTGGAAACCATTGGTGTCTTAGAGTCAGGACAAAAGTTGCTCCAGTCAGTTTTGAAGACCAAATTCACTGGATTGAGTGGTGGAGTTGAATTCATAAATGGACAATTACCGACATCTGCCTTTCAGGTTGTGAACTTGGTTGGAAACGATGCAATATCAATTGGACATTGGACAGAGAATAGCATCACAGACCAACTTCCTGCCAGTAATGAGAACTCAACCAGTGAGAAGAATTTTCTGAAAAAAGTTGTTTGGCCTGGTAAATCAGGAAGAATCCCAAAAGGTTGGGATATTCCAGTAAATGAGAAGAAGTTGAGGGTTGGAGTCCCGGTAAAAGCCGGATTTAGCCAATTCATAAATGTGGAAACAGATCCTCAGACAAATGCTCCCAATGTTACTGGTTATTGCAAAGAAGTGTTCGAAGCAGTCATGAAATCATTGCCGTATGCTGTTACCTATGAGTATGAACCTTTCGAGACTAGTGAAGGCAGTGGAGAAAGTGCGGGAACTTATGATGATCTTGTTGGAAACGTCTCGACTGAGGTAATAAATTCTGAACTCGGATTTTTCATGATTAAATCAAAGTTGCATGTTTTACTTGAACAGTCTGCTTCCCGACCCCTATCTCAGTTTCCAACCTCTCGCTCATATTCTCCACTAACATGCTTCTGTTTCTTAGACCAACACAGGGCGTTATGATGCTGTCATTGGTGACATAACCATAAGGTCGAACCGTGCCGAATTTGTGGATTTCACGCTTCCTTACACAGAATCAGGTGTCTCCATGATTGTTCCAATCAAGCGTGATAATAAAAAAAATGCATGGATCTTTTTGAAACCGCTGAAGACAGAACTATGGATAACCATAGGAGCCTTCTTTGTGTACACTGGCATTGTAATATGGGTTCTTGAGCACCGGGTGAACAAAGAGTTTAGAGGACCTCCGTCCAAACAAATTGGAATGATCTTGTGGTTCTCCTTCTCTACAATGGTCTTTGCCCACAGTAAGTGACCTCATCCATCTTTCTTCAAGATACATAGTCAAATGAGTCGTCAAAAAGAAAGTTTGGCGACAAAAAATCAGTAGAGCTTGGTTATATTATTGTAGGAATCGGTGTCTTCTATAGTAATTGCAAAACTGCAAGATAATAAGTTATAGGTCGAGCGATCTTATACTGAATCATTAAAAATTAGGTAAAATTACTACTTTTGCCTTGTGATAAATGAAACAGAAACACAGATGGATGCTTCATATACAAAGAGTGGCTCTCTAACTGTAGCTTCTTAAATTTTGCAGAGGAAAGGGTAATGAGCAACTTGTCGAGATTTGTGTTGATCATATGGATCTTCACTGTCCTAGTACTGTCATCGAGTTACACGGCTAGCTTGACCTCTCTATTAACTGTACAACAGCTCCAACCGACAGTCACAGATATCGATACTCTCATAAGGAATGGAGAGTGCATTGGGTACCAGGATGGTTCTTTCGTTCCGGATCTTTTGAAAAGCATAGGGGTAAATGAGTCAAAACTCAAAGTGTTGACGACTTTAGAGGACTTTCATGGGAACCTTTCTAAAGGCAGTAATAATGACGGGGTATCTGCGATTGTGGATGAACTCCCCTATCTCAGGATTGTTCTCGCAAAGTATTGTTCAAAATACAAGTTGGTTGGTCCAACCTACAAAACTGCAGGTTTTGGATTTGTAAGTGTTTCCACTCTCTCGCCCAATATGCACACATACTTATGTACTTGCACAACTGTTGAAAGATTACCGAAGCAAAAGGTTGCTCCATTGAACTTTTTTGTTGGCATTGAACCAAAGTGTGCTCTATCATAATTTGCTTGTACGAATAGTTGCCATAACAATAATCTAATCCTATGGCCACTAAAAATATCATGATAATAACTACTCTTCCACATTTCAAAGCGGACAACACTTTCAGACAGAAATCTTTTCCTAACAAAGTTCTTTCATTCTCTCTTTATTCATAGATAATAGGAGATCCTCTGATCTGTATTTTTCCCTGTCATCAGGCATTTCCGAAGGGCTCACCACTAGTTCCTGATGTATCGAGGGCAGTCCTGGAAGTTATGGAGTCGCCTGACATGGATATGATTACAAAAGCATGGTTTGGGGATCGGGACAAGTGTTCGGAGGAAGACGAGACAACTGTAGGCTCCAACAGCCTCCCGCTGGACAGTTTCAAAGGCCTTTTCCTCATCGCAGCGCTCACCTCAACCTCTGCGCTCGTTATTTTCTTGATCAACTTCTTCCGTGAGAACAAGCACATCTTAGCCTCCCAGGAAACGGTGAAGCAAAAAGTTGCCGCCATCGTGAAGACATTTGACGAGAAGAAGGAAGACGCCCATCAGGCAGCAAAGAAGGAAAAAAGCAAAGAAGAAGAAATCGAAATGGCTGCTAGAGGAGAAATCCATCTCACCCCAGGCGAAACCAGCTTTTCCAATCATGAAGAAGGGCTATTCTCACCGGATGAGGGCTTATTATCCACGGAACCTGGAACCCCGTATAACGAGTATGCTGTTATAGGGGTGAATGAAGATGGCAGAAGGAAATATTCTTTTCACTCCAACTCCGATTCTTTCTTGTATTATAAAATCTAATTGCACGAACCTGTATAGCAGTGTCCATAGTTAAGCTTCATAATCAGGGGCAAAGCTTTTTATTCTTTAATCTTCCATTCATATTATTCATGGATGTAATGATTTACAGTTGGCATGATAAGTAAATGAAGCCATGTTGATTCATGCGTCTTCGCCGTTAGAATACTCCCAGGACAATAGAGGGGGAAATCCAAACTCATTGAAGATAAGCCTCCGGAGAAATTACTTGCCATCATCTTGAATCTAAAAGTTTCCGTGTCACTTGTTCACATAATATCCCGATCACATCTTGTATCTCCGTGCGAAATATCTTCTTTTATTTTAGTTTAGCAAGAATATGAGTATATAAACACCTAACACTGACAGCTACAATGACCGATCATGTCCATTCCTTCACCTTTTAAAGAGAATAATATTGAAATAGTTTGTTATCATGAAAAGAAGTGATTGTTTTGACATGAAAATTGGTGATGGTTTGATCGCGGGGACAATGTATCCATTCCCAAGTATGTGTTGATTGGTTGTTTGTGGAAAAAAAAAAAATCATACATTGTTGATCACAACTGTTCATAACAACACTCTCTTCTTCACAACATTTTCTTTACTTTTCTTTTCACACATAGGTTTGATTATACATTCAAGATGAAATTCCAAGAGAGATATTGAGTAATTGTAGAACTCGTTTCTCTATGGCTTTAATGGATATCCTAGAGCTATATTTGTTTAAAGTCGATAATTATTGACACCTAATTTTGGCAAATCTAGGAAAATAAAGAAAATAAAAATTGCATTAGAATGAATAAAAGGAAAAAAATAAAAAAATAAAAGGGGGAAATTGATTTGATTGATTATGCATGGAAGTTTAAAATTCTAATGAATATTCGGATTTTTTTAAATGCAGAAACAATTTAAAAATTAAGTGAATAAATGGCAAGAATTTTTACAAAGTAGAAGAAATCGAAGCAAAATCGAGCTGATTGCGAAATCACGCTCTAATTTACAGCCTTGATTTAATGCGACAGAAGATGGAAACTCGGAAGTTGCTGTAAAAATGGCCGTCTGTAAATCATTATAAAAATGAGCCACAATTTTCGTGACCAAGGGAGCGAATTCGGAAGCAAAAAAAAAAAAAAAATCGAGAGGAAATTCGTGCAAAAAAAAGCTTCGTCCGTCTTGGTCAAAGAGAAAGCCATTTCTCTTTTCTTTCTCTGACAAGAAAAAGGAAAAGTCAGCAGTAGAGAGAAGAGATAGAGGGGGACGTGCGACAGGTGAGAAAAAAAAGAAAAGAAAAAAAAAACGAAAGAAAAAGAGAAAAAGCAGCAAACAGTTCGTCTTCCTCGCGGGGACGTCTGCACCCCCTTGCCGGCCTCCGTCCGCGAGCACCCACGCCAGCCCCGTCGCTGGTGCTCGCAGCCGAGCCTCTGCCGCGCCTTCGCCTCCCATCCTCGCGCCGGCCGCCGTGCTCCAGCGCCACCCAACGCCGGCAATCGAGCCTCCGATCACCTCCGCGTCTCTGTGCCCGCACCAGCAGCGCCGAACGCCAGAGCTCCGTCCTCGCCGCGCTCGCCGCGGCTGTATCGCTCGCTCCGCCTCTCTCTGCCCGCACCTGCAGCGCCGAACGCCAGAGCTCCGACGACCGCGCCTCTGCCTCCATCCGACGCCGCGCCACTGTCCCTGCTCCGCCTGACGCTCACCCGCTGCTGCGCCGCTGTCCGTCGCCGCGCCTCCCTCTGCCTGTGCGCCTCACCCTCGACCTGCAACTCGCCCCGCAGCAGCCTACTCGCCACCATCCTCCTTCCGGCGACCCAGCGCTCGACGCCCTGCAACACCAACAGAGCCTGATGCCGTCGTTGCTGCTTCCCTCCCGGCGTTCCTGCTGCCCCGCCTGACGCCGAGCAATGCCTCGCCTGCCAGCCTTCGCCCAGCCTCACCGTCGCCGCGCGCCAACCCTCGCCGGAGCTCCAACGCCGACCAGCAATCGCCCGGCGCCGCCCACCATCGCTGCCCCCTTTCAAAGCTCCCCGTAGGTAGTTTAGTTTTATTTTTATTTTTATTTTTATTTCTTTCTTTTATTTATTTTATGTTATTTCATTGTGTTTTAAGTTTTGTTATTATTGCTTAAATTAGAAAATGGTATGTCAATATTCATTTCATGAATCTTATATTTGTCCAAAATTATTATAATTATTAATTTGATTCATAAGATATCGGATCATTTTTTAATTATATTAATTTTTTGGCATTTTGGTAGTATTTTAATTGTTAAATCATTATAATTATTAATTTGGTCCGTAAGACTTCGGATCAAATTTTTAATTATTTTGAACCTTTTTATATGTTGTGATCTTCAGGGTTAAAATAATCATTAATTTAATCCGTGAGACCAAGGATTATATTTTCGATTGTTTTAATCCTTAATTTGATGAATGTCTTTATTAGTTTAGATATATTATTTATCTGATAATTGCTTGTCTTGAAAAACACTAAAAAATATAAAAATTCAAAAATCAAATCTTGCATCGGAGTGTATTGGTTTAGTAAATTAGGATTGCATTTTTTTATGATTACATTTTTAGATAATTTTTGGAATAAATTAAGATTGAATTTTTATAAATAGGCTTAGATAATGTTTGCACATTTTAATAATCCCATTTTTCTTTAAAAATAAGTTTTTTAAGATAGTATAGGGTTTAAGTCAAATTAATCATTAAAATAAATTAGAAAATTATTCTTTTTTAGATAGTTCAATTAGGGTTTTTATTAATTTCGAATTTCATAAAAAAATACAAAAAAATAAATGTCTTAGAATAAATTAGTTTCAATCTCTAGGATATATTGCATTTTTTTAAAAAAGAGAGCATATAAATATCAGTGCATGTCATTAGGATTAAATTCATGAAATGCACGTCATTTAAAGATTGTTGTTAGGTCCATTTAATTAAAAATTGCATGTCATTAGAATTAGGTCATTTAGTTATATTGCATGATTTTCATTAATCAAGTGAAAACAAAAAAAGAAATTGCGTGTTAATTAGAAACCATATCTAGGGTTATTGATGTGAATTCTAACTTAACATTGCAGATGCTTTCGTTGCTTTGAGTAAGTTTTGCAATTTATTCATTGTTTTATCTGAGTCTTAAATTGGTGGATTGCGCACCCGTATGATCACCTCACATGTTAGGGAAATAGATTTAAAATCAATTTAAGCTGCCTGCAAAAACATTTTTGAAAATAAAAGAATGGTACCGAAATGGCATTAGAGAAATCTAGTGTAACCAAATCCCCGTACCCATAGTCTTCCTGTTCAGGAGTAAAATAAAACTCCCGTTACTTTACTTGGGTTTCTAATCAACCCATCAAAAAGTATATTAGTGGCGACTCATAGATAAAATCTATCTGCATGTTAAGAATTTGAACATAAATCGTGAATTGGTAGTCTAGGCTTAACAATCCATTAGCCAAATTTTAAGTGGTTCACTCGAAAAATTGGTCACGACAATAATAATATGGGTAAATTATACCTTAATGACAATGGTCATCATCATGTATCAAAACATCAAAGATAGATAACTACTGCTCTATCTTCATCATCAATCAAATTACCCCAAAAATCCAAATTATTATTTTTATGAAGATGGAGACAGTAGTTGCATCAAATGCTCGCGATCTAGACTAATAATTATTATTGAAACTTTTGTTCAATTTATATGCTTGAGTCATCTTCCTTGTAGCACAATAGATTATTTCATGTTAGCTATAATACTTTGAAATTTATGAACAAAAGTGGTATGATATCATGTGATAATCTTCACAAGAATTGGAAGATGAAAGGAGATGCTAAGGAAGAATTCTCAATATTCTGTCGTATTGTTTATATAAATTTTTGATTTCACGCCAATTCTAGAGAATTGGAATCCAGATCAAATACAATACCGATAAATAAGGTAGAATAGATTTACCACTTTCAAATATTTTGAACCTATCATGATTAATAAAAATGTCTCTAAGCAAGTAGAGAAACCACAAATATATGTTGCCAAACTGAAAGACCTTATGTTTGAAGTTTTTAAACCTCCTCAAGTTGCTGCAATTAATTCAAAATTGTGTTCAACTTGGAATGATTATTGCAAGAAACTTCTCCATACAATTGAGGACCTGATTGTGGCTAATTTGATAATACACATTCTAATCGAGGAAGGTTCTCAAAATCGTAAGGCTAATTATATGAAAGGAGTTGTAAACAAAGTGTATTTTTTTGAGAATGGCAACATAAAAGCACCGAAATAATGGCATGAGAAAATTTGATTCGGTGCTATTATCATATGGCTTTATATATAAGAATGCTGATAAGTGCATTTACTTAGTTGAATTGCACGTATGAGTTATGTTAGAAAGTCCCACATTAGAGAATTTGTGTAGTGTGGAGCAGTTAATGTATCTTAATTAGCTTATAACTCATAGGCTTAAGCTTTTGAGTGAAGATAAGTCTAATTGGATATATTGACGAGCTTATACCTGGGTTGTCTTTTGATGATCTCCCTGGGTGAAAGTGTCAGACTTCTGCTACTCATTCTAAACAAATGATATCCTAGCCGATAATTGATTTGTGACCCACTCCCAATGTATATAAGAGTTGGTGTAGTGTGTAGTAGTTAATGTATCACAGTTGGCTCATAACTTATAGGCTTAAGTTTTTGAATAAATGTATGTCAACTAGATATGTTGACAGGATTTGACTTAAGTTCCCTCTTAATGATCTCCTCGGGTGAAGATATCGAGAATTTCTACTGCGTGCTCCCAACATACTCAAAATTTACTATAGGGCATGCAAGATAATTTGTTGATTGTCGGTACAAATATGCTTGGCATAATTGACACTAGAAGGTATCTATCTTCTTAGTTTAAAATGAAAGATTTGAGAGAAGTTGATACAATTTGAGTTATCAAAGTGGTTGAACATAGTGGGGGATATGCTCTAAGTCAAGGTCACTATTGGAGAAAATCATTCAAAGATATTAGCATTTGAGAATTAAAGAGTCAAATGCATCATATGATATATCACTTAAGTTGCTAGCAAATGCTAGGCAATCTTTAGCCCAATTAGAATATGCTGGTGTAATTGGAAGTCTGATGTATCCTACCTTTATTGCGAATAAGTTGTCAAGATTTATTAATAATTCCAGTACTATGAATTAGAAGGCTATAAGTAGAATTCTTGGTTACTTAAAGAAAATAATAAATTTTGATCTATCTTAGGGAAGACAACCGGTAGTACTAGAATGATATGTAATGCTAGTTCGATAATTAGCAAAATTGATAACAAGTTTATATCCGGAAGGAATTTTTCAAACTTACAAATGGTGCAATCTCATAAGCATCAAAGAAGCAGATATGTATAACTCTTTCAAAGGAGGAGTATGAGTTTGTAACACTATCGAGGGCTAGTAAAGAGGTTCAATGGCTATAGAAATCGCTATTGGATAAAAAGTTGTGTCCACAATCAATGACAACTATATCTTTATATTGAGATAGTAAGGCAACAATGTCTAAGGCATTTAGTAAAATATATAATTGAAAATCTAGACATTAGCTTATAACATGAATATGTTTCAACAATTAATTACTAATAGAATTATTTCAGTAATTAATACTCAAACAACCAATAACGTGACTCGGTCATTCAAGGGACTCTCAAGAGGCTAGCAGTACTACTAAAAGGAATGGACCTTACACCAATTAATAATAGTCAAGCATAGTGGAAACCCAACTTTATAATTTTTAACAAATTATCAAAGTTTAATGGATAACAACAAGCTGTTGTATCTTGATAGTGATCAAGTACTTAGTGCTGGAGCACAAAGTTTGAGTTTGTACTCATGGAAAGTTAGAAAGATGAATATAAGAAAACACTCTTAGTGAAGTCCAAGATTTTAGCAAGGCAAGATGAATATAAGGAGTGGTGCCGCCTCTAACAAATCGGATGAACTTTCGTAAAGGTTCATGAATGCAAGAGGCAGCACAAGGTCATAAAAGTGTTAAGGCATAGGAAATTTTTGATCGAATATATGTAAATTCATAAGATTACTAAGCTATAATAATCGACAAGAGATCGCGCAACCTTGGTATCTTTTAGACCCACCATTTATATCTCAGAAAGGAGAACTCCCAAACAGAATCCTACTTCTCCAGACCGAATCAGGAAAGTTCAGAGCGAGCCATTCAAGCAGGCCGTTTGCATCCGTCATGTACCCGACTCGGCCCAATTCACGCGACCCAACCCCATGAAGAGCGTACTCAAGTAAAGATGCACACGCCATTGCCCCCGCTAGCGTGGCCTGACCAGGTACCATTCGGTGGCATTTCCGGGCAAGTTACTGTGTGAGGGCGTCGACAATGTCATGCACAAGACCAGAGATGTGAAACGTGGGAAGCTGCTGTTTCTTGGAAATTTCTAGTGTTAATGTGAAACCAACATGGCCCAAGGTCGTGCCGTGAGAATCACTCGTTTTTGTCTTTAGGAATGGCGTTATTTTGTCCTTTTGATAGCACTTTGCAGTTGATAACGGAGACTCTGAATTTTCCTGGGATGAAGTCCGAATAAAATCTCGTGGTAATATACCTATCAATATAATCTCTGTTGTGCGTTTGGCTTGGTTCAATAATTGCTATGACACGCCATATATGTCAAAATGTCAAAGTCAGTCATCTCCTGTGTCCTTGGAATAATAAGAGGAAACCCCCTCTGCTTGTTCCATCTAAGGACCAAGCAAGCAACTAATGTTGAGCGAAGACTTCGGAGAAGGACTGGGCTCTAGAGACATGGTCCCAGAAATATTGATTCATACCGCTATCATTTAAACGACAGCTGTATTTCTTCCGGGCTGGACCGCTGCCATTATGATGAAAAATCCGAACATTTAAGAATAATCCTTGGCATCTTTTGGGCATGGCAGGGCATTTCACTGCATTCTAAGCTTAAGCTTTCATTTTGGCGGAATAGTAAGGTTAGACTGTACCAAAATCTACAGCCAAACGTTACGACTTGTTTGTTTTTTCTTGCAGAATGAAGTTTTATTTGAATGTAAACTCAATGTAATAGTACTTGTCCCATTCAGTTGATATAATGCATGTTAAGACCTTTTCTTTTCTATCTTCATCTTTCCTCTTATTCATCGTTGCGTTTCTTGTAAAGACCCATTCCTACTATTCGGCTGATATAAACTCAGTCGTCCTCGAGCGTATCCAAAATAGGCCCTTCTGTAGGAATGTTCCCACCTTCATCTTGTTGGTCTATTGCACATTCAAATCATTGTGCCTTTAACTAAAAGGAATTAACCCAGATTGGGGCGTGGATTTTGCGTGTTCAATAACGTAGTAGTCAAACTATGGAATAGTCAAAAGTTGGGCAAGAGCATGAGTAAGCCAAACATAACCACAAGTCCTTCTCTAAAGATTTTTCCAACGTCCTCACTTCTGATTCCAGAAACTTGAGCCTGACCTCCTCCCCTGACTTATCTTCAGTTATATGGCTTAAAAATGATCTCTCCCTATATTATCTTGTTTTCGTTGCCTACATTCCCCTATATTGATTATATTCCTTTCATTCCTAGACTACTCACCAATTACTCCAAACCTCAAACTGCACAAAACATGAGCCTGAGATGCTTGTTTTCCATTTCTTTATTGTCCAGCCTAGTTTGCTTGTTCATGACACCATCAACATGTCAGAATGTGACAGCAAAAAAGGTAGATGTCGGGGTCATCTTAGATATGGATACATATGTTGGGAAGATGAGCAAAACATGCCTGGAGATGGCGATCTATGATTTCTACACTGCACACGAGAATTACACTACAAGACTAGTCCTTCACACGAGAAACTCAACAGGCGATGCAGTTGTGGCTACATCTGCAGGTATGGGATGTGAAGTTTTCTGCTAAAGCTCTTTCACCCCTGATTCCGTTCCTAGTTGTTACTTGGTGTTACATATTATAAACAAACAAAATCCAATTAAGTGCAGCAATAAATGCATTTATATCTGTCATTTCATCCATACAAATCAGTGTGAAACTTTCATGGCAAAGGTTTCTTTTTAGGTGAAGTGTCTGAAACAACTCCTTAGATTACAGTCTTAAGATGCTAGCAAAGAATATGTATATAAATGGAAATGTGACTATAATTCTCAAGTACAAATATAGAACCTGAAGTTCAATATTTTTTAATTTTGCAGCAATAGAATTGTTAAAGAATTATCAAGTCAAGGCCATTCTGGGGCCTCAACAATCAAGACAAGCAGATTTAATAGCTGATATCGGGAATACCACTCAGGTCCCCATAATTTCCTTCACTGCGACAAGCCCTTTGCTTTCGCACCTTGAAACTCCTTACTTCATCCGAATGGCACAAGTGGACACCTCTCAGCTAAAAGCTATAGTTGCCATTGTCAACGCCGTCAAGTGGAGTGAAGTTGTACCTATTTATGAACGCTCTCCTTATAGAAGTGGGACCATCTCTTATCTTGCTGATGCCATGCAAGGAATTGGTACAAGGATACCATACCGGTGTGGAATCTCTCCTTCAGCTACAGATGATCAGATCCTGAAAGAGCTCTACAATTTAATGACTATGCAAACACGTGTTTTCATTGTTCATATGTTGCCAAATCTTGCATTCCGACTTTTTCTCAAGGCAAAGGAAGCAGGAATGATGAGCAAAGGATATGCCTGGATAGTCACGGATGGGATTGCTAGCCTTCTCAGCTCCATGGACCCCGATGTCATCAATTCTATGCAAGGAGTTATAGGTGTGAAAACTTACCTCCCTCAGACCAAAGAGCTAGACCAATTCTCGAAGAGATGGGAACAGCGATTTCATGACGAATATCCAGGGATAGACCATGTTCAGCTCAATGCCTATGGCCTAGCTGCCTATGATAGCGTTTCTGCTTTAGCAATGGCAGTAGAGAAGGCTGATGTAGCAAACTCACAATTTATTAAACCAGCCATCCAGAATAAGATGACTGACCTGGAAACCATTGGCATCTCAGAGGCGGGGCCAAAGCTCCTTCGTTCAATTTTGAACGCTAACTTCACCGGATTAAGCGGCAAAGTCTATTTCAAATCTGGACAAATACCAATATCTGTCTTTCAGATAGTAAACTTGGTTGGCAATGATATAGCACCAATTGGATTTTGGACAGAGAAAGGCATCACAGAACAACTTCCTGCCAGTAATGAGAACTCAATCAGAGAGAAGAGTTATCTGAAGAAAATTATTTGGCCTGGTAAATCCAGAATAATTCCACAAGGTTGGGATATTCCAGTAAACGAGAAGAAGTTGAGGGTTGGAGTCCCGGTAAAAAGAGGATTTAGCCAATTCATAAATGTGACAAGAGATCCTCTGACAAATGCTCCCATCGTTACCGGTTATTGCAAAGATGTGTTCGAAGCTGTCATGAATTCATTGCTGTATGCTGTTCCGTATGAGTATGAACCCTTCGAGACTAGTGAAGGCAGTGGAAAGAGTGCAGGAAACTATGATGATCTTGTTGAGAAGGTTTTCGCTGAGGTAATGATTCTGAACTTGGATTATACATGAGTAGATCAAAGCTGCGTGTTTTACTCAAACAGTTTGCTTCATGACCCCTATCTCAGTTTCCGACCTCTTCCTTATATTATTAACTAAACCATTTCTGTTTTCTGAACGAACATGCAGGAATACGATGCTGTTGTTGGTGACATAACCATTAGGGCAAACCGAACCAAGTGTGTGGATTTCACCCTTCCTTACATAGAGTCAGGTGTGTCCATGATTGTTCCAACGAAGGGAGAAGGAAAAAGTGCATGGATCTTCATGAAACCACTGAAGACAGAATCGTGGATAAGCATAGGAGCCTTCTTTCTGTACACGGGCTTTGTAGTATGGGTTCTTGAACACCGGGTGAACAAAGAATTCAGAGGACCTCCATCCAATCAAGTTGGAATGATCTTGTGGTTCTCTTTCTCTACAATGGTCTATGCCCACAGTAAGTCACCTCATCCCTCTTCCTAGTCAAATTAGTTGTTTGAAAGAGAGTTTGGTAAAGAAAAAACAGTAAAGCTTTGTCGTATCATTGTAGGAAGCAAGGTCATTACTAATAATGAAAACTGCTAGATAATAAGTTATAGGTCAAGCGAACTTATACCGAATCATGGAAAAAATAGGAGAAATTACTACATTTGTCTTGTGATGAATGAAACGGAAAAGAACGATGGATACTGCATATATGAGGAGTGGCTCTCTAACTGTAGCTTCATAAAATTGTGCAGAGGAAAGGTTAGTCAGCAACTTGTCAAGATTTGTGTTGATTGTATGGATCTTTGCTGTCCTGGTACTGTCGTCGAGTTACACGGCAAGCTTGACTTCTCTATTAACAGTACAACGTCTCCAGCCGACAATCACAGATATCAGTGCACTCATAAGGAATGGAGAGTACATCGGGTACCATGAGGGTTCTTTCATTCTGGACCTTTTGAAGAGCTTAAAGGCAAACGAGTCCGAGCTTAAAGGCAAACGAGTCCCAGCTCAAACCATTGGGGACTTTAGAGGAATTTGATGAGAAACTTTCTAAAGGCAGTAATAATGATGGTGTATCTGCAATTGTGGATGAACTCCCTTTTCTCAGGCTGCTTCTCGCTCAGAATTGTTCAAAATATAAGCTGGTCAGTCTGACCAAGAAGG
This sequence comes from Eucalyptus curtisii, assembly GCA_017140595.1. NCBI lineage: Eukaryota > Viridiplantae > Streptophyta > Magnoliopsida > Myrtales > Myrtaceae > Eucalyptus > Eucalyptus curtisii. The sequence continues at coordinate 38,964,302 of CM029503.1, read as the reverse complement.
CTTCAGGTTTTGGATTTGTAAGTCGTTCTCAGTCTCCCATTCAACATGCAGACATGCACCCATAATTAAGTACTTGCGCAGCTGCTGAAAGATTACCACAGCAAAAGGTTGCTTGGCTAAGCTTTTTTGATGGCATTGATCCAAAGTCTGGTCCGTCATATTTTGCTTGTATGAATGGCAGCCAAAACTATAATCGAATCTTATGGCCACTTAAAGTTATCAGGATTATAATTAGCCCACAACAATTCAACGTAGACATTACTTTTAGACACATCTTTTTTTTTCCTAATGAAGTTTGTTCATTCTACCCCGTTATTAATGGATAAAAGGCGATCCAATTCACCTTTTCATGTCTTCAGGCATTTCCGAAGGGCTCACCACTAGTTCCTGACATATCGAGGGCAGTCCTCAAAGTCATTGAGTCGCCCAACATGAATTTAATTACCACAGCATGGTTTGGGGATCAGGACAAGTGTTCAGAGGAAGACACAACAACTGCAACCTCCAACAGCCTTACTCTGGACAGTTTCAAGGGCCTTTTCATCATCACAGCACTTTCCTCAACCTCTGCGCTCTTCATCTTCTTCATCAACTTCTTCTGCGAGAGCAGACACATCTTAGCCTCCCAGGAACCAGTGAAGCAAAAAGTTGTAGCCATTGTGAAGACGTTCAATGAGAAGAAGGAAGATGCCCATCAGGCAGCAAAGAAGGAAAAGAGCAAAGAAGAAGAAATCGAAATGGCTGCCAGAGGAGAAATCCATCTCACCCCGGGTGCAACCAGCTTTTCCAATCATGAAGAAGGGCTGTTCTCACTGGATGAGGGCTTATCATCCACGGAACCTGGGACCCCGTATCACAAGTATGCTGTCATAGAGTTGAATGAAGATGGTCACATATAGTATTCTCTTCACTCCAACTCCGATTCTTTCCTGTATGATAAAATCTAATTAACTCTAACCTCAATAGCAGTGTCCATAAATTATCAGGGGCAAAGGTTTTCTCTTCTCAATCTTCCCTTTATATTCTTCAGAGATGTAATTGTAAGAATTTTCCTGATGTGGGCTACATCAATTGAGATTGTAATTAACCGTTTTTACGGAGTTGATCTAATAAAGTAGGATATAAAGTTTCTTAACAGTCGAATATAGGTCTGGCTTGTGTGGGCCGAGTTGGGCCTGGCCCGTAATGAGAGGGCTCGTCCAAAACTCTATAAATAGCGCTAAGGTCCCTCTTCTAGCCCTTAATTTCTTCCAAAATACTCTCTCAACTCACATAAGGTAATCAGTGAGTGGTGGTCTCATCGAGCCAGGAATCGAGGGTAATAGAGGAGAAGATCTTCAGCATTAAAGGCTCGGATTGCTGTCGTTTTGCTCCAAGAATCATGAATTCAAAATCAGGTACACAAATCCTCGTCTTCAACCTTAGGATGTTCGATTTACTAGTTATGTTGATCTTGGGAAGCCGTTTAAACGGCCTACATTTGGTATCAGAGCTGGCATAAACTAAAAGTCAAACGTATTGAAGAATTTATTTGTTGAAATTTGCTTTTGATTGTGTATTCGGATTCATTGCCGACTGATTTCGTGCGTAGCTTGCCTCTGACAGAGGCGAAATCTGCTGCCTATACCCATTTCGAACTTGAGTCAAGCTCCGAAAGTTTTGCTCGTTTTTCATGTTTTTTGGTCCGATGAAAGTGAATTTTTATCACATATATGGCTTCTCCTTGTCCATACGAGCAATTTGGTGGGTAGAACGTCCCGAGAAGACACCGGAAACGGCCTCACGCACCACCACGCGCCCAGGCGATGCTGGACGTGGGCGACACGCGCCGCCGCGCGGGCTCTCGCGCTGACGCGTGGCCGCCATGCGGATGCGCGCACATGCGTGCTGACGCATGGATAGCCACGTGGCGTATGACGTCATTGGTGACGTCACAACAGACCCGACCCGGGTTGACCGGGTTGACCCGACTCGGTTTGACCGGGTTGACTGACCCCGGGTTGACCCGACCTGGGTTGACCGGGTTTGACCTGACCTGAGTTGACCAGTTCAACCCGTTGACTGGTCGGACCGGGTTTGGTCCGGTTTCTGGACACCAGCGCGTGCCGCTCACGCGCCGCACACTCTAGCGGCGCGTGAGGGCGCGTGTGACGTCCGTTTGGCGCGTGGTTGGTGTCGACGTGATTGTAAGTGGATTTCCTATCCTGTGGTGTATTTATTTGCATTATTTGATGCCTTTAAGGATGTGAAAATGCATGTGAAACCCTAAGGTACGTGATTCTAGGGGTATTTTTTGCGTATTTTTCATGTATTTCTCTATGGTTTTGGAAATACAATTGCATGTTTTTGATTATATCATCACTTGAGGAATATGTATAGTGTTGATTTATTAGTAGTATGTATTAGTGGATGGAGCAATGCAATTAGCATGACTTGTGATTTTAGTGACAAACAACCCCTGTCATCAAGTCTAAATCACATGTGAAAGATGAATGTGAGTCATAAAGTTATATCCCTGATATGAGAAAGTTTCAATGATTCAATTGGGTCGTGACCGCCAAAGTGGCACACTTGATTGAATTTGAGAAACGTCGGTCTTGTATTAAGATGTGATGTCTCCTGTTCTAATGCGTGGTCATACTCCCAAAGGAGGTGATTGTGTATTAGTTCATAGAGGGATGCATGTACAGCATATGGTTGAAAAGTGACTATCCCTAGTGGTTCATACACCCAAAGGTGGTGAATTCGCGAAAGGTTAGAATATATTTTCATGGACCGCTGTCATGTGAAGAGTATACAATTGCATGTCATATATTCTGCCCAAAGGTGTTTATATGATGATGTATGTAACTCTTGAGATGCGTGTTTAAGCACTCACATGATGCTAATTATATATATTGCTTGTATAAACAGTCACCTTCTCTGTAAATGGCAATTCCATTGCGATTGAGGTTCTTACTGGATCAAACTTTAAGAAATGGAAGGAGGATTTTTTGTTTGGAATGGAGTTAGCAGATGTTCATATTGCTCTTACTAAGGATAGACCGGCAGACCTTACTGATGCCAGTACAGAAGTCCAGAAAGTACGTTTTGCTGCATGGGAAAAGAGTAATAGAATTTGCTTGCTCATTATGAAACGGTCAATTCAGGAACATTTGATGAGTGGCTTGCCAATTGACTGTATTGTTAAGGAAATGATGGAAGCTTTGGAGGCTAGGTATCGTGTCTTTTCCAATGCTGAGATAGGTACACTTATGCAATCACTCTTTAATATGAAGTATGATGGTTCGACTGGAGTTAGAGATTATGTGCTTAGGATGGTAGATCTTCAGACAAAACTCCGAATTCTTCAGGTTGATATCCCTGAAGCTTGCATTGTGCATCAAGCATTAAATACTCTTCCTCCTGACTTTGGAATTATCAAGACGAACTATAGTTCGCAAAATGAGACTTGGTCAATCAATGACCTTATAGTTAGAGTGGTGGCAGTAGAAGAGAAACTGAAGAAAGAAAGAGGGCATCTTGCCTTGTATGCCTCTAGTTCTGCCAACATAAAGGGTAAATGGATTGCACATCATAGAGGAAATCCTAAAGCCATAGGCACCTTTAACAATATAGCTTCTAAGAGAGGAAATCTTGAAGCTGCTGGCCCTTCCACCACTATGGCTCCTAGAAAGGCACCTTTTAAAAGGGAGGGTGTCCTTTGCTACTTTTGTAGGAAGATGGGACACATAAAGAAACATTGCGATAACTATAAAGCTTGGTTGTTTAAAAATGAGCATAAAGGTAATGATTCTTTGGCACTTGTCTATGAATCTAACCTATCTGAAGCCCCATCCAGTTCTTGGTGGCTAGATAGTGGTGTGACTAATCATGTTGCATTTACCATACAGTGATTCACAAACATAAGGACGCCAAATCAGGATGAATCAAAGCTCACTGTGGGAAATAACGACAAGATCGATGTTGAGTTCGTGGGAGATGTCATTTTGATTTTAGATACTGGTTTTAATATGATATTAAGAAACACTTTCTATGTACCTTCCTTTAGACGGAACTTAGTTTCCGTATCATGTTTGGACATGTGTGGTTACTCTTTTGAAATAAAGAACAATACTGTCTCTATGTTCTTTAGTCCAAATAAGGTTGGGTGCTCCAACATGTTTAATGGATTGTACAGATTGTGTTTGTCTCCCAATGATATATACGTCGCTAATACAGTTGAAAATGTTGTTCCCAAAAGACCTCTACCTAAGGAACAGTCTTATGTTTTATGGCATAAACGACTAGGTCATATATCTAAAGAAAGAGTAGAAAGGCCGATAAAGACACACATCCTGCCTACTCTTAAAGGTGACCTAGAGACTTGCATAGACTGTTGTAGAGGAAAGATGACTAAGATAAAGAAGAAAACCGCAGTTCGAAGTTCAGACTTACTAGAAGTCATTCACACCGATATCAGTGGACCCTATACTGCAACTTTGTGTAGAAATTTTTATTTCATCACGTTTATCGATGATTATTCTCGGTATGGTTACCTATTCCTGATTAAGGAAAAGTTTGAATCTCTTGACAAATTCAAGATTTATCGGATTGAAGTTGAGAAACAGTTAGGAAAGGTAATAGAGGGGGTTAGATCTGATCGAGGTGGAGAATATTATGGTAGACATGGCAATGTTGGGCAAATTAAAGGGCCATTTGCTAGATACTTAGAGGATTCTGGGATAGTGGCTCAGTTCACAATGCCTGGAAGTCCTGAACAGAATGGTGTGGCTGAAAGGTGCAATCGTACTCTCATGAATATGGTAAGGTGTATGATGAGTAGGACTAATTTGCCTGTTTTTTATGGGGTGAGGCTTTAAAAACAGCCCTTTATATATTGAATAGTGTTCCTACCAAAGCTGTTACATTGACTCCTTTTGAGTTATGGACTGGACGCAAACAAAGTTTGAATCATTTCAAGGTCTGGGGATGTCCTGCAGAAGTAAGATTGAATAATCCAACATTAGGTAAGTTGGAAGCTAAAACCACTCGATGCTACTTTGTATCTTACTCAGAATATTCGAAGGGATATCGGTTTTATAATCCAAGTGGAGGAACAAGGATTGTAGAATCACAAACGGCCAAGTTTCTAGAATTTGATGTAGCCGAAAAGCATGATTGCTCACAAATTAATGAACATGACAACATGATGAGACCTGCTATGTCTTTCTCCTTACCTATGCAGACAATTATGGAGCCTACTGTGCCACAAACTGAACCTGTTAATGCTGAGAATCTTATTGATGAAACGGCCACAGATGAAGTCCTTCAAGTACCTCAGATTCAAAATGAGCACCCGATGATTCCACTTAGGAGATCTACTAGGGAAAGGCGTTCAGCTATACCACCGGACTATATAGTCTATTTAGGAGAACTTGATTACGATATAGGCTGCATTATAGATCTAGTGACTTATATAGACGCCGTTTCATGTTCTCAATCAAATTCGTGGTTGGATGCAATGAGAGATGAGATGCAATCTATGAAATATAATGGTGTTTGGGAGCTTGTTGAATTACCAGAAGGTTATAAGCCCATAGGTTGCAAATGGGTTTATAAGACTAAAAGAGATTCAAAAGGAAAGATTGAGAAGTTTAAAGCCAGACTTGTGGCCAAGGGCTTCACTCAAAGAGAAGGGATAGACTATGAAGCAACATTTTCTCCAGTTTTTTCTAAAGACTCCTTTAGAGTGATCATGGCATTAGTAGTTCATTTTGACATGGAATTACACCAGATGGACGTTAAAACTGCTTTTCTAAATGGAGACCTTGATGAAGAGGTTTATATGGTGCAACCTGAAGGTTTTGCAGCAAATGATTCAGGTAAGTTTGTATGTAAACTAAAGAAAGCTATTTATGGTCTCAAACAAACTTCCAGACAATGATATTTAAAGTTTCACAATGTTGTTACTTCTTTTGGTTTTGTTGAGAACAAGGTGGATCAATGCATATACTGCAAGGTCAGTGGGAGGAAATTTATTTTTCTTATACTTTATGTGGATGATATTTTGCTTGCAAGTAGCGATATTGGATTGCTGTGTGAAACAAAACAAATGTTGTCAAAGAATTTTGACATGAAAGACCTGGGTGAGGCATCTTTCGTTCTTGGCATTGAAATCCATAGGGATCGTTCTCGTCGTATGCTAGGTTTATCTCAAAAGGCATATGTTGATCGTATTTTAGAGAGATTCAACATGCAGAATTGCAAACCATGAATTGTTCCTGTCGTTAAGGGTGACAAGTTGAGTATGTCACAATGTCTTCAATTAGATTTTGAAAAAGACCAAATGAAGGACATACCTTATGCTAATGCACTTGGAAGTATCATGTATGCTCAAGTTTGCACCAGACTAGACATTGCCTTTGTAACAGGGCTTTTAGGCAGATATCAGTCGAATCCAGGACATGATCATTGGGTTGCTGCCAAAAAGGTCTTGAGATACTTAAAAAGAACAAAAGATTATATGATGATTTATAGATATGTCCATGATTTACGATTGTTGGCATATTCAGATGCAGATTTTGCTGGTTGTGAGGATGATAGAAAGTCGACAACATGATATATCTTCATGTTAGCAGGAGGTGCAGTATCATGGAAAAGTGAGAAACAGAAATCTATATCTTCCTCTACCATGCAAGCAGAGTTTATAGCATGTTTTTCAGCTGCTACTCAAGTTGTTTGGCTCCGGAACCTCATTAAGGAATTGACCGTATTTGATTTTGTGGATAGACCCATGCAGTTATATTGTGATAACAATTCTGCTGTGTTATTTGTCAATAACAACAGAAGTCTCAAAGAGTTTAAGCATATGGAGGTCAAGTTTTTGACCATAAAGGAAATGGTACAGAATGGTGACATTATAGTAGAGCATATTCCCACAGATGATATGTTGGCAGATCCACTGACCAAAAGCCTACGCCCTTGTGTATTTGAGCGACATGTCATGAACATGGGCTTGGGAGAATCGTTGGATACTGTCGTTTAGTGTGAGCTATTTCAGGTTTGCTCTAATAAAGTTTACATATGTATTTTGTTACTTTTTGTAACATTTCGATATATGTCAACTCCTTTTGTATAAGTTGTTATTGAGTTGTATACATATATCTAAGGAAAATCTCAAGGTATTGTGTAAGCCTTGAGTGACGGGTGGGGGCATCTGGTTATCATCCTTGAACATATGTCTTGATTACACATAAAGAAAGGTTAACCATAAAGATAAGACATATGTGGGTTCATTAGAACCATAAAGATATTCTCTAGTGCCACATCCGGTTTTCTGTGACACTTAAAGTAAGAGGATAGTGACCGACAAAGGAGATAACACATAAGGTAAAACTCTTTATGAGGTGTTATCGATTTGCCACACAACCATATTAAATTCATATCAGTAAAGTTAATAGCACTTGTGACCATGGAAGGCTCTGTGTATGTATATGCAGTTACCGCCATGATCCGGTGTTGGAGATTTTATGAGATCGGATTGACTGTTGAGAATTATCGATAGATCAACATAAAGGTGCGCACATACAGTACGATCTCAATTAATATAGCCCAAGTGGGAGAATGTAAGAATTTTCCTGATATGTGCTACATCAATTGAGATTGTAATTAACCGTTTTTACGGAGTTGATCTAATAAAGTAGGATATAAAGTTTCTTAACAGTCGAATATGGGCCTCGCTTGTGTGGGCCGAGTTGGGCTCTGCCCGTGATGAGAGTGCCTGTCCAAAACTCTATAAATAGCGCTAAGGTCCCTCCTCTAGCCCTTAATTTCTTCCAAAATACTCTCTCAACTCATATAAGGTAATCAGTGAGTGGCGGTCTCATCGAACCAGGAATCGAGGGTAATAGATATTGTTCCGTGGAGCTAAGGTCCAAAATAGGGAAGTTAGATCTTCAGCATTAAAGGCTCGGATTGCATGAGAGGAGAAGATCTTCAGTCGTTTTGCTCCAAGAATCATGAATTCAAAATCAGGTACACAAATCCTCGTCTTCAACCTTAGGATGTTCGATTTACTAGTTATGTTGATCTTGGGAAGCCGTTTAAACGGCCTACAGTAATGATTACAGTCGGCATGTTAAATCAAGAACCCCGTAATGGTTCATGCGTCTTTGCAGTTAGAATGCTCTCAGGACAATTGAGGTGAAAAATCCAAATTGATTCGAGAGAAGCAAGCCTCTGGAGGAATCGCTTGCCCTGCCATCATCTTGCATCTAAAACTTTGCACGTCACTCGTCTTGTTCATTTAATATCCCGGACACATCTCGCACCTTCATGCGAAAACGATCTCCTTCACGTTTCAGTTTAGCTAGAACAAGAGTATCAGAACACCTAACAATCGCATCTACAAGGACCGAACACGTCCCTTCCTTCACCTGTTGAAGAGAATAGTCGATTAAGCATCCAGTTGGAACCTTCGGAATGGCCATCTTAGGAGCAGGAACACTCACTAGCCAACCGTGACTGAAACTTTTGTACTGCTGATGCAGAATAACGCATCAAATACCAGACAGATGAGCAATGGTTTCCTAAGGAAAGATAGATGAGCAATCTACAAACAAGATAGGCAATATAAGTTTGAGCTTCATGCACTACTTACTAAAAGTTTCCATCGATCGGCCTCACATTTCCTCCGGGATTGTCCCTAAGTCAGGAAGTCTGGTCGACAAAGGCGACCACACAAGCAAGTAGTCGACAAACTGGAACAGCCCTGCTGTCGATAGAGAGCTTACCGACCCGTCCTTTTATAGTTCGATAGCGGATTCTTAGGCTTAGGCTTAGCTAGATTCGAACTAGCGAAAATATATTGCCAATAAATTTAGAGTCCGTCCCCATTAACTGCTTACTTCTAAGCAAACGCTCCTAAAAAATATCCTCAATTAGTAATTTCATAAACATTATTATAATGGACAAACACATCAATTAGTAATTCTGTCATTTCATGAATTCTATCTTAGGAATAACCTTACAAATAAATTCACATCTCGGAATATTCTTCTCTTTTCATATATATGTACAATTTTTTTTTATAGAGTGTGCCAATATAATTAATGCATTACCTATCAATTCAAAAATTCTGCAACGACACGATTTTGCAAAATCTTTCTAAAATATTTTCTTTTTACGTAGATGGGCTGGGCCTGAACTTTATAAATTTTCCCTCATGGGCTCGGCCCAAAATCCTCCTACCGACTATCCATCCGCTAGGGTTTTTCGCGTTCCTCTTCTTCTTCTTCTTCTTCTTCACCGCATCCAATTTCAGTTTCCCTCTTTCAAGTCAGAATCTTTGCGTCGCCGTCGAATCGAAGAAGGGGAGAGGCGAAGAGCAGTCCGCAGCCATGGCGTCCTCGAAAGTGCAGAGAATCATGACCCAACCCATTGTACCTTCTCTCTCTCTCTCTCTCTCTCTCTGGTTTTTCGGGTGCTTTGAGCTCTCTCTTGTTCTGACGTATGCTGTGTTTTTTCTTCGTTTCAGAATCTGATCTTCAGGTTCCTTCAGAGCGTAAGTATTCATGTCACTACTCTGTTCCTCGGCTTTATCTTTAGGGTTTTGTTTTGTCCGATACTTCGAAGGGATAATCAAATTATGGGGAATGAATTTGCTGATGTGCATTCGGTTGCGTTGGTTGTGATGATGCAGAAAGCGCGGATTCAGATTTGGCTGTTTGAACAGAAGGATTTGAGAATCGAAGGCCGTATAATTGTGAGTGTTCGCTTCGCATTTGTCCCTTGCCTTTTGTTTACTAGATGAGATCGGTTGTTTGGCTATGAAGTTGAGGAATTATTGCTTTACTTGTCGCTGAGCATCTGTCGGGCAAAACTATATCCTCGTTTATCCTGCATTGATGGGGATATAGCCGGGGTTGGTGACTGCTAATGCTGTTGGATACTGTTCGGAAGTGGGGCCACCTGTTGATATCTTGTTAGTGCATTCCTGTTGATATCTTGTTAGTGCATTCTTCGAGTTTATTTAGTGAAGTAGTTTGGTAATGATCAGTTCGGTTATATTATAGTTGTATTTGATGGATTCAGCTACTTGGGGGGGGGGGGGGTTAGCTAGCACATTAGACCTTTCGATGGTGGGAATTGGTTTTATGGCTACAGGGCCTTTTGTGATGCTGAGTGAATCGAGGTCCATCTGCTTGTCAGAATTGCAGAGTGAAGGATGTGTAGCGCTGAGCTAATTTATGCCGAGCAAACCTCGTTAGTTACTGGTCTGATATAATGATCATCTATTCATTATGGAGTCCGCTAAATAGAGAACATAATGGTGACAATGATGAAGCAAAGAGCAGTCTTAACCCTTCTTGTTTTAGCTGATATTGTTATCCACACTGGCATGGGGATTCTATTAGTATCCCTCAGAGATTAACCTAGGTTTTCTTTCTCTGAAAATCAGCCAGATTTGATTATTTGAGCAGAACGATAATGAATATGTTGTCTTGTTTAAGAATATATAATAGGAAACACGGTACTTGTAATAGAAAAGGAGGGTCGATTCTGATGCTATGCAACATGCATTTTAGGCATAGAACCTGTAATCTTTTGTTTCCCACCAAATATAGATGCTACCAGGTTTGTTGCTCTTGCACTTACTGATCTTTAGTGCATCTGCAAGTAGTCATTTCTCTAAGAACATTACAGATTGACCATTTGATATGTCCTTTGTATTTTCGAATTTTGATCCTCTTCGCATTTAGTGATACCAGGGTACGAAAAACTTCTTTTCAGGGATTTGATGAATACATGAATCTGGTTTTGGATGACGCCGAAGAAGTCAACGTAAAAAAGAAGACCAGAAAGACTTTAGGTTGGTCATGGAGAGGTCATATATACTTTTTTTCTGCTTGCTGAGTTTTTCTGTTGTCATGCCTGAGCTATATATTTTCCGCAGGGAGGATCTTATTGAAAGGGGATAACATAACGCTGATGATGAACACGTAAGTGAACTCTTTGTTTCTTATGTGTATGTAGATGTGCATATCTACGAATATATGATATCTGCTTCTGTATGACAATGAGTTCTCTTCTAATTTACTTCCTGCCTGGCGTATTCCAGCGGCAAATGATCAATAAGAGGGGCAGCCACTTTGGTGGAGCTGTTGAGGCGGTGGACCCAGAATATGTGGGAGTTCTATCTTTATATAGTTTCGATTTCGATCATGTCGATCTCCTGAAAATTAAACTTGTATTAGTTTGTACATGTATCTGCATCGGTTACTCTTTAGTGCTCTTTTGCAGCTGAAAGTGGTTGCTGAACTTCAGCTCGGATTTTGTAGTTAAATGGGAAGCGATGTCTTTGTCAAGTAACAAGCAAGTCTATCTGTGCCTGCCTCACTTAAATAGTTATGAGTGAAAAGCATTGCTTCGCGATGAATACAAGGCTAGAGTTGTGTCCAATGGGTGTCGTCGTCGTTACTAGGAATTTCATTGTTCTAGCTATTGGCAATAGCCATTAGGATGTTGGTGCATTTCAAATTGTATGTCTTCTTCATCAGACCATTTAGATGGAAGGCTCACTCGTCACTTAGACATAGGCTCCTTTCCCATGCCAACATTCTAAGGGGTTCCTTTGCCTTATCATCCTGTGAGTGCTGTTTACGATGAACTGTGTAAAAACATGACCGAACGAAGTGATCGAGATAGACCCAAGAGAACATTACTGAGAGAGATTTCAATTATCTGTTTAGAATCAACATGAATGGTGGAGTTGAACTTGCATCTTTACATGCTTACATCACCCGTTAGTGCAAACGGCCCTATTCCCTATTTTCCAAAGAAAGAATCGGTAAAATCAAATGCCGAATGACAGTTTTCTACTCTGGAGATATGCGCGCATCAAGGCTGAAGCAGCGTGAGAGCCAACGAGCATTTTGACTCTATTCTTCGGGAATCACTTTGGTCTCGACCTCTCCCTCCTCATCTTCAACCCAACATATCTTCCAAGCATCATCAAGGTCGCCTGAGGGTTAGTCCCGGGAGACATATTCAATGTGGAACCGTCCACGATACGGAGTGCATTAACTCCAAGCACCCGGAACTCTTTATCGACCACCTTCCCTACCACGCAGCCACCATGGTAGTGCCATATGGTAGTCATCGTCCGCCGGCAATGCTCCGCCATTTGTGTGTTGTTTGATAAATCAGCCGGGAGGGGAGGCCCCACATACCTGAATTCTCTATTCCCGTACCAGTCCCTGAATTTGAAGTAATCCAAGGATTGACTCCTCAGCACTTCACCAATCTTGCGTGTGCCGCTGATGCAGCGTTCCAGATCCACCGGGTTGCTGAAGTAATTGAACCGGACGATTGGATTTATCCTCACATCCGTGGAAGCGAGCCTCAGCGAGCCACGGGAGAGTGGGCCAGCAATCTTCCCCATTAGAGTGGCCACGGTCACGTTCAGCCGTGAAGACGGCGAGTGCAGGAAAACTGCGCGAGCCGGGGACGCGAAAGGGATCACATTCGATGCCGCTTCGATGTAGGCTCCTGATTTGGTGATCCCCGCAACCTGAATGAGAGAATGCTCCAGCGGCATCGGAGGCACGATCGAAATCCCATTCCTTGGATTGTCATACAGGAACTGCCCGACGAATGGAAGGTGATGAGCCACTGGGATACCCCAGTAAGAAAGATAGGGCCGAGGTCCGACGCCGCTGAGTAGCAGCAGCTGGGGACTGCCTATCGCGCCAGCAGAGAGGATCACTTCGCCGTGGTCACGCACCATCGCATGATGGTAGCGACCCACTTTGTCACGATAAACGACTCCGATTGCGGATGGCTTTTGTTCTGGATCTGCCGAAGTCGAAGCTAGCAGCACCCTTTCGACGCTAGCATGCACTCCCACTCTAATGTTGGAAGGTTTCGCGTAGCTTAATAGATCAGCGGAGGTGTGTCTTCTCCCGAACCTGTCAAATGTCGAACCGCCGATCTTGGTTCCGACCACGTGATCGAAAGTGAACCCATTGAACGGATTAACCCCTGCCTCAAGGAGTCCGTCCCTGACCGCGGATTGCCAACTCCTCAGCTTGGGCCGAAACACGATAGCCTTCTCGATCCAAGCATAAGACATGTTGACGATTCTAAGATCCCAATCCACCCCCGAGTTACGGAAGAAGTCGGAGTCGGCGCGGCTGTAGAACCCAGCGTTTATTGCGCTGCTGCCGCCGAGAACGCGGCCTCTGGCATTGAGAACTCCTTCTTCGGATGTGAAGACTTGAGCCGGCGAACGGAATGTATCGACTTCCATCAGATTCCTGATGAAGCCTTCTTGCGACATGAGGTTGGGCTTGCCATAGCCGACGCCTCCGCGCTCGAGCACGAGGACTCTGTAGGATTGAGAGAGCGTTGCCGCCAAGGGGCACCCTGCAGTGCCTCCTCCAATTATGATGTAGTCGTAGTAGTCCTCCATTGGGAAGTCCGTGGCATTCGACACAAACTTGAGATACAGTGGCTCTGCCCACATAAAAGAATAGGGAATTTACAGTAAGATTGATAGAAGGCACTTCACGAACGAAAGAAAAACAAATGATCTTTGAATGAAAGAAAATGCGCACAGAAGTATCCGGTGGTGATAATCAACAAACACGAGCGTAAATACTCTAATGCGTTTTGCCATTTCTTCGAAACAACTTGGCGGTAAATCAAAACGAAAGCAACAAACATCGCAACAGAAAGGTTTTCTTGACACCTCGCGTGCTCAGAAGAGCGTGAAGAACTTAAAGAATGGAATGGACTCGAATATATCAGGGTTAAATTTGTGGATTTGCTCAGACTGCACGATGTTTCATAACCAGCAAACTGAAGATGACAATCATCCGTTCGCCAACAGAGAAAGGGAAGACAGAGCGAAACATGCACTTCTTCCACCGCTCCAATCACATCCACTTCCTCTAAACGCAACGCGCTTGAGCGCAATCAAACAGAGGAAAAGCAAGATACGGTAGAAACTAAGTCGAGTACATGGTCAAGTTAGAAATCGGATCGACATAGGACCGACCTTCTGTGGAATGTGGCCGGGCAGATGAGAGGGCGGCCGCCCTCAGGAGCACCCAGAAGAACACGACGTGGAGGAGGAGGCAAAGCCTCAAGGGTCTCGCCATCGATGGAGCTTCTTGGAGTCTCAGTCTCCTTCGAGAAAGAGGAGCTTTTCCCTAGAATTCTTTCGGCTCTGAATTCGCTGGCTGCGCAGTGTGTGCGTATTCTTGAAGATACAGTTGAAAGGACGTTATATGTATCTACACGTAGCGCGAAAAGAGTTGTTAATGGCGGTTGCAACTGCCTCTGATCTTGATTCAGTTAATTAACGTAATTGATCAATATGAGAAGAACGTAAGCAGAGCATGCAAGGTGCTTTGGATCGTAAGAGCTTGTTGACAAATGGTGGGAGGTGTGACCATTATGCCTAGTGTCCCCATCCTCGTTTCACTTATTTTTGGGTAATATGCGTGGCAATGCATGGAGTGATTGTTTAGCCAAATGATGCTTTTTAGTGTGCTAACTCATATTCATAAGCATTTTCTTTAGCATGATAGCCTAATTGAAGCAGCTCAACGGCCCAATTACAATCAAAATCTTAGGTCCGTTTGTTTGGCGAAATTTTTTTTTTCTCATTTTTCGATTTTTGAAAATAATTAAACAGAAAATGTTTTTCAAGGAAAATGCTTTTCTACCAAAACTTAAATTAAGGAAAATGATTTAAAAAAAAAACTAGAAAACGTTTTTTAAAATATGATCAAATATCGGCACTTGGACATGTAAATTTACCCTTGGGCATGAAAACCTCAATGTCAGTTCTTGGATCTTGGCATTCGGGACAAGGTTTCCAACGGTCAATCTCAAGACCCTAGTGCTCAGGCCTAGGCCTTAGGTCCATGCCCATGTCCATTGAGGTTGGGCTCAGACACTTGGTGTTTGTACCCGATGCTCCGGCACCGAAGCTCGGGTCTATTAAGGTTGTGCTTGGGTCCCCATCGCTCAAGCTCTAGTCCTGACCTCAGGCTCGAGGCTTCACGACTATAGCAATCTTGAGCCTCGCCAAGGGTCTTCGGCAAGATGAGAAATGATGCTCACTTGCAAATGACTAAATTGGAGCATCACCGGTGAATTTGATGCATCGCAACAAGTGATCACTGGCCTGTGGCAAGCCTTGAGCTCGCCGATCTAGCAAGCCTTGAGCTTCGTCGACCTATGGCAAGCTTAAAGCTCGCCGATCTAGGTGAGGTTTGAGTTCGTTGGCCTCGAGCTCGCCTAAGGTTGGTCACCGACCATTGCCACGGTTAGTGAGCATCCCAGGAAAAAGCAATAAAAAAGAAAAGAAAAAAACAAAAAACAATGTCCATTTGTTTTATTAAAAACTTCGCAATAAAAAAAATAATTAGTTTTGATTTATTTGGTGATTTAAGGAAAGAAATTTCCTCCTTTCTAGAAGAGAATGTCAGGTCGTTGTTTTCGATCCATAAAAAACATGAGATGATTAGTCCGACGGTACGGAGCCCAACTACACACAATTCACATGCGTACATACTCGGGACCGTATGCATGCGTCGTATACGGGTTTGCAATTGCAGTGATGGCACGTGAAAAGGTCACGACTGGAAGGAGAAACTTGGAAAAAGTCATACAAAAAGGAGGAGATGATTGGATGCCACTAGGCTGGACATGATGGGGTGTTGTGTGAACACGGCGGGTCGAGAACGAGTCTCTCGACGTGTCATAGGATAAACGTATACCCCTTTTTTCGGTGGTGGGAGTGGGATGATATAAAACTTTGATGGAACGACTGTTTTGATTCGATATCGTAAATGGCGTTCGGTTCAACAGCAGAAAAAAGGACACGTTCCTCAATTCCAAGAGAAAGGTGAGGGCAAATGAAGGTGGCTTCTCGACTTTCGAGGCTGGGGTGCGAAGGTGCGCGGAAGAAGAGGAACCCTGCGTTGACGTGAAAATCAAGATGCCCTTCAAGGATAAAATGGTCATTTCGCGTTCACGCCCCCATCTTTTTCTTCTCCCTTCATTTATTTTAATTCTTTTGTTTTTCCATCTAGAAACATTTACGTTGAAATTTCGGAAATCACTTATAATCATGGATTCGCCAAATCAATCCAATAGAGAATAAATTAATCTATATGCCAAGCACAAAAGAATGTCGCATTCGATGCGTGACACGAGATTTGGACTCACAACCTACGTCCTTAGATCCAACCTCCTGCTTTTTTCTTTTCTTTTCTTTTAAATTGGAAAGATTTCTAGGTGCATTATGGCCTTGCGGTTTCCAATTGCACTTTTTTTCTTTTTTATCCTTAACTTTCCAAATTCACAGTTCGCCACCTATAATATCAATTCTACATGACTTCAAATTGCACCTAGCATCACTCGCTCTAGTGAGATATATAATCAAATTACCATTTTTTTTTATCCTTAGTTATATTATGATTTATTATGTTCTCACATGGCAAAGAGACAAAAGTAAAGACACTCGTGCAATTTGGCTTCTAGTCATGTGAAATATTCAAAACTTTTCCAAAA
Organism: Eucalyptus curtisii; assembly: GCA_017140595.1. NCBI lineage: Eukaryota > Viridiplantae > Streptophyta > Magnoliopsida > Myrtales > Myrtaceae > Eucalyptus > Eucalyptus curtisii. The sequence continues at coordinate 38,947,733 of CM029503.1, read as the reverse complement.
TCATAAATAGTAACATCGAATATTATTTTATTATAACCTTTTCATAATTATCAAAATATGAATGTGTTTAGCAGTTATCTAGATATTTTTTAAAGAAAACCTATGAGTAAAAGTAAAAAGATCCTTCTCTTAAAAGGTGCAGATATGGTACTTCAGAGACTTAGGTCATCGAAGCATCGTACTTCATACATCAATCATCCACTTGATGTGAAATAAAGAAATAAACAAATCACTTGCGCATGCATCGTCACCAATAACCGCGTCGAAGTTTCAATCGATGGCATGTTACGCTTGTCACTTAGCATGACCACGTAGCACCTGTCACGAACAAATGTTCATGTCGTACATTAGGAATTGACTAGATCTCCGATATTTTCTTGCAACTATAGTGCACTAATAGTTTAACCTCTCTTGCAATTTTTTCATTGTCAACTTAGGGGACCCGCAAACTTTTATGGAGAATAGAGAGTTTAACAAGTCATGTCATGTCAATCCATAAAATCAGGCATGGCCAATGAACCATTTTGAGCCATAGATCCAATCATAATAGGACCTCAATTGTATTAGGGAAAAGTGACTAACATGGGAGCATAGCAATTGAGGTTCACCCTATTTACAAACAGGTCTACTCAAAAATGGAATCATCATTGTGTCACATTTAGCAAAAACTAATTGGAGGTTCAAAAAGTTTCTCACCCTTCATTTGGTACTTAGAGAACACCGTGCATAGAATTTTTTAGGGCTCAAGCGGCTTGCGATTCCGGAATCTGGCATTTTTCTCTCTTGTGGATATGGTTGGGGTGAAGTCCATGGGGGTGCCCTTAGATGGCAAATGACGGCATTTTCATCTATATCACCTTATGTTCAAATCTAGGTTAAATTTGGGAATCCACAAAATCGAGCGCGGATAAACTAATTTGTTACTTATTCCAAAGAGGTACATGGGTCGAGGGGGTTTGCAAATACAATGGACAGAAATCAAAATGGTACGTGGTTTTTAGGACACGAGACCAAGTCAATTTCCACTACATCGTAATTTCCATGTATTGACGTGAATAGATGATTCACTAATTGGGGGAGACTCGTGGTCGGAAAGGCGCACCGGAGTTCAAGACCTTCGGGGCTTCCGCGGGCGGAAGAGGAAAACGCCATTGTCAAACGACTCAAACCCGCATCCACGCGGTGCACGTCCTCCGCAACGGGGGCCGGGCCGACCCTTTGGAATTTTGACCCCGTCTCTCCTCCCCCATCATCACAGTTTTTTTGCCTGCTGCCGATTGACCTCCTCCTCGCCTCTCTTTTTTGCCGAAGTTTGACGACGTCCTCCCTCTTTCAGCCCCCTTCCAATCATTGTGGCCCGCGGGCGGTGAGAAAAAAGACTTCTGGGGGGTTAAAAAAAATAGAAAAAAGATCTGGCAGAAGATCTAGCTAGCTTTTTACCCAAATCAAACTAGACACATCATCCACGCTTTCTCCGTATTGTCCAGCTGTGCCCTGTATCTATCGATCCCTCCGACGCTCGACAAATAGATTCTGTCCAACGTACGTGGATGTTGGGAATAATGAATGACACACGAAGGAGGAGGAGCCTCTTGACTCTCCCCGGTTCAAGCACGCCACGCCCCTCCCCCGTTGAACCGCGTCCTCCCCAGCCCCCGCCCCTCCTCCTATTCATTTATCGTGAATAATAAAGTCTTAAACAAGTTCTTAATCCTTAGCGAAATCGGATCAAACCAAGGTTAGAGAGAGGAGAAAATGGGGGAAATGGGGAAGTAATGTCGTGCGTTTGACTTTTGGACGGACTCGTGCTTTAGCTTTGGGCAATAGGAGGAGAGTGGAGGAAGGAGGGTGTGTGTATAAATAGAGCTCGGGGCTCTCCCTCGTTTTGACTTCATTCCGTTTACATCATAAGCTCGAACCAGAGGGAGACACGCGGACGGACGAGAAAAGCGAGGAGGAAAGCGAGGCGAGGATTCCGTTCGAGACTGCCGTCGCTGCGCAAGTCATGAGCCCCGTCCACCCCCGCCTGCCGGCTCCGGCTCCGGCTCCAGCTCCGGCTCCGGTCGGCCTGGCCACCGGTCTCGGCGGCGGACGGACCTGTCCCTCCCGCTCCCGCCGCGCGACACCAACCTCGCCGTCCCGCTCCCGCTCCCTCCCCCGCCCTCCGCAGCCGCCGGCGGCCCCTCCACCTCCGCCGCCGCCGCCGCCGCCCCCGCCACCGCCCGCTCGACTTCTCCGAACTCGACCGCCTCAGCCGGATCGGCAGCGGCAACGGCGGCACCGTGTACAAGGTCGTCCACCGCCCCACCGGCCGCCTCTACGCCCTCAAGGTCATCCACGGCGACCACCACGAGGAGAGCGTCCTCCTCCAGATCCGCCGCGAGGTCCAGATCCTCCGCGACGTCGACGACCCCAACGTCGTCCGCTGCCACGACATGTCCGACCGCCACGGCACCTCCGCCGGCGAGATCCACGTGCTCCTCGAGTACATGGACGGCGGCTCCCTCCACGGGGCCCACATAAGCGACGAGCGACGTCTCTCCGGCGTCACCTACCAAATCCTCAAGGGCCTCCATTACCTGCACGCCCGCAAGATTGTGCACCGCGACATCAAGCCCTCCAATTTGTTGATCAACTCCAGGGACGAGGTCAAGATCGCCGATTTCGGGGTGAGCCGGGCGTTGTCGCAGACCATGGACTGCAATTCCGCGGTCGGCACGATCGCGTACATGAGCCCCGAGCGGATCGACACCGACATCAACAAGGGCTCCTACGACGCGTACGCCGGGGACATCTGGAGCCTCGGCGTCAGCGTGCTGGAGGTCTACCTGGGCAGGTTCCCCTTCGGGGTCGCCGGCGACTGGTCCAGCCTCTTCTGCGCCATATGCATGGCGGAGCCGCCGCAGGCCCCGCCCACCGCGTCGCGGGAGTTCAGGCATTTCGTGGCGTGCTGCCTGCAGAGGGACCCGGCGAGGAGGTGGACGGCGGAGAAGCTGCTGAGGCACCCTTTCGTCTACGGGAACGGCGGCGACCAGCCCAATCTGCATCGACTGATGCCTCCGCCCCGCACGCTCTGATACACCAGACATTGGAGGGCGTCTGTCATCATCTCCCCTCTTTCTTTCCTTCTTTGGGACATAGAAATGTCGAATTTGCTTTGGTTTCTATTACAAGGTTTTGGATTTGGGTGTCGGTGTAGATCGTAGAGTTTCTATCTTTTTTTGTGGGGGCAAGAATTATTGGGGAATCAGAATCGATTAGCAAACTGATTTCGATAGGATGACACATCCGACGACATTGCTATAAGAGGCAATGCTCATCTGTCAGATAAAAGAATCATGAAAAAGTTCAAGTTTTTTTTTTTTTTTGTCCTCTCGGTTTCGCATGGTTTAGCTGTAAGCTAAACAGAATGGGTGAAGGATATGTGGGGAGATTTTTGGGATGTTTTGATGAATATTGGTGTTGAGAATCTTGAAGGATCGGCACGATCCCATGTAGAAAATTCTTTGAAGCTCGAACTCATTGCGTTTTCGCGTTTTCATCACCTTCGGATCCCTGTATTTTAGGACAATACCAGATGGTCCTGCATGTTGGATCTTGGAAGATTTGTCCAGGCAGGAGACAGATCATGCATTTTTGTTCGAGTCAAAAATCTTTGTATTCAATCCGGACAGCAACTCCAACCGGCGCCTCGCGTGCATGTTTAATATTCTCTGAGCAATGCTCATGCGACTGGTCATTAGTGGAAAACTTATACGATAGATAAAATAGATGAATCAACTGAGAATCATATATGGAAGTTACATGATCAAAGTGGAATTCAAAGAGAGAGCGGTAAGGTGCAAGATGGTTCATTTAGGGAGGAATCGCTCTTCAAAATCTCCCTCTTTTATGTAAGCAGTACAGATATGGCTGAAGCACGAAAGGGACGGGAGTAATTCTCACTTCCAGCTTGCTGGAGTGCAAAAGGTCACGAGCCCAAGCACCGAGCTATTGAGCAAAGCATCTTTCGACAAATGGACGATGAGATGAGATGATTCACGATCCTCATGTGCTGCCTACTGGCCATGGTCGATATTTAAGCTGTAGCCGTAGCAATTGCATGGAGCGACTTGTAACTTTATCATGGTATCGATATGTAAACTTGCGTATGAAGTCGAATCGAAATTTCACAAAATTGGTGACACACGGTTCATGGGTCTCTCTCTCCATTGATGAGAACATGGCGCGAACATCGGAAAAGATGAGGGACGGAGCATCGGAGAGATGATCTGCTGGAAGAGGATTGGATCTGAAAGATGGTTAAAAATGAACAAGCTCTGGATACATCCAAGTATCAAAGGGAGGAAGGAATCGTTGGGGGCCTTTTGGGCCAGAAGCCCAAGAACCGTACAATCGGCTATGGAAAGGGAACCCAGTCACGAAAGCCCAAGCCTCGCCCATTTTGCTTGGATGATATATCTCCCCACAACAAAAATATCTTTGAGGCTGACATTTTCGGATTGCCCCCCATCAAAATCATGGCTGTCTTCTCGTGTATTTTATTCGGGGCACATTGCTTGTCTTTTAAGAAAAAGAAAACCCAATTTTTTTTCTTTTAATTTTCTTGACTTGTCGTGAAAGGGGAAAATATGACAAATTATTTATGAACTTTTGATTTAACGTACAATATAACCTCTAAAATTTTAATTTTTTTCATGTAGACCTCAAACTTTAATATAATGTGTAATGTTGTTTTTGAAATTTTAATTTGTTTAATATAATCTTTGAACTTTTAATATGTCTAATATGATCCATAAAAATTCACATTGAACAAATTAAAAATTTAAAGATGATATTATGCATTAAATTATGATTTAAATATCACATTGAATAAATTAAAAATGTAAAAATGAGATTATGTATTATGACAAAATTTAGAAACCATTTTTTTTTTGTCAATCTTACTCGCTTTTTGCTCTACTTTTTTACAGGGCGTGAAAATCGAAACCCACACTGAAAATTAAATTGTTTCCACTCCAATTATAAGAAGGTGGAAATTTGAACCCTCCACCTCCTCCTTCCATATTGGATGGAAGAGTAGTCACTGGGGCAAAGCAAAGCCACTAATTAATTTGGAGACCGTTTAAGTCGCTATTTTTTGTGCGTGAAAAATGAGGGAAAGTTTGACGAAATTAGAAGGCGGCTCACACAAGTCCACGGTTCGGGCATTGAGAGAACTCGCCAACTTTGACGCCGCTCACAAAAGCTTAACGAACTTTCGACCCAAATTCGGTTTGTCCGAACGAAGCCGCCCCCTTTGCATCATTTTTTTTTTCTTTTTGGCATTGCGGAAGGGCTCTCTACACATCGGATCGCATCGCACGCCTGAGCTGTCCGGAATCGGAACCAGTGGGGGGGAGACATCACGATTTCGTCACTTTGGGAATTATGATTGCGCTGCACTAATCTGCTCTTAAAAGGGTGGTGGAGCCCCCACTCGCCGGTCGCCGTTCCGGGCTTGCGTGCGGCTTCGAAATGACAAAACATTAAGCCAAAACAATTATTAGTGGAACAGCGAGATAGAGAGAGAGGGTTAGGAGACGGAGGATGCTTCCTGGAAGTTTCCTTTTTCAACTCGAACCCACTCCCTCGCCTGCAACAGTCGGAAAAAGAAAATTGGAAAAATTCATCGAATGTCTGGGCCGAGATTGACATTGATGCAGGTGTTGCAGCATTGTCAATCTTGCAGGCTGGAACTGCCCTTTGTAGAAACCCCATCTCCTTCTTCTCCTTCTTCATCTTCTTGTTCAGTTACGGGGCCCCATTTGTGCCCTCCACCTTGATGCCCTGTGGATTCGCTTCTTGATCTCCCCAGCCCCTCTCTCTCTCTCTCGTCCTCGTTCCAACGCAAAAGGTGGGTCTCTCTGTGGAGAAATTACTCGTTAGCTTCTTTATGTGTGTGTGTTTTTTTTTCTTTTGTCTGCTTTCGGTCGATTTAGAGCGGGTACGTTTGCCGCCCTCGAGCGCGAGCTAGCGGTTTCCGGGTTTTTTCTTTTTCTTTTGTTGGTCCGTATCTTCGCATGAAAGGCCTTTCCTTTTCCTTTCGGTTATGGTGTCGTACGACTCGTCTTGCGACTGTTGACGCACGTGTTGTGAGTTCAATGAGCTTCCTCGTGTTCCCAGCGTGTGGCCATTTTAAGGATCTTGACAATGAGGCATTAATTTGCTGAGAGTTTAAACGTCTGATTTGGATGGTGGAGTGCTCAAGTCGTGCCACTTGGCATAGGAAGGGAACCCGATTTCGTCTGTTGCCTGGGTTTGTAAGTTCCGGAGAAGGGTTCTTGTTTTCCCTTCCTAGTTAACCGAGCTTTTAGCTAATGACCCTTAGTCGCGGGGGTTCTTTAGCTCAACAGAGTGGTAGGAAAAACAAGCAGCAGTTATGGTGCCGTGATTGCACATCTTGGCTAAGATGGTGTGAGGAGGATTTGCAAATCTCACATCTGCTCGTGAATAATACTGTCCTTTAAAAGAGAGTGATGTCGAGTTCAAGAGGAGGTTCAATCTTCGGAATAGCAAAGGTGGGGATTAATAACGGTTAAATGTCTTGCCCGGCGCCCGATATATTTTTATCAACAGCCAACCCTCCATTTGTGGGATCTCTAATAGTTCAGGCAGGACACATGTATAGTCAGGAGAAGATTACCTCAGTTCGTTTTTGCAGCAAGGAGTCATCACGGACCTCTTTTGTTGTGGCAAGTTGTATTCGTGTGGATCCTGTGGCTTTTGGTAGCCAGCTAAACATACCTCAATTTGTTCCCCTTAGCAGAAGTCTAAGCTTTGGCTTGAACGATAACATATGACGGCCGGCAAATTTATCTTTATCGAGTGCTTGCTCCTATTTATAGCTGTTCTGCCGTTTGACATACCATTGTAGGAACTTTGGAAATGCTGGCTTAAATGCATCTTGATGATGCCATATCGTGGGGAATTTATTAGTAGATTGAACATGGTTCAGATGCCCTCGAATATATGGCTGAAATCTCTAACTTCAGTGCTGGAGCTTAATTTTCGAGAATTCTCATGATTATTCTGTGCTTGCAGATGGGACCCATGGAGGAGAGAATTGACCTTGATTCTGAAGAGGAAATCCCTTTAACTTCATCTCCAAATGGCAGCAAAGTTCACCCATTAGATTTTGAGAAAGTCTGTATGACATCCCACAGAGGTTCTGTGAACTCATGGATTCACAAGCAATCGAGGATCAGCCCACTCAGAAGCATCTATATTGTGTTGATGACAGCAAAGATAAATATATTGCTACCTTTTGGCCCACTGGCCATACTGCTACATTACCTCACTAGAAATCATGTAAGCAGAGCTCTGACCATCTTTACTTTGTCCTAAGCCTCTGATGCTCGTTTATAGATGCCTTTTATCTCTTTCGAAAACAAAACACACTTCCCAGTTTAATCCAAGATGATGTCGGTCTTGAAATTGAATCTCAAATTACTTCATTTGATGTAGGTTCTGGTCTTCTTCTTAAGTATGCTTGGCATCACACCTCTCGCAGAGCGGTTGGGCTATGCAACTGAGTAAGGATCACTAATTACATGAACTAGTAAATAGCATTGAATGGCTCTTTTGCCACTCTTAGCTTTTGGTGATGCTTATAAGCCATTCACTGTCATTTTTGCAGGCAGCTTGCATTCTACACGGGACCTACAAGTAATAGAGCTGTCTTTATCATTTGTTACAGTACTTTTGTGATATTTCCATCTAAAAGCTGCGTGTTTCGGAATTGAACTGGGTGTATATTAGGTTGTCAATTGCTGGTGCTGTAAAATATATAGACTGCCTTTGGGTCTTATTGTAGTTTGATGAACCATTTCTTTGATTGTCACACATATGTGTATGCGTGTGTAATACATATACTTGCATATATTTAGTAATACTTAAATGCGAATGTAAAGATAAGGAGATAGAAAGTATATCTGATAATGACCCATTGAACAATTTTGATGAAGAGTGATAATATGCGTGACTTCAGACCGTGATATTTTGGCATTTATGTAAGCTGTAGTGTGATTGACCTTCATCCTTTTTCTAGATCTTTATGAGAACTCTTGCAATTTTGCAGTTGGAGGTCTTCTGAATGCCACATTTGGAAATGCCACTGAATTGATTATATCAATTTATGCATTGAAGAATGGAATGATAAGGATCGTTCAACAATCATTGCTCGGCTCTATTTTATCTAACATGCTTTTAGTACTTGGATGTTCCTTCTTCACTGGTGGGATTGTACACTATAATAAGGTTAAGGTTCAAGAGTTCAATCAGGTAGATCTCAGGTGCTGCTCTGTTTATCTATGTCAAAGTTGAGAATAGATGCCTCGTTGGTTTGATGCTCCAAGTTTGAAGTTAAGGGGATTACCTTTGCAACAGGCTACTGCTTCGGTGAACTCTGGGTTGCTCTTGATGGCAGTAATGGGAATAATGTTTCCAGCTGTTCTTCACTTCACGCACAGTGAGGTTCACGTTGGAAAGTCAGAGCTTGCTCTGTCAAGGTTTAGCAGCTGCGTCATGCTCGTTGCATATGCAAGCTATATCTTTTTCCAGCTAAAACATCAACCCAGTTTACCCAACTCCAATCGCGATGTTGATGAGGTCAGTCTCTTTTCTAATCTTTCAGGATAATTCGGCATGTAATTGACTGTTACGGTTTTTGTAGTGTTATTAACTTAAATCACTTTCTACTGAACTTTCAAGTGAAAGAGAACCTAATTGTCATTATTCCTTGCCTTTGTGACAGGAAGGAGTCACTGAAAAAGGTTCTGAGGAAGAAGAGAGTGCTGAAATAACCCTGTGGGAAGCAATTGGTTGGCTAGCTGTTTTGACCCTCTCGGTGTCTGTATTGTCTGGCTACCTAGTAGATGCAATAGAGGTATCGTCTTTGATGGGCCTCTAATGCTACTTGCACTTATTGTGCCATCTCATTTATTTTGCGGAGGAGGTGGATTATCTTTATATCTGGGGCAGTAGGATGTTAGGTCATCACTCAATCTGACGCTAAGGATTAAATCATTGCATAGACTAGTCTAGAAGGGAGGGCAGAGCTCACAAAGCTGTCTAGCTATTTTTGCAGTGCTAGAAGGCAAGTGTAGCAAAACTTAACCCCTGGATTAGCATTTTGTCTTTGCATTTGATTTTAGCCCGAGCTCACAGACTCATTTGGTGCTCAGTGGACCAGAGGAAGTCATTGACCACAATCATGTGGAGTTTGGTGTGATGTTTTCATTTGCCAGAAGATTCATTCATCAATTTGAAAGCCTTTCTTCCTCTTTCCAGGGAGCATCTGATGCATTGAACATTCCTGTTGCGTTCATCAGTGTCATCCTTCTTCCAATTGTGGGAAATGCGGCAGAGCATGCAAGCGCTATAATGTTTGCAGTGAAGGATAAGCTTGTAAGTTTGCTTGAAAAATGTTTGTTTTATTTTATTTTGCTGCCTATTGATTCCACCTGCTAACTTTTTACAGGACATTACAATTGGAGTGGCAATTGGATCATCTACGCAAATATCAATGTTTATGGTACTTCCTCCATAGTAATATATATCATAATTCTCATTATTAAACTTCTAAATTTTATATTTGCTGGACTTGCCGCGATCTAATCTCTGTGTCCATGACATCTTTCTTTGTTGATAATTACAGATACCCTTCTGTGTTGTTGTTGGGTGGTTGATGGGGAAAAAAATGGACCTGAACTTTCAACTCTTTGAGACTGCCACGCTATTCATAGCTGTAATAGTAGTGACATTTATGCTGCAGGTTAGTTATTGAGTTCTCTTGTTTTCTTCTCTCCACTAATGCGGCTATTTTTTGATGAAACCCATTCTCTATTTGCTGTTGTATTAGTATAATTTTGTGCAACCATCGCTAATTGATCTATAAACTTAAGTGTGACTTTAATCTAGAAAAAGCTGCGACACTCCCTACAACCCTTAGGCTGAGATTTGGCCTAAGATTAGAGCATTGGGATTGATAAGTGGAAATGAAAACTAAGAGTCTAGAGAGATACACATGCAGGACCTCCTGTGGTGCTCCTATGTACAATTTCTTGAAGATTGCCAGCTAATCTATTAGTTTAAGCTAACAGATGAAATTGTGACTTAATTTTTAAATGGTCTACTAATATTATCAAATCCTTTTTGTGGGGCATACATGTGCCATTGACATTTACATGTAAGGCCATACAGCTCGATAATCATGATTTATGACTCCACAAACTTTGCATTCTTTCTTGCAGGAAGGGAAGTCAAATTATCTGAAAGGCTTGATGCTTATCCTGTGCTATCTTATTGTTGCAGCCAGTTTCTTTGTGCATGTGGACCCTTCGACCGGTGAGTATAATGTTTTTTTCATCCCTTGTTCATCAAATAAGATACGTTTTTCTCATTGAATTGGAGTGAAAATGTGGTACCATACTGAGTGCTTCTTTTGGAAATAAATCTGGTGTCTGCGGACATCAGCACCTGAGTAGTTCCTAAAGTATTGGATGTCCTTTCCAACATATGTCTTTTAATTTCCACTGCATAGGTCTGTGATGCCATCATAATGGTCGTTCTCCATTGCTTATGTGCAGATGATAACTAATTAACAAAGGATGGCATTGCCCACAACGTAGTTAACAGCTTCCCATGTCCGCCCGCATAACACCTGCCGTGCTATTCTTCCACCTTCCCACCTCCGATAATTGTGGAGGCATTCGGGGCTGGAGAGGAACTTTGGGCTTTAACACAGTTGAGTGAATCCCATAATTGAGCAAGAATCATTGTATTCATCCTTCGGGATGCTGGTCACGGGGCGAAGTGACACGGCCACTACGGTGCTAGTGCGGAATCCAAAGTTGTAAGCTTGATTTTTTTGGCGAAATCTGCAGACTTTCAACAAGATGATTATTTAGATGGTGGAAGTGGGTTGGAAGGGACTTGGCTGCTTTTGTATCGTATCGTCACTGCTGACTGAGTAAGATTGGACAGAGTTGATGAGCCAAGCACAATGGAATGGCATCCACGTGGGATGGCAATTCGTCTTCTTTGGCCAATTGATTCGAGTCTTGTCTCTCTCTCTCTCTCTCTCTCTCTCTCTCTTTCATGGTCGTTCTGGTACGCAACTCGATAATCTAGTGGGAAATACAATGCGTGACGGCATGACTCCCGATTGACAGATCGTTGGAACATGTAAAAACTGATGTTTTGATGCGACACCTATGTAAAGGAGCCCATGGTCTTTCCATGGTTCTTCATCATAATCATGCTAACTTTTCCGATTTTTAAGGTAACAATCTTTAATTAGTGAAGTATAGAATAAATTACTTACTGAGTTATCAACAGACACCCGTAATCGTTCGTCAAGGTTTAAGAGTATTTTTGATATAATCATGGCAAAGTCATCGATTTAGACCCAACTTTATCAGCACCTCATAGATTACTAAGTTTTCTATTTACATTTCGATTTTTGTTGAATGATCATCAAATCACTAGCGCTGTCGGTATGAAGCTATTATAAATATTCAACATAGCTATGATTTTACAATCAATGGTTCATCTATATGACATTACGTCCAATACGATGATGGGCTGACGAAATTTAATGACATTTTTCACATCGGCACGTGAGAACGTCAGCGAACGTGGACGGATGGCACGCGCAGGATCGGACAGATCGCAGCATCCAATCCTAGCCAAGCGCGTCGCTGTCGCACCCCATCACCTGCTCGGCTCGGCATTACATCGGCCGACCGAAGATTGAAATTTTTCGGACAAATGGGGAGACAGAATTCGCATCATCATCGTCGTAAGAAGATTCGGGCTGTCTTGATTGCTTTCCGATCCGCAAATTTCCCGTTGGCGCAAATATTAGAAAAGAAGGAAAATGGGAGGGAATCATTTATGGGGCGCACACGCCCAGCTCGCCTATATAGATAGGGGCGGGGGCTGGGGCGGGTGCTCTCCTTTATCTATCTCCATCTCATGGCGGATATTGCAACAGCTCTAGCCTTCTCGCATTCTCGTTTTCTCTCGGGAACCGTGACACCCTTTGATCTTTTGCATCGTTTTCTGTAGTCAAAATCTCTCCTTTCTTTCCTCTCGACCGAAGAATTCACTTGGGTTGGGTTGGGTTGGGTTGGTGGAGTTGGGAGGTTCTTGGAAAATGGCTGTCGCTATGGCCTCTGCTAGCCTCGCCACGCCCCTCTCCGGTCTTGGCAAGGCATTTGAAGTGTCCAGATCGAGTGTCGCTTCGGTTGCTGGGTTTTCCTCTCCTGGGTTGAAGACTGCGCGTTCTTGCCCTCTTCATGGCCAAAGGTATGGCTTTTTCTGAATTTTCTCTCTCTCTGGATTTCTGTTTTGAGCTAGTCTTTCGTTAGGCTTCTGGATTTTGGTTTACTGCCAATGGGTTAGTTTCTCTTCCTGTTCTGGTTTATGTTGTGTATGAATTTCGCAATGCGTGACGAACTCAAAGTACTGATCTTGCCGGCGCCATTCTATCATATTTTGACTGCCCGCCTTTTTGGTTTCTTGACTTATGGTGGGTTCTAGTGAGTTCTGCTTTGGTTTGATTCTTCAATCTCTTTTATGTTACGAGATTACGGGCGACTTCATTATTATGCACTCCACGCTCTAATTCTATCCCAGTAGGAATAGTATTGTGCCATTGATTTCCTATTTTGCTTAGTTCTAGCTCTATCTGCTTTGTCATAGATTGTCGTCTTCAAGGACAGTCATTAGACAAGCATCAACTGCTCCTACTCTGGAGGTATTGACCACATCATGCTGTAAATCAGCGTCGGTGCTTTATTATCGTTGATCAGTGTTGTTGCTTTTTATTGATGGGAAGTTCGATGCTACTGGCAGGATGGAAGTCAGAGTGAAACTGACATTGTTCCAACCCCTAAAGTTATCATAGATCAGGACTCCGACCCAGATGCCACTGTTCTGGAGATCACATTCGGGGATCGCCTAGGAGCTCTCCTTGATACAGTATAGCATCATCAACTGCCTCTTTCTTAGTGGAATGATAATTTATTGGTGATTGCTTAATCCTTGAAATTATGTATTTGGCTTGTAGATGAGTGCATTAAAGAACCTTGGCCTGAATGTTCTCAAGGCAAATGTATATTTGGATTCTTCAGGAAAGCACAACAAGTTTGCCATAACCAAAGCGTGAGTTCCTGGCTCTTGGACTGTCATGCGTTGATCTTCTTTTTTACTTGCGTCAGTGTCAACCCCTGCTATCATATAGTTAGTGTCTGGCATGTATTACAATGGAAGCTCTCTGTCCATATATCAGGATCACCTTCAATTTAGTCTGTCTGTGTTCTGCTTCTGCTTATAGCCATTTTATCCACCCCTAATATGGCAATGTTGGTTAGCCATTCTTATATACTATGGTACTTTCAATTAACTTTACTATTTATTCATTAGACGTAGGAAGACTAAAAGGATGGTTTTTTTTTTTTTTTTTTTTAATTACTTATGAAAAAATGGGGTTCAAATTTTCTCTTTACATGTTCTCTAGTCCATGTCAATTAAAATATACTTGGATCAAGTTTGATTGCATTTTACAAGGCGCCTACTACCTGGAGAGGTGGGAAAATCTTTTAATTCTTGATATAATGCATGTAAATGAAAATTTCGTTTTCATTTAACTTGATTAGAACAATAGTGCTTACTTCCTAGCTCCTATTACCTTGTATTTTTTTTTTTTTTTTTAACTTCCCATGAACTGGTTTTGACTTGAGTTTGCTTGCAGTGATACTGGAAGAAAGGTTGAGGAGCCGGAGTTGCTAGAGGCTATACGATTAACAGTTATCAATAATCTCATAGAGTATCACCCGGTAACCACCTTTTCCACTATCTGCTTCTGTTCATCATAACCACATCCTAGCTTAAAATTTGTCTTGGGACCTATATTATGAGCCTTTGATAGAGTTCTATTGCTGCTCCAGGAATCAAGTACTCAATTAGCAATGGGAGTGGCATTTGGAGCTTTACCACCAACACAGAAGGTATGTTCAAAAGAGATGTCTGCTAGGTTTTATAGCACTGCATTGAATGTTGTTTTGAATTGATAGCAATTGATCCCTGGCATAATTGCACTTAGCGTCAATGGTCATGGACTTCTGCGCCCTTAACAAGAAGATAAGTCAGAGGTTTTGGGATGACAGAGTTGTGTTCTTCTATCCTTCATTGTATTCATTTCATGAGTCCAGGAAAACTAATTATACATACTAACTGCTTATCAGATGAAGCTTATGTCACAAGCTTGTAACTAAATTATAAGGATGTCATTTTGTGTTCCTCAGGTTGATGTAGACATAGCCACGCGCGTAAATGTTGTCGATGATGGTCCTGATCGAAGGTAGGGTGTCTCCTTTTTCTTTCTTTAACTATTTGCGTCTCATTTATTTATGCCAAGTTAGGTAATATCTCTTGCAAGTGAGGACATTGGAAATGTCTGTTGACCACTAAAATATGTCTCGTCACAGTTTGCTGTTGGTGGAGACGGCTGATCGTCCTGGTTTACTGGTGGATCTTGTGAGGATCATAACTGACATCAATATTGCTGTGGAATCAGGAGAGTTTGACACTGAGGTTACTATCCAGATCATCACTTAACTTTGATTTCCTCGAGTGATCGTAACAAATGCAAACTGAAAATTTCTTTGGTGTTGTTACCAGGGTTTGCTGGCTAAGGCAAAATTTCATGTCAGCTACAAGAACAAAGCCATCATCAAGCCTCTCCAGCAGGTAAGATGATGCTAATGTAGAGGCTGTGTCCATATTGAAATGCTTTTGAGACTAGTGAATTTTGGTGTCTCGTGGACATCTTCACGTGTATGTGTTGCCTAGTGCATGAATGTATGTTTGGGCCTAATGGTTAATGTGACTGGGCTTGCTTATTTCTATGTGCTATCGTCTGCATGAGAATGTGTATCTTGAGGTAGGTGTGCATCTGTCTGCGTGCGTGGGTGCGTGCGATTTTCACATGAAAATAGTGTTCTAGTTTTCAAAGTTTACTTGAACTGCCAGAGTAGATATGGGTTGATTTGAGTTCCTAAGTGTACAGAGAAAAGGAAGTTGACTTTGAGTTAAGCTGCCATAGAATGAGGATAGATTTATCTTTACCATTAAAGCAAGACCGTTGAAACCACATACCTTGTTTATTTCGCAGAAAATGAAAGATTTGGAAAATATTTTCCTAAAAATGATTGTTTGTATCTTGTAAAATAATTAGTCAATAGAAAATGTTTTCCTTATTAACAATAATTTATATTTAAATATTATTGTGGACAATGAAAATATTTTTCATTGGCTCATTTTTCAAGCAATATAAGCGATCATTTTAAAGAAAATAGGTTCTGTTTATTTTGCAAAAAACGAATGATTTGGAAAATATTTTCCTAAAAATGATCGCTTTTGTTGTTTGAAATAATTAGCTAATCAAAATTGTTTTCATTATTGATGACAGTTATGTCTAAATGTTTTCGTGAACAATATTTATTGTTCGTTCATATTTATAAGCAATAGACAAGATCATTTTTCACGAAATAAAGAAAACCTAAGTATTTTCTTTATTCCTCTCATATTGTTTTGTTGTCTCAGTTCATGAATGGGGATCTGCTTATTTGGTGATTTTACAGGTCCTTGCAAATAGTCTGCGGTACTTCTTGAGACGTCCATCGACTGAGGAGGCGAGTTTTTGAGCCATTGTACCGCGTAGTACGAATGAAAGAGTGTAAATCATTGATCATTCTGGTCAACATTGAATATGTGTCTATCATAGTTACATTTTTCTGTCTACTCAATCATTAGTATGATATGTATGCAGTGTAAAACTAAAAATGTAGAGGGATAAGCTTCTATTGAACTGCTACAGCAGTGAACTGTAACTTTATGTATCGAACTGTTCCTGAATGAATGCTGTTGTACACTAGGTCCATACCCTTGGTTTTTATCTGTCATCGGTTGTATTGGCCTGTAGGCTTGAAATGTGAATATGCCATATCTGATCCTACTTTTCGGAGAATTTATGAAGTTTAAGTACAATTCTTGTTCTAATGGCGGAGACATCCATATTTTGTGCATGAGAGCAGCATCGTCGTCACAAGTAGATGATTGGTATTATGCGTTCAAGGAACTCTCACTCTGCTAAATCAAGCTCTAAACTGCAAGCTGTTCTTGATATGTCGAAGAAACACGGTCATTTAACCCAAGAAGCTGCTCAAGTTGCAAAATGCATACCGCACTTGCCTTGGTGCTCTGTCATTACCTGTTCTGCATTGGATGATGATTCCAAAATCTAACGAGAATTCATCATAGCGATTGCTCATAGATTATCGTATGCATCTAACTCATTTAGGCGCAATACGCATACCCCGAGGGATCAGTTATCATAAATAGGAATCCCGACGCTCGTGTGCTAGCTGTTGTGGGAAGTTAGGGACGTTTAGAGTGGTTGTTTTGCCTCCTGTGCAGTTATCCTAAGCATCAAGTGAGATGCACCCATTTAGTTACAAGATCAAAGTATGCAAAACGAGAAGGTTTGTTAGGGAAAAAAAGAAGGGGAATGTGTACATGTTCAGCAGTTGTGGTCTAGATGCTTTCCAGTTTCGCAAAAAAATAAAATAAAAATAAAAATAAAAATAAAAATTGAAGACGCACTTTATCATTCATCACGATATGGCCCAATATGGTTCACATCATTACAAATTTTAATGCCACTAGCTGCCCCAAGGATATGGGGGCAACGGTCCATACGTACATGATTGAAGGAGTATGGGCAAACATCCCTATGTAATCTCATGAATCTGCATTTTCGACCATAAAAATGATGACCCAAAACGCAGATAGGAACCCCGCCAAAGCCAACAACCTTCCTTGGAAAGAGAGAAATGGATAAACCCCATGACCCATTTACCCATTTCTTCATCCTTTATATATCAACTAATGACTTCTCTGGGAATTCCATCCTTCTGCATTGAAAGAGATTCAGAAATGGCAGGGACATTCTCCAGAGGAGCACAAACCATGAATTCCGTGTTCTTCAAGCAAGTCTCTCAGTCTTTACTCATTTGACAAACATTTTGCGTATGTTGACAGCTTTGATCCTCTTCAGCCAATAGACCCTTTTCTGAATGAGCTCAATCTGAAAGATAGTAAAGCTTTCTTTCACTAGGTGTTCCTCCTCTCCTGTTGTTGACGATAACATTTCAAAATGGCAGGCCCGTGCTCCGGAAAGCCTACCACAGGAAGAGTTCAGCCGACACGATGCGGGACACGGTGAAGCTGGAACGTGAAGAAGTGAAGACCAAAAGCCATGCCGGGAGCAGCGATGGGGGATGCTGGGTTCCGCATGAGCAGACCGGCATATACTGTCCCAAGGGCCAAGAGAAGGTGATCGACGATGTCCCTCCTGGCGCGGTGAAGGATCTTGGCATCAACTGGATTTCCTACAATGGGGATGATCTGATCTAGCAGGAATGACACCCTCGTCATTCTTTAATAGCTCTACATAAATAGATTTAAGAGCGGTGTCATGGCAGACAGCCTTCATCCTTCCTTTCGCCTCGCTTTAATCATGAATGTAACTTTAAAAATAATTCGAGTACTTTCATGTCATGGATCGAAGCCTCTTTCTCCGACTTATTCCTTAGTCAAGTGTTCACATTCTTCGAGCTTTCGAAGGCGCAGCATCGCGCTATCAATTATCATTACATTACTCAGTCGAATGGACTCTGGCCATGGTTCAAACTAATAGAGAAGATGAATTGGCATTCTTTACGATTACGGATTTACCAACACTTTGGACAATGAATGTTGCGTCCGCACTATCATTTCATCCCAGGTGTGGTGGGGTTGCTGGTGGTCGTTCTCTCTGCCATAAGCAAGAATGGCCAAGAAGCTTCCGATGGAAGTTTTGCTACGTCGTTTGAGACGCACTGTTTCATTTGCTTGCGTGGTTGATCAGACAATGCCTCGTTTGCATTATCCAGCTCTCTCCGACTTTTTCAAAGTTTGAGATTCGTTGAGCTCTTCACTTCCTAGTAAATTTACATTATATCCGGTGAAATCCAAGCTCGTTATTTTGTATTCTAGCTTCACATTTCAAAAGCTAATGTCATCTTAGTAAGATCGTTCCACAAAAATTTGCCGTCATATATTGATCAGTGTCGGTATATTCTTTAGATTAAAATCTATACAGCAAGAAATGTATTCTATTTAGTTTGATTAATTGATTATTGACAGTATATTCTTTAGATTTTTCTACATTTTTCTTTCTCAACAAAATAAGTTGTTTCTTTTATGGTTATTCATGTTTCACTGACGGTATAAAAATAAAATAAGTTAACCTATGAGACGAAATCGATTTATTTTAGAGTTCTGATAAGGGGTAATCGCACAACAAAATATTAGAGAATTTTCTTTGGTTGCGCAGTTGGGTGCCTAAATTCATTTAATCAAATTATATGCACGAACTATTCTGACTTTTCAAAAAAGAAAAAAGAAAAAGAAAAAGAAAAAGAGAAACCAGAGCAGAACTTGTGGCGCCAAATCCACCGAAACTTAACGATAAAAGGAGGCGGCGGCGGCGGCGGTTGATCCAACGTCCCCGCCCGCTTCTCAGCTCAGCTCAGCTCAGCCGCCGCCGGAAATGGCGTTCTGCCACCTCGTCGTCATCAGACCATCCTTCTTCAGTTCTCCGATCAAGGCTCCACCGCCGCCGTCGTCGTTCGCCCTCTCTTGCTCCAAGTCTTCTTCCCCGCCTCCGCGGAGCATCGACGACGGCGACAAGTCCGGCGAGCCGAAGCCCAAGAGGCTGTCGGAGCAGTCGTCATGGGAGGCCAAGGACGCGGAGGGCAGGGATTACCTCTACCGCCTCGGGCAGGAGGCCGACAACATGAACATCGCCGTCGGGGCGAGGGCCGGCGTCGTCGACGACGTCTTCACCGGCGACTTTCTAGGCAAAGACTGTACGTTTCGCTTTCCCCTTTCAATTTTGCTCCAGATGGGATTTACGGATGCAACACGTTTGTCGAGTTCGTTGAAACTGGAGATCTGTCGGTGAAGCGGGTTGTCATTTTGTTTTCCTTTTAGTGTCAGATTAAGATTGCTCTGCGTCGATCGGGTAAATTAGATATTTTTAACAGGTGAAGAGAATTTGGAGGGTAGGATTATGGATTGCACGGCCAAGAATTTTACAGGAAAAGATTACATTCAGAGGATTCTTGGAGAAGACAGTCTGTGATCCGTGGGTGATAAATGAAGTTGATAAGAAGGTGTCATGCGGCGAGTTAGATGTAGTTGAATTTTGGTCCTCTTCCCAAGTGTAATAATCAGTTGAGCGATTTTTCATTGATTGTTGCAGCCGACATTGTGTTCGATTACCGGCAGAAGGTCACAAGGTCATTTGACTACCTTCAAGGAGATTATTATATCGCTCCTTTATTCATGGTAAATTATATCCCCCAACCGTCGGTTATTTTTCTCTCTGATAAAGTTTAATTGATTTAACTTACAATATTTCCTGAGTTCACTGTTGTCAATGTCAAGGCTTGTGCTGTTGTGTAGCTCCTTTGCATGCTACTTGCTAAATGTTTCAGCCAATGCTAGTTGCTATTTTAGTTCATTCATGGGTCTTATGATACTAGTACTGTAGTGTAACTTCTCATTGATAAGGCTGTGTGGAGAGGCATTTGAGATATTCATGTATTTGGACTTGCATTTTCTGGGGCTACTGCATTATGACCATTTATTTAAGTCAAAGCCTATCGATGGTTTCTCAAGTTGCTGTCTTGCTATTAAATATGGAAAGCAGGTCGTTCAAGTTATGTTTTGCTTCTTGTCTTCCTTTCTCCAATTTATATATCCCATTCTTGAATATATGACATATTTTCCCTTTTTTTTCACAGGATAAAGTTGGTAAGTTCCATGAAACTTGACTTTGTGCTGTAAGAACAACACGTGGAAATGAATTCCCCTGGTGACCATCCTGTCCTTAATTTTATTTGTCTGTTTGCGATGTAGTAAACAGGAACAATGCTTCTTTGACCTGGATAAAAATTATAAATGCTAATTGACATTCTAGTGTTCCTCTTTCTTGTCTTCCTTTCTATCTTCTTCATACATGTTCTGCTGATATTGCAGTGTGTCACATTGTCAAGAACTACATTGCCCATCTTCTCAATGCAAAAGTTCCCCTGATCCTTGGTATGTGTGGGTACAAATGAATGATTTGATCACCACATTAATCTAATTTTATTCATTTATCAATTTCTCTGTAATCAATTTTTTTGTACAAAAATGTCATTGTTCCTGATGTAGATATGAAAAACGGTGCGTTAGTGAATAATGATTCTTTTTCAGATGATATAGAAGTGAGACCTTCTATGACGCCGGGTAAATTGACTTCCATTCTCTATTTTTCTAAGCATCATAATACTACTTCCCAGGTATTTGGGGAGGAAAAGGTCAAGGAAAATCATTCCAGACAGAACTTATATTTCAGGCGATGGGAGTTGAGCCCATTATCATGTCTGCTGGGGAACTAGAATCAGAAAGAGCTGGTGAGATGGTTTCTTCCATCCTTTAGTATTCTAGCATGCAAATTGGGACTGTTACTTCTTGTTGTTCCTTTGATGATTTCTCAAAGCTTTGCTCTTTCTATGGCTTCATGTGTATGTTGACTGAACAGGAGAACCGGGAAAATTGATACGTGAACGCTATAGAGCAGCTTCTCAAGTGGTTCAGAACCAAGTTAGAAGCTCTTCCACTTTCACTATCAATTTACGTATGTGGTGTGACTATTTTTCATGTCTGGAGATTGATGCTTTTCTGCTATTCGTCAGTTGTCATTGTCTACCTGTTTTGCAGCATCTTTCAAATTGTTAATGCCATGCTAAATGATTGGTTTATTCATTTATTTATTTTTCTCTGCATGCTACCTAGTCTATTCCTTACCAACATCCCGTCAGTTTTTATTTACTGCTGCATTTAACTTTTAAAATTCTAATGCCATCCTACTCTGGGATGGCATACTAGCTGTGCTAGGTGAGGACCAGCAAGTGTTGTTCCACACCACAATCTCACAACATTGTTTCCTACAAAGTATGACACTTCGATTTATGATGACAGCTTAGATAATAATATCATTCCATAATAGAAACTTGAAATGATAGAAGAGTTCTTCCTGCCTGGTTGTACTTAATTGCTCCGTACAAATACAATCTGAAGTTCAGGAAGTTTACTACAAATCATTAATCCACTATACTGAAATGCAACCTTCTAGTCGGTATTTGATGTTTTTGAAGTTCCATTGCCAGTGTTTGGAAAGCCCTGTGATAAGTTGTCAAGGAAGTCTAACTTGATTTCCTTGGGGGGATGCAGGGTAAAATGAGCTGTTTAATGATCAATGACATTGATGCTGGCCTTGGTAGATTTGGTAAGCTACAGTTCATTTAGTCAAGTTCAATTTCAGCTAACCTCTAAGCTTTCTCCTGACTGTCATTTTATAAACCAAAAAAAAAAACATTAGTCCAGTCTTGGTTCTTTCATAGGAACCTCACATGCTGTGCCCTCATCCAGGAAATACTCAAATGACTGTGAATAATCAGATTGTAGTTGGCACACTCATGAATTTGTCGGACAATCCAACAAGAGTAAGCATTGGGCAAGATTGGCGAGAATCAGATGTCACAAAGAGAATCCCTGTTATTTTTACTGGGAATGACTTTTCGACAATATATGCTCCTTTGATTCGTGATGGAAGGATGGAAAAGTTTTACTGGTACATGATTTTTGCAAGCTAGGGAGCAGCTCTTCCTTTAGTTACTTCCAAATATTGGGATGCTAGTGGGCACATAAGTGATTGTATCTCTTTCATGAATAGGCAGCCTACGCATGAAGATATCGTAAATATTGTTAACAGAATGTATGAGAAGGACGGCATCTCGAGGAAGGAGGTTGTACATGTCGTGGATACCTTTCCTAATCAAGGTAACAATCTTAGAGCATACTATCATTTCTTGCCATTATTTTTGTCCTTTAGTTCGGTTCATTAAGCTGGTGTCATTGTGACACCATGATATCACCATACTCCTCTCAGATTTCTTATATATTTGTGCAGCATTGGACTTCTATGGAGCTCTTAGGTCCCGGACTTATGATAGGTCAATCTTAAAGGTATACAAAAAATCCAAGTCCAATTGAGGAGACTGAACAATCCTATATTGAACTTTGAATTTGATACGATGAAAAAGATGAGCAAGTTCCATTGCTCTTTACCCAGTGCATATCAATTGATTGATGGAGGAACTTTGGTCTATGTGGCAAATATGCTTTGAGTTGCTGTTATATCCCAAATAAATCAATCACCAGGACATTCAAAATGTGAATATCGTGTGTGAACTATGTACTGTGCTATGAAGTGGGAAATTCTATTGACAACCTGGCCAGATAGGTTAAGTGGATCTGGAAGTTGCTATTTTCTTATCTTTTTGAGACATTTAGTGCTCTACGCATGTATAGACTACCTGTGGTTGAATTTCGTGGGGATGATGTGCCTCTTGTACTTAAAATAGCAACGATTTGCTTTCATAGTGATTGGATTGTTGAGGTAACTAATATCTGTGGTATATTCTCATACTGGACAGCAGACCCATCACTTGCATAGAGATGTTGGCCGTCGTTTTTAAACAGCCAGTAATTCAGTAAACATCAAGTTTTTGTTCATAGTTTCTCAGGAGCATGACCAATGCTTAGGCTTGAAGCTAAATACTTGTAAAGGGCAAATTCTTTTTCCACAGTTCTTTTCTAAGAGTCATTAATGTGCTATTTAACTCCTTTTGGACCACAGTGGGTTGAAGATAATGGTGGGATTGAAGATCTTGGAAAGAAA
This sequence comes from Eucalyptus curtisii, assembly GCA_017140595.1. Taxonomy (NCBI): domain Eukaryota; kingdom Viridiplantae; phylum Streptophyta; class Magnoliopsida; order Myrtales; family Myrtaceae; genus Eucalyptus; species Eucalyptus curtisii. The sequence continues at coordinate 38,924,791 of CM029503.1, read as the reverse complement.
CTCCTAAAACGGAGAAAAGATGAGGAGCTTCCAGTGTTTACACCACCGAAGGTAAGAGCTATCGTTGGTCTTGGTTGCAGTTTACTTCACTAAACTCAAAGTAATATGTTGTTTAAATGAGTGAATGTTTTAATGGATACAACTTGGTATTTGCAATTGCCTAAATGGGTTTAATTGCATGTTTGAGCAGCAAACGTTGGAGGCATTACTTGAGTCTGGGTATTCTCTTCTCAAAGAGCAGCAGCTGATAATGGAGACTAAACTTTCTAAGGAGTATATGAAGAACATAGATGATTAGCAGATAAGCAGCAATTGCAATTTCCATGCATCTTATTCATTTCTAGGCATTGAGAAAGTTCCTGTCCTTACAAGTATTCTTGCATTTGTCAATGAAGTTCATTGTTATTGCTAATAGCCTCAATACATGCATCTGATATTGCAAACATTGTACCAGAGATTCTGATTGAATCAGAAGCTCTGGTAATGATGATGTTATTAATGGAAATTTTAGATAAGCGCTTGCTTATGAAAGCAAGAGGCCTTATGGTTTTGATATTACCACTCGAGTGTACATCTTTCTCAACAGTGATAGTCTGGAAGGGTAGTCAGAGCTGTACGATACTTTGCTTCGGTCCATTAGGATCTGGTGTTTATAGTGTCTTCCCTCATCGTTTAAATGGTTTCCTTTTTCTTCTCAGTATGCTCACTTTGTTGGTGCAACATTATATGCCAAAATACAAGTGACTGCTGCAGAAATCCACCTGCATAGTCATATTTTTAGGTGTGCCTGCGTGGGCTGCACACGCATCTGTGATTTTACTATTATCGTTTCGTTTAATGTTCCACTTCTTCTTCTTCTTGATGTATCATTCCTCTTTAATTTTATGTGCAGGGAAATGAAAAAAATGGGGTTAAACCTTTAAAACTTCATTTGGCGTAATGATTTGAGTGGGTGGTGTCAGCAAAGAAAGATTCTTTGGGGAACTGCTGAAGGTTGACCACTCAATTAATTTAACCATAACCGAAATTGAAAAGTACTTAAGAATAAGGAAAAGCCTCTTTCTCTGTCACTTGCAGGATACAAGATCTCTATCCACTTCTCATGAGCTGTGACTATTGACTGTTGGATCACTGGTTGGCTTAGAGATAAAAAGTGGGGGAAAGAATAGCATTACGTGATCGGATGCCAAAATAAGAAGGAAAGAGGGAGCACTAATGATGGTTCTTGTCTTGTTCTTTCTACTTTAGTTGGAATTGGATTAAATAGGGTGCTTGTTGGAAGATTCTGGTTGACAGAAAAAAAGAGGGGGAGGTGCTCGCGTGAATTTGATTCCAGTAACCGAGGCCATCAGAATGGGGTAGTGGGCGGGGATCGATGTTGTTCTCTTCTGACCTCTAAATGAAGTGACCGGTCAAAATGGCATATCTTCTTAACGCACCTCTAATATCCACGGGTCTTTACTTTGGGGTAGGTGGAATTTGCTTTCCATTATTCTAAGTGGTCATCCAACCTTTAAGGCTATTCTAAACTTGACAATTGTGGTTGTGGGAGAGAGAGAGAAAGAGATGAATTGGGGGATGATGTCTCATCTGAACTAATTTCCACAACTATCTGTCTTCTATCTCTTATCTCTATCTCTATCTCAAGCAGCAGTTATATGGCGAAACTAGAATCCCCCTTGCCAATTCCTTAAATAAACAATATCAGTCGGGTTGATGATGTAATGGAAACACTTGTATGTTCTTCGGAATATTCAGACATAAATTTCTTTTGCTTCGAATTCATTATTAGGGCTAATTATGGGGAGTTTATATGCAAACGTGAGACTCTGATTATGCTGATCAAAGAAATGGGCCTAACTGACCCTCGCATTCAGATGCAAAAGAAATGCACACAGGCTTCTGGAATGTGATGATTATGCCGTTTGATAGAGGCACGAAGGTTTGAAAAAGTTCACTAAGCCCCCACCAACCCACCACCACCTAACCTATCTTCCTCCCCAACCATTGAGAAGCTCTTTCGCCTTTTTCCTAAGTCACACCGTTTCACATTCCACGATACGTCCCTTTCCTGTTTTGAAAAACATTGAAAACCAAGCACCTTGCGGTCCACACCGTGTCATCTGATTCAGTGCCCTGTTGGGTTTAATCACTCCACCGCCCCCAGTTTCATGCGCACCAAGCTTCTGAAGCCCTACTAGCTTTGCCAACACCAAATCAAGAACTTTCCAACGCTCCTGAGAGAACGAGCACCTGCTCTTTTGGACTTTCGAGATCTTTCCTCTTTCAACTTTATAACTCTAGTTCTTCTTTATCTTGTAGCTTCAATTTCAGATGTATTCTGTCCCAAGATAATGGTTACAAATGTATGGTACCAAAGCAGAAAAAGGGGGAAAGATGGGGTAAGGTCAACACTCAAAAAGAAAGTAAAGCATGCTAGATGACTGCATCACGCCACCCATTTAATTGGTTCGCATGAGTTCCTTTTTTTTTCTTCCCTCAATGAAACGAAAATCTCTGTTTATTCAACTAATCTTCTTTTGTTGTTAAACCATTCCTTGGACCCGGCTGTTGCCGACACTGCATCTAACACCTTACGTATAAACTAATAGTGAGAAAACTTGAATATTTTGTCGTCCGAATTTTAATAAGGAGCCGAACTGCCCTTTACTGAGCATCTAGCTGCACTTTCCATAGAATACAAGGGCCTGATTTGTGCTCTCATCAATAATTTTGACTTTAATTAACCCTTACGACATTAGAAAGGAAAAGGAAGTCTACACAAGGAAGTTGTCCACATCCATTCTTCCACGTGTGGCTTCTCAATTTGAAAATTTTTGGGAGGAAGCTGCGTGGACAAGACAAGTTGTGATGATTCGATTTGATTAAGTTTGGAATCGCTTGACTTGTTCTAATTATCACACAATTAGTTAACTTGTGTTCTAGTATAGAGTTGAACATAGACGAGAGGCCTCGATTAGTCCTTCACTAGTAGAATGTGCAACCGATATAGTCATTCGATTCATAGCAAAACGAGTTGTCAGCTCTCACTTATTTCTCGATCTATTGTTTAAATTAATTCTTGACATTGCAAACATTTGAGCTTGAAATAAAAAGCATAATGCTTCCAACTATGTTCATGGTCCATGGAAGGGTACAGTTCTATATTCATCCATATTAAGGAGCAATCACAAAATTTACTTGTGCCCCCACATTTTAATTCTTACAAAAAGCCCCTGTAATCCGTGAATCTATCTCAATCGAGCCAAAACTGATTAAGGTATGAGGAGATCAATGTGGAATTGAAATCAAGTAATCAAACGAACCACACCAAAGAGTTAAAAGGGCAAACAAAATTGTTATCAAACTTGTTAATGATCAAAGTCCATATAACAACCCTAGACAACAAAAGCAGTTCAATGGCCTGAAGAGCATTCCGGTTTCGGTTATGACTTATCTTAAAGTTTCATCTAGTAATTTACAATGTGTTTATTAATGAAAAATGAATGCTTTGAAAAATAATATCCAAAAACAAGCACTTGTATCGTTTATAAAATTGAATGAACAAAAAAAAATGCATGAAAATATTTAAATATAAATTGTTATGGATAATGAAATATTTTTCATTTACTAACAAATCCAAGCAATACAAGCTTTTACTTTTAAAAATTTATATTTTAAACCATTTATTTTCGCAGAACAAACGTACTATTTACATAGTCTTAAACTTCATGGAGACAAAATATATAGAGTTGGAACATGACGGTACTTGTTGGGAAAATCGAGAGTATAGGGGCTGAAATGAGATATAGGGGCTGAAATGAGATAGAGCAAAAAATCCGAGGCTCATATTGAAAGATATGGAGACGACATGTCTCCGTTGAAGAAAATTCGGTTATAACAGGAGCGCGAGGCTAGCCTCCCTAAGAAAGTGATAGGCAATATATCTCTCTCTCTCTCTCTCTGTCTAGATGCCAAGTTCTTTTTAGCTTACTGCCTTGCAATCTTGCTGTTGGAGTTTATATATATATATTCAGAGGGTGATGGAGTGTCTCCCCAGCTTCTGTTTTAGCTGAGAGAGGGGGAGAGAGAGAGAGAGGAGAGGGGGAGAGGGGGAGAGAGGGAGAGAGAGAGCATGTCTTTTGGAAGGATGAAGAAAACAGTGGGTGGCAGCTGATGAGCTGAAGCTGTGGGATTGATGGTGTTGTGGTGGAGATCAATATAAAGAGGAGAAGGAGAAGGCAGAAAGGTGGATGGAGTGGTGGAACAAGCTCCTCTCCCCTGTCCGAAGAGCTTGGCTCGCTCTTTCCTCTCGCCTCAAGCCTCGCCATCACCGTGAGTCCTCTCTCTCTCTCTCTCTCTCCACCTCTGTAGTTTCAGTGGGGTGATATGATCACAGACAAGTTGAACACAAGCTTCAGATCTTGACGTCTGTTCTTCTGGTTTCATTTGCTGCTCGGTCTTTTAACTCTGTAAAATTTGAAAAAAGAAAAAGAGAAAAAAGATCTTAATCATTTACTTCTTCACAAAGTAAAGATCTCTTCATATTTCCCTTTCCTTTTTATGTATGTTCTGTTCTGGAAATAATTATTGGTGGTCTAGAAAGACTTTCATGTTGACTTAACATGTGTAGCGTAGGGTAAGCAACTTCTATTATTAACTTTTTTTTTTCTCAAGACTTCTATCAATAACTTCAAACCCCACATTGTACAAAAAGGACCTTGTTGTGTCAAAAATCAAAATGTCACCAAGCTGAACTCAAAAGTTTCATCTGTATATTACTGTTGATCCCTGGAATTAGACTTTCGATTAAGTTTCATGTTGTGTCAATGAGACTCTTGCAATGACCATTTATATCTACTTTCTATATCTGTGCTTCAGTGGTATTTGACTGAATCCCTGGAAATTACTACTGATCCGTGAGCGAAAATCACCAGTATCTTTATCCTTCACTGGTATTTTTATTTATTTATTTAAAATAATAGGTTATGGTATTTTTTTCAAAATTCTTAGTAATTCCATGTTAGCAGCTTCCATTAGTTTCGGACTCGTTAGCAAATTGTGGGTTTGTAGAATCTTTCCCAAATCCTTGGAACATATACGAAAGAAGAAGATGAAGGAACGTAGCTTGATTGCACCAAAAGTGATGGATTCTGAGATGAGCATCGGCATAATTCCTAGACCAGCTGCTATTATCAGATTTTGCCCTGTTCACTTTTTCAGAGAATATATATTGTGCATCAGGACCAACCTTTTGTTACGATCCATTAACAACGCACTGAATAAATGCGGACAAAGTTGTCTGTCAATACAAGGATAAGTTGTAGTCTTTTTTCTTGGTCACTCAAAAGTTTTGCTCTTTCCGACTTCAAGTTCAAGAACATAAGGAGATTTTCTTCTTCTGCTTCAAATCAGGTGATGGACTTTTGAAGCTTCACCATGACATTCAGACATGTGAGTACGAGGACGTGCAGGTCATGTGGGAAATGCTACAAAGATCGGAGCTGGAGCAGATTGCGAATAATTCCAAAGGCAAGCAACGCCCTTTCTGGAGAGTCTTTGTATGGTCTAGCCACAGCTCATCGGTAACATTATCTGCAGATCATGCTTAACAGGCACGAAACTTCATCTATCACAGAGTTTCGGCATGGCAGCATTACCATTTGACAGAGGAGAGAGAATTGAGACATGCGTACTCTGTATTTATAGATTAGTTTTGTAAATATATGTGAAAGAGAGAAAGTTCTGTAGATATGTCGCATTGTCATAAAGCCACATTCAACTTGATCGACATTGACACACAATGGGAAGTGGCTTGTTACAAACTCCATTCTTTTAGTGCCATGTACTGAAAATAACAAAACAGAAGCAACATCAAGTGCGTGCAGACAACTAGCTTACCATCACTGGCACTGCTTCAAGTCATCTTAAATGTTTCGATTTTCTTTGCAACAATCAGCATTGATGCTCACGTTCAGCAATCTGTCATTTTGACTTGACCAGATAAGAAAGAAATACATTTAAAGTAAAGATCACACAGATATAATATGCAATTAAGGCAGGCTTGCTCGTGGAAAGTTTTCATTATAAGTTTTGAAGCCAATACTTCCGTCTGAAGTTATATATCATCCTAAGTCTAATGCACCGTAGCCTGCAATGGTACTGGAGCATTTCCAAAGAACAGCTGCAAGCTGAAACAGAGCCATAAATGGGCCAAAGGTTCGGCAGATAACAGAGACTCGAGAAAGCTGCATGCCTGTGTACATATGCGGACGACCATGCTTCAAATATGACCATTTCTGCGGCACATTAGAGAAACAAAAATGAAAAACACCACAGCAAAACCAGCAGACAAAACAAAAACGCTCTGCAGTATAAAACTCGTGGCCAATTTATGTGGGCGGGCTACTAATATATAAATATACATGCACCAAATTTTTTCCAATTCAATGAGCTTTATTGCGGCTTTTGTGAAGTTTTAAACCATTTGGACTTGCCAAGTCAAAAGGTCTAAGCTTCAGAATTTTTTGTTTCTTTTTTCTTCCCTTTCACTCCCAAAAAAGTCAGTTTATACTAGAAAGAAGACATCAGCTTTGCTGCTTCGACTTGTAGCTGACAAAGATAGTATTGACAATATGTGTACTTCTTTTGATATAAAATACAAACCATTATCGCGCGCGGCTGTTGAGAGAGAGAGAGAGAGAGAGAGGAAAGGGATATTTGTAATATCAACAGCAAATCAAACCATAATCAGGAGGGGAGTACAGCATAATCTCCTTCTAAATCAAGAAGAGTAAATGACACCACCCAGTCAATTTACTATGTTAAATATGTATCAATGCATTCCCACATAAATCCTGCACAGATTTTTGTGTACTCCAAGTACTTCCTCCCTTGAAACTTAACAATTGCTTTTGCTAATTTACTGGACTTGGGTATGTTCAATCCGCATGTCACCTGTTCTCAAACTTTTAGTTTGATTGCAATCATTGGAGATTGTTGAGATCCTTGTTAAAATTCAGCTTCGAATAGTTTACAACATTCATTTTCTAACCCCAGTCTTTTGGTCCTTTCTAGTTTCTGCACATTGATCGATTGCAGTCTTAAACAATTAGGAAGTAGATAAGCAATTGCCAATATGCTAGCAGTCACTCTAAGACTGACATGGATTTTCACATTCACCATGAAATATTAGAGACGCCATTAGGCAATATAATAAACACATGGCAACGACCAAAAAGATGTTGAATTAGCAGTAGCAGTTTTTACAGGAATCCGATTACTAAGATGAAGAATCATTAGGAAAAAACATGTAATTCAGAACATTTAATAACGATATCTGTAACAGCTGACTACATCACTTTGAAATGTAAAAAAGGCAAGCAACTAAGCTCCATATTTACGGCAGGAGACAGCAGTGATCTTCTAATGTTTCTTCCTTACATGTCCTACCACGTTTTCAAAGCCAGATACCAAGTCATTGTGGCAAACAGTCCTACACCTCCTGCACGGCCAACACCATAATCTCTAGGGGCGCCAGATTTGTTTCCTCCCGGTGCATCTGCTGTTGGATCATCCGCCGCAGGGCCATTGGCACCAGCAGGCCCATTAGCACTGGCACCCGCAGGCCCATCGGCACCGGCACCTGCAGGGCCATCGGCAACAGCACCTGCAGGCATGGGAGGTGAACCAACTGGAGCCTCTGTTGCTGGAGCATTGGCACTTGTTGGTGAACCTCCAGCAGCCGCATCAGATGGTGAGGCAGCTGGTGGGGTTGCTCCACTCCCGTTAGATGGGGGAGTTGCTGCTGCAGCCGGAGTTGGTGCCTTTCCAGACTTTGGTGGTGCAGCACCAGGAGACATTGTCGGACTTGAAGCCGGCACGGGGGATTTACCTGGGCTAGGACTTGCTGGTGCTGGGGATGGCGGTGAGGAAGTTGAGTTTGAGCCAGAACTAGAATTAGTTTTCCCTATATTAGGAGGCACTATTGCACCGCTTATTTGTAAGACAGATATATTGTACGGTTGAGATGTGACAGATTTCACCAAGTTAGCATGAACGCTCGATCCTTGCACGGCCGACCCAAATGCAATCCCACCGCTGCTCGAACTGGTCACATTGAGAAAACCCTGTAGGCCGGCAGCCCGTCCACTTGCCTGTAAAAGCGTGGTGAGAATTGCTGTTTTATTCGGTAATTGTTGAAGTTTCTGCGGATCGAAATAGTCGAGCACCACAAGGAGACTCAAGATGTCTTTGACAGTTTCCGCTGGTTGCCCCGACAATGCGGACATGCCACTGTTGTCCACCGCCAGGACGGTAATGGATTGTCGCGCATTGATCGCACTGGCAACCTGAGATATTGTGAGGTCATTGTTGAAGGTGCTGAATTCGGGGTATTTGCTTAGGATATCGGTGATGTTAAAGGCAGTGGTAGAAGATGGGAGAAGGAAAAATAGGAAGAGCAAAGAATGGAAGGAGTTGAGAGACATGTTTAAAAGTCGCTGTAAGGGGAAGGAGATAAAGCATGGAGATGTTCAGGCGAGCTTTATATCGGAATTGGTGGATTCAAGACGAGATCCTTAGTCCTTTATGCCGAACATGAAGGAAGTTTGTCCGGATTAAAATGAGCAGATGTGGAGATTATTTAGGTAGTTAAGCCAGGTGGCCATTCAACAAGTGCATTTGCAACTACCGCCTAGAAATAGGCCATCTTGACCTCGGACACTCATTCACCTTCTACTTTTAGCACCTCATCCATTGCCATGTCGTCCTCCCACAGTTGGTCGATAATTTGCCGAGGGCACCAGGTGGAAGGAAGAAACTAAACACCGAGCTAGAGCCCTCGATGCAATGAACGGCTAATGGTGTATGAACAGAATGATTTCGAACCGTCTTTACGTCTGCAATATAACACCATATGATGCAAAACTATAATAACCAAACCAGTGTAATGTGATGCATTCGCGGCATGTGGAGGCAAGTTACTGCGCATTTGGGCAAAACTTGGTCGCCCACGGGCCTCCGGAGACCTCCATCTTCAGCAGATTGCAGACCATCCTAAAGAAACTTGCCCATGAGTTCATGTGGGGTGAAAGTCACGGCCTGCTTTCGAGTCGTAAGGACTACACTTATGGCACAAATCGCTCCATAGATAAGAATGATAAGTTGTGGGAAACCACGTAATGGTATGGATGTTTCGTCAGCGGATTCGAATCCACCATGTCACGGACTCTCGAGCTTTTGTCAAAACGGTTCCTCCAGGATTATGCTGCCGTAGGATTAGGATCCGGACCGGCCACAGGACTGCATTGCGCATTGTATGACAACCGAGTCTATCGAAGATTTATCATTGAATCTGACATCCAAGTGAATGCTGGTGCCTGGAAATCAACTTATGAACATCAATTACTTCTTGAACTTGATAAGCCAATTATCGACCCACCAAAATCTGTATGCAAACAATTCGGGAAGGTGGTGATGATTTGGATGGTGACATGTTTGTAAACTCATTGGTCGCGTAATAGAACGAGCGGCTGGCCTAAAAAACAGATAAAAAGAAGAGTGAGTTTTAATCCTACTCTTTCAGGAGAAATGAATCAATACTTATTATTGCTTCAAATTCAGGATTGAAAATGTAATGATAAATTTCTTCTTCTTTTGACAAGAATGTAATTTTCAAGAGATCCTCTCAAATAAAAAAATTGATTCTCCCCATTCAAACCGAACCGTATCGTATGTTATTTCTAAAAGCAAATATAAGAGGGCTGATTAAATATATCTCTTTACTTTCATATTGTATGCTACCAATTTTCATTATCGATAAGATTTTTGTGTAAACATTTTCGTAGATAATGAAAATATTTTCATATATTCATTTTCATAAATGCTAAAATTAATTATTTTTAAAAAGAATATTTTTCAAATCATTCATTTTCTGCCACACAAACATAACAAAGGCATCACCCACCCATGGGCAGCGTAGATGGTGTGCGTGCTCTTCCTCATCGCCGAGGTCGAGGGTTCGAATCCTCTCGTTTGTATTCCATAACTTAAGGGATGGATTATTAGGCTGTCCCGAGGTTTTACGTCTAAATAGTGGCTTGTGACGACATCTGGCGATGCGACCCCGTAAGGGAGTCTCCGGCGGTTCCTTGATCACTAAAATAAAAAACATAACAAAGGCATCAACCTGCGCAGCAGTTAATTGATAGGCACAAGCAATGTTCCAATTGCCCTAAGGAAAACCGAATGGCATGGCGAGCACGTGCGGGACACGTGCGGAGGGCTTCTCCTCTTCTTCGCAACAAGGACAGAAGGCGATGACATACATTCATACATACGCAAGACAACGTACGCGCACACGCTCTCCCCCTTCTTTCTCTCTCTCTCTCTCTCTCTCTCTCTCTCTCTCTCTTCTGCGGGACTGAAGAGCTTCTAGGGTTCTGTACTTACTTCGATAGCAAGCTAAGGCTGCAACCGGAATTGCGCTCCTCCCGGTCGATCCCTCTCCCGCCGATTCGGCCGCCATGAAGCTCACCGTCAAGACGCTCAAAGGCACCAACTTTGAAATCAAAGTGCAGCCCACCGACACCGTGAGTTCCTCCTCCCCCGCCCCCTTTCGCGTCCCTTAGGTTTTCCAATTCCCGCTGCCGGAACGTGGGTTCGCTTTGCTTCCGTCGATTTCTATTGCAAAATGCGAGCTTTAAGAAGATTGAGGTTGTCCGTAATCTGGAATTCTCGGACGTCCGCTCGGAAAAATGAGTTTTTTTTTTTTGCCCGGAGGATGCGAGGGTTTTTGTCTTTTTTTTCGACCCCGCATTAGTTAGCGCAATTGCTGGGTGGGGATAATGGGTAATTGTTGTTTTTGCTGGTATTATATTGATGCGCGTGGATTTGGCAGGAGGGTGGTTTTGCCTTGTGAGTATTGTTTTTTGTGTTCTGATTGAGAGTCCTTTGTTCTTTTTTCTTTTTTTTTCCCCCCTTGGTTAATATAGATAATGGCTGTCAAGAAGAACATTGAAGATGTACAGGGGAAGGACAACTACCCGTGTGGGCAGCAGTTGCTGATTCACAACGGTAAGGTATTGAAGGACGAGACCACATTGGCTGACAACAAGGTCTCTGAAGATGGCTTCCTCGTCGTCATGCTCAGCAAGGTAAATCATTACCTGCCTTAAGTTCAAGTATGTGAAGCAATTTGTATTTTTTATGTTTCGTGCGTACTATGTGCCAGCATTTGTAAGTTGCATAGAATTGATTTACGTAGTTGAACTTAAGGATCACTGGGTAATTGGAGGAAGCTGCCGGCTGTAGTTATGTTGGCTCATACTTGGTATTGCAGCATAATGTGTGCTATCTGAGAATTCTTGATTTCTTTTCTTCCCTCCCTGACTTGTGATGAATTAAATATCTATAGATATATTTGCATGGTGTCTTATGTGCTCTTTTCTTTTATTCTTTCTTTCTAATCAGAACATTATCTTGCATTTTGACTGATGTGAGTTGTTATGTCGATGAGCAATATTGGCACTAGTTTGTCATCCCCTAGCTCCAGCTTGAAGCTGACCTACAACATCCCTCTTTCTTTTTTTCATCATTTTGTTTAGCAGAGCAAGACTTCAGGCTCAGCTGGCACTTCGTCCACACAGGTATACTCTTTTCTGTCTTTCTTTTTTTCAGATAATGTAGTGATTCAGTTCATGGTATATAAAAGGTTCTTTTTTTGTTTGTCAAAACAGCCTGCTTCTACCACTGCAGCAACCACTGCACCAAACACTGCACCTTCTAACCCTTCTCCAGCACCTGAAGCCCCTGCACAAGCACCGTAAGATTACATTTGCTTGACAGTAATGTTTTGTTCAACTTACCGAATTAATCTCATACCCTCTTTGATAATGTTTACAGTCCTTCAAAGAGCACATCCACTTCAGAAGGGTCAACAGCTAAGTATGGGAGATCTCTCTCTATTTGATACCCTGATTCCTTTGATATTGCAAACTCATACATTGTAGTTGGTGACATGCAAAATTAAATATACTTGTGAATGAGCAGCTTTAGTATACTGGCAGAATTAAACTTCCCAAGATTAATTCCTGTGAAGCTGGTTAATGTTGGTACAATCATTAAGATGAGTTAATATTTAGATCCTTGTTGAAGATTGTTGTAAGACAACATGGCTTTGTGTTTATGTTACCTTGGTCCAGTCTTAGCTTGGTGCTTGTCTCTCTCATAGCCTCTATCTCTCTTGCATGCCGAGAGACTGCTAGATAATTTAAAGTGGTTTCATGCTAGAATTTAATGGAAAAGAAGCCGAATATGAATGCTTTAGCATATCCTTGAAACACAGCATGGGTAGTTTGAGGATCAGAAGTTGAGGAGCAAATGTGGATTTAAATTATCAATTTTGCTGTCCGTTTTGGCCAAGCAGAATTAGTGAGTAATAGGTGGAATGATAATAGGGAAGACAATACCGTGGCAAATTCATAATGGTGAGATAATATGCAGTGGCAGTGATTGGTGTTATGGTTGATTTACAATTGCCTTATCATAGTTTACCTGATTACTTGTAAATCACTCTGTTATCTCTTTGTTGCAGTGTGCCTTCTGACGCCTACAGTCAAGCTGCTTCCCATTTAGTTGCTGGAAATAATCTGGAGGAAAGCATCCAGCAATTAATGGACATGGGTGGTGGGACCTGGGAAAGAGAGATGGTTGTACGTGCTCTCCGAGCTGCATACAATAATCCAGAGAGAGCAGTGGATTATCTATATTCTGTATGTCTATTGGGCTGATGATGGTTTTGCTCTATATTTAGTCTTCAGTCGTTTCTAATGTCTTCCTATTTCCAGGGTATACCGGAATCAGCTGAAATTGCTGTACCTGGGGTTCATCCTGCTAGTCAGGCAAATGAAGCAGGTGCAGCAGCACCTGCACCTACATCTGGGGCACCTAATACTTCTCCTTTAAATTTGTTTCCTCAGGTAAAGTTTGTTTTCTTAGTGTGCCTGGACAATTTAGGTTTCGGAAGCACAATAGTTTCCAGAAAGTAAATTGTTTTGCAGGAAGCACTGTCAAGTGCTGCTGGTGGTGGTGGACTTGGAACACTCGATTTTCTTAGAAACAATCAACAGGTATCGTTACTGTTGAGTATCTCCTAATGTATAAAAGAGTACTTGTAGTTTCAGTTTGAAGAGCTGAAGCTTTAGGATATTCTTTTTCACTGGTCTGTATTTTGTCAGTTGTCGGTGACTATATAATTTACGGTGGGGGGAGCCTAAGAAAAATAAAATCTAGGTTGACATCATGTGTAAGCTTTGTGCATTTATTTACTGAATATCAAACATCGAACGTCAGTCATACGGCGTTCGTCTTTTTCTTTTCCACAAAAAAAGAAAAATGGTTTCTATAGGTACAAATATGTATAATACTTACAGGTAGTTATGGATCAGGTGTTAGGATCTTTGAAGTGGTCTGATATGGTTCTTTCTTTTCCTTTTGCATTTCAGTTCCAAGCATTGCGTTCTATGGTGCAAGCAAATCCCCAGATTTTGCAGGTCTGAATTAGCTATTTTCTTGTTTTCTTTGTTTTTAGTGGACACAGCTCTAGTAAAGTAAATTCGTCTAAGGTAATGATGCTGGATGCGATCTACTTTCGTGCTTGATAACAGCCCATGCTTCAGGAACTTGGAAAGCAAAACCCTCAGCTTTTACGATTGATACAAGAGCACCATGCAGAGTTTCTTCAGTTGATAAATGAACCTCTTGATGGGTCCGAAGGGTAAGCAAAGCAATAGATGTTTAGATAACTAGGCTCGTATAGGTCTTCTTTTGCCAGATTAGAATGCAACACCCAAATGTTGGGAGTCCAGATGATACCCTCATTCCTGAGATTAGCCCCATCTCACCTCCCTCACCTACAATTAAAAAGTGAATTTGCTTCTCATTTTTATGTTTTTTGGCAGTTGGGTAAAAAAAATAAAAAATTTGCATAGAGTGGACTAATTTGTATTTGTTCACCCTTAATTTTGAAGCATTGTGAAGCCTTTTTGATATCATTTGCTGACAGATAATTCTGTGGATTGCCCTTTGGGTTCGAGAAAAGGCTACCTATTTTTGAATATATTCAATGAAGGGTATCACTTGGAAAATTCTGATGGTTTGACTTCCCTGTAGGGATATATTTGATCAGCCTGATCAAGATATGCCTCATGCTATAAATGTAACGCCAGCTGAGCAGGAGGCCATAGAGCGAGTATGCTTCCCATTTGGATTCTATTTGTCAGTTTTGCTCATTGCACCTTTGTCGTAGCATTGTTTTAATTTTGTTTGTTCACAGCTTGAAGCAATGGGATTTGACAGAGCCCTTGTCATCGAGGCATTTTTGGCTTGTGACCGGAACGAGGAATTGGCGGCGAACTATCTATTGGAGCATGCTGGAGATTTTGAGGATTGAGCAGCAACTTTTTTCATTCAGGCTTATAGTTTTTCCTTAGAGTAAATTATATCCTCGAAATTTTTTTCTTTTTGGGTCTGACATGTTGACTGCTTGGTATTTCATTGGTTTTCCGGACGATCTTCCTTCTTCTTCTTCAGTTTTGGGGGGAGGGCAAAGGCAATTTGAATTTCTTTTTTGGCTCTCAAATTGTTCTGGGCATTGGAAGATATAACTGGGTATGTATGGAATGATTCTATGGACTTCTTCTTTTATGAAGGAAAGATGGAAGAGGTCACATGAGGCTGAGTATTCATGTCCTTAGTTTACTGCTGGATGACAACATAAAGGATGAAGGACTGATCTTTGCTGGGCGCTGTTAAGGGGTGAACAAATGTTGTCAACTTGACATTGTTGGTTGGACTAGTTTGTGTCTACATGACTGCTAAATATGAGAACTGGAGATTACATTGAATCAATGAATTCTGTTTTTGATCTGGACATGAAGTTGCCTTGTCCCTGAATGTTGATTGCCTCTGCCTGATTCGACAGTTTTCTCCTGCTGAATAGCCCTGGATGTTGATGTGCACTCTTTGGCCTACAAGGAGTGTTAAATAATTAACTTCCTGAATCTCAAAATTCACAACATCGATATTGTGATTGGGCTCTTATTTTTGGCGTATAGTTTTTGAGAGATTTTTTGTCGGTTGCTCTCTTCCACTTGTGTTACGAGGAAGTATGTCGGTGAAGATAAAACTAGAGAAGCAGCCTATCAAATGAATTTTCAAGAGGCAGGCACTTTTGTGCGTCGGAACTCACCACTTGGAGAAGAGGGTTTGCCAAACCCGTAGGCATTTTGTTCTTCAGTCGAGGCTGAACTCTCGTCTGCTTTTCTGGGTCCCTCTTCAGCTTCTCCACTGGATTCAGGAACAGAATTTTAGAAGTGGATTCGCAAGCTTTAGACGTTACCACTTGTACGACAAGAGGATTTATGTGGCAATAATCTAATTATGCGGATACGGAGTTTGGTCGTCGATTTTCCATGTCAACCAGTGGTCTTGTCCATGCCTACAGAGAAGGCAGCCGGTATGTTGATGATCCGTTGCCATATTTTTGTTATGCATACAAACCCGAGACGTTAGTTTGTGGACCCGCCGCTCTGTGGGCTGGTGCCTTTCTTGTTAGGCAATTGGATAGGAGTCAATTTACCCTCTAGTGTTATCAGGGGATTAAGGAGTCAGGCCCTCCTATGTTACAGGAAAAGAAGTTCTCTGTTTGTGTAAACCATAATTAAGCAAAGCCGGAAACATAGTGAAGGACCTGGGTTAAGAGCAACTAGAGGAGAATAGGGCCTTATTTGGTTACCGGCCAAACAGTGTCTAAATCTATTTTTTTATTTTTTGAAATAAAAAAAGAACAGAAATCCGTTTAGTAATTTTTTTATTTATTTATGAGAACAAATTTGTTTCAAGAGATAGATTTGAAACATAATAATTTATAAAAAAAAAAAAAAAAAAAAATAGCTTCTTTGTTCGTAAACAACTCTACAATCAAATTAATTTTCTTTTAATTTCTCTTTTCTGTTTTCCTTTTCTTCTTCTTTTTTTTTTAAATATTTTTTTGTCCGGAAAAATTGTTTACTTAAGGAAAGCGCAAAGGAGCAGCTCACTTCTCGTGTCTTCTTGCTTCTTGCCACTCTGTCCCCCTCTGAGACTCTTGCTGCCCATGTCCCAGCAGCTCGCCGCCGTCAGATTGAGGTCCGTCGTTCGCTCTCTGCGCCGAGTCTCCACCTTCCAATCGGATTGCAACTCTTATCTTGTGTCGGCTAGATTGTGCGCATCCATCGGTCCTTGGGTTAGAGAGGAGCGTCGTGCTTTATAACTAGAGCGATGATTTCTCTTGGCTATGCGAAGAACTAGGATGGCTGCTCGATTGCCCAGGCTATTGCTTTTGCTGTTTTATGTCCGGTTTTTTATTCCCTCTTTTACGAAGCGGGAAATTTTGGTGCCTGGGGGGCATCAATGGGGGCAATGTAGGCTTGGCCTGTTTTCCCCCGAGGGAGACGGGGATGAGAATGTAATGCTTGCTATGAATGGCGTGCTAAGTGGCGACAGTAGTGATTATTTGCATGTGAGGCGGCAATAGGGATTTCGGACGTATAATACATTTTCAGGATGCAATTTGAAGACTTTCTCCTATATTAATATTTTTTTTTCCTTAATTTCGTCATTCAATTTCAGTCATATGATAATTTCTTAAATGACGAACTCCCGGCGCCCGAAATATTATAAATAGCACTTCATTATTCAAAATAAACATTGTCTTTTGAAATCATTTTCCAAGCATAACTTCCTCTGCATTAAAGCCCCGGATTTAACAATATATCGGCCAAAAGCATTAGCAATATTAAACATTAATTAGCTCATCAGTCACTCAACGATATCCTCATAGAAGAACTTCTTGAAATCCTCCATGTGCTCTATTTGCAAGCCCGCGGTCACCAGCAAGCCACCGGCTTCCTCAAGACTTGGAATAACCACACATTCGCCCCCGAATTCGTGGGTCGCAGGCGCCATGTGAATCTCTCTCCCCCACCCGAAGTCAAGGCCGTACACCATTAACGACAGCCAGCTGCTCACCCCGAGATTAGGGTTTCCGTAGAAAACCCCTTGAGTGCTTCCTAGGGCATCCAGCATCTGAAACCTGGTCAGGTCCGGTTGCCTCCGGATGTGCTCAATGGCCGACTTCACATGGTCGTGGGTCACTGCCTCAATGGCCTCTCGAATCTTGCTCGAGGTGCACCAGAGCGGGCTGGACACCAACTCGCCGGATGTGCCAGCAGCGACCGCGTTCAAGATCGCGTTGCCGAAGAATCCGGGCTTTAGGGGTGGCTGCAGGCGACTGCGGGCATCCACGTAGAAGTATAGCGAGGTCGCCTGCTCGGGTTTGTGTTTGCGCGCCTTGCACGTGCACCGCCATATGTGCGCGGCTATAATCTCAAATCGGGTGTAGGGGCGTGGGTGGTGGCTGGGTCGGTCCTTGTTCACAGCGTTCTTGAGGGTTTCAACTTGGTTTTCGTCAACCTTAGAAAGGCCATGGTGGTCTTCTTCTTGCGCTGTTCCAGGTTGTTAGTGTGGCCAATTAGCAATGGCGGGTCGTTGAACTCGGGGAGCTCCAAGTTCGGCGGCGACCGCAGTGTGCTGGATGGATCTTCTTCACCCGCCCATAAAACCTTGTTGAAAAAATAAAAAATTAAAAAAAAAAAAGTCATGCAAGTGATTACAATGACTGAAGTTATAGAATAAGAGGCTACGTGAACTTACATACAATATGCCAATTTCTTGGTTTTGGCATGGAAATGTGATGACTATAGAAAATGTTCATTACAAGCACTCACGCATGCTCTACGCGCTTGCGCAATTGCTTTTCTGAAGAACTTCAAGTATCAACTTTGTAAGTAGACGAAATCATCTTCTTAGTATTTATGTAGAAAGTGTCTGACTAATATGTAAAGCGGCGATAAAGATATCGAAAATTGATAAGGAAGATTCCAATTGAATTATTTAAAAATCCAAAAATCGAAAAAAAAATTGACAGTAAAAAACAATCTATTAGAATTATCCGATGGGGAAGCTCGGGAATAAAATTGCAAACGCAACTTGATGTAAAAACACATTTGAGAACATGTAAATTATACAAATTTACATTAGCACTGCTGGATAAACAGGCCATAACACGTTGCCATTTTTATCAAATGCAAATTAGGGGAGTAGTAAACAGGGCATAATAAAAATATGAAATGAGTTTAATAGTTCTCAGCCGAGCATGATATTTCTGCAAATTTAATGGCTTTGAAGAAATAGACACCTCCTTTGCTCGATGGCGGCAAAAGCAAAAACTCCATAAATAATGATAAAAAAAAAAAGAAGAAGCATTAGGAACCAAAAAAAGGTGGAGAAGGTGAAAGGAGACATAGAAATCACAAAATTTCAATTGCATAGATGTAAACTGTTCTCAAAAGGAGCTTCATTGTTGCTTGAAACCAAGAAAAGATTTGGATGCTCTAGTTATGGAAAGGAAAAACTCTTTAAATCAACAACTAACCTTTTTATCAAAGTACGGCTCAACATTAAGTGGCTCACCACGGGCAAGGCGGGCCCACTCATCAAGAAAATAAGTAGCACTCAGCCCATCAGTAACCACATGAGATATAGTGACACCCAAGGCGAGCCCACCATACTTGAACTTGGTGACTTGAACTAGCAATAGCGGGAGCTCATGGATTGGCATAGTGTAGTCCAAGCATGGCACAATCTGTTCGTACTCCGGACCTGGACAAAAATCGCCCAAGTCACTGAGCTCGGCTTCCGATTCGGCCTCGATTAGTGGGACGCCCATGGCATTGCAGTCAAGTCGAAGCCGTCCCCCATCGAGCCACCTGAGCCTTCCAGCGAGCGGATAGAACGGGACCAGCACGCGGCTCAATGAACCCCGGAGAGTGCTGAAGATGGCATCGGCCGGGTGGAGCCATTCTGGGGGCGGTTTGTAGAAGTAAGTGGTGGGCGTATGGGTGATGATGCCGATTTGGTCCAACTCCGAGAGTGGTAGGTGGCCACTCCACGTCTCTGTCTCAGGCTTTATGGTGTAAGTGCCTCGGTACGTCACACGCATGGACATTTCGTTGGATTGTTCTAGAGATGATTTTGCAAGTGTAGACAATTTGAGAGAGAGAGAGAGAGAGAGAGAGAGAGAGAGAGAGATATGGGATCTTGGAGACGTATCATGGTTTATAAAGAAAAAGGAAGGAAATGAAAGAAAGTCAAAAACTTGGAAGTTCCAGTGGATAAAGTCTCTGTTCTGTCTCCCAATGGCAATATATCCAGGTTACCATTTGAAGTGCTAACCCATATCCAGTCCATCTAAGTGATATACAATACCAAAAAGGACCTCAAATAAGAGGGTTGGTGACAATTAATGACATACTACTAGAAAAGATGTCTAAAGAGAGTTGTTGACAATTAATGAGGTACAATCTATGATATATTGCCAGAACTAATGGAAGGGGGAGTTCTCTCTCTTTCCCCTTCTTTTCTACTCTCTAGATCTAACCTTATTTGAATTGTTTCTCTATGACTCGATTTTGATGCTGCAATTAATTAATGAACATAAGGTCTATTTTTCCCCTTTCTTTTACGCTAATATTATTCATTTTCACTGGAAGCTCTACAAATTCCACTACCTACATTATATCAAAATGCCAATTTACAAGTTTTATACACACGTGCATTGCGGTGATTAAGGACACAATGGAAAGATGATATTGGAGTGAGATCTTTTCCACTAATAAAGCATAACGATTTTTTTCTTGGGACTTCATTCTTTTTTATTGCACTACAATGTTGAAAATATATCTCGATTTTGAATCCGAAAGGAAAAGTTTTCTAATTCAAGTAAGTTTCCTATTCTAAATAAGTTTCCTAGTTGGAGAAGGTTTCCTATTTTGAGTTCAATTTTTGTCTATGTATATGCAAGTCACTAATCTTTTCACTTATCGCATAAGTGGAAGCCAAGTATATAAAATCAAACCGATATTACAGGAATGGATGAATGCCATAGTGGAAACAAACATCATAATTTTCATTTCATACATTATTTATATACATGGGTGTTATCGTCAAGGCTACATCTACGAGGTCAAAAAGATATACCACTTCCATTGGCTATCAACATGGTCACTATAATAACTACGCCCACAACTGAAAACATCGCACATCACCCGCATGCACAGTCTTATCCCAAAAGTGCCAAGACTGTGCCCAAAAATGGATCCTAACAACATCTCAACTCCCTCCACTACTTCTCACTACTACCACCCTCATTGCCATTACTGTCTTACGGATACGGCAATGGACCTATAAGGAGTCCCCCAATCTTTACATATATAGCCACAAAACAATAAGGAATGCGACCAGCAGGCAAGCCTACGTCGTCTACCCATAACATGGCCATATATCTCATGAAGATTAGTGAAGGGAACGCTGCATTGGTAAACTCCAACTATCCCTCAAAATCTACATATGCTCCGTATCGGGATAAGGGGGTTGCAGGATCAGCGGTCATATCTAATGATCAAGTATGAGAACTTCTTTGAAAACTATTTGATAAGAGAAACCATTACTTACCGCTGTATCTGCTTCGACAAATTACAAGGAAAGTTATGCACACGATAACCCGAGAAACAACATCAAGGACTTACTCGGAGCTTCTTCATCAGAGGGGCAGCGACCTCATGGAATATCCACCACCATCAGAGGAAGCCCGGAGAGGCCACAATATGCAATCAGAGCCGACCCCCTGCTAATCCCCGAGACCACAGTTCGGCACACGTAGTATGCACACGCAGTGCAGGAGGGTACGAGGCAAGAAGGCGCCCTCATCCTCACTCATGACCATGCAATCTACACTTGGATTAGGGGAAAGCGAAACAAGGCAAAATGTCAGCAGATTGTCGGGTGCAAAGCAAATAGAACAATTGGTGGTGACTACTGCTATAAATGATCGCCAAAATTAAATAAAACTCATGGGGTGATCTGTGAACCGTGGAGTCTACAATGTAAGCATACTAGGAGAGATAATTGACCAAGCCTAATTACGAAGAGCGAGACAAAAAATTAATCACATTTACATGGTAAGCTAATTGGGGGCAATCGAGCTATCATGCTTTCCACTGAAACAATAGGATACGATCCGGCAAAGGGCATAAAAAATCTTGAGTTTTCCTTTGACCCCATTATTAAAAGTTGCATTTTTTGTTGAAAAACGAAACGATGGGACTAAGACGGGGACCTTGTATGAAGAATTCGACGAGGTTCAAACATTGGAAACTTGACAAAGAAGAAACAGGGGAAGCAGAGAAAGCTAAGAAAGAGAAAATGGTACCTACGAGGCCGGTCAGAGCGGTTGCTGATCCGGGTGACGGCGGGTCTGATCTCAGACCGAAGTCAACCCGGACTATAAGATCAAGAAAATGCATAAGCCGTAAAATACAAAAAGGCGGATTCTTGCGCGAACGAACAGTACCAGCTCTCTCTCTCTCTCTCCTCTCCACTCGACCCGGAAAGCCACCTCCCAACTCGGCACGCACGAGCGAGAGCGGGAAGCTGCCGATGACGGCGAACGAGAGGGTTGCCGTTCAAGCTTCCCATTCTCGTCGTCTCAAGAAACGCAAGCGAGGTACTCCTGTTCATTTTCCTTGCTTACCTTGCTCGCTTATCAATTTCTGCTGATCTCCTTTTCAGCTTTTCCTTGTGTTACTCAGTTGATCGAGCAGAAAACGTCGAAAATGCTCTCTTTTGTGATACCCACATGATCTGACCGACTCGAATTGCTAGTTGCTACGGGCTAAACCCTCAAAGCAATGGCCTTTTTTTTCTCTCATGGGGTGACCCCAGGAAAAGCAAATGTCCTCTTATTGTTCTGTCGCTCGCTGTCCCGACTTTTGTTGATATAATCCATCTGGGTTGAGATCAATTTATTGCATGTTCTTTCAGTTAAGTTGAAGCGAAGCAGAGGAAAGCGTGGGGATTGTGCCATTATCAGTCCTCTAGTCAAGAAGTACTGGTTGCAAAGATATCACCTGTTCTCGAGGTATGATGAAGGTGTCGAATTGGATGAGGAAGGGTGGTATTCCGTCACTCCTGAGGAGATTGCTATCCGACATGCAGAGAGATGTCGTGGAAAAACTGTGATTGATTGCTTTGCTGGTGTTGGGGGCAATGCCATTCAGTTTGCTATACTGTAAGTTCTTCGTTCACTGCTTCGCTGCACACTCTTTATACTACTTCTGGAATGCGATTGTGCAGAATGTTTTGGTGGTAAAGTTGAAAGAATTACATACATGCCTTCATTAAAAGCTTAGGAATTCTCAATGGGAGTTTCAGTTTTCTTGATAATGGTTAGATGCTTGAGATGCTTATATAACAGCCCTTTCTTGAATGTCTGTTGAGAAAGTTCATGATATTTTGACTTTGAAAACTGATTAGTTTATCTCATTAGTGGGAGTATTCTTAGATTTATGAATTGAGATTGCCTTTACTTGCTGCAGATGTCACCATGTTATTGCAATCGATATTGATCCTCAAAAAATTGCATTGGCTCTTCATAATGCCAAAGTGTATGGGGTAGAAGACCGTATTGATTTTGTTATTGGGGACTTCTTCCAACTCGCTCCATCACTGAAGGTAGTGATATAATATACAAGAGATGCTACTTCATTCTAATCATGCTCAGTTTTTCATGTTGCAAAGGTAGTTGAGGCAGTCTGATTTTATTGTGCTGCTTACATGCCATATGTAGTTAGAATAAGCTTTGCAGTTCAATTGTCACATTTTTTGAGTTGGAGACACTTATATGGTATTAATAATGGTTATGCAATATAAGAAGAATAGAGCAAGTAATGCTAACCATTTGGCAGGTGGCTTCTGGCAATGATTTGATGCTTCAGATTGAGCCTTGCTTTTGTTTTATGAATGCATCGTATGATGCTTGGTAGGTCCCTTTAATGACTGTCCTCCAATATCGCTTTGCAATCACATGTCTGGCATAATTATTCGGTTAAAATTCTTTCTTTGTGCTCAAGGTACAAGTGTGTTGCCTGGGTTCTCATCTTTTGGGGTCAACAATTTATGCTGCATTTTGCTCAATTATAAGTAAAATGCCCCTTGATTTTGTTTCGTCAGGGTGATGTTGTTTACCTTTCACCTCCATGGGGTGGCCCATCATACAAAATGATTCAGCAATTTAATCTTGATCTGCTCAAGCCAAAAGATGGGTATGCAGAATCTCTTCATGCACATTCTTGTTCATGTCTAAGTGAAAGGCCTTTTCAGATAATGATGAAGTTACTGGTTGTGTGTAAATTATTATACTAGAGGAGTAAAAGTACCTAGATCAATTTTTAACTGAAAATAATACAAACAGTAATACAAAATTTTCTCTTTCTTTATCTAAACAAAGAGGAGTTCTGTTCTGTGGTAGTGTCATAGGTCTGGTATGAATAACCGAAAGGAAAAGGAGGTCAAACTATATTTCCTCTTAACTAATTTTACCAATGCATTCTTTCCATATCAATAGTTATCTCATGTGTGCACGGTCTGAGTGTTATCACAAAACTCAATCAAGATGAATATGGTCTGTAGGCTGTACGATTCTATAGTACTGTTGTCACCTAATTCTGAGACTTCCATTGTTGTGGCTAGGCAAAAAATTATCACCATTTTTTTCCAGGAAAAAAAAAAAGTATCTAATATCCATCTAATGACAGCTATTCAGTATTTCAAGCTGCTCAGAGGATAACACCGGAAAAGAAAAAATGTATCTAATAACCATCTAATGACAGCTATTCAGTATTTCAAGCTGCTCAGAGGATAACACCAAATGTTGTCATGTTTCTTCCCCGCAACATGGACTTAAGCCAAGTGGAAGAGCTCTCTTGGCTTTCTTCTCCTCCTTTACACGTTGAGGTACTGCCTTGTTAGATTATAACCCTTTTTGATGGACTTGATTTGTCTTCCCTGCATAACATGATAGGAGAGATCTGCAGATTGAAGAAAATTATGTGGATGGCAATTTCAAGGGCATAACTGCTTACTTCAGCAATGTTGCATGGAGGGAGGCCTGACCATCATGCTCTCCCAGGCCGTTGCATGGCTAACTCATTAAACTGGATCAACTAGTAATTTTTTTTTTAACCGGAGCATAGCATTTCGGTGCCATGAGGCTGATGTTCAGAGAATTTTCTCAGCAGTTCATGACCAAGTAGAATTTGATATGCCTGGCCAAGAATAGATTTTTCCTGGATGGTCATTCTTGTAGGGATTGTTTTTAGAGTCTTGGCATTTGAAAGCTTTTCTGGTGAGACAAAATTACCTCGATTGGCATTCTCAAAAGGGTTTGGCTTTGGACAAGGTGGTGAGAAATTGCTGAATGCCGACCGGTGGTAGATGAAAAAGCTATCACGCCATGTTTAGCAGGAACGATGGTGACTGAAGAAGAAAAGATAACTGTGTACGGTGGCTGGTATTCATACTGCTAGTCAAAATATGTGCGGGTTGATGCCATTTGATTGACTTCGGTGACTTGTCCTTATGCAAGGGGGAAAGGATGTAAACAATTCATAGTCTACTGATATAAAAACATGTTCATTTGTAAAAACGGTTGACTGCCTGTGATCTACAGGAGTATTTCAACATGATAAATCAATTATTTCGCTAGCATGTAATTGACAAATGAACGTTGGTGCTCGTAAGATCAAAACATTATTCCTAGTATAGTACAAAATTCATGGTAAATTAGTTATTTGGTTCATAAGTCATAATCGTGAACTGAAATTACTAGTAAATTACCTATCCAATCCACTCACTAATAGGGTGATCACTTATAAAATTCAAGATAATCAGTAATCTACTATCAGGGGGTTTCGACAATAGGAAAATATTATTATTCTATTGGTAATTAATTAATAGTTGACCATACTGATAAATTATGGATTAACTTTGAAGTATTAATTGAATTTTAAATCTATGATCGATTATTCAAGTTTAGTGAATCCGTTTTCGGCAAATGGAGAAGCGATGATTATTCAAGACAGACAGGCAGAATTTCGCGTACAAGTACTTTTTCACATTTTAGATGCCTAGTAAAAAACCTACTTGAAAGCATGACCAAGGCAATGATTGCACCCAAGACACTTTTTTTCTCCCAGAAGACATCCTCAGCCGTGTCTGATTTGACTCCCTCCAGAACCCGAATCAATACTCAGCCGAGATCACACGCCGGGCCATATTCGATCTCTCTTCTCACTCACTTGCATCTGACATCGAGACGCTGAAAGAGAGCGGTTTGAGTGGCGAAACTGGGATACTGAAACATGGCGGAAGCTTCGGCTCACTCTGGAATTGAGTATTTTGACGTCCTCACCAGGACCGGTGAAAAAACCGGCATTTGCAAACCCAGGCACGCGCCTCTCCCTCTCGTCGTCCAACCCTTTTTAGTTCTTTGTTTGCGGCCTTGAAAATTGAATGAAAAGAAAGAACTTGATATGAGGAAACGCGGATATCATTTTCTTCCGTTCAATCATGGGTTCTTGATGATGCGATTCTTTTTGAATGCTGATGGGTTCACTTGTTGGGTCGGCTGGAAAACGGGAGCGATGCGAAAAGTACTCAGCTTTGAGTGTATCCCGAGTCCTGACAAAGCGTAGCTTGTGTCTAGTCTTAATAGCATGGATGGTCAAACTGTGCTGTTTTTTTCCTCATCATAGAACTGCTTTATGTTGGACGATCAAGCTGGTAATTGAACTGCTAGAATTAAGTTCGTTCTACGCCTGTCTCTACCAACTTTACGTATTCAAATCGTTTTACCAGTTTATAGCTTTACTGTCCGGTACCCTTTTCTTTAACTGGAAGCAATATCTTTCATATTAATCTGCATTGTTTGCTCATAAACATCAAGACATCTATTCAAGAACTTCTTTTTTCCCTCTTCAAACATATTTATTAACTAGTCTTTGACCCTTTTCCTTATTTGCAAACTGTTGCTGTTATCTTGTGCAGGGGTGATGTGCACCGCGATGGGGATTACCATCGAGCAGTTCATGTGTGGATATATTCAGAGAGTACACAGGAACTTCTCCTCCAGAAGCGTGCTGACTGCAAGGACTCATGGCCAGGCCAATGGGATATTTCGAGTGCTGGCCATATATCTGCTGGCGATTCCTCGCTTGTGACAGCCCAGTTAACAATCTCAATCCTTAAATAATGCTTGATTCTCTGCTTCTAGGTTCAGAGTAATTCTATGCTCTGCAGGAACTCCTATTAGGGTTTTCATCTTTGTGGCATCTACACTAAGATTTGGGCTTTATATTTTGCTGTGGTTCAAGTTTTATACATGACTTATAGTAAGTTGTGTTTTGTTGTTACCTGGGTCATTTTCTAATGGCAATGCTTCCCACAGTACTGTTACCTATAAAGAAGTAAGGCAATTTTTTGTTATCTTGCTATCACAGATTACCTTGGGAGAAAGTTAGTTAGCCTAAAAACCACCAGTTTGATCTATATTTTATAAAGTTCTTGAGATCATGTTTTTTCTACTGGCAACAATTTTGATAGAGCTGCTCTTGATGTGGATTCCCACCATTGCAAGTTTTCACCTCAATTTGTGTACATATTCATAATTTTCATTCATTAGCATTTTTTGCTAAGACTATTTGCAGTTTCTGTTCATCTCGCCACTATAGATCTAATTTGGCTATTAGCTAGTTGCAATTTTAAAATATGCATGATTTCTCTTCTTATCCTGATGCCCAAGCAACGTGATCTGTCTTCGAGTCTGAAAGTGCAGTTCTAGACCCACTGAGCTCGTAATTCTGACTTTGACCGGCAGAAAAGGAAAGAATAAGAGGATGGACCTTGGCCAAGGCCTTTATGACCCTGAAAGCTTTAATTATATACAAACCATGTCTTAGAAATATAATAAGAATTCACGAGGTAGAGTACTTTCTTCCTTCAATAAAGCAATAATCCCAATTGGTGGAAAGAAGATGCTTTAAATATAATTGTAAAAATTGATTTTAGAGAGCTGGCTTATGATTGTTTATGAAGGCTCCTGTGTGTTGTGGACCTGTTTGTGAAGAAACTTTTTACAATAATATTAAAATCTAGAACAGAAACTAAATACACAGAGAAATTCATGCCATTTCCTTTACATTTACTGAATTTATATGTTCCTGACTTGATGTTTTATGGTTATTTAAAGTACATGCTTGCTCTGGCCACCAAAAAAAAGAATTACCTGCTTGCTCAATCATGCTTATTCTGAGATAAACTTTGTATGCCTCAGGAGGGAACTTCAGGAGGAGCTAGGGATAGTCCTTCCAAAAGATGCGTTTGAGTTGCTATTTATTTTTCTTCAAGAGTGGTTAGTGACCCTTACCTCCATTTCTGCAACTGTTTCCCTCCCTTCCGAAGATGCATCAACCAGGCTAGACATTTTCAAGATTCTGTATTCATTCTTCTTCATATCAATGGATTGAAGCATTTTCTCATGTTTCAAGTTATTAACTGTAGCACTGGTACCCACAGAACCTTGTGTGTAATATATGGGTTACTTGGTTTTGACTTGTGCATGTCATGTAATGGAAGTTCCAAGATAGGGTATCACGTCGTTTTAAGTTTTAGACTTTATTTGAAAAAGACACAATTAATACTTCCACAACCTCTCTTAAGTGCTTTATTGGCTAGTCATTTGATGTGTTTTTGCTTGCAGCACAGTTGCTCTAATGCTTTTGGCCGTCACACTCCGTCTTACTCCATTTTTCCATTCTTTACTTGTACAAGATCTTGCTTCTGGAATTTGGTCAATTGAAATTTAATATCCTTATGTTGAGATTTTATAAAACCACATTTGAACTAAAAATTAGCGAAATTTAAGTTTTCATTACCTAGAATGAAGAAATCTGTTTACATAGTATGAGAAGCATCGGATCCAGAAGTTGCATCATCAACTACTGAATAAGTAGAAGGCATCTTATCTACTACTGAGCACCGTGCATTTATATGACATCTTCATGAGGTTATATTAAGACAAAGTGTGAAAAGTCAGTTTTCTCCAAATCTTCAATAACAAATGATTTTAGAGGTTTTGGCCAGCTTTAATATTTCTTTCATTCTTTTTAATTTGCTTACAGGACGTTCAGGGTATTCTTAATTCATTGACTTCTTACGTTGCTTTCCCATGCAGTGTGACAAATGATGGTGATTTCATCAATAATGAATTTAATGATGTCTATCTGGTGACCACTCTTGATCCAATTCCATTGGAGGCTTTTACGCTGCAGGTACCATGCTCTTGTCTAAAGTGAGGTTTGTACTTGCCCACTCAGAAGATGGTCTTCCTTGAAGTGGTGTTTATGTATAAATTGGAGGATCATTAAGATAAAAGCATGTATGAACGGTAATCAATATGCATCTAGGTAGATATGCGCATGAACATTGGCATGGAAATTTACAAATATAGATGGGAACATATTCTTTGCCAATTTGTTATTTGTTAGAATGTTTAGTTGTTCAGGGTTATTCAGTTTGATGGAGAACTTAATGGAGAACGGCAAATTTATTTATCGCAAAACAGAGCTTCACATTGAAATGATTACCGGCATCTCCAGGATTTTGCTCTTTCATATTAATATCTTCTTTTAATTCGAGTACTTGTCTACTGTAAGTTCACAACATATATCTTTTTAGGTTTTGTTAACAAGTGCCCCTGGGACACTTTATATCTGTGCTTGATAAGGAAATGTTTTCATTTCTAATGCACTGCTTACCTGTAACATGAAAATGTAAATGCATTGACATTTTCTTCTAATTTGAGATGTTTTGCAAGTGCCCTTATCAACCTTCTTATTGTCTACTATAAAAGAGGTTTTCAACAACTATACCATCTGAGATCTTTTTGTTGCATAGGAAAGTGAAGTATCTGCTGTTAAATACTTATCTTATGATGAGTATAGAAGTTTTCTTGCTAAAGAAGATCCTGAGTATGTCCCATATGACATGAATGGGCAGTACAGGCAACTATTTGACATAATTACACAAAGGTAAGCTTCGGAATAGATGCTTGCTATGAGAAAGCCTAATGAACGTTCGTTATTTCATTTGGAGAAGTTTTAGCTTAGGCTAGATATCCTATCATTTAGTTTATTGACATTAATTTTCAACTTGAGAAGTAATTGAAAGAATGTTGGGTAATTTATTCCTTATGGGCATTTGCAATGTTTTACACCACTTGCATAATCTATTTTATCTAAATTTATTAAAGGTACAACCAGAAGGCCATTGACCGCAGCTTGGCTCTACAAAAGAAAATTCATCGCTATGCTTCTGTTACCCTCAAGGCAGAGGTTGTAATTCCTTTGGTGGAATTTATGTAGATCTCTTTTCTCATATCTGTCATAACTTGTGGCAGCTAGTCTTGGATGAGTATGATTCTCAAGTCATTTATTTTTTTAACCGAAGGGGATAAAGAACCATAGAAGCTGCTTGCAATTCTTTTGATATTTTTATTACTCTAACTCATTGCGCTAATTGTCGACATAATTGCTATTTGATGTGAGTTCATTTTGTCCTTGCTTATTGCCCATGATTAGGACTTGTTTTTAGCTCTGTTGTCCAACCACATTCATTAGGAAGGACTAAATACATGCCACCTCAATCCCAGTATAAGATGACTGTAGTAATCCTAGGTTTTAAACAAGGAGGCTCATTTTCTACTTCTCCAAGAGAATTTTAAAATTTATATAAAAAAAAAAAAAAAAAAAAGTGCAATGTGTAATGTGCAGTGGTCTCGGTGACTTTTTCTTCATATGTATGTATCTTATATGTGGAAAAATCTTGTGAGGATCAGTTCAGTCTTGGTTACGTGATGTCAGCCAAAAAGGCCTTTGCACTAGCTTGCTCAAAAGTATTAGTGGAATACTTGAAGGTTCTTTTTTACAATTTTTTTTCTTGCATGCACAAGAAACAACATTCATCTCTTTATCTACAAAAAAAGAAACGATATTCACCTTTTCATTTCACTCTCACACTTTCTTGTGCAGCTTTCAGGGCTTTCAAATGGAGAAAGGGAAGCCCTGCTTTTGGTAATTGAGGCTGCAAAAGTTATTGATGAGATCTTCTACCGACAGGTTGGTAAAACTGGACATGCATATCCACAATTATTTCTAAATTGATACTGAACTTTCTTAAGTGAAGCATACTTTACCTCTACTTTTGATTGGTATATGTTAAGATATGGTGCGTGTGTGCTACCTATCTATTGGCAATTCTTCACCTTAAAATGAACCCTTGGACTGAAGGAACTAGCCTATCTTGAGTCAAGTACTGGTATCATTTTTGTATTCAGTCAATTACAACATCAAATGGTGGTCCAGTAGTCGCAGAATGAGAAAGATAGTGTTAGATAGGATGTTCAATGGCATGAGATGATCCATATAGTTGATGCAGCTATGGGGGGTAAAGCTTTGTTGTTTTTATCATTAAAAAAATTTGATGTGGTCGTAATTTAGTAGCTTATCTACTGAGACTGGCGAAAGGATATTCTATAATCAAATGCTTTGAATATAGTCCTTATTGTCAGGCTGTGAATGATTCTGCATATTTTTTACTGCTTTCATAAATCATTACATGCCTTGTTCGTTTCTTAAAAAGCAGGGTCGGTGTTCGCTTAATGAAGATAGCACTAGGATCATGAAGATACTAACCATTCTTTTCTTCTAGTCAAACTTATTGTCGTAGACAGATGTACTAATTCCTGAATTATAAGAGGGTTGAGAATCCTTCTATACTACAGCTTAAGCAGCTTTCTGCTTGATTTGATTTTGGTGGGTAACTTTTTGTTTATTATTTTAGGTATGGTACAACAATCCAGCTCTGAGAGATTGGTTGGAGGAGCATGCTGCTTCGTCAGAGCTGGACAAGCTTAAATGGATATACTATTCAATAAATAAAAGTCCATGGTAACCAAGATGGAAAGCTCTGACTTGACATGTCTCTCATTTCTTTTATTCATGTCTCTCTTCTTTCTTAGTTGGTTAGCAAAAATGGCACTCTCATACGTGTGTGCAAAATTTGACAAGGAAAGAGATGGTGTGATTTCAGTTATTTTAGGAAATCCATTGAAATGTTAGTTGGGTGTAAAAGTTAATTAAATCTAGAGTTCGTGAGAGACTTATGAAATAAAATAATAGTTTGTCAACCCTTTTAAATTATTATTTTGCCCATTTTTCAGTAATATACAGCTTTCGTTCATTTTATCTTTCATGGAATTTTTGGGTGAAAGTTTGAGATGGAAAGTTGCCTTTGGGTTTCTTTGATAATATAGAGACATAAGAAACAGTCAAGATTAGTGATCAGCTGAGAGACAATCATCCAGTACAGGCAACATACTCACTTGATTTATTGAAACTCTCATTAGAAGACCTTATATAGTATTTGTGTTGGTTTTAAAAAAGGTTATCGCCACGGATAATTTCCTTCAGTGGAAGTTTCAGAGTGCTGGGGGACTGACATTATGTTAATTGCATCCTTTTAACACTTCCATTTGATTTTGCATAGGGGGTCACCTTTTTAAATTCTTATGTCCTTTATGACATCTAGAATTGTCAAAGAATGATAGTTTTTATCTGTCCACAGGTCTTGCCTTGATGAGAATGAGGCATTTTTGACAACTGCAGATTCAGCTGTTAAGTTGCTCTCCAAACCCGCAAAGCAAGTAAATGGGTGGAAGGGTATAGAATATAAGGCTGCATTTCCCATGCAAAAACCACCCGGTGCAAACTTTTATCCTCCTGACATGGACAAAGAGGTATCTCTTTTAATTGATCCAAATTCA
The DNA here is from genome assembly GCA_017140595.1 of Eucalyptus curtisii. Classification (NCBI taxonomy): domain Eukaryota; kingdom Viridiplantae; phylum Streptophyta; class Magnoliopsida; order Myrtales; family Myrtaceae; genus Eucalyptus; species Eucalyptus curtisii. Next base: position 38,892,915 of record CM029503.1, on the reverse strand, counting down.
AGAATGACCCGTGCCAACTAACATCCATTGAAGAGAGGATTTGTAATCATTGAAGCTGTCTTTTCCCTATATATCTGCTAGAAAGTTATTTTAACTGCTTGTGTGGAATCAGGAATTTGATTTATGGAAGAGTAGCTTATCAAAAGATGAACAAGCGGAGGCAACTGGCTTTTTCAACGTCATTAAGAGGAAAAGTCAATCTAGTTTGGACGGAGCCTCATCTATAGCTTCTGATGAAAGTAATAATAATACAGTCAAACCGGTTCATGACCTTTTTATTGTCCCCTATTCACAAGAGTACAGCGCTTTGCTTACAAAAGCTGCTGAACTGCTGCATAAAGCTGGAAATTCAACTAGCTCCCCAAGGTATTGTTGGTTGAAGTATTACCAGTAACAAATCATTGGGTCATCCTATATACATGAACATGCCGATACTGGCTTAGTTGTTCATAAACACCTGTACTTTCTTGCTTTTTGTAGCTTGAAGAGACTATTGCAAAGCAAGGCTGAAGCCTTTTTGTCCAATGACTATTATAACTCAGACATTGCCTGGATGGAGTTGGTTAGTTTATATTGCCTTTTGTTTCATCTTTAATGTCATAATTCTCATTGTGAATAGACATGTTACTTCTGAGATTGAAATTCTGCAGTGGCTGGCTGTAGTATATCTACAATGGGAGAGAGGACCTAGCAAGTGTAAGATGTAGCTCTGGCTTGATAAGTATTCTGACGGCATTTTATCATACCTATGAGCTTTATCTACCGGAGGAAAAGAGAGTCCTCTGTCAGTCTCCATCTATTAGGAAGTACAGAGTTCACCTTTAGGTATCTGGAGCAGATAATGTAGAAGCTTGACTAAGAGAGATTAAGGTTGCCGAGACTGGTTGCCTCCACATTTAGGATTAGGGTGATAATTTGATAAATTTGAGAAAGTGTTTTGGGTGGAATTCTGAGATAATATTCCTTCTTGTAGTCATTGAGTAAAAATTTCACCAGCTGAATAAGATGAGCTTCCTTCCACTGGTTGCAAATGGTGCTGCTGTGACCTTTTCCTCTAAAATAAAAGATTTATGATGAGGGACTCTCTTTAACAAACACTCTCTTAAGAATGGTGTCAGTTTACTTCTAACCATATCCCATTCTCAGACCTCTTTAGTGCAAACCATTGATGATTTTGTCACTTCTCCTGTTGGTGTTGAGAAGTGAATGCTTTGGAGAACACTTTTACGGTCTGTAGCTGGTTATGTTCTCGGTAGTTTAATGCTGCAATATTCTGTTGATAATGAAGGTCACTGGCCTAGTTATTTTACTGATTTTTTACCCAGCTGGAGAATTGGTATCAAGCCAGGTTTTGGCCTGCATGGACGATCAGAAAAAATGGTCATTTGTTCAATTTTTAGTGGCAATAATTTGTGAAGTTGGGTATCTCATGATCTAGAATTGCTGGGAAAGAATGAAGATGCTTTTCTTTTAAAATCAAGTTCTGGAAGTATTCCTACATTACTAATGTATTGATCCTCTCACTTTTCCCTAACTTGAAGGACTCTAAGTTGGATGTGACTATCGGTCCTTATGAGACTTATGAAGATACGCTATTTGGCTACAAGGTATTATTCACCCAGAATTTTCATCCATGCATTGTGGGTTCGTCATGCGTGTATGTCATAGAGCCTACTTGTGATTGACTCTCATATCGATTGTTTAACCTATAACAGTTTTGGATACTGACCTCGGAAGAAGACTGTTTAATTGCATTAGCAGTCTAAAACTAGGAACAGCAATGAATGAGGTGGTTGTCTTCAGAGATGAATAGTAGACGATGACATATATTCATATCATTGATAGGTATCAGTATATAATTCTGAACAAAGAAGAACATGATCTTCTGATTTTTATCCTTCTACAAGGCTGACAAGGAAAAAACATCTTTTGCTATAATTACATGAGAAAATCTGGGAAACCACTGCAATTGACCTCAGAAGCATACAATCACCAGACTGGTTGGAACCTTTGTAAATGATGCCTGCGGAGCCTGGACTCCTGAAGTCCGGTCTTTACCTATCATTTACAGATTTTAAGTTGATGTAGCTGATAAAATTGTTGAAATTCCTTCATTGGACAGTGCCAGACTTCCATTACAAATCTATGTGCATAACATTCACATTGATATCTCAAAACTTTATGAAGTTCTGATAAAGTTGTGTCCCTCTCTCTTCCTTGAAGTTCTGATCTTGCTACTCATGCATCGTAGTAACTCCACTGGTCCTGTTATTTTATTCCTCATTAGCCTTTAGATATGTCCTGATCGCATGCACTCAATGGACCTTCACAGAAAAAAGGTACTTCCATGATTGAAATGTTCAAGATGAAAGAATATTTGAGGTGACTGCGAGCAAATGGTGCAAAATAATATGTGAGAGAGAGAAGTATGGAAAGGGAAGCAAAAGTTATGATGTTACTGGTGATTTGTTTTTGACTGACTATATGTTTCTTATTTATTTATTTTTTTCTCTATGTATCTGTCCTCAATCTAATAGACCAGTTATCAAAGCAAGAGATGAATTATTTTTAAGTAGGAAAGGGAGAAAATGTGCAAAAAATGAGTACCCACTTTTGTCTTTATAGTATGGAGTACCATATGCTTCGATGTTGATATGCCTCGTGATAATGCTTGAATGCACTGTAGGTGCAACTCAATGCCCTTTAACATGTCCATGGTCTTGTACTAATATTTTTCTCTACGTCTTTGGCAATGCTACTATCAATTCATAATTTGCATTAGGCGACATTTGAAGCATTTATTGGTATTCGTGATGACAAGGCGACTGCTCAATTAAAACTCTTCGGAGATAATCTTCAGGTACCTTTGTCAAATCATCTTCCACAGAGACTCAACAAATATAGTCCAACTTTACTGATGTAGGATACTTTCTTATCTTTTGTAACATCGCACTAGGTATTGGAACAAAATCTCCCTCTGGACAGTGTATACAAATCACAAGATGTGATTGCTGCACCAATACGTGTCATTCAGCTTGTTTACAATGCAGGGGTGAGTTTTTGGTTATTCAGCAGAATGTGAATCATTACGATTGCCTGTGGACTTCTTTCATATAATGGTCTTAAATTCCGGTTAATGAACACCTCTTTCTGGAGTAAGATTGTGGACACATATCTTCCTTAGCCAGTTCAATAGGAACAATTTTCTACTCATCGTTTGACAGTTTGACTAATAGTTATGCTATCTTGGACACCCTGATGCTTTCATTTTCTGAAAAGTAATTGATGGATTGATATCCAGGATGTCAAAGGCCCTCAAACTGTTGCTTTTAATTTACCAAATGATGAGCGTATCGTGAAGGATCGAGGAACATCAATGGTCATCCTCAAGAATGTTTCAGAAGCAAAGTACAACTTCCTTGCCATCTTTATGATTGTTGTATTTCCTTTAGATTACAGCATAATGTCTGCATCTGATTTTCTACACCCTGAAATCGCTTCTTATGCTTCTCAACTCTCTTCTTATTAAAACCAGGTTCAAGCATATTCTCCAGCCCATAGCGGCCGCATGCATTTCAAGGGAACAATGTGGGCTAGTAGATTTCGATTCTTTCTTTACTCACACGATTTGCCATGAGTGCTGCCATGGAATTGGCCCCCATACCATAACTCTACCAAATGGTCAGAAGTCTACAGTGAGACTAGTTAGTCCCCTCAACTTTACCTTGTCATACTTTTTTTTCCCGTTCTCACTGTTGTTATCATAATCTCGTGGTTTACTAGAATTTTAAATAGCAATTTGTGTTTTTTGTCTAACACATGTTGAAAGACAATGAAGATTGTGTTTTTGATGCTAACACATTGCAATAGACGGTGAAGAGAATCCCATTATAAGGTCCAGCACGGCAGCTCCAAAATGCCTGTTGTTCACAATGTACACCCATAAAAGTGGAAGTATAGACTTAAAGAGCTACTTTCTCATATCTGTTTTGCCAATAAATCTCGAAACTCATATGATTCCATGTCTGTATATACCGTGTCTGTCGTCCAGAAACCATCACTTGATTTGCTTGATAATAAAGGAACTAGTACTCAGATACTGACCAATGTCGAAAATATTGCTCGTTTTGAGAAAAGTTACCCCATGGGATACTATTGCATGCTTATCGACATGGGAGTGTAGACAGACCCTTCCATGTACGAACTTAATGTAAGAATTCCAGTATTATTCTCTCTTGGCTTCAGTGACATTCTTCAATCTACCAATTCAGGAGCTTCAAGAACTTCACTCAGCTTTGGAAGAAGCAAAAGCTGATATAGTTGGTCTTTGGGCGCTAAAGTTTCTCATTGACCAGGTAATGATGTTTTAGGTTCTGGAAATATCTAAAATAAGGCTGATATTCTTACTCTTGCATGATTTGCAATGGCATTCAGGACTTGCTTCCAAAGGCTTTGGTTAAGTCAATGTATGTCTCTTTTTTAGCTGGATGCTTTCGCTCGGTTCGTTTTGGCTTAGAGGAAGCTCATGGGTAAGCTAGCTATACATGGATCCTTGTCCCATCATATGGACAATTCCCACTGAGCTGTTTTTGGTCCTGTTATATTACCAGGAAAGGTCAGGCGTTGCAGTTCAACTGGTTATTTGAGAAAGGAGCATTCGTGTTGCATCATGATGAAACATTCAGCGTTGATTTTACAAAGGTACTACAGTGGGCATTCCCCACGTCCTTAGTGTCATTTTCTGTTTAGAATAACCAATTGATTGCCATAAACCCTTTGTAAGGTTGAAGGTGCCGTAGAAAGCTTGAGCCGGGAGATACTCACCATACAAGCAAAAGGTGACAAGCCGGCTGCAAGGTCCCTCATCAATAGATATTGCAAAATGACAGATCCACTCAAATCTGCCTTGCAGAGACTAGAAAACATTCAGGTAGTATTCTATAACTTTTGCATCTACGAACTCTGTCATACTTTTCCTTGGGTTTAATACGGACATCCTAAGATGTTAAAGAGCAGCACTAGATCAGCCAAATAAAGAGAGAGACACCCTGTACCGAACGGTCCACCATTCTATGAGTTGAGAGTATTTTTCAGTGTGCTGGTGTATTTCTCACATGTCTTTGCCTAATGGTTTCAGGTCCCAGTGGACATTGCTCCCATATTTTCGATAGCTGATTTGGTGTCGGAGTGAAAGGAAAGGAGTACTCCGTGCTCAGCTTGTCTTGGCAGCTGTTGTGGCGTTCTATATTAATTCATGAGAATCAGGCTTTGTTCCCCACAAGAATGAAGAAATAACTGGAAGTCCTTCCAAATGACATTATGGCGTCTTCCGTCAGTTATAATTGGCAAAACTCTTCATGCTTAATACAGTGATTCATGATAAGTATAGGAGAGGGAATGTCTTTACATTACATGTTCTGTTAGAATGATAATTTCCTAATCACATAAATATTAAAAAAAAAAAAAAAAAAAAAAAAAAAAAAAAAAAAACACCGAGGCAATGCACTAGAATGATAAATGATATGGTGTCTTTTCGAAGGATTTCATTATTGAGTTTTTTAAGCACTAGTCGAGCAGTCAATCAAGAAAATTTTCCAGCTTCATGAATTGTCCTGTGTCATACATGATCATTTCTTTGAAAAGTGAATTATTTGATATTAAGTATGCTTAACAAGTACCCGAAGGTACCGTCACGACCTATTTGAGAATACTTAATAAGTAAATGTTAAACAAATACGGTGCAGACATAGGTCTTTGATTGAGCCTATCATGAAATGAACTATTAATGTCGCCTAGAAGTACTAACTCTATATTGCCCAAAGGAATTTAACAAGTACGAGATGTAAAATTTGTTTTTTCCTAATAGTCATGGATAAAATGACTATACAAACGAATACAAACTTCCAATAGTTCATTCCTTGGGAAAAGTACAAAAAAAGTTCTAAACCCATTCATTTATACCAATTCAATCATAAACTTTTCAATTAGACCAATTTAGTCATAAACCTTTTAATATTTGTACCAATTCAGTCCATCCGGCCAATTTTGGCTAGTCAGCGCTGATGTGGACGTCGACCGGATCTTGACGTGGCAATTTTTATGATTTTTTTTCTTTTTTTAATTATTTTTTAATTTTTCTTTTTCTTTTTTTTTTGCCCTTTTCCTTCTTGTCCGACAGTGGCCGCGAAGCCCTCGCCTACCACCGGCGAGGGTCGCGGCCCTCACTCGACCTCTCCCAGGGCCGCCGGCGGGCGAGGCCGAGTGAGGGCCGCGACCCTCGCCAATGGCTGGCAAGGGCTTTGCGGCCCTCGCCTCCGCCTAGCAATGGCCGCCATGGCCTTGCCAGCCGCGGGCGAGGCCGCCTTCACTCGCGGTAAGGCCAGGGCAAGGCTGGCCTTGCCCAGATCCGGCAAAGCCGCTTCGCCGGCGACTGGCGAGGCCGCCTTCGCCCGTGGCAAGGCCAGGGCGAGGCTCGCCTCACCCGGTTCAGCGGCGAAGCCACCGGCGGCGGGCGGCGAGGCCGCCTTTCGCCCTCGGCAAGGCCGGGCGAGGCTAGCCTCGGCCAACCGGTGAAGCCGCCCGCCGGCGGCCCCGGGAGAGGCTGGGCTAGGGTCGCGACCCTCGCGCCGGCGGCGGCGTAGGGCTTCGCGGCCACCGCCTAAAAGAAGGAAAAAGCAAAAAAAATTAAAATAATTAAAATAAAAAATAATAAAAAATCATTAAAATTGTCACGTCGGTCAAACCGGCCAAAATTGGCCGAATGGACTGAATTGGTACCAATATTAAAAGGTTTAGGAGTAAATTAGTTCAATTAAAAAGTTTAGGACTGAATTGGTACTAATACAATAGGTTTAGGACTTTTTTGGTACTTTTCCCTTCATTCTTTTGGTGATGCATAACCTTTGTATCTTAGTTAATCTTATTCATGCATAGGACTCACCATCCCTTCCATGAGGAACACAATTTCCCAACTTTAACCTCAAATAATAATTAGTTAACTTGGTAAAGTATATAAATAGATCTTAATAGATTCGAATTTTTTCCTTGTAAGGTGGAAGTTGAATTTGAATTTTCACACTCCACCAGATACAAAAGTCTATGAGCTTGACCTTTTAGTTGATAAAACACACTACGACAAGATTATTGAGCAAATCTTGCATGTTTCGTAACAACAAAAGTACGATTATTTCTGTCAAGTCGAATGCGTTATTAATTTATTCATTTCGAGATAACATGACGAAAAAAAAAAAAAAAGACGAGCTCATTCTCATCTTTGCACTTAAGACAAGCATAATAAGTACCGCTCATGCGATATATCCATAAGATACCATCAACTAATTAAGTGTTTTCATTCATTTTCATATCAAACAATATTAGCCACTTATCTTTTGAACAAGCCGAATAATTGCTTGGCAATAAAGTGCGGCTATCAAACACTCTTACAAAAGTCTACAATACATGCGCCACTAAATATGGTACACCAATAATTGTTGCCGCTTTTCGATTCCCACAGCTTTACTTCACTCCACTCAAGAGAGACATCACCACATTCAAACAAAACTCCCGCTTTTTAACCCTGCGAAAACTTCCAAGGAGATGCACCAAAGTCAAAACACTGAAAAAAGCCCCAGCCGTTTCGGTCTCATGAAAGCGCACGAAACGACGCCGAGTGCCCAATGGTTTACCGACCGTTAACTCCTCACCAAACCCGCCCGCATCCAAAAGCCGCATTCCAATTATCTACTACGCACACTTTCCCATGCATTTTCAAATTTAAACCCCCATAGAAATGCACCCCCGAAATAAATAAATGAATAAACCCCATCAAACCCAAAAACCCCTCAAGAGCGCCACGTCAGATTGACATGCCGGACCCACCAGACGGGCCTCCGACGTGGCAAAAGACGACTGGCCCCAGATATCTATCCCCCAATACCATCACCCTTTATGGTAGTTTCACCTAATGTGTAGAGATGACTGCTTGCATTGAATTCTGGTTTTTAAATCAGGTAATAATTTTTCCTATGAAAAATGATAATGTAAGGTTTATAGAAATCTCCATAATTAATGATTGATATGATACCATTCCATATAAATCATGAAGCAGCTTGCAATAAAGTCCCACTTTAGAATGTCGCTTCATATACAGAGTGACTGGATGCAGTAAAGTCTTCACTTTTCTCTTTCTCGAAGCGCCTGCTTTGCAAAATTTCAAAAATGGCTTCTTGTTAGCTGTTCCTGGGTAGATTTCTGAAGACCAATCCAAGAGTCTCCTCATTTCCAACGCCCCAAAACATCACCACAAAACCCGACCCCCATCAGAGGACATCGCTCGTGACTGTCACATCTTTCTTTCCCCCAAAACAAGGCCAACAATCAGAGCATTGCTCGTCACCCCACAGACACAGTCACCGACACCCCTGTGTACTTTCGTTCTCTTTGGCCTTCCAACAACGCTCGCCACACACGGCCGCGGGTACTCTGTTTCTGTCGTTCTCTTCTCTTGCAAGAGGATGACTCCCACCAAGAAGACCATCCCACGCCAATTCTCGTACAACACGCTCTACGTGAACCCCCTGACCGACGCCAGGCACGTCCGCAGCTGCAGCGAAGGGATCGCCCTCGAGGGTCACTCGAACCACAGCCCCGTCAAGCTCGGCGACCACCGCAAGGAGAATGCCCATCCCAACCAAGAACGGGACGCGGCGGACGGCGACGATAAAGAGAACGCCGCTCCGAAATCTTGGTCTGCGGCCGTTTCCAAGCACTCCTCGAATCTGAAGTCCCTGTCCACCGGGAAAGCTTTGAACTTGAAGCCGTCTTCTCTCCAGTTCTGCATGCAAATGCAAGACAAAGATCCGAATTTGGGGCCCACATTACGGGACCCAATTGGGTCGGAGAACTCGCATTCTGTGAATATCTGGGATTACTCTGATTCGGAGGCGGCTCCAGCTTCGTCTTGGTCTACATTGCCAAATAGGTGAGTTTCCGGCTCAGATAAAAAAAAAAGTACCATTTTTCCATTCCCTGAAGTCTAGAAATTGAATGATGTGTTTTTTCACGAGTCAGAAATTGTAGATCGATGTTAAATTGATGTTTGGTGTGGTTTCAGGACTTTGTTGTGCAGACCATTGCCTGTGGACATTGGGAGGTGCACCTGTGTTATTGTGAGAGAAAATTCTATAGATGGAGTTAGTGGTGGCACTCTGTATTCTCTATACACCAACGTAAGTTATTTTTCTGGATGTCCTTCATTCTGTTTCATATCCCTGTTTTATTGACATTTTAAACTTAAGATTTTGTTTTTGTTTTTCTATTTTGCTTTTTATTGTCAGTTTGTTGGATGAAGCTTAATTTGTGGAAGTAAAGGCACGGTTAAATCGAACTGAAAATCATGTTGGGATCAATGAAATACTGTTAAGACCACAGTGTACACAACCTATGAGAAGTTTAAGATAGCTTCAACGAAGTTGGACCCGTAGAATTTCTTGTTTACTCGGGTTCAATGTTCCTAGATGCCGCATGATAAGCTATACTTCTCTGATGGTTGACGATTTCGTACCCTGGGTATTTTTCGGACGCTTACAAAAATTTCCTACATAGTTTTGCCCTGTTCACAATCGCAGATAGGGCACAATTAATCCATCACATAGTGGATCCTTATTTTCTTTTTCAGGATAATCAATTTATCCTTATGATATAGGTTAATTTTTTGCTTTTCTCATAATGACACTGCCAGATTGGCATGCATCTGCATTACCATGGGTTTCTGAATGTGGTACTGTATGCTTGTTTTTGTTTCGTAGCTCAGATTTTGCTGCACTGAGCATCCTTTCATCACGTCTTGGATGTTCCATTGGTTTATAATTTCTTAGTTGCATTTTGAATATTGCTTTGACGACCAATGGAAGAACATTATCTGAACAATGATTTTAAAAGGTCGCAGTATTAATTGGTTATAACTTGTCAATTGGACAGATGCCAATCCTTCTTGATAGAATCTGACGATCTAATGCAAATGCAGCTTTGGCTAAGTAAAAGAACTCTGAATATTCATAGCTTCTCTTGCAATGGATCATATGATTGTCTAGGTGATGGTGCATGTCCACCATTTGCTTTATTGTAGATTTTCACCATCGACTTCTCTTGCTATCTATTAGTGGATATGCATATGTGTACGCTTAGAATCTTTAGGTACGAAAGACAAAACAGTTTTTAGAGTCAGTATGATTTGCTGAGCATCTGATACTTGCAGGAAGGTAAGGGACGACAAGATCGAAAACTAGCTGTTGCCTTCTGCAAGCGACGCAATGGAAAATCCATCTTCATCATAGCTCAGTCTGTAAAAGGATTATTATCCAATGGTGATGATAGTTACATCGGTGCAGTAACAGCCAATGTCATGGGTTCAAAGTACCATATATGGGATCAGGTTCACCTTCTTGGAACTTTAGCCAACATAACACCGATAATTAAAGCTCAGTGGACTCCCACATAGATTGAAAGTACCATATATGTTTGGAATTAATCGGACAATTCGGATTAATTCGGACCTTTTTTCAGGGGGTCTCTTTGGACTCTGTAGCTAGAGGAACTAAAGCTCTTTTAGCAGTTGTAACGTGAGCAATCTCTCTCTCTCTCTCTCTCTGTGTGACATGCGCACGCAAAGTCACACTCAAAATGCAAAACTGAAAATTATGAGATTTGGCTTACCTTTGGTTATGCAGATTTGTACCTACTGTAGCCACTTGGACAGGAAGCCACAGGATCATGAGAGCGTACATACCGAAGCATCAATCAATGCATCTGAAGAACACAACTCAAGTGAGCTTCATGGAATTCTTTTGACAAACTATACCTTGTCACTTGTTTCTATTTTCCTAGGTCTCCGATGAAAAAGAATGTTGATCCTTTTCCTGCTGTCAGGTTCCACACATCAGAGGACTCCCGAAGGACTGGGAGGAAAGAAGAGATAGAGTCCATCAGCTAGTCTCAAGGGTTCCACACTACAATAAGGTAATATAACAAATGCTCTGTTTTTTAATCAAGAAAGAGGGTTGCATGTGTAGGGGAAATGTTCTTTCGAAGCGATCTGCTTGGATCAAAGTTTTCATTCTCTTCCTTGAGTTAGGTAGCTAAGTTTCTTGTGTTGCTTTTTGCAATCTCAGATTTCTCAGCAATATGAGTTAGATTTCAGAGACAGGGGAAGAGCTGGACTTAAAATACAGCGATCGGTCAAGAATTTCCAGCTTAAGTTGGAGGTACACTCAACTCTGTAATGGGTCAGAGAACTCCAAAAGTTTAATTCATATAAATTCGAAAGTGAGCAAGGAACAATAAGAGGTGTCATGCCTTACACCCAACAATGAATACACCCCACCCTTGCTCGTGGATTATTATACACATGCAAAGAGAATATGCAATGAGATGGTCCCAAACAGGTGATTATGATGGCTGATATTAACACATTTTCTTCAGGAGAATGGTAAGCAGACAATCCTGCAGCTCGGACGGGTGGGAAAATCTAAATATGTCATGGACTACAGGTATAAACTGCAATTTGATGTACTTTGGCTTAAACCATGTTGTGCAACCAAGAAATGAAAATTTTAGTAATTATTTTCATGTCATGCAGGTACCCTTTGACAGGTTATCAGGCATTCTGCATTTGTTTGGCCTCCATAGATACAAAGCTATGCTGCACAGTGTGATGACACAGTGCTTGCCCTCCTGAATTTGTAATTCAATCTCTGAATACAGATGTCAGATGTTGTATCTTCATCTTTCGGGTGCCATCCCACTACTTCATACAGAAGTAGAATGGCACCATTTTTTGTAGAGGCAAACATTTCGAGACAACAATTATGGGCCGTTTTAGATGCAAAACGCATGCATCTCGTCGTCCCAAATCGAAAACATTTCCTTCACTTTTTTTTGTCCTTTTCGTTGTTTACTATGCTTTTTCTACACGTTTGCTGATCAAATGAGCCTGCAATTTCCAATGCTCTTTTGGAGTTAGATGCTATAAAGAACGCAAAATCCTTAAGAGTGGACCAAGAGAGGCCAAGAGAGGCTTATGGATATGATGTGCCGCTGTGACCACTACCATAAAGGCCAAAGCATTCGGGTGAAATTGATCAAATTTAGCATTGCCTTAACTTGCAGTTACTCACAAATTAAAGGGGAGAAGTATACTATTAGTGTCATAAGTTGTGTACGGCGCTCACTTTGGTGCCAAAAATTTCCGTTGAATCACTTAAGTGCCAAATCGGAGAAAAAACGATCACTTTGGTGCCACTAGCATGAGATTCCGGCCAAAATGATTACGTGGCTTTTATATTTAAAAAAAAAAAAAAGTCGACGTGGCTTAAGATTGTCCACGGTGGATGGTATAAAACGACGCCGTTTTCCTTTATTTGTAAGAAATGACGTCATTTTATGCCATCCACCGTGGATTCACGTAAGAAACGACGCCGCATTGCTCTATAGCCAAAAACGATGTCGCTGAAGAGGGAGTAAAATAGGGTTCGTATACGGTTCTCGACGCCGACCGTAGCTCGCTCGCCCACCGTCGTTCACCCACCGTCGTTCACTCACCCGCCGTCGCTTGGCCACCGTTGTAGTTGCGCCGTCGTTCACGGTCATTCGCTGGCTGCGTCCCCAACTCTCGCTCACTCAGGTTTGTCATGTTCTTTGCGTGGGTCAATTTAGTGAAATTTAGGGTTCCGAGAGGCAAGTTAGGGCGTGGAGGGCAAATTGAGGGCTCGGCTCAGGGGGAAAGTAGTGGGGAAAGTGGTGGAGATGAGATCTCACTTTTATGGGGACGGAATAGAAAAATAGAGGGTTCCGTCGTTCGTTTATTTTCCGTTGTGGGGACCGAATAGAAAAATAGGGTGCGGAGGGGCTTGACTCGGAGGAAAACAGTGGTGGGACCGAATTTGTTTAATTAATTGGACTGCTTCTGTGGGGGGGCGAATGTGATTGAATTGAAAAATGGATAGTGGGGACCTCACTTTGTTTATTCAATTCGGTTTCTTTTATTTCTGTAAAGGCACCGAATTGGGGAGATTTTAGTCACATTTGTTTCTTGACAACAAAACGACAATGACCTGCATGTGAAGTTGCTGATTCTGTCATGTGGTCCCAATAAAACGACAATAACTCTTTTTTTTTTTTCTTTTTTTCATTGGGTGCATCATTGACATGGACGCGAATCAGGTAGGCGCAATTGTTTGCTATGGTGGAGAGTTTGTTATTGGCACTGAAGATTGGGCATATATTGGTGGAAATGAAGGTATTATCTATGTCAATGTTCGGAAGCCATAATATATTGATTTTTTGAGGGATTTGGTGTATATTTTATGATGCAAAATGCAAAAGTTACATTACTGTGTTCATGGGAAGGAATTGAAGGATGGCTTGAGATTTTTTAATGACGATAATGATATTAAGGATATCATTTACCATTATCTTCACGGTGAAGAAACTAAGGTATATGTTGAGTATTGTAGTGAGAATGAGGATGAGGATGAGGATGAGGATTGAGCTGAGCAAACCACCACTGAAGGAGGAGAAGTGATGGATCATATCCAAGCGAGTAATCAGGTCGGGAATGAGTTTAGGTTAGATGAATGGCAAAATGAGAGGGAGAGAAGTCATATTGATAGAGATGAAGAAATAGGGAGGTGTCCTAAAATCTTGGGTTTGGGTGAAGATGTGGGCGATGAAGACTTCATTAGATTAGAATGAGAAATTGCTTTATATAGTGAATCAGAAGATGAATGTTTGGCTGATTCAATAAATTTCCCAAGTGACGAAGATGATGATGAACTAGCACAATCAAAACAAAAGCAAAGGGAATTTCTAAGAAAAAAAACTTGCAGCTTCAGCAAAGAGGCCTGAGCTAGTGAATAGGGATGGAGCTCCAACTGAAGGTAATAGAAGTGAAGATGAATAAAGCTGCGGCGATGAAGTTGCTGGTTCGGAGAATGAGCTTGACAATGATGATGAAGAACCTGCTCGTCGAAGAAAAAGTAAGTACCATTGCTATGATCCGACTGTTGATAAATATGTTTTGTCGATGGGCATGAGATTTAACGATGTCAAACAGTTCAAGGAAGCTGTTGTGAAGAACTCCATTGGTGAACAGAGGAGCGTTCAATTCATTAGAAACACAAAGAAATTTGTGAGAGCTAAGTGCTCACAACCCAATTGTTCATGGAAGCTCTATGGTGCGCTGAGTAAGAATGGATCATTCCAAATTAGGTCATTCCAGGAGGAGCATACTTGTCCAATTATTTTTAACAATAAAAGGGTAACAAGTGTGTGGTTATCGAAGCATTTTTTCAATACTATCAAAGCAATGCCCGAGATCAAGAGTCCTCAATTTCAACAGTTAGTGAAGGAGCAAGTAGGGATTAATGTGTCGAGGAATCAATGTAAGAGAGCTAAGATGATGGTGATGAAAATATTGATGAGTGGGTATAATGAAGAATATGCGCAGGTATGGGATTATGTTGGTGAATGCATGTTCAAAACCCATATAGTAGGGCATATGTCGAGGTTGTGGAGAGGTCACTCTCTGATCTTGGGCCTAGATTTGATAGATTTTATGTCTGTTTTGATGCATGCAAACGGGGCTTCTTGGCTGGTTGTAGAAGAGTTATAGGATTGGACGGATGCTTTCTAAAAGGTTTATGCAAGGGGGAGTTGTTGGCTGCTGTGGGGAGAGATACCAATAATCAAATGTTTCCGATAGCTTGGGTGGTGGTGAAGATAGAGGGCCCGTTTGGTTCAGCTTTGGGGAAATGCCCTTGGGAGAATGTAAATACTTTTGGGAGAATGTGGTTTCCCAAAATACTACACCATTTGGTAAATTATAACATTGAAATGTTACTTGGCATAAATACTATTTGACAAAAATCACATTTGTAATGGGGTTTTACTTTTTTTTTTTTTTAATCTGAAAGTTAAATCTGGCGGCCGGCTAAACACCGGCCAACTGCCGGACGGCCAGAACTGGCCGTTCGGCCGCCTAAGGTCGCAACCTCAGGCGACGCACACCGTCGTCTACGGTCGCAGAGGCCAGATCTGGCGGCCTGAGGCCTGATTCGTGTGAGCCGAAGGAGTCGAAGCGCAGAAGCAGGGAGTCGACGGGGTGCTGCTCACGCTCGTCGAAGGGGATGGATCTGCCGCAAAAGAGGAAGGCGTCGACGGGGAGGCGGAGGCAACGGTGGGGCCGATGGAGAACTCGAAGTCGGGGCATCTCGGAATGGCGGGGTGGGAGGGCCGTTGGGTTGGTCGAGGGGGTGAAGGCCGGATCCGGCCGTCCGACGGCCATATCTCGGCCTCCGGACGCCGGGAAGGCTAGATCTGGCCTCGACGGCCAGATCTAGTGGCATGAGGCCTAGTTCGCACGAGCCAAAGGAGTCAACGCGGTGCTGCTCGCGCTCGTTGAAGGGGATGGATCTGTTGCAAAAGAGGAAGGCGTCGACGGCGGAGGTGGAGGCGGCGTCGATGACGGAGGCGGAGGCGGCGGCGGGGCCGGTGGAGAACTTGAAGAAGTCATGGGGAAGAAGATGAACGACGCGTGAACGGTAGAGCTTGCATTGGGAGAATGCCGATGCTCAAAGCAGCCCTACCCCAGCATTGGGCTTTGAGCATTTGGAATGCCCACATTTCGCAAAATAGCATTCAAAAGTTTTGCCAAACACAAAAAATTTTCCCCAAGGGGCTTTCGGGGCCGAAAGGCCCTTGGGAAAGCCCAACCAAACGGGGCTAGAGAACAAGGATATTTGGTCATAGTTTCTAAAAAATTTAATGGCTAACCTTGAGATAACCGATGAGGGAGGATGGGCATTCATGAGTGACCAATAGAAGGTAATTTCATTGTCAATTAATTCACTCCCTTTTAATATTAATCACTTGCATATTTTTCCTGACTTGTATTTATTGGTTTGAATTTTTGTAGGACTTATTCCTGCATTGGCTGAGTTGATGCCACATGCTGAGCATAGAATGTGCGTGAGGCGCATATATGCAAACTGGTCAAGGAACTTCAAAGGAGATAGGCTGCAGAAGCAAATCTGGCAGATAGCAAAGAGTACGAACATAGCTAATTTCAAATTAGCCAAACAAGGATTGTTGCAGCTGACAAAGGAAGGTTTTGATGCACTCTTCTAGACAAAAGCTAAGCACTGGTGTCGGGCCTTCTTCAACAAAGAGTTCAAATGCGATATCATTGATAACAACCTCAGTGAAGCTTTCAATGGCATAATTTTAGAGGCCATGTGCAAACCAATCATCAGCATGCTTGATGATATTCGAGTTATGGTTATGACTAGACTGCATAGGCAAAGAGATGGGGCTACGAAATGGAGTAGAGACTGTGGCCCTAGGATTGTGAAGAGATTGGACGCAAACATTGCTGCTAGTAGGTTCTGCCATCCAGTTTGGAATGGAGATAATGTATATGAGATTATTCAAAATCAGGATAAGTATGTTGTCAATCTGGATAGAAGAAAGTGTTCATATCGAGCCTGACAACTGAATAAAATTCCTTGTGCCCATGCCATTTGTGCTATTCAAATGAAGCAAGAAAACCCAGATGATTACCTACATGGTTGGTACAAAAAAAGTTTATACCTTACTTCATACCAATTCATGATGCAGCCTATCAGAAGCAACAAATTTTGGGAGCCAATAAATCATGAAAGCCCTCTACCTTTACCGCTGAAAAAGCAAATAGGAAGGCCAAAAAGAGACGAAGAATGCAGTAGGAATAAGCATCAAGTTAGAGGATGAGTAGGACTGGGTCAAAGATGAAATACTTTTATTGCCGCAAGGAATGACACAATAAAAAAGGTTGTGAGCTGAAAAAGCGGCATCAACAGCAAGATGTAATGGCTGATTCGGTGCCAGGGACAGGACCTACTGAAGAGCTTCTTGGCCTATTGAAGGGAGGACAGAAGGCCCTACTGTAATGCCTACTGAAGGGCAAACAGAAAGCCTTGCTGTAAGGTAAGTATCCTCTTTGCCTCAGTAACTTTACAGTTCTTATTAGATAGAGTTTGATAGTTGACCATGTGTACTGGCTTCACTTGTGCTTTTCCTCTGTCGTGCACTTGTAATTTGAGAAGTTTTCTCCATTTGTTTCCACCATGAAAATGAGTAGATGTCTAATTATTCATTGTAGTTGGTCATAATCCTAATACAATACATTGTTGTAAGGCTTATTAAAGGGCTAGAAAAAGGCCATGTTGTAGGCTCAAGTGCAGGGACAGGAACTGGAATGGGCAGGACAGCAACAACAACAATTGAGTCCATTATTGAGCAAACGAGAAAAAAAAATCCTGTAAGTTATACATCGCTGTGTTTGTCTTTTATGGGCTGAAATTTACATTTGTTATGTGTTTCTCAAGTGAGAAGACGAGCAACTGCACAAGTTGCAAATGTTGCTCCCCCATTTGTTGCTGCTGAAAATGATGCACCACAGCGAACAAGAGGGGCTCTTGGAAAAAGATTAACGCAATATAGTTATGGGATTTACACAAATGAACGTACTGGAATGACTATTTTGAATGTAAGATTTGTAGACCTCATGCATTTAATTTGTTGTACTTCAATTCATTTGGTTGACAATATTACTATGTTCTTGTAGCCTAGGAGAACTTCGGAGGTACTTCTCTCTCAAGGTGGGCCAACTCAAGAATCAAGGGCGCAGCCAAAGAAGAGTGCTCCAAAGAAGAAGACAACGGGTATAGTTACAAAACAGCCATCCAAAAAAAAACCCGACACCAGTTCCATCTTAACCAACGATTGTGAGTAATAGTGATGATATGGACCAATACATGACACATGCTAGAACAAAAATAGCTGCCGTAAAAATTAAGGAAAATGAGGTGACAGAAAGCCCAGTTAAAAAACCTACACATCCAGTTCGAAAGAGTGCTCGGATTATGAATCAATTCAAAGCTCCAAGAGGAAAATGAGATCAGGGTGTTGTCAATATTAACTGATGAGAGGGTGCTGGACATGGTTTCTTTTTATATGGTGCTGGACATTCTCTCTTTTCATGTTTTCTTTTTTTAAGAGGGTGCTGGATATTATATCATTGATGGTAGTTGCTGCATGCATATTGCCATTGTTTTTTTTTTTTTCAAGAGAGTGCTGAACTTTCAGTGATTGTTGAGTGAAGTTAAACATGTTTTTCTTTTCTTTTGTAAACAATCAATCAATGTTAATGGCAAATACTGGAATGATTATTTTCTCTTGTGTTGGTTTCGGCTAGAATGCTAGCAAGTCAGTTATGCTGTATATTTTATTTTTGCTGTTGGTGCAATGTTCTTATGAGGTTGATATTATTTTTAGATGTGTGCATATATTGTTACTGGTTGAAATTGTGGATTATAATGAATTTGTGGGGTTCTAGTTATATGTGCTGCTGCAAGAACATTTTGGGTGCTGGTACATCTTGTTGCATCAACACTTGTATGGGTTGATGCAAGAAGATGCACCAGCAACCCAACTGGTGCAAGAACAAGGTGCAAGAACAAGGTACAAGTCAAGTGACATTTGGAACTAACATGTTCTTTTTTTAAAAACTTGTCTAACACAAATGATCACTTTTATAAAAACTTGGCATTCAAGCGATTACTATTTACAACTTATGGCACCGAAATGGTCAATCGTGAATTTGCCACCATCCCTTAATTTCGCGATGGTTTGCAATTGCAGCAAACCAGCAAACCAGCAAACCATTACCAAATTTATGCAGCAAACGATTATATGTAAAGCAAAAACTAATCAAAACAAATACACAACTAATGCATTCCAAAAGCACATTCCATTTCGCCATGGTTTGCAGTTGCAGCAAACCAGCAAACCAGCAAGCCATTACCAAATAAAAAATGCAGTAAACAATTATTTTAGAAACAAAAACTAACCAAAACAAACATTGACAATACACAACTAAACAACAAAACTTTTAAGCGCTCACAACTAATGCATTCCAAGTCCAACCTTGCATTTCTACCATATATTACAACAATAAAATCTTCTACTCCATACAAAAAATTGCAGCAAACGAAAAACGCATTTTACTTATAAATGATCCAATACAAGTGCATATTCCACGTCTTCGACTATGATAGACATACGAACTTCTTATCATTACTCACTTTACATTTGAATAAATTATCCAAGAGAATAAGAACACAATCAACGCTCAATAAAAGTTTCTTTCAATTTTCAGCCTTGAAACCTCCCTCTTCAAATGGTCCACCAGAGATGTTAAACCCTTCATTTGAGCTTGTATTGAGTCGACATCCTCCAACTCGTCCATTAACGTAGGTGGAGGTTGATTTCGGCCTTCAAGTAACTCCAATATCACATCTGTCACTCGATCAGATAATTTCCTATCAACCCATTTGAAATATTGGCACTTCGAGCCTTTTCTATATCTGCCGCACCCATGAAATCTTCTCCCGGGATTCAACCGAGTCCAAGATGTTCTTTTCGGACTCAGTAACCCACAATAACAGTAACACTCACTATCTAATTCACTTTTTTTTTATAGGAATGTGAGCCGCTGCTGAAGCTTCTGCCCTCCATTTGCAAGAGCGAGCTAGGAGAAAATCGAAGTATGCACTTAAATTGGTCGAATTAGGGATTTAGGGTTTCAACTTCCGGTTCTACTCGAAATTGGGGATTTAGGGTTTCTTATTTGGGGAAAAAGACGCTAAACAGCGTCGTTTTGTTCTTTGTACGCTGATTGTACTCTCCGGTGATCCACATCGGCGTAAAAAATTAATAAAAAACTGCCACGTCGGATTTCCGGCCAACCATGCCGCTGAAATGATCGTTTTTTAAAATTTTTGGCACTTAAGTGATTCGATGGAAACTTTTGGCATCAAAGTGAGCATCTTATATAACTTATGACACGATAGTGTACTTCTCCCTAAATTAGCAAAAAAAAGGTGAAACTGAAATAATTCTATAATATCAAATGATACAACCAAGTAGCGAAATCGTCGTTCCTGGGAGGTCCAACGTACGACGGTTGGTCCGGAACTCGAAAGGTCGGACCTTTCTTTCGATTCGCGTCTGAGAGAGCAATGCAATATCGCTACAGAGTTGTAGCTACGTCGATGGGCGATGGTGAGGAGTAGGCTGACGCAGATGGTCTCAAAGCTTCGATCTTTGAAGGAAGCAGAACAAGCCCAAGCTTCCATCCTCAAAGCAGCCCTCTGGGACCACTCCGGCATCGTTCCCAAGCTCATATCCTTCGCTTGTCTCTCTCCCGTAGGTAGCCTCTCGCACGCCCAAGCGATCTTTCAAGAAACCAGCATGGACAACCCTTTTGTTTGTAACACCATGATTCGAGCTTACTCGAAGAGCGCGTTTCCCATCAAAGCTGTACTCATTTACAACCACATGCATGGCGCGCGCGTTGAATGTGATCACTTCACCTACAATTTCGTGCTCAAGGCCTGTGGCAAAATACTCTGGTGCACTAAAGATGATGCGAGGGCTGTTGAGCGCATTGATGTCTCTTCCAAGGGAGCTGAGATTCATTGCAGAGTCTGGAAGGTAGGGTTCGATCAGGATCAGTATGTTCAGAATTCTCTGCTCCATGTGTATTCTCAGTGTGGGTCGGTGAGTCACGCCCGCCGCCTTTTTGATGAAATGACGCAGAGGACTGTGGCTTCATGGAACATAATTATATCGGCCTATGATCGGTCGGGTGATTTTGCATCCGCGGATCGTCTTCTCGAGTCGATGCCTGCAAAGAATGTGGTTTCTTGGAATACCTTGATGGGACGATACGTCAGGATGGGCGATCTTGCAGCGGCGAAGAAGGCGTTCCTGGAGATGCCCGAGAGAGATGCGGTTTCCTGGAACTCGATGATTGCAGGTTACATTCAAGTTAAAGATTATATTGGCGCATTAAGTCTGTTTCATGAAATGTCAAATGCCAATATTGAAGCAACAGAGATAACGCTTATTTCTGTTCTGGGTGCTTGTGCGGAGACGGGTGCTCTGAAAGTTGGCGGGATGATCCATGAGTCCTTAGAAGCCAAGGGATATAAAATTGAAGGTTACTTAGGTATTGCACTTGTTGACATGTACTCTAAATGCGGAAACTTGAGTCTTGCTTGGGAAGTATTCAGTCGAGTGAATATGAAACCCGTTAGTTGCTGGAATGCAATGATTGTGGGTTTGGCTGTCCATGGTTATTCTGACGAAGCTTTGGAGTTGTTTGCAGAGATGGAGAGGAGGATTGCTGAAGTTAGACCAAATCGGGTCACCTTTATTGGAGTCCTCATCGCTTGTAGCCATAAGGGCTTGGTGGATAAGGGCCGTGAGTTCTTTGGTCGCATGAGGAAGGAGTACAAGATAGAGCCTGACATGAAACACTATGGGTGCATGGTTGATCTACTAAGCAGATGGGGGTTCTTAAGTGAAGCTTATGAGATGATCAAGAGTATGCCCTTCAAAGCAAACTCTGTCTTGTGGAGAACATTACTTGGTGCCTGTAGGGTACATGGCAATGTTGAGTTGGCTGAGTTATCCTTCCAAGAGCTTACAGATTTGGAACCTACTCAGGATGGTGATTATGTGCTTCTATCAAACATTTACTCTGAAGCACGAAGATGGGGTGATGTGGAATTGTTGAGAGGTGAAATGATTGACTTTAGCGTCACAAAGAGACCTGGCTCTAGTAACATTGAGATGAAGTAATTCCATTTCACTTGTTTACTTCACAGAAGTGATCAAGACTCGACCATCCATTTCTGGGAGAACATCAAGGAATTTCAGTGGGCACAATTGGCTTGAAAGTGAAGTCATGGAAACACCTTTTTAGGTCAATATTGTAATGTGCAATTTCTAGGAGGAGCTTTGGGAACAAAGAATCATAAAATGGCTTCCCTGGTTCATTTTGTAATGTGCAACGTGTTGAAATGAGCTGACAATACTTGGAACACAACTCCTGTTGAGTTGGGATCGAAATCTTTTCCTACAACTAGTGTTAGTTTCAACAGTGTCTTCTGGGAGTAGGAAAGAAATGCAGAAGTTCTTTGTCAATTTACTCGTCTCCTCATCGAAAGAAACCCAGTAATGACAGGGCCATTTTCTGCATAATACGTGAAAAAAGGATGTCCTAGTGCTTGTTTCTCAGTATTGGACAATTGCTTCTTCAAGTGATTGCAATTTTTTCAAGAAGCTCTTAGCAGGTTAGCATACTCTTGACGCAGAAGCATTCCAAAAGAGATTTTTTCCCCTTTCATCCTTTTGCATATATATTATCTTAGCAATATGAATTCCATATCCTGCATAATGATTGGTGATCCTACAACCAACAGGAATTTATTTTTCCTTAGTACCTTACAAAATGTAAACCTCTATCAGAAATTTTATTTTTTGCTATACTATAGCTGTCGGAACCTTTTTATTTTCATGATCACAGATTATGCCTTTATTCTTTTTATCTTTAACTATCTTTCTAAGTTCCTCTATAAAGCGGTCTCATATGCAAAAGAAGAATGGTACCACCATTTTATGTAACTTGCACTCTGCTTTGGAAAGTAATATTGCATGTCAAAGATATCACACAGAAACCACACTCCACTCGAGTTTCTTATACTTTCTCAGTAGGTAATCAATACCACTTTAGTTTACTGTGGAATAAGAAAAAAACCACTTGCTGTTCTTTTTCGGCCAACAAGCCTCTTGGCTTTTCCTCTTGAATATATTCACAACCGCGCACTTATTTTTCGAGGTCCTTTCATACAAAGCTACAAGTTTCACCTGCAAATCCCAATTTAGATCCCACGGTGTCATATACAACCCTTTGGTTCTTTTGCTGATAATTACCAATGATGCCAATCTCATCTTCATATGTGAGGCTTGCAAGGGCCAGGCACACCTGAGATGCATCAGTCTTTGCAAAATAAAATATCCCATCCACATCAACTTTCAACTCGGCATCACCATCAAAGTGCATGTCTATTGTAGGGATCTCCACTTCTTGATATGCACTCAGATTAAAGCACGTATCCAAGATTGAGAAGCCCGGTGCTGGAGGATACCCAGTAAATTTCTTCAGGAATTCTTCCTTCAGGGCCCTGTACATTGAGGGTGGAAGTCTTGAAATCACTGTACCAGAATCGATCAAAATTCCAGCTTTACCAAAACTCAGAGACTGTATCGCTGCTCCGCCAACACTAATACCAGTAAGATTAAGGAAGTAGAAGGTAGGCAGCTGCAGGTTCGGGATCATTGCAGTGTAAGAAATGGGAGTGGAGTTCTTGTAGACCGAAAAGTTGCCACCGAAAGCTAAAGACCCTGACGCTGCAACTTCTGCAGATGGCAAACAATATGAGAAAACACCACCAAAGAGGTTTGAAGTTTGAGAGACCATCGAAAGAGAGCTTCTCCCCAGACCCATAAGACCAGAAGCACCTCCAAAAAGGCCTTTGTTATTTCTCCCACACCCAAATACGAAATTGTCCACAGGAGTCGCTCCAAGGTTTAGATGTTCTACGCCAAGGTCACCACGAGTGTAGGAACCATCGCCATAGCTAACATAATAGTTACATATCGGGGTTATGGGACCACACACTCCTAAGTTCCCAGTGGCATATTCTAGGGACTGACAAGTTGATGAATTGCAGAGAATTGATTTGTAGGAAGGAGAAGCTGAAGGATTGAATAGAGGATCTTGTTGGTTATAGCATACTCTGCAAGGTTGGCACTGGACCCATGTGAGATCACTTCCTGTGTCTAAAATCACACTCATCTTTCTACCACCTAGTTCCATAGTGACTATGTAATTTAAAGTCTGAAGATGCACGCCAGAAATTAATGGAAGTTGAGTTTTTGCAACATCTTCTTTAATGTTGCTGGAGTTTGTGTTTTTTATACGGTGTTGGAGCGTTCGGACCCGGGCATCATCCAAGATTAAGCGCTTCTGCAGCTTCTGGTTCCAGTTCACGGTCTTCCCTGAGCAGTGATCCTGGTGTACTATTTCCAATATGGTTGCACCATTCTTGTGTACTACAGTTTCAAACAATCAAACAAGAGTTTCTGAGAAGGCTTCTTGATTGTGAGGAGTAATGAGTTGCATGATGTGGGATATAGTAGCATAAGGTGGAACTACACATAGTTCTTCAATTTCTTAAACCATTGACATTGTGTTACCAACATGAGGCAGACAAGTGAATTAATGGAAAAAAGCATGTCGTTCTGATGTTTTTGTGAATGCAAAACAGTATATGTAAGTGGAGAAAAGCAGATAACAGCCGGTGCTTTGCTAAATAAATGGTAAACCAAAGCAGAAACCAAATTTTGCTTTATCAAATACAGCTGGTTCCTACTTTTCACGCGCGCTCGCAGAGAGAGAGAGAGAGAGAGAGAGAGAGAGAGCAGCGTGGTTACATGTCACCATAAAAGCAAGCAATGATGAACAAAGCTCACATTCTAACAAAAAGAAGCGGTTCTAAGTTGCAAATCCCGAAGTGGAAGAATAAAATAAGAAAAAGAAAAGCCATGTCCACGAACACAGAATACCATTTCATCATGTTCAATTCTTGTTATAGCCTTCTTTTTTAGATTTAAACTCACTTGATTTCTGAGAGAAGCAGCTGGGAGTGCTGGTCATCTGATCCCAGAGGAAGTTTCTCAAGCTGAGAGCTTTCTTGCCGTCAAGACTGTGAACCTCATGAGCAGTGCCAAGAAGTAGCACGAGAAGAAGCAGAGACAGTTCTAGCTGAGGTAGTTGTGCTCGTGCCATTGTTCAGAACAGTGCAAGAGTTCCCAAGGTGCAGATATGCATTCAAAAGCAAAAGAAGAAACAGCACTTCCCTCTGCGTGTGTGCGTGAGTGTTTGTGAGAGAAAGGCCGGGGGGGGGGGGGGGGGGGGGGGGCGGGGAGATTCTTAGGAGTTGGAGTTTGGGACGAGAACAAAAGAAGAAGGGCTGGCTTGAGGACCCACGGGTGCATGAGAAATTATTGGGGTTTCACGTGCACATTCTTTGCAAGAAAAAAAGAAGGAAAATTTAGTATCAAAAAACACTTGCGACAACCATTAATAATGGCATTTGAGTTTACATATGCATGGTATAACCCACATTTTGTTGCTCGTGACTAATTTTCTCTTTCAAATGTTACATCGCCTTTAGAAATATTATTTTCTACCCTCAGCGATGACGGACATGTGGCTCATAGAGATCGTCACTCCTTGACTCATAGATGTGCACTAAAATTTTCCTTGTGAATTGACATATTGTTCTAGATAAATGTCACGGAAAAGTTCTCAATTTCCTGCCCCCTCTCAATCTAATTTCTGTGTCCTCCACCATTGATCCAAAGAAGAAGAAGAAGAAGAAACTCGTATGGTGCTTTTTGTGTTTTTCTTTGTTTTGTCAAGTGGGATTGAGCGCTTGTGATTTCAAGTAGATTTTCATTGTGCTTGCTGAGCTTTCAAAAGATAAGGACTCTCTCTCTCTCTCTCTCTCTCTCTCTCTCTATCTCTTCACGGAATCAACTGTCACAACTTCCACCCTGCGAGGGCATTTGAGCTTGTCCCTTGCTTCAACTTGATTCGCGTGTAGCCCTAAACCATGTTGGTCCTTATATTCCCTTGACAGGCATGAGGAGAATATTAACAATTAATTAGTCCACAAATGCACTGTCCGCTTGAGTTTAATATTTGTATTTCATCGCAAGAATCCAATCAACACATTCAAATCTGACATAGAATCTGGTTTACTATTAAAGATAAGATAAGGGAATGTGAGCTCATCCTTTTCTCTTTCCCATGCGATGAGTTTCTTGTCCTGTGTCAAATTTGTCTCTTCATTGGTCAGGAAGATAATAGTACCTTCATTTTGATAAAAGAGATCGATCTACTAGTGATTTACCCTGATTGGAACTTAAGAATTGGTCTTTTCATTCTCCATCAAGAGAGAAAAATTTGACCCCGTGCTGGCTTTTTCTCATTTCCTCTTTGTAGTGATGCACCGACAATAATTCCTC
The DNA here is from genome assembly GCA_017140595.1 of Eucalyptus curtisii. NCBI lineage: Eukaryota > Viridiplantae > Streptophyta > Magnoliopsida > Myrtales > Myrtaceae > Eucalyptus > Eucalyptus curtisii. Next base: position 38,866,878 of record CM029503.1, on the reverse strand, counting down.
TCCTCAACCGTCATGGAGGAAGTCATCCGTAATGATCTTTACAGTGTCCCTCGCCAATGATGTTTCTTCCCTTACAAATTCTAGACAGGTATCTCATGAAACGATATCTGTAGCACAGCAAGCAGGTTTCTCATGAGAGTGGGAAACAAGGAAATCTAGTTTGCATTTTATTCATGGGAGATGTGAGATGTTCGTTTCAATCGCATGCTCTTCACATACTTCTCTGCACGCGAATATAAATGTGATGAGCTTAACACATGAAATTATTGTAAATCACGTCGAGACACAACCACTATATCGGGAACATCACATCGTCACTCTAACAACGTCCCATTTGTAGGACGGGCTGTGAAATCAAACTCCAGAGTCTCGATTCTATATTTCTGGACGGTTCTACTTGAAGCAAATGTCATTTTTCCTCAGGGGCGTCACTCTTGTCGCTGGAAGTTGAATCCAGTTAGAGGGAGAAAGTGAGCAGCGCAGATTTCGTTACCAAGTCTTGATCGACCCCCACGACAGAACAATTTCGCGAGAGAACATTATGCGGTTATGTTTTTTTTTCTTCTATGATGACTACGCAGAACTTTTGGAGGTACTGCATGTGTAATCTCGTAATGGGCCATATCTTGATGTGGAGGATAAACTAAGAACATGCGGGTTGCCATTCCAGTGATAAAGGTTGGCGAATAAGTTTGCCATTGATTTTTTTTTTTTTTTTTGGTTGTGGTTGGGAGTGCTATGATGGATTGGGGTTTCGATGGGTGAAAGTGGCACCACCAGTACCACCACCACTAAACAACAAGTGCAAGACAGCCTTAAACCAAATGAGGTTTTGCTTCGTCGAATGGGACAGGAGATGTGGCTCTTCTAACGCAGCCAAAACTCTCCCGAATTTTAAAGTTGGTACATGTTTAACATGGTTAAATGAGAGTTAAAAAGTACTTTCATATCGTAACAAAATTCGAAATTTAATTATACATATAGCCGGCGTCTAATGTAACCAAAAGGAAGACTTCCTATAAAAAAAAATAGATATTGAAGTGATAAAGCAAGAAAATTATCTTTTTATCCATATTTTTTATAAGCATATCTTCACTTACACTGATTTTTTCAATAGGAACACCAAACCTATCAATTGATTTTTTTAGCCCAAACCTCACTCTGTTTTCCCTTTATACAACATCGAATTGAACCACCATTTTTCCATAAAACTTATTTACCCTTATTTATGCAAAGATGCAGGAGATGAATAGTCATTTGATTTACTAATTTCAAGCCTCTCGCGGTACCCATGAAAGATGGGAAACTCCTTATTTTCTTGCTTAGATAGAGGCCTCGTCAACTATACATCCAAATTAGTGCGAAAGTTCTACTTTAGATGATGGGCCTCACTGAGCAATCTCTTGGATTGTGAAAGCTGTGTGAAAGAAGTTGGTTAGGTTGTCTTGCCTTGAGAGCTTCCTTGGTTATTGAATCTGTGATTTTATTGGTTGTATTTGACTCAATCTTAATACGTTCTTTCGTGATTGCATGTAAAAAAGTCCTTGGGCATAAGCACAGGCATATGATGAGCGGAAAGCTTAAGAGATGGGGAAAACTCTATATAGGTCTAGGAGCATATTGGCCACTCTTTTTTTGTTTTCATTCAATGCTTTGCTTTTGGATTGGAAATTTCGATAAAGTCAGCCCCTGCCCATTAGATATCAGCATAGCTTCATAATTCAACTTCTTGTACATCTGTTCTGAAAGCGATCTTTCTAATTAAGATGTAGAATATGGGCAACCTGCTCGCCAGCAAGAAATTTGATCTCATCACGAAATGATGTTCGGTCTTGCTACACAACAAAATGATACCCAATCCCGTAATAGAATCAGTCAAACGTACTTATAGCATAGAAGAGCGCTGGTAAGCCCTCAGTCTCAGATGATCTCCTCAACTAATTATAGAATTTGCTCTCTTCTTCTTGGGGACTTAAAGCACCGAAGGGACTTCCCAAAGAAATCCTCAGGAAGTTTCTGTGCAGGCCTTTGAGGATTCTTTGAGGAATCAAAGTTCAGTTTCGAGCATAATCAGAGCCGGAGTGCAATCCATGGGATTAGGAATGTCCAAATTGTGGAGAATTAATTGACCCATCATGTAAAAAAGTTACAAAAATATCTTTCGGAACTTTTTCATATAACTATTTTCACACTGTAATTTCATTTTTATTATTCAGATGAAAGAAGAGAGGGAGAGAGAGATGAGAATCCATCCATCTCCTGTCAAAGTTAAAGGGGCTCAAAAGAGACCGAAAGTAGCCAGTTCAGCGTTCTTATCTGAAAGCCCAAGTGCTTCGGAGAGCGGAGGTTGAGATTCAAGAAAAAGGAAAAAAGAACAGAAAAAGTGAAATATCTTGTATCTTAAGCTAAAAAAAGAAAGTAAAAATGCATTCAACGCAAAATAGGAATGAGCAGGTTTATGTCATCCAATAGAAACTTAACTTATCCTGAGTCTTAGTATTTGCAATGGCAAAAGCTGGCTCATTTTACCACTCGCAGGGCGATGAAAAGTCCCTTTTCTTTTCACCTTTTCGAGCAACACGAAAGCAATACACACGTTCCATCTGTAGGGCATTAGCCATGTCTAGTCGTGAATACCTTCCGCATTTGGTTCCCAAATTTCACAGAAGTTTACTTCTAATCACACATAGCTCCCTCGACTGAAACATTCGCAAGTCCATGCGTTCTGTCGGCAATTCAGCCGAGCATGCAACCCCCGTCCGCAAAACTGAAACCTACAACCCTGAAACCCACTAGAACTGTCATGGCTATCCAAAAGGGGACTCTTATAAATTAACTTCACGTTGATAAAGCTATTTATATTCCCATTCACCAATACATGCATATTTTATGATGCCAAATGGCTGGAATGTGCACAAGGGATGGAATCTCAAACCAAGATCCTGGTACCATTGTGGAACCATACATTCTCTCTTTGCGTAGAACATAGGGTCTCAAAACAAGAATCGCCAGTCACGAGTAGCACAGATGAAGTCAAGGAGTAATTCATATCACAGGCAGTCTCAGAAACCAAACAATGAAAGGTCTTCTCTCCTTGACTTTCTAATCTCGATGTAAGTCCTGAAGTGGAAGAAAATGCAATTTGATCTATCTTGCTTGTTGTTTGATAGAAGTACGATAATCCATAGGAAACTAACAACTTAACTTGTGCTTTGAATATTTACATGGGATCCAGTGAAACCAGGTACAGAATACACAAATCAACAGTTCGATAGATGTAGGTTTGGACTACCACCAGAGTTGAGCATATTCAAGCTCACTAGAGATATGATATGCACGAGGATCCACTGATGATATCACTAACATTCGAATAGCCGATTTTAGCTATATAAGATGAATACTAAGCAAGAGTTACGCAGAATTGAGAAAACTATTTATCAACAAAGAGTCATTGATTATGGCTCGCCTTGCCTTTCTTCATCTATCGGGTCATTCTCCTGTATCATATTCATCAGCATTGATATTTGATCCTGCAGCATTGCATTTTCCCTCTCTACTTCCACACGTTTCCTCTTTTCCTCCAGGAGCTGTAGCTGAAGGTGTTCCAGTACCCGAGAGTCCTCTTCCAGCTGCTCATTTAGACCAACGATTTCCCGGTCCTGCACACAGAAATTGCAAGCACATGATCCTTAGTTCTCTGTTTCAGACTTTCTAATATAATGAACAAGCAAGACTAAGGATGACTTAAGAGATAAATAGGAGTTGCACCTTTCTGTTCATCTCTTGAATGGCAATTCTTCTCATGCTTTCGACAACATCCACATTAACTAGTTTGCGCTTCTTTCCAACTAGCCAGCCGCGTGGATAGCTTGCAGTGTCGAAATCTGGTGGTGGGAGCAGGGATTCAGCAGATGGTCTTCTATTGTTGATATCATTTATCGGTTCTAATGGCTCAAACAGAGCCTTGCGCTTCCCAGAAAGAACGGAGAGTGGTGTCGAATCCTGCATCTTCTCCTCCATCCTCCTCTCTTCTTGTTTAGTAGGTGTATCATCAGCAGTGTCTGCCATGGTCTTGTCTAAATTCCAGGCATTTGCTGTGGATATCAAATTATAGCATTCATAATCCCAAGTAATTGAGAATCAATTCTAACTAGGATCAAGCAACATATAGAGTGCCCATAATATTTGTTACAGGTATACTTCGTGGCACCAAGTATCAACACCACCAAATGTTCTTCTGTGTGCGGCAATAGGAAGCAGAAATTTCATAAGAGGAATAAAAACAGATATGATGCTTGGCAAAACATTTATTCCGTACCTAAAAAATACAAAAAAATCCCACTCAGAACATGCAAACGTGGATGAATAATGTCTTCCTTTCACTTCAGATGTCTGAAAAGAAAAGGACTTTACTTTCTTTAGATTTCAAAGAATCTTTGGGAGATATTGAAGCTTACAATGGAAGATCGTGTAGCTTGAGGTGTAATGACACAATAGGTCAGGGTTCACCAAGACTTGCAAACAGATAAAATAGGTGGGATCCGTATTTCATTAGGAACACCAGAGTTTTAGTTTAAAAATGGGCAAACTTTTCCCGATTATTAGATTGAGGAATCACATAAAAGGAGAACAATTTTAAGCGCAAGTGATGAGTAGCCAACCAATTTTGCAACTTACTATTCTCATCCTGAGCCATAGCCTAAATTTGATAAAAGAACTCAGAGTAACATCATCATGGAGTCATCGCTAAGAAATTGGAGGAGCACCAATAAGTTATTGAATATTCAACTCCTAGCATATCCATTGATGTTTCCATCAGACGAAAGGAGTGATGTAGCGGGGCAGCTGCAACTGCAGAACACTCAAAATCTATTGAGGTGACAAAAATTTGTCGAGGCACTAATTCAAAGGGGAATTGCATCATATGTGAAATATCACTCGAGTCCTTGGGATGACTCAAATCACAGGGCCGTCAGTGACTCAACGGTATCCGCTATCATACAGCAAATTGAATCAGAGAAAATGCAAGAATGAAACGTAAGTTGCGCAGCATGACAGACAGAGGCCTAGACATGCACATTTTCAAGCACCAGCGTTTCAGAGAGGAAGAATAAGAGGTGAACTAGAAAAAAATTTCAGCAAGAGACGTTCTTTTTGTCTTCCATTTTCCGGGCGGATGGAATTTTATGTACCGAGTAAGATCATTACCATCCTTTGAGGAAGCAAATGAAGGTGCAAGACAATGCACTGTTCAAACGGTCTTAGCATAATTCAGATAACAGCAAGCAGGAAAACAAGTAAAACTATAATAGAGTCCTCCACAAGACCCTATCTTCCGCGATCATGCACAGCCCCATTCGAAAACCCAGATGGGTTCTGCTACAGTTAGTCCCTAAATGAAATCCCCCCCACCAAGCATGCATCAATCAATCATCAGTTTTCTTCAACTTAAACCCATATTCAGAAACAGAGAAGAAACAGAGTCAAGTAAATTGGGTTGTTTGGGCAGTCCATACCTGATCTCCTTCGAGATTTCCAAAGGACTGGAGCATCGGTCACACGAGAGAAGCCCTGCAGAGTCCCGTTCGTACTGTCCTTAGACGCTTGCTCCATCTGAAGAGAACAGAGCAACGAAATCCAAATACCCCCCCTCGTGCTCCACGAAAGAGGTCATACAAAAGCGCCTAGAGAACGGATTTTTATGGTGGCAGCAGATTGCTCCCGCATCGGCTTTCTTGGAGTTCCAGCTGCTCTCACCAAAACCCGAGAGATAGAGAGAGAGAGAGAGAGGACGGCGATTGCCGATGCGGTCGTGTCGGGTCCATTTCAAGTCTCCAAAGTAGGAGGGACCAGGCATGGCCAGGCCGAATCAACGGCCAATTCTGAGAAGACGTGGGGCTTTCCTCGGGTTTTCCCACGTGCCCATGCAAATCACGTGTACTAGCTAGTTTTCTATTTGGGATCTTTACGTCATCATATAAGAAATTAGTGATTGCCCGGGGCTAAAATAAATTTATGTTTGCTAATTTTAGTATTTATGTATTTCTGAAGCATTAGATCTATTAGTGTATACAAAATTAATCAATCATAGATTATAAGTTAGCGAGCATAAGTCATATATTCGATTCATACATTATGGATCTCATACTTAAACCTCATATCTTTTGCTCATAATGACCACATGAGCCACGATCGTCAACCTATATGTTTATTATAATTTTTTTCATATTTATAATATATGGTCGACGTATACAATTCTCAGCCAATTTTGGACTATAGACAATTTAGTTCCATATATAAGTGGTCATGCACTTAATTTTGGAAACGGCTAATCTTGTAGAGTCTCTTGCTCATAGTAATGTTAGGGGCCATGCCCATCAATTAACCTTTGAGTAGAATTATCAACATATGTAAAAAAGGAGCAGATTGCGTGCATATTTTGAAATTAGTGGAGTCTAAGGTTCGATATCTATATAAGTATAAACAATCGTCATACCGCGTGGTTGCATTGCTGGTCCCTCACTTCTTTTACTTATGGCTTGCATCAAATTCCAACAATCAAGATTTTTCATTTTGACGTTGTGAACAAAAATAGTCCCATAGTTTATAATTGCACAATTAAGGAGTTCTAACACGGGGCAATAGCACTGCGGGCCTCACTAATTTTCCTCGCCCCTTTTTCATTGAGACACTATAAACTCAACTTTACATTAGAAAAAGTCGTTGACGTACATGACATTACTTTTTTACTAATTTAAGTGAAGATGAGAGAGCACAGATTTGTAATTACATGAGATTACTTTTACTTATGAAAATGATGCTAGCTTATTGTAATTATACTTAGGAATAATAAACCAATTGAAAGAAAGAAAAATGATAAAAAAAATCGGACTTTTCCCTTTTTAAGAAAAAGGTTATTGAATTTAAAATATGCTTATATGAACTGCTGAAAACATATTTTATTCTAAAATGTCCAATTTTCTTTATTATCTCTTCAACCTAGTGTAGTGCAATAAAAAGAGACATTCTTTTTGCTTATGAATAGAGTAATTCTTTTAAGTGTATCAATGAAAAAAATGAGTTTATATATATTAGCATTTACTCAAGTTGTAAAGTTACCGTTAATTTTCACCTCGCAGAGAAATCACTTTCAAAACTTATAAAGTTACTACCTAAGTGAAAAAAGTATTTTGTATTGTAGACTTCTTACTTTTGCACGTGAAAAATTGCTATCTAACTCTTGACTGATTCACTACTTTTGACTTTGACAAATTACTGCAAACATGGAAAATACATATAATTTATAGATCTAAATATACTTCTTTGACGGTAAAACTTACTAAAAATGCAAAGACGGCAAAGAAAAAATCATCCTTTTCAAATTGTGTGCCTCCTTTGTCGGCGAGCACAAGCCAAATGTGTGACAACCTGAATTTTCAGATTTCGTTTTCGATTAAATAGATCGGGCCTTTCATCAACGCGCCGATAGTGCTATTCTCCGAGCTGATCACTCACGAGATAACTGGACTATCTGGGGAAGCAATTAAGGAATCTAAATGCAATTGGACTTGAGAATTCGACTAGGAATCGACCGCTCGACCGTGTTCATCTGCCGAGATCATTTCGGCACTGTCGAAATTAATCATAGATCAGAGATAGATCGATTCGACTGAGATATGTGATCAAAATGTGGGTGATTCCACCTAATTGCAAAATACTCGTCGATCAGCACTAGACCGATTTTTCTATCGTTTTGGTACCCGGTACCCGTAATTGAAACCTCGAAATTTTCACAACAACCGATGGTCGCCAACGTGTCGAAGATGTACAGTGTGACTTGAGATAAATTGATCACAAGACAATTGCACCAAAAATTCCTAAAAGTGACCCGGTAAACTAGGTCACGCTAAAAGCGCGCCGAAGTGAAATTAACCGAGAATTTGAACCCGATTTCAAAAATTGAAAGTTCTGTGGTGTCACGAGTAATTTTAGGAACATCGACTCATCCTCCGAAAAATTTTCAGAGATTCCGGGATTTTTGCGGAAAAACGTTCGGACGTCTCGGAAAAATTAGCAGAAATTCATACGGGCCAAATTAAAGAAAATTTGGACTTCCAAGCCGAGCCTTTGAGTGTTAGGGACTTACAGAAAATTGTCCGGGATTTTTCTTCATCGAAATTGAACCTCAATTTGGGAAATTTCATGAAGAAATTGGAGCCAAAGTTTAAGGATATTCGGAATTGGATTTTGGGGCAACAAAATTGGCTTCAATTTAGTTATTTGGTGGGAAATTATTATTGGAAAGAAATAGGGGGACAATGCATTTATTAAGAGGATGAAGTTTGGACTCTTGGGACATTTTTAATCATTCCCTTGACCAATTGGCCTCATCCCTTCCCTTTTTCTCTCTTGGATCGTCATTCTCACCCGACCCCCTTCAATTCTGCTTCTTCTTTCCATTTTTGGCATTCAGCATAGGGGTGTCTGAAAAAAGAACCGACCCGCCTTAACCGGTGATTCTTGAGGGAACCAGTTCGATTCCCGGTTCCATGGGTGGATCCGCCCACCCGAACCGGACCGATTATATTATAATAACATATTAATTTTTTATATTAAAATAAATTTTGAAATTATTAATTAGTAAACCTATATTTTAGTGCTCCATCTCCTCTCACGGTTTCCATGTTTTTATAAGAATTTAGTAAAGTGTGTAAGCTACCTTTTAGCAACTCAACAAATGACTCCTTCGGGACTCACGTAGGACACTATTTTCAAGAATATGTGGAGTACCGGTGGAATTTAATAACGCAAAGGTTGTAAGAGATTGAGCATTGTTAGGGGATAAAGGAAAATATGATCTACATATGACAATCATCCTGAACTTAAAGAATATTTTAGATTTCAACTGAAATGATTCAAAAATAGGAAAAAAAAATTATTTCTCTTCTTTGGTAGTGTTTTCCAATAAAATAAAGGAAAACGTACCCTTAATTAAGCCGGTTCGATTTAGAGAAAAATATTACTCGATATAAAAAGTACTCACGGTGAGATTTGAAAAACGATATTATTATTGGTAAAACTGGTTCCATGGATTCACCCGGGAACCAGACCGGACCGGCAATCCGGTTCTCAAGTGGATCCATGCAACTAACAAGTGGTTCCCAGTTCCAATTTTTTGGAACCGGTCCTTAGCAGGCAGTTCCCGGCACCACTCACCCGAACCATGCACACCCCTAGTTCAGCACATCACTGAAGCAGCACACGCCAGCGCAGCATCCCCCACCGAAAATCCTCTTGCCCGCGCGTCTTTCATCTAGTCAACAAGCCACCAAGACCCCCCTCGGTTGACCTAGCAGCTCTGCTTCGCTGCCACGTCCCAACCGTCTTCAACTCGTGTCTTCTTGTTCGGTCTTCACGCCTGCAAGCTGCCGCCTCACGCCCACACGCCCAAGTCTTCATTATGTTCGGTCCACTGCAGCGCCTCCACCCAGCAGCGACGTCTGCTGCTTTCCACCAAGATCCCAGTCAACCACCAAGCAGCGAAGACCCTGCTGCAGCTCCACGCCACCTGGCCCAACGTCCGCGTGCAACTCCATCTTCGCTGCTCCTTCATCTGCGTCCCTCGTCCGAAGCAACCCATTCCAGCAGTCCAACAAAACCGTCTCCTCCAGCAAACGTGTCTTTAGCACCGTGGATTCCAGCGGCACGAAGGCCTTCATCCAGCCTTTTGGGCCCGGTTCAGCAGCTGTTTCTTGTTCAGCCCAAGTGAAGTCAAAGTCAGCCCAACCCAGTTCGCTACCTCCATTTCCAATGAAACCCACAGATCCAACAAGCTCAGCACAGCATCTCCATCAAGTTTCAAGCCCACCTTTGGCTTTGAAGTCCAGCTCAAATCAAACACAAATCTCAATTTGGGTTGAGATTTGTTGGGCCAAGTTTAGGCCCAGCCCAAGTGTCCGCCAACCCCGCCGAAAATTTGGATTTCCGCCGCCGTCGTCGCGGTGAACCAGTTTACGCAATAAACCGGTGAATTTATACTCTAAACTCTTCTTAGTATGCTAATAACGTTTAAGGGGTGTTTAGTTTAATTTAATTAGGAATTAGATGGTTAGTTAGATTAAATTAGAAATTCAAATATTTAATTGAGCATGTTACGTGGTTAGCATGGTTTAGCTAAGGCCTAAATAAATTGTATTATTTATCTAGAAGATTCGAAAATTTTTCGGGTCCGTATTGGTATTTAATTTAATAATTTTGGCCTAGGTTGGTATTTTTAGAAATTAAATTGAATTAATTAATTAATTTTCGAAATTAATTATTTATTAATTATTTTTTCAGAAATTAGGCCGATAGTCAATGACCGGAATTTCGTGTTGATTGCAATGGTGTGGTTAAATTTTGCAATTGAATGATAATTTTTGCAAATTGAGTGCTAATTGGATTTTCGGTATTTAATTCCAAAATTTGTGAAATATTGGTATTTTAATTGGAAAATACCGGGTGTCGGGTGTTGACACTGAAAGTGATCTTTGAGTACCAAATTAGCTTAGGTGAGGAATATAGATCTATAACAGCTTCGGGGAGCATTAACACCATTATAGATCTCTAGCAGTTTCGGTGAGCAATGGCAAGCAATAATGCTTTAGCAACTTCGGTGAGCACTTTAGATAGCAGCTTCGGCGAGCACATGTTATCTAGCACTTTCGGTGAGTAAATTTTAGACATCAGCTCTGGGGGGCAATGATATATGAGTATATCTATTTCAGTTTAAGCGAGCAGTGTTCAAATCGACAGAATTTATGGATGACATTGACGACATGGATTCGAATGAATCGATTGACTGATGATTGAATTGAATTGGACTAAATTGAATTTTTGAATCGAGTATATGAATTATACTAACGTGCAAGAAGGATCTGAGGCAAAGGTAAGCCCTCTAACTCATGTTTGTGCTTAGGTAGCCCTTGGGGCGTATTTCCCTCCTAATCGAGAGCATGGACTTGCTGAGACATTGTCTCACTGGTTATTGTATAACAATTTTTAGGGTCGTCGAGTGGAGGACCTGGAGCTTAGAGGAGGTGATCGGAAGCGTAGGTCAGTTAGAACTGCTTCTTTTTGGAAAGCTAGTCTTTTGTAGTCTTTTGGCCATAGACTTTTGTACATGACTCAATATGAATATAAAAGCATGTTTTTTTGTAAATATGTTGTTATGCTTTTCTATCCCGAGATGATTACTGTGAGGGGATTTATTTTCGCTTCCGCATATGCAATAAAATGAAAGGGTCGGCGACTCGTCCTAGGAAGTCGTAAAATTTTATTGACCAAAGAGGGATGGGTACATGCTCGGGGGTTCGGGGCATGACAAAATGAAAGTTCAATCACTCTGAATCCTTCCGTGGTATAAAGTTTCCTCTTTCTTTGCTCACTTTCATCGCTTTTGCTTATGGTGAGAAATTATTTATTGGGAAAATAGCATGAACCTTTCAAGTCTTGCTCGATCCGTAGCTCAAAAAGTGGTTCTACTTGGACAAGATACAGACAAACATTTGGTTGGAGATTCGTTAATGGGATGAACAGTATGTATATACGCCAAGTAGAACATCGAGATCAAGATGCAAACACGTGATTGTGTGTCAAAATACGAGTTTAGTTAATTGGCAATATTCAATGAGAGTTCCTCAACTCCAAGTCCAATCAGGTACTTAAAAGTCCAAACCGCGAGTAAGTCAATATCTACAAGATGATGAAGACTTTCTTGGTATGACCGAGAAAGCGAGAACTTATTCTTAATCCACGAAGCATGTTTTTCTTTTATTAATCCCAGTTACCTGAAAACATATAAAATAATGGCATGGGCCACGCAGCTTAGCTGGATAAATACTCTTGGTATGTCAGTCAACTCTGAGATATGTGCCCAGCTAACTATAATTTGGAGCTTCACACAGATATGAGCTGATCCAGCTGAACTTCCATCTGATTGCAAAGTACACTGACTAGCTGCTACTTTACAGTAGTGTACCGTGAAAACACTTCATACTCACACCACACTCGATGCAAAAAAAGTTCAGCAGCTACAGAATCAACTAATCAACACGCCCAAAATTAAAGGCAGGTCCTAACTAAGGACTGTGAAGGGAATTAATAAGCTGAATAATAAGACTCAGCAGAGGGCGGGGATCTTTCAGATATAATCATAATAAGTCCGCCAAATTCTTGGTTAACTGGTGGGTTGAAGGTGATGAATTCTGAGATGGCGGCGGTGATTTGTATGTCCTCTCGGAATTGTTAATATTGTGGGTTGGGGGTGATACTTTTGGGGGTGGAGGTGGTGATTTTGATGGCGCCTCCAAATCGTTGATCCCTGGTTTCCATGGGGGCGCTACTTTTGGAGCTGGAGGTGGTGATCTTGATGGCGCCTCAAAATCTTCGGTCCTGGGTGGTTTCTGTGGGGTTGGTTTCTGTGGGGGTGCTACTGTGGGAGCTGGAGGTGGTGGTCTTGATGGCACCTCAAGATCATCCTTCACTTGCTTTGATGGAGGTGAAAATTTTGGAGGTGGAGGTGGTGATTTTGATGGTGCCTCAAAGTCAAAATCAGTAACCATTGATATGATCAAGTCGTCGTCCGAAGGAGGAGAGTTTAAGCATGAGAATGGGTGGATCGGTGGTGCTACTTTTGGAGCTGGAGGTGGTGATTTTGATGGCGCCTCAACATCGTCTGTCCCTGGTGTCGGTGGGGTGTCTGGTTGGGGAGATGGAGGTGGTGGACTTGACGGCGCCTCAAGATCATCCTTCACTTGCTTCGGTGGAGGTGAAACTTTTGGAGGTGGCGGCGGTGACTTTGATGGTGCCTCAAGGTCAAAATCAGTAACCATTGATATGATTAAATCTTTGTCCGAAGGAGGAGAGTTTAAGCCTGTGATTTGGTGGATCGGTGGTGCTACTTTCGGAGGAGGTGGGGGTGGAGAGTATGTCGCTCCCATAACTTCGTCATCACTATCGTTATCTGTTGTCATCGTCGCCGCTGTTGCAGGCATCTCTTTGCATGGCCTGATTAAAGGTGGTGATGCCGCATGTCGCAGAGGCAGTGGCCTCAATGACCTTCCATAGTCTTCAATTGTCATCATCAACCTCTCTGCAGTTCACACGCAATAGAATTATTCAGTTACCAGTTTCAGCTTTTCCAGTGAAATACAAGATATCCTTGGAAATCAAAAGCGGTTGATTAGCAGAAGAGACAGCTTTCAATCTTCTTTCTCGTCATTCATATATGAAAGGTAATTTATTTTTATTTTTTTGAAAAACTGCATGCAGCAAAAAATCTTATGCTAATACCAATTGAAATGACCAGATCATTAGCTACACTGTCATGAATGAACTACTCAAGTAATAGACATGAAAAAAACTCCAACTAAAATGAGAGCATCGTCCAAAAACATCAAACTCGAACTGTGGCGAGTGGAAAGATAATGTTATAGTGAAATGGACAAAGTCGGAAGGGCTACCTGCAAGTAGAGGTCTTGCTCGAACTTGAGCAGCAATGGCTAAAAGGAGGAGGAGGAGGAGAAGATTAGAGAGAGAACGAGCAAAAGAGCAATGAGAAGCCCTCATGATTGGAACCCTTACGTCCCAACGGGGGTTGCTCCTCATTAATGATGCCTTTAAGGTTAATTCCAAGTGGCTATATATAGAGACGATAAGTTTCATCTGGAGCAAGTAAATGTTGACGTCAAAGCTGTAAAGCAGCAACCATGTTCTCGGTTCAATCAGAGTCGCCACAGGTGACAAAACCTTTGCTTGGTCTTCTTCCCTCATTTTTTGTGGCTCCCCTACCGTGTAAATCCGTACCGTTTCCCACTGCTGAACCGGAGATTGCATGTATTATCGTGCGCCGTCTACGCTGAATCAAATTGGTAATACAAATACCCGTTCTCTCTCTCTCTCATTGAATGACGACAATCACTCGGTAAACGAGACCTTGTCCTCGGTGCACGGTCTTCCTCCTTCCCCATTCTAGGGTTTTAGTTTTTTCAGCATATTGGAAAATGAAGAACCCGCGGGAGAGTCGAGTCATGGTCAACGCTTGTGCTTTCTTTGACTCTGTTTGTTTTTGGGGGAGAGTCTTATTTTTGCGCGAGTTGATCTCCGTTGGGATGGAGGAACGAGAACAAGTTGGATGGAGTTGGGTTGAAGTTAGGTGTCGCACCACGTGTGGGACTAGCAGCCAGTCGTAGCAGCACGTGGTGCATTCCACGTACCTCGTTTTTTGATCTTGAATTATGACCATTACATACTGAAGTTTCTGTTCAACTTTGGCGACATGAAATCACTTTTACAACGTAGAGGATGAAATTGATTTAGGGAGAAGCCCACTATAGACTTGTCGCTATATCTCATGATCTTTATGTGATTTATAAGAATATAGATGGGTATAGCTAGAACCTCTCTTTTGATAACTTCATGAGCAGATTAATTACAACATAAACATGTAGTCCCTCTAGCCAATTTTGATCAGAAAATGCTAATGCGGTGGTCCCGTCATTATTGGCCGTCCCTTGTGGCGTGACTAACACTGATATAGATAATTTTTTTTATATTTTTTACCATTTTTCTTTTCTTTTTCACTAGTGGCCAATCTTAGACGATAGCCAACAAGAGTTGGGTGAGGACTACCCTTGCCTAATCTATGTGACCTTGCCCTCGCTAACCTCTAGGGGAGGCTAGCGCTCACCAGATTTGGGTGAGGCTTCTCGCCCATGGCCAACAAAGGCTACCAAGCCTTGTTCGGCAGCAATTAAAAAAAAATTAAAAAAATCTTAATTTTCTTTAAATTTTACAAAAATTATTTATGTTAACGCCAATGGTGCCACATGGTGCCACATAGGACACCGTCATTTTTAAGTCATAGTTTTTTTATTAAAATTGGCTGGATGGACCACGTTAGTAAATCGTCAAAAAGTTTAACACTAAATTGACCAAATGAAAAGGTTTAAGACTATAGTGGCACGGATACTATAACTTAGAATTTTTTTGTAATTATCCAAAAAAATATGGGTGGTACATGTCGATTTAATTGATCACAGATACTCGGATTTTGTTTAGGCCCAAATGTTTTAATGGGTCTTATCATATAGCTTCTTCTCTTTTGTGCTACGATTTAACTTTTTTAGTAGCTGTTGGATAGTCACTTTTCAATATATTATTTTAACCTTTTGTCTAGCTATAAAATATTTACAAGTCCATAATGATAGTTCAGGTACTTCTGGTTCTAATGATGCTCTTGACTAAGTGTGGCATCTCAACCAGTTGGCATTACCTTTACTAATTCAAATATGTCATCCCCATTGTCATCTGAACAATTTCTTTCTAAAACAAGCATACACAGGATCATATGTATTATAATTCTAGTATAAAATATTATTTACACATCTACAAATGCTATAAAGTTAAAAAAAAAAAATTATAAGAATTCGTATACTGCATATATGTGTTGAAAACCTTAGCCCTCTGCGCAATCTCACATATTTAAATATTCACTAAATACGATCCCACATCACTCAAATACTTTATTGTAATGCCTTTTGCACATATGTAGTCTCCTTTTGATAAGTGGTTTAAATTTTTAAATTGGACATTCTAACAAATGCATTGAAAGCCAAACGCCTATTTAATATTAACATATTTTCCGTGCCATGCATCATGTGTATATGTATATATACACAGACATGGATGGTACATAAGAATGGAATACTAAATGATACAGCGTGACATGAACAAGTATATAAACAAAGCCAAAATCCTTTACTTCACAATCACTTCTCAAATACTTAATTTGCATCAAGCAAACAATGTATAATCTTATCAACCTTAGAATACAATATTTCTAGCCCGTTGCATCAAGAAAAACTCTCTCATAGACGGGAACAATTATGTATCCATCTTCTCCAAGCGTTAGAAGGTCCAAAACAACAGAGCTCAAGGCTGATGAGGTCGACAGATAGCCGATGAATCTAGAACCATATCTATCTACTACTCCTCAGCGATTAAAGTGGGATTTATGGACCACACAGTCACCTAATTAGCTAAGGAAAAACTTCCCCTCAATCATTTTTTATCACAAACTTTCGTGATTCTACTGATGTTTTGCGTTGGCATCTTCTCCCGCTGGTTCCTGGCCATATGCATGAGGACATGGATGTGAAGTCAATCATTTGTTTTATCACTCAGTAGGTATTGTTGGGAGTGTGCAGCATCTTAGTTACATAGACACTACCATTAAAGAAGAAAAGAGTAAAGGGAAAAAGAAGGGAAGGAATGAAATCCTAGATTTGACAAGGGGCCCAATCCTCACATCATGAGGAAAAAAGATATACAAAATTACGTACGATGTTCCGTCTCTACTGGGTTTCTCTTCAATACCTTTTATAAGGACATTTCATAATCATTGGGTTTTTAGATATAGAATCATCACTATTCTTAATGATTGATTATAAATCATGATAAATTCATTTTACACATACATGTCCAGTCAAACTTCTTTACTACCGGTCAATCTTACTTAAGTTTAGACTATTTAATGTACTCCATTTATTTTGCGAAAAATGAATAACTAAGAAAGTATTTTTCTAAAAATTATCATTTTAAATGCATGTCCAATCAAATTTCTTCACTACTAGTCAATCTTACTTAAATGTAGACTATTTGTCGTACTATGTTTGTTTTACAAAAAACAAATAACTTCAAATATATATTCCAAAAAATGATTGGTTACAATGTATGTCCGATCAAAACTTCTTCACAATAGGTCAATCTTACTTAAGTTTAGACTATTTATTGTACTCTATTTGTTTCGTAGAAAATTGATAATTTAGAAAAAATTTCCAAAAAAACAAAATGATTGCTTGAAATGATTAACTAATGAAGAATGTTTTCATTATTCATAATTATTCATGTCCGAACAATTTTGTAAACGATGAAAATGTTTTTAATTCATTCATTTTTGTAAGTGATTGAAGCAATCATATTTTGAAAAATGTTTTTCAATTCATTTGTTTTTCATGAAATAAACAACTCTACGCCACTAATTGAGTTGTCAACTAAAGAAAATCTGAGAGGACGGATTTTTCAAGTTATTCTTTTTGAGGACGGTGGCCGGTAGAGTTTACTCCCTCACAAGTTCCAGAGAAAAGTGTACATCACCAGAAAGTCACTGGGGTTACTAACCATTCCTTAATCACATGTCATAAATTGATAAATCCATTTATTGTTGTGAATTATATAAGAAATTAGTGTAGGCCGATGCTCTTGAGGACTGCATTCCCTCTTTTTTATGCTTGCATAAGGTGCACCTGCATTTTTGTAAGCGGGTAGGTTATCACTTGTGCTATTTTGACGCCGGAGAGTTGGGGTTTACTTTCTTTCTTTTAGCTTCTCTCAGCGAAAAGATACTTATTGATGATTTTGTCGCCAAAATTCAAATATTATCTATATAGCTGTATATTCGAAAAAACATTAGGTCCTTCTCATTAAATAAAAACAACATTTTGAGAGCCGCATAGCATGAGCTATATTGCCAAGCACATGAAATTTCTGTAAAAGATGCTTAGCGTGAAGAATGTTTTTTTTTCTGTAAAACTTAAATAATAATCGATGAGTCTAATGCCGTATCACATTTTTTAATAAGGAAATCTATAAGTATCTTAATCGAAAATCAAAAGGATATTAATTGCTTGTAGATAATTCGCAAGATTATTATTGTCTTCTTGGGATGTGAAACTAAATTCAAGTGCTTACTAGTACTAACATAGATAAATCATGTAAGACATTCAAACTAGGAGAAATGCCCTTAATCCATTGAGAGATTAACAACATATTTTGATCATGAAAAAATAAATAATTTAAAATTATTATGGGGTCCACTCCTTGAAGAATTTGCAGTTCACTATAAGTTATTATTCTCACAATAAGCAATGGCTATTATGCTACTTGCAAAGCCCTAAAACTATTACATTAAGCAGGACATTTATATCTGCAGTGATTTGATATTAGTGAAAGGGAAAGAAAAAAGCTAGGTAAAAATTTTAATTGTTTCGGAATATTTGCATCTTGGATTTGGTAACTTTGAATACGTTATGGCCTTTTGGCTAAAGTAGTCATTCAATTGAGAAACTTTGCTCATGTAATTGAATTTGCGGGTGGGGCATAATTTTACTTTTAGTAATGTCTGGTGAATAGAGATCTCTTACGCATTTGACTCCGGACATCATATCATAATTTTACCCTTATCCCGTGTAGTTGAGTGATTACCATGCTTTCATGATCTATCTACGGTTGCTATATTGATTACTTAAACATAATCCCAAAAATCATTAACACAATGTCCATGTTGGACTCCATGTGATGGACCTATGACCCATCATGTAGTTAGATGTAATTGGCTTATATTGGACCTATCAAACAGGTGGGTCGAATAAAAAATGCTTCAACCCAAATTGATTTATTTTACCTCTTTTAACATATTTCCAGGCAATATAATCCATACTTGACAATATTGCTAAAATATTTCTATATTTAAGTTAATTTAAAAAAAAAATTCATACCCAAGTTAAGATGAGAACATGGAATGAGCGAGTGAGTTATAGAGATGGGTTGGGAATAAGTAAATTATAAATCCATTTAACACATATATTATTTTCAATTTTGCCATTTTAAACCCATTTACAGAGTCTAATTAACTTACATAATAACTTAACTAATCAAATATGAATTAAAAAATGGATTTATGACTCATTTAAAAAGGTTTAGCTTATGTGCACACACAATACATATCTTCTTGACTCTAATTTTGTTCAAACTCATCTAAGACACATAAAATCGAAGGGTCGTCATAGAATGCGCTCACATAAATTCGATACGCCCTATAAATGCATCATTTGAGACTTTCGAATGCAAGTAAGAATGTTTGCTAGCTAGGAGAGTGGAACCTAATCATGTGATTAGGAAATGGAGTCAACGGCTCTGCAAATCTTTTAGTATAGATTCTCCTTCGCAATTTTGTACGGCCCGTGTGGGAGTGACATTCACTAAGAACGTGGGTGCCACGGTTTCAAAAAAGTTTGCTCCCATTTTGGCTTGGTTGGCCTGCTAATCCCATCACGTGCGCATAATTATGTCTTTTGTTCCTAGGCCCTGTCATGGGAACATCAGTCAAATCACCCGGAGATATCACAGTGAAAAGTTAGTCTTCCTAGACCATAAATGTAAAGTATTGTACGGTTTCTTCTTTAAAATAAGAAAAAAGACCATCAAAATTTCCATATTTTACTTAAAATAAAAAAATTTACATCAAATTATTTTTATGACATGAAAAATTTGGAACTTTACCAACCGAGATACATTTACCCTAAATTTTTTTCGTAATACAAAAAATCCTGAACTTATATCTATGTGACATATTTACCCTAAATTATAGAGCATTTTGATTTTTTACTTTTTAAAATTGTTTTCTTTTTTTCTTCTTCTTCTCTCCTCCCTCCGTCGGCCATGGCGGAGCCGACGTAGGGAAGTCAAAGTCAGGCGAGGGCTGCCTTCACCGGCGTCGGGCAAGCGAGCGCAACCCTCGCCTGACTCCGGCTTCCCTCCGCCATGGTCGGCGGAGGGAAGAGAGAAGAAAGAGAAAAAATATAAAAAATAAAATAAAAATGTCCTTGGTGGGATAAATGTGTCACAATTTGCCAAAATTTATGATTTTTCATATCATAAAAAAAAAAAGTTTGGGGCAAATTTGTCACTTTGGGTGAAGTTTAGAAGTTTTTGTGGTCTTTTCCCTTACAAATGCAAAATTCACAATATAATTTACCCTTTCTTGGATTAAAATTTTTCGCAGATGCCAAAAAAATTCCTCCACCGTCAGATGCTGAGAAAAGACCACCACGTCGGATGCTGGGAAAAATCCACTACCGTCGGATGCCTTCCCAGTCGCTCCATCTCCACCGTTGGATCCAGTCAAGTAGATAGGTCCCTTTGGACCGTCCGATCGGCGCGATAGATCCAAGCCATTCATTCATCCCCTTTTAAGAAGGCGAGAATCCTCGGGCAGCCGAAACCCTAGCCCTTCATCTTGCGCCCCTTTTTCGTGCGCTAGGGTTTTCGAACCCCAATTTCGTCGCTCGCTAAGACTGGCCAGAGCGAAGCTATCTCCTCCTTTCGCCGAATCTGACGAAGCAAGCCTCTGGCTTTCTTCTTGGACGGCTAATTGAAAGATCTGTCCAAGGGGCGGCACCGGTTCCGTGGCCAATATCTGCGAGCAAAACGTCAGGTAAGAGTCGTTCAAGATTAAGAGAAATCAATTGCCTTTTCTCTTTCTTTTATGGAACGGTATTGCGCGAGTGTCTCCTCTAGACCCTCGAACTTTTCTTCCGCGGCTTCGAGGTCATTCCATAAGGACGACAGTTTGTTGTAACGGGCCATGACGGTCATGTTCCCCTGTTTTAATTCGCTGAGTTCCTGCAAAAGGGAAAAAATTCGTGCCCGATCTAATTTGCCGTACATCTGTTTGATATTTTCCCACATGGTCTTCGAGTCTTCTATTGGTGGAAGACCAGCCGCGACCTCTGGAGAGATGCAATTGCCGATCCACGTCCTTACGAGTTGGATGCATTTCCTCCAAAATCGGGCTAGTCGCTCATCGGCAAGAATCGAAACCGCCCCGTCGAGGAATCCATCTTTGTCCTTCGTCACAAGGGCGCGCCGGAAGTCTCGGGACCACCTGGTGTAATTCTCCGGTCCGGTTAACTGCAGGTTGATTAGCTTCAATTCAGGGCCGTCGACCGTTGAGACATGCAGGGGGTCACCAAGCTCCAGTCGCCCGGTGACGGCAGCGACGGGGAATGGCATGAATCCGGGTGCAAGGTTCGGGTAGGGATTTGTCCCTTGACCCGATTCGCTCGATCCAAATTGATAACCCGTATTTGAAAATCTCGGGTAGAGATTCGCTCCTATACCCGGTTCTCCCGCTTACCTGCACCAGTCCAGGGGTCGGGCTTGCCCCATTTACGGCTGGTGGGCTCCCCTCGAATTGGACGTGGGCTCCCTAGTGGCCCACATAAACAGGCGATGATGTATTTGGGCTTGGCCCGAGATACCATGGGTAAGGTACCCACTGGAAAGGTTGGCCCGCAATAGGTTGCCCCAGACCAAACTGAGCATGTGTGGGTCTCCATTGTACGGGCTGAGCCTGGAGTGTTTGATGTTGTGTCATTGCAGGGGAACTTTGGATCTACGATGGTGGTGAAGCTTCTGCGGTGGATTGGTCGTCAGCCATTGGAGGTAAAAAAAAAACCCTTATCTTCTTCCTCGAGGATGATTCCTATACCAGTTGGCAGGTCTATTATGTGGCACAGATCTCCTTTGGTGGGCAATCAAGAGCGGAAGCGAAGAAAGGTCAGAAGCCGAGGCTCTGATACCATGAAAGAAGATGAACTATCGAGAAGAAGACTAGAGAGATCTGGAAATTTGTATATTCAGTATGTATTCTGATGTACAATTCTTCTGTAATTATAGTACAGAGATGAAATAATAAAAGGCAAAGAAATATTTGTGTAATCACAATAAATCAGAATCTAATCTCAATCTAAAATTCCTAACTAATTTATGTACAATTAAAATCAATTGAGATTCCGAGCGTATCTCCCAGGATCGGGTTTGATGCATATCTTCCAACAACATTGATGATTTTTGGCAAAAATTACCCTAATGGAATTGATAAATCATGAAAAAGTTTATAACAAAATTAGCATAAATGTAATAGGTTTGAGACCTTCTAGATAGAACCTTTATTTTGTTAGTAGTTGTTGGGTAATCACTTTTCAATGTATTATTTCTCATACCAAAAGAATATGTAACATTTTAATTTTTTGTCTAGCTATAAAATATTTAATAATCCATAACGATGGCTCAACCACTTCTAATGATGCTTATCATGACCTTACTAGAAGTGAACTATCAATGGGAAAGCTAACAAATTATTATGCCCAGAGACTTAGCGTGAATTCTCCCATTATTTAATAAAATTACCAACCTTTATTGGAGTTCCTCCTATTAACTTACTTGGGATAGCAACTCAAAACTCTCATTTGAGTTGCTATTGACAATTGTATTTTTCTATTTTTTTTTTTAATTTATCAACTTCTCCATTAAATTACCACTTTGTTTGTCTTATTTGCCTACTCTTTAATTTTTTATTTATTTTTTTTTTTGCTTTTCACTCTTTCTGGCAATTGCCAAACTCAATTTGGTGATTGCCGACTTCTCCAATTAAGTAACAAACTAATTTTGCATTATCAACTCCTATTTGAGTTTAGTACCAATGTTTATTTAGTTTTTATAAAGTATAAATTTCTTTCATTTCTAATGAGGAAAAGCCTTCTCTTATCATTCAACAATTTCACCAAAGGCCATAAGATTACCAACTTTTATTTGCCTTTCTTGGTAAAACCTTAGATTTACTAACTATATTATGAAATTACCAACTCATTTTGTGTGAATTGCTACTTCTCTCCGATTAAGTTTATAATTAGGTTTGGATTAACATCTCTAATTTAAGTTACTTACTAAAGTTTATTTTTTATTCTATAATTTATCAAATTTTATCTTGAGTTACCACTTTATTAACATTACTTACTGACTATTTTTCTATATTAAATTACGAACTAATTTTGCATTATTAGCTCTTGCTTTAGTTACCAACTTTCTTTTAGATTACCAAATTACCCTATCTTTGACACAAAACTTGTCTTATTATTTTTTTATTAAAATTTCTAATGGACACCTTAAAATCAGCAACTATTATATGAAATATTCAAATCTTGATTTGGTGACTTATCAATTTTATTCCCGATTAAGTAACACAATAGAAAAGTTGGCAAATTGAGAAGAAACAAACAAACATTGGTAATTAACTCAAAAGAGAGTTGGTAATTTATACAACTCACTTGAATGAAAGTTAGTAATTCCTACAATTGTTGGTAAACAAAATATGTAACTTAGAAAGGTAAACACAAATTAGTAGAAGATACGAAAAGTTGGTAATATATAGAAAAATAACTCAAATGAAAATTGTTAACTCAAAACTAGTATATTAATTCCTCATGGAATGGCAAATGATTATAATTAACATTGGTAAAGTTGAAGAGCAGCCAAAAAATGCAAATGAAATTTTCTATATGATTAAAAAAAAAAAATGTTGGCAAACGAGACAACACCAGAAAAACCTAAACAACTTAAACGAGTTTTGGTAAGTGCCAGTAAGTTACCAACTAGTTATCTAAAAAAACGCCACCTGTCAATTTTTCCTTTACCAGCAGCTCTTGACATTTACCGATACTTAGGGTGCATGAAAACCATTCTGTTCCAGAAATAATTTCTAAAACAGAAATAGATTTTTCTATTTCTATTTCTAAAAGACTTTCTAAGCAAAAATAACCATTTGATAACGACACAAATTTCTACTCTAAAAATAGAAATCGTTTGATAACGACACAAAATTTCTTCCTTTCGACGACGGCGGCCGCCGCCCCCATCACGCTCCGCCGCCTCCGTCGCCGACCAATGGACGGTGGTCGACGACAACGGATGAAGGACCGGTTGACGAACAATGAGAAAAAATTTTATTTCTCATTTCTGTTTCAGAAATAGAGAAGTAGAAAAATTTTACTTCTTATTTCTATTCCAAACCTATTTCTGGAATAGAAATCTATTCCAGAAATAGAAAAAAGGAATAAGTTTATCAAACGGATTTCTATTCCAAAAACAGGTCTGGAATAGAAAAATTATTTCTGGAATAGAAATTCTAGTTTGTCATGCACCCTTATAAGACTTACTAGCACGGAACCAAAAAACTCTATATTTTTGCGCACGGAACAATAGAACTTGGTCTAGTATTGTTGGTTGCATACTAGTTTAATTGGTAAAAGTGTCTAAATTTGCCCAAATCACTGATTTTATAGACTGGATCAACCGGATGCAAATATACGCAGCGCCTATTATTCTTTTAAGGCGGATTTGTTATCTTTCTTGACGGAAGAAAGGTCATAAATCTGCCTAGTTGTGATCAATTGCCTAGGAATACAAGCAATGGCTTCTCAGAATTTCCTCGCAAGTGTGGGGAGTTTGATTTGTTTTGACAGAAAAATGCAAGCCATTGCTACACGTTTCATTGTCCTCGAATTTTAAGAAACACCCGTTATTGCAGAGATGTTCTCTATGAGTACTATGTGACTGATCAAGTGATTAAACACTTGTACAAACGAAGGATGCAAGAAGAACAGCACTTTTCGGAAACAGTCTCTATTGAAAGGCTCTTTCAGCATTCAGATATAACTTTTCTGCTGTGGAAAAATTCCACAAACAAAGCCGCTTAGGATTTCGACTTGTCTCATTCCTCCAAAGAGTTATTTCCAGAGTCATTGTTCGCTTCGCAACTTAACAATTCGGGATGAAAGTAGAAGACAACCTTCCTTTTCTTAGCTGAGGGGCACGCTGACTAGCAAGCACAAACCATTCCAATCCTTTGAGATTTTCTACTCTTGGCAGTATAAAAAGTTCAGGAACCTCTTTGCATTTGTGCTGAGAAACTTGTACAAGCCAGACACAACAGACAGAAATTTCTGTTGTAATAGGATCCTATAATTGAGAACTACAAATTGTAATCCGCTCCGAGAATGATAAAACTAGACCCCACTAAATTCTCTTTGAGCAATGTGACACTGTAGTTTTACCAATTCTACAGATGGAAACGTGCGTAGAAGAAATGCTAATGGGACATCTCGTTCATCATGTGCGTGGTTCTTTTCTTCTGTATGATTTGCCTCAACAGGGGTGCTCTGTAGTACGCCGGCACGGAGAATGGAAAGAACATCTGCCTAATGCCTTCAGCTTTGAGTATGGGAAAGATGATGCCAGACGCACCCTGATAATTTCGTTATAAGCAACCAAAAACAAGTAAGTGGGAAATTTTCTTACTTCTGACATGATTTGTAAACAAAAATTCTTACTCAAGTTTAAACAAGGATAAATGGATCACTCACTGAAATCAATCTTGCCCCAGTATGAATGCGGTCTGGGGAAGGAAAAGGCAGCATCAATCGCCAAAAGCCATACACAGCCACAGCAAAGAAGTGGAGAACCAAGCTCAGAGGGCGAGGATTGAGTCCAGAGAGTAGTGCAATCGGTCCGAGTGAATATATGCCTCCAAGGCTCAGATAGTCGAAACATGCTTGGCGCATTTCCTTTCTTGCCGGATCAGGAGATGCGCAGAAGACCTTGTACAGGGCACCTGCTAGTGTATTTATCGTTGATGCCATGGGCTGCAAAAACAAAATACTTCGAGATTGATACAATCTTTCCATGACGTCATACAAGGTGGTCTAAAGTTGCTTAAACGCGAACCCTATGCAGTCATTGGAGACCAAAACAATAGGAACAGAACTACTTTTATCACATAGCTTTTATCCTAAAAAGCCTGCTGCTCATTGCTCACCTTACGAATTGTATAGAAAGATTCAAGATATCGGCACAGGGTTGATGCATCATTGAAATCGCTTAAAGGTCTGAGCAGATCTCGTAGAACAACAACGTCTGAGAAAGCCACGGTCATTCCTCCACCAGTTAAAGGATGTCGCATGTTAAATGCATCTCCCAACAAAAGCGCCCCGGGAGTGGGACAAGGATCGGCCGGCATGCTTCTGTTGGCCATCGGTTTTACATTTCCCGTGTCAATTGCAGTAATGAAGGAATCGTGCAACTCAGTAGGCACCTGAAGAACAAGATCTCTTTACTTATTCCATAAATGCATATAGGATCAAGTGCTCAGAGACCATAGGAAGAAAAATTGCCAACTCAATTGCTGACTAGGTCCAAATCTCAATAATTGCCCATGAAATATGCCAGTAATCAGTAAGTACCTGTGGCGCCACAACAGTCTTCAAATACTGCGCTAATTCACCATTTGTGATGGAAGGCACCGTTTGGCCAGGTACATCGACTAAACAGCGAATCTCGTGACTACTTATAGGATAAAACAGGATGGGCGAAGGGTCTGCCAGAACGACATGCCCATGATTTTCAAATGGAAGTCGACAGTTCTCTAGGACTAAACCAACAAAACACGAAGGCACATCTACCTGCATGAAGACAACGCCATTTTCAGGGGACAAATGAGCAAGTCGGCATATCCATTTCATTTTTGAAAAAAAAAAAAAAAAAGAAGAGTCATCCTGAAGAGATCAACAAAACTTCCTGACCTTAGGATTGCAAAGTGACCGTCGTAGATTTGAGTAACAACCATCACACACAACCGTAAGGAAAGCATATGCAGTCAATTCTTCACCAGTCCTTGTCTTGTAATTCACCCCTTTGATCATCCCATTTTCCTCAAGCAGAGATGTTACTGTACCTTGTTCTAGTCTCACACTGCAATGAAGACAGAATGATCAGACACTTGCCTGAAACAAGAAAATCCACCTATTCCAATGCTAAAACTACACGCAAGAAAATAAAAACAGCCATTTGTGATGATCACACATGACAGATATATTGATCGAGAGGAAGATCAAATTAAATGCAATAATGCAAAATGAACGAATTGACGGTTGAAAGTAGGTACTTTGATAAAGACGATGCTTTCTCCCTTAATCGCTGGATAAATCTTCCATGATGGAAGCTTCTCCCGGCAACATCCGACTGAAAATTCTCCAAGGGATATGGAATTCTTGTCTTCTTTCCATCCTTGAAAAGAGCATACCCAAAAACTTGTTGTGCATCGATGTCCTTCACGCAATCTGGAGTGAAACATTCATGTCGGATAGTATCAAAAAGTAAAGATGAGAAGTTTCATAATTGCTCCTACAGGGTGCTTTAAATTTCCGGCTTACCCTCTAGACCCAACTCCACTAATTTCAAATAGCCCCCCGGTTGAAGGAGTTCGCCAACAATCCTGTCTGGTTCAGACAGGTCTCTTTCGATCACATGAACCCGACGCCCTTGCTGTAACCAGTAGAAATGGTCATTAATGGAATAGAAAATGCAGGAAATGTGTCTGCATATCAAATTGCCATTTCCATTCATATGTTTCCGCAACCAAGCCTAATGAGAGAATTTCTGAAAATTGACAACTCACTCTGTTCGTAAAACAGATTTTTACTACAAAATGTTTCATTTTGATGGATATCGTGTTCATGTCCCGATATTACCTTGCCAAGAGCATAAGCAAGAGCAGAGCCAACCACCCCGGCACCAACAATAACGACATCATCACTTGCAGCAATGTCCCGATGTCCGTTTCCATTCCCATGTTTCTGAAACCTAATCCAGCCACCTTTGCTTCGCCTCTTTCTTCCCAACATTCGCCACGAAAAACCACATCCTAGCAAGAGGAGAGCCACAACTGCTCCACTTACATACTGAAGCTCCATCTCAAAATTAATCAAGATCAAGAAAGATTTGTACTTTGCACTGAGAGGACGACAAAGTTTTGAGTCCTCTTTGTCTTTCAACTGAAGTGGGCGCCTTTTATAGGCGCACATACAGCAGAAAACGGCTTGGTTTTGGGATATTTTTGTGATCAAGTTGTTCATCCACCTAACATTAATATTATTCTACAAGGGGACTTACCCAATACCAGCATTTACAGATAGATTTGGACTTTTCGTTTTCCCTCTTAAAATCACCTGCGTATTAATCAAAAACCAGAAATTGGAATGATAATGCCCCAAATCCATGATTTACGTGTGCCCTTGTAACAAGTTTACAAACGAAGTATGAATGATCAGGAGTAGCACAGGATGAGAACTTTTAACAATGCTTTATTGCCTAAAGTTAATATTCTCGATAAAATATGATTAGCAAAATGGTCATACTGAATAACTCATTTTGGTCAGTCTAGATCATGGAGAGGAGAAAACCTATGAATGTGGTCTGTGGTCAAAAAGTTTTGCTGGACTAGCCCTCCATGTAAGACTTCTGTGACCATGAACAATTAAAAACAATTTGTCGATACCTGAGGAGCGGAAAAGAGCTAAATTATATCAAAAGTCAAGTAAGGCAAAACTCAGCTCCAAGTTTCTGAAAAACCAGGGGTGCTAAAACCATGGGTGTCGAGCAGTCGGGCTGCTGCAATTTGAACAAGAACAGGAACAAAGCTCTCCAAATCATCTCTCTTAAATCACAAACAAATAACAGCATAGATTCCAGGAATTTTTGGATGAACTATTTTATATAAAAAATCAGTGTTACAGATCAGCACTCTCAATGCCATTGGCTTTGCAAGCGAATCGGTTGTTATCAAACTTTCCAGCGCTTTGTGCTAATTCTTGTACTGCCTGACCAAGTCTCTCCGTCGGCCCTAAATCCGTCTCGTAGGAAATTCCCTATGCAAAGATAAAGCAATTCTCCTTCATCTTTAATTGATCACACTTCCCCTTACAAGAAATTCGAAAGAACTCTGTGTAAGGAACGAGGGTACCCGTGTGAAAATACATCGGTTTTTTGATCGTGCAAAGGAACTATTTCTTGGCAACTTGGACCACTTATAATGGTGTTTAGTGCCAGTTGAAAATAAAGTAATGGCTCTTGTGCAATGTTGAAAAGGTCCTAGTGGCATCGTTCGGATTGTTACAATCTCTAATAGATGCATTGGTCAAAGTTGGTTATAAAAGAACTTACGTATAACAGCAATAGCAGTACAATCAAGTTGAGCCGAATCGATATACTTCTGGGACTCAGCTCAAGTTGAACATTGAAAGCTTAAAACTGCATTCAACTCTATATTGAGAGAACGGCAACTTCAATTCTTGTTTGGCAATATAGCATTTGCAACAAGTTAAGTGAAGTCCTGCAAAAACTTGGTAGCGAATATGTGCCTCTCTGTACATACACTTTGATTCTTTGATAAAATTTAATTTCACTGGGAAATTCATACAACAAATTAAAACACTGAGCCAAAGTGCTTTAATCGAAAAATCGAAAAAAAAAATCACTTTTAAAAAATGATTAGCTCAACGCATGATGTGGTCATCGTGTGGAGGATTATATCATGATGATTGCATCAAGACATACTTATTCCCCTTTTTGAGCGAAAATCAAACTAGGTAGCGATTCATATTTCAGCATTCTCCATTCATTGTTGTTTAGGTATTATCGAAATACGGAGTTTGAATAAATCGCGGATCACGTAAAGCATCTTCCCATTAATGTTATATAGGAAGGTCGAAAAATCAAAAATGGTAAGAGGACCTATGCAAGCTCATACAATCAAGCAAATTTATAGATAATTTGATTATTGAGAGATATCAACAAGAGTTCGATTCTGCATACTAACTAATTAGGGATTTCGACATTAACATTAGA
This sequence comes from Eucalyptus curtisii, assembly GCA_017140595.1. NCBI lineage: Eukaryota > Viridiplantae > Streptophyta > Magnoliopsida > Myrtales > Myrtaceae > Eucalyptus > Eucalyptus curtisii. The sequence continues at coordinate 38,837,478 of CM029503.1, read as the reverse complement.
GGAACTTGATAATACCCTTCCGATGCATGACACTTGTGAGTTATCAAATTGCAAAGTGCCAACTTGCCCTTCAGACATTGAAACAAGCAATCAACGTCACGCTGGCATGATGCTTTAACTCTCATCACCATCCGTGACTCACCTGAAAAAGGAAATCTAAAACATGTTCAAAAATTCAAGATTTCGTCATTTTTATTTTATTTCATTTTGGGGGATATTTATTTTGAATTAGCATGTGCCATGCACACAAAGGAAAGCAATTACAAAATTAAGCAAATAGATGTGTATTCATTATACTTCCTTAGCCTGGCATTAACTTATGAAACGGAAATGTTAAATATCTTCCTTATGACTAACAAGATGAGATCAATCACATAAATTATGCGTTAGGGTTTTATAATTGAGAGAGAGAGAGAGATTAGTGTCACCAAGAGGAAGACCAACATCAACTTGGAGGCTTGCTTCATGATTCCTTTGGGGTTCAAGTTTCGATAGTGTGATGAATGGTCGATGGTTTGGTTATGCTAGATAGAGAAGGCTATGCAATGAAGCATTGAGCATTGCGCATTGTTTGTCCCTATTTATACATTTGAAATATCTCTACAATGTTCAATGTATCCTGTGCCAAAAAGAATCTCCATGGGCTACTTGATCAGTAATGGAAGATTGCAAACTCCTGTTGGACCACATGCCAAGCGTAAAATTGGTCCACGAGCCCAAAGAAGCCAATCAAGCAATGGATTGGGCCGCAAAGGCCTATCTCCCTAATTTCTCTTTGGTTAATTTTATGCTTAGATGTTGAGACTTTGTGGTGTTCGAGTGTTGATTATGTAATGAATGCTATATTTTTTTACCCAATATGTATATGTGTGTGTGTGTTGTTAAATGCATTTGATAGATAATGTTATGATTAGATTTCTCTCTTACGCTTTTGGCAATTTTATGATTGAAATACCTTCATCACATGCTTCTGGTAGATTATAGTGATTATTATTCACAAACATGTTCTCAACTAACGATATATGCAATAATAAAGGAAAGTGAAGTGAAATGTATATGTGATGATATATTAATTTCCAGATGGTAGATTTATCAACTATGAGTTTAGAAGCTCTTAGGTTAATATTGAAGTTTGTACCTTTTTTTTTTGGGGGGGGGGGGGGGGGGGGTGGGATTACAAATTAGAGTCATTAAGAGGAAGACCAACATCAACTCGGAGATTTGCTTCATGGTTCCTTTGGGGTTCAAGCTAAGTAGCACCAACATGCGACATAACACAACACAATATACCGACACGTCATCTCTCAAAAAATAGAGAATTCCAACATGTTGGGACACACCGTATACTAAATGTATATTTTTATATATACATGATAAATTATCATTTATATGATTATTTCAATCAAATTAATTTAATTCAAATTCACAAATAAACAAATAATAAAAAAAAATTCTAGAACTAGTTTACACTAAAAACATTAATCCATCATTTGTTAATGTCATTCATTTTTTTAATTTGACAAATTCAACCGCATTCTATCCCAATAATCCATCAAACTTGGAGGAAGCAAAAAAAAAAAAAAATCCACATTCCACTATTAAATTCAACATTTAATAATAAGTCAAAAAAAAAAACACAATCCACATTTCACCATCAAATATAACAAGAAGTCTTCCCTCTTTATTTTTTTTTTTTTTTATATATTTACATTTTTACTCCTTATTTATTAAAAAAAATGGTTAATACCCCGAAAAACCCAAAACTAGTATACTTGTGACAAATTTACCCCAAACTATTTTTTTGACCACCAAAAACTCCAAACTAGTATACATTTGATAAATTTACCCCAAACTTGTACACTTGTGACAAATTTACCCTCTGTTAGTTTTCGTTAAATTTTACTGTCAAATTATTAAGTTAAATGACATATGACAATTGACTGGTATACCAATTTGGGATTTTACATTCCGTTTATCACAATTATAATTTTTGCGATTTTTTTGTGGTATTAATCCAATTTAGCGGAGGGTATATTTGTTACAAATTTACCAGTTTTGAATTTTTTGCGGTCGAATAAATTAATTTGGGGTACCAATTTAGGGTTTTTTATGGTCAGTCAGGGTAAATTTGTCACAGGTGTAACAATTTGGGGTTTTTCATGGTCAAAAAAATAGTTTGTGATAAATTTGTCACAAGTGTACCAATTTGGAGTTTTTCAGGGTATTAACCCTTAAAAAAATTTAAAATTGACATCGTGCATGTCAAAATTGTATCAGAATTTCGAACTCACGTGTCGAAGCGTGTCGAATTTTCCAACACCTATTGACCGCATGTCGAGTACATTTTGGAGTGCCCAACATAATAATAAGGCTTCTAGAAAGTGTCAGTGCTTCTTAGAGTTCAGGTTTTGATAAAGTGATAAATGGTTGATGGTTTGAGTATGCTCGATAGAGAAGTCTATGCAATAAAGTAATGTGTGCTACTTGTCCCTATTTTATACACTTGAAATATCTCTATGGTGTTAATTTCACGATCAGATTTCTCCCTAACACCTTTGGTAATTTCATAATTGAGATACATTTATAACATACTTTTGGCATATTGTAATGATTATTGTTCATAAACCTATTCCCAACTGACGATATATGTAGTAATAATGGAAAATAAAGTACATATGTGATGATGTGTTAATCTCCAGATTGCAGATTTATCATCCAAGTTTAAAAGATCCCATGCTAACTTTGGAGTTTGCACTTTGTAGGTAAGAGAGAAAGAGAGAGAGAGAGAGAGAGAGAGAGAGAGAGAGCCCAGTCGAGAACTTGGGCCAGATTTATCATCTGAGTGTAGAAGATCCCATCCCATGTGTAAGAGATAGAGAGAGCCCAGTCGAGTTCTCGGGCCAGTTCAAACGGCCCAGCATGCATGCTTCGACCCAAAACAATGGCGACTCTCTGGAACACTCTCGTCCCCGCTTTGCTGTCCCCTCTCTCGAGACTGCACAGTCAGGAAGTCTCTCTCCTTCTCCATCCCTCCTGGTAGTCTCTTCCACCATCTCCATTTCTCCATAACCTTCCCCTCCCTCGCTTTACCTCCATATATATACACACAACACCTCGTCCTTCTCCCATCGACCAAGAAAGAAAGATAAAAATCTCATCTCTGCAAAGTTAAAAGTGTCTTTCTCCGTCTCTCTCCAAAGCGATAACCCACCTTCAAGCTCTGTTTCATCCGCAGCAATGGCCTCCAAAGCCATCGGCATCGACCTCGGCACCACCTACAGCTGCGTCGGCGTCTGGCAGAACGACCGCGTCGAGATCATCGCCAACGACCAGGGCAACCGCACCACCCCCTCCTACGTCGCCTTCACCGACACCGAGCGCCTCATCGGCGATGCCGCCAGGAACCAGGTCGCCATGAACCCCCACAACACCGTCTTCGACGCCAAGCGCCTCATCGGGCGCCGCTTCTCCGACCCCTCCGTCCAGGCCGACATGAAGCACTGGCCCTTCCGCGTCGTCTCCGGCCCCGGCGACAAGCCCATGATCGTCGTCACCTTCAAGGGTGAGGAGAAGCAGTTCGCCCCCGAGGAGATATCCTCCATGGTGCTCACCAAGATGAAGGAGATCGCCGAGGCCTTCTTGGGTCACCCCATCAAGAACGCCGTCATCACCGTCCCTGCCTACTTCAACGACTCTCAGAGGCAGGCCACCAAGGACGCCGGCGCCATCGCGGGCCTGAACGTGTTGAGGATCATCAACGAGCCGACGGCCGCTGCGATCGCCTACGGACTCGACAAGAAAGCGGCGAGGGCCGGAGAGAAGAACGTGCTTATCTTTGATTTGGGTGGCGGGACGTTCGACGTCTCTCTGCTGACGATCGAAGAAGGCATCTTCGAAGTGAAGGCGACGGCCGGCGACACGCACCTGGGCGGCGAGGACTTCGACAACAGGTTGGTGAACCACTTCGTGCAGGAGTTCAAGAGGAAGCAGAAGAAGGACATCAGCGGGAACGCCAGGGCCCTGCGGCGGCTCCGGACTGCCTGCGAACGGGCGAAGCGGACGCTTTCCTCGACCTCGCAGACCACCATCGAGATCGACTCCCTCTACGAGGGGATCGACTTCTATGCGACCATCACAAGGGCCAGGTTCGAGGAGCTCAACATGGACCTGTTCAGGAAGTGCATGGAACCCGTCGAGAAGTGCCTGAGGGACGCCAAGATCGACAAGAGCCAGGTCCACGACGTTGTCCTCGTCGGCGGGTCGACCAGGATCCCGAAAGTGCAGCAATTGCTGCAGGATTTCTTCAATGGGAAGGAACTGTGCAAGAGCATCAATCCTGACGAGGCCGTCGCGTATGGAGCTGCAGTTCAGGCCGCCATCTTGAGCGGTGAGGGCAACGAGAGAGTCCAGGACTTGCTGCTCCTCGATGTCACCCCGCTGAGCCTTGGGATCGAGACCGCGGGCGGCGTCATGACGGTGCTGATCCCGAGGAACACCACGATCCCAACCAAGAAGGAGCAGGTGTTCTCGACCTACTCAGACAACCAGACCAGCGTCCTGATCCAAGTGTACGAAGGCGAGAGGGCCAGGACTAAGGACAACAACCTCTTGGGCACGTTCGAGCTCAAGGGCATTCCACCAGCGCCGAGAGGTGTGCCGCAGATCAACGTGTGCTTCGACATCGACGCGAATGGGATCCTCAATGTATCAGCGGAGGATAAGACGGCCGGAGTGAAGAACCAGATCACGATCACGAACGACAAGGGACGATTGAGCAAGGAAGACATTGAGAGGATGGTGCAGGAGGCAGAGAAGTACAAAGCAGAGGACGAAGGGGTCAAGAAGAAGGTCGAAGCCAAGAATGCGCTCGAGAATTACGCGTACAACATGAGGAACACGGTGAGGGATGACAAGTTCGCTGGGAAGCTCGACCCGGCAGATAAGCAGAAGATTGAGAAGGCGATCGACGAGGCAATCGAGTGGCTGGATCGGAACCAGCTGGCCGAAGTGGATGAGCTGGAGGATAAATCGAAGGAGCTAGAGGGGCTGTGCAATCCGATCATTGCCAAGATGTACCAGGGCGGACCCGGTGGCGGCGATGCGCCGATGGGTGACATGCCCGGTGGTGGTTACAGCAAGCCAAAATCTGGAGGCAGCGGCGGCGGTGTTGGCCCAAAGATTGAAGAGGTCGATTGAGCATTTGTCTAGAAATAGCTGCTCTGTTCTGTTCTGTTCTGTTTTTCCCAGGGGTTGCCGCAATTGCTCTGTCTTGGGCTTTTGGCACCTTGGAACATAATATAATTCCGACTGGTTTCATGTAACATATAAGAAATGATGTAATCGCGGTGTGAGCTACTAGGAGTTTTTCTTTGTTCTTTTTAATATTTCTTGTGTTTTGATGTAATTTCAAGTTTTACCTGGTATGAAATAAAGTCATCTTCATGACCCCCCAATTCTCTTTTTTTATAGTTTTTACTAGTGCATATCCATGTGAGGAATCTATTGAATTTTATGCTAGTGTGAAATCTAAAACTTGTCAGTGAACTCCGAGAGGTTACGATGGCCTTCCTAGAAAAGTTGCTGATGAATTACTTCTTGAGAATTAGCCATAAGAATGATAGCCAGAAATTAGTTGGTGAGTCTCTTGTTACTTAGCCAATTCCAATATTTTTGCTCTCACTTAATCACTTAGTTCGCCAACCTAATCATAGGAGGCAAAATCATCCGTAGAAATGAACTTTAGGTCATTTAGTGGAAAGTTTAGTTAATTGAGATGGACCATATCGGTTCTTGAAAGTGTTAAAAAAGACATGGAAAGTCAACATATTCTTCTTGGAGCTGCTCGTCCGTCTCGTACAATCTGTAAACTTGGTGTCTTCCTCCAGGGTTTTTGGAGCTGAAATTATCTCCTCCGTATCGTCATGTTACAAGATTAAGCTTTTCTTGCTTTTTATCATGATTCGAGATAGCCATTCTGACCCATAAAAGAGAGGCTTCTTAGGCAAACAAGGCCCGACCCAATCCAGCTGCGAGCCTGCAAACCTGTTTATTTTTACCTGTTTATTTTTACTCCCGAGAACAACTAGGTCTGTTCTTTTATTTTTTAGAACAAAAAAAAAATCCATTTGGTAAATTTTTTATTTATGAAAATAAAATTCTATTTTTTTATTCCCGAGAATAGATTTGGAACAGAATCAAGAAGCTAAAAAAAGTAACTTCCTGTTTCTGCGAACAATTCCTAAAATCTATTTTTTTTTCTTCTCCTCTCTTCTTCTCTTTTCATCTTCTATTTCCTTTTCTTCTTCTTCCTTTTGACCAGTCGCTAGCCTCGGCCATGGCCAGTGACCGGCTAGACGAGAGCCGGCAACCTCGCTGGAGTGTCACCAACCCTTGGCGACGCCGAGCCACGGCGAGGTTTGTCGGCCCGAGCCTCGTTGTGGCTTGGCAAGTTGACCTCAACTAGCCAAGGTGAGGCTCAACCTCCTCAACCGGCGCGAGGCCGACCCCGTGCCACCTGGGTGAGGTTGAGGCTCGTCGAGCCTCGCCCAGCCGATCACCGGCCACAAAGAAGGAGGAAGGAGAAGAGAAAAGGCAAAAAAGAAAAATATAATAAAAGTATTAAAAAATTAAAAGAAACAAAAAAAATTAAGAATCCTACCAAATATATTTCTATCCCTAATAGAAATTTTGTGGAGTTACGAAACATGTTCTTTTGTTCAAAAATTATTTCCGAGAATATAATAAAAAAAATCATTTTTGATCAAAAATTATTTTCCTAATGAATCATTACCAAATGCGCCATTATTAGCTAGATGTTAGGCTGAAACTAAAGCCTCACTTTATAAGACATTGGGGTGACCTCAAAATTATACTTTTTTCTCGTTTTATTACTGAACATTGTGAATGGAGTCAAGTTGCCACTCTTAGCAAGGACATTTCACAATTTTGACTAGTTAAAATAATAAGTCAGTGACCATTGGGCTAATTGAAGAAAATTGAATTAGATTATGCCCTGCATGCCTCCTGTTCATCCAGTTGGCCTCTTTTAGCTTGGCCATCGATAGCTTCTCTAATCCATGTCCAAATTGTGGTAATGGCAACATTATCACCTCAGTTGGTGCCATGAGAGTACAAGAAGGTCGCGCTTTGGTATGTGATCGTCCCTCTTCTCTGCTTATGTTAATTTGACTATGAGTTGAAATAGTACTTATCGCGTGCACGGTTGCTTGCTGCTTGCACAGCACGTATGGGACAAGTCTTGGGTGACAAGATACCTGCTTATCATCACATTTTGTCGTCCATTTTTTAAGCCAACAACGCGCTGACGTACATTACATACGCAGATTGAAACGCTAAGTAATGGATTGTTGCATGCAAAAGGTGATGACTTGAGATACGAGAGAATGCACAAGATTCTCCTCTCAAGAAAAGGGAAGTGTACCGTGAAGGGAGGCAAAGGAAGTGGAAATATCGTTCATCAGCAGTACACCAAAGGGAAACATCTTTGTCAATGGTTACTTCCGTCTCTGTTCTACTTGTATCCATGGTTTGGCGTGTCATGTTCCTTCATTCCTACTTTGGTCATAAGTTTCAATGATGATCTACGGTTGCTTCTCCGTCTGAATTTCGCAGCTTTCGTCCTGAGGATAGTGCTTCCGAGCCTCTCTACTCAAGGAACAAACTGTGTAATGTTACCAGCGGTGCTCAAAGAATCAATCAAACCGGAAAAGGCACATACATGAACCAACCGAACCGGCACAGGTAAAATGATAATACAATTGATTCGGGTGTCCTTAAATGTGCAATTTGTGTCGCAAAAAGTCTGTCGTACAGGAACATTTGTACTCATATAAAATTAAATTCAATGTCGCACTGTTAAGGCATTAAGGAAACAAACATGATGGCCATGTGAAAATTTCTTTTTGATGCACTTGATCCGACCAGCTACAATTTATCCCACCTGAAAGGCTCCCTTCGACCCTCGTTAGATTTCATACAACAGCTTCTCGAACACCTTCATATGCTGGGTTTGCAGGGAGATGGCCACGGACATGCTCCCATCATTGGTGGGACTTGGCAATATGAACGATAATCCTTCATATGCAATTCCACCGGGCCCCATAAATATAGGCCTGCCCCAGCCGAAATCAGCGTCATGGATCGGGAGCCTAACCCAACTAGTTATGCCAAGATTTGGACACCTAAATGTATGGGCCCCTCGAACAAGGGCTGATAGATCGGGTTGGAGCTCTAGGTAATCCAAGGCAGATCTGAGATAGTCGTTGTCCATGCGAACCAAGGCATCATGGATCCGGCTTGCCGCATACCATGTTGGCTTGGATTGGAGGTCACCTGCAACGGCGAGTGGCGTTGCAGTGAAGATGACATTGCCAAAGTAACCGGGCGGAAGGGGCGGACTCAATCTGGACCGTCCGTCAGTAGCAATATACATTTTGCTCTCTTGATCAATGGCGAGGTCACGCGCCTTGCATGCACATCTCCAAACATGACCTGCCAACATCTCATAAGAGCTGTAGTTGACAGTGTTTCCATCTTCCTTTGACTTTCCTTTGAGCTTGAGAAGCTGCTCCCTAGTCATTTTGAAGATGGAGACTGCTGTGCTCTCAGCACCGGATTTAGTAGTTTGTGACAGCGGTGCTTTAAGAGCAGGTGGAGGCTGATATTCAACGTGCTTAAATTGAGGCTGTGGTGGATCACGAGCACGCAATAAGGTGCGGTCAATGAAGGGTGGAGTCGTGAGGTCAAGACCACGAGCCATGTCTGACCATGTGTTAACAAAGTGAAGGCCAGAAAATCCATCTGCAACATGGTGTTGCATGCCAACGCCAAGCGAAACTCCACCGCACTTGAAGTACGTCACCTGCATGAATTTTCAAGAAAATTCTGTTATAAGCAAATTCTTACGTAGTGCTTTGCTACTCCAGCAATTCAATCCAGTCTCCTGAAAGTGTAATTTCATATAACAAACTAAAGTATGAAGCACAGGCTATTATTATGAATGGTCATTCTTTTATGCATGTTGTATGTACTTGTAAGCAAGCATGAAGCCTACGGGATGACTTAAAATGTATTTTTGAGATTTTGCACAAGTAAAGATAGGTTAACGAAGAGATGAAATACAGATAGCAGGCAAACAAAAACATAGAACATTATAATACCTACAGACAAACTTGACGCACATTCTTAAAATGTTATTTTTGCATGAGAAAAGACGGCAAAAGGACAAGGGTCCATTTTTAATTCTTTCTTCTTTATTTATTTGTCATACCAATCCAGTCGAGTGATGAATGCAACACACCCAATTACTGCATATCCGCGCATTTCATTACCATATTTTAGCCACAAAAATGTTTATGATCTCTTGCCGAATGTCTAATATAGTGCATGACCAGCATAGCAAAATTTAAACAGCTGCACTGTTTATAACCTCAAAATATAGTTGCAGCCTACTTCATACCGCCAAAGGAAAATGCTTATAACTAGCGAAGAAACATTGCTTGCATAGTACAATAAGTTTCTGCATCTGTGAGAAGAAGATTAACTGGAGAGAAGTGGTAAAGACTAATTGAGAGCAAAAAAGTTTTCCTAAGATCTGCAATGACATATCATTATGTTTGCTGAGGGACACATCACATTCACAAACAGTAGCAGTCACCCCAATTAACAGGCTCTTGCTGTTAAGATTCTGTTTCAGGCAATTAACTGTAGAAGGTGAGATGCTGGGAGCAAATTAACAGTTCTAAGATGCCAGGACAGGAAATACTACCCTCTCAAGTAACATATGTAGAGTGTCCTGTTTTAGTAGTTAGACCTAAGTAAACCAATATATGCAAGCGCAATGATAAAATTGGTCCTAAAGTTCATTCACACTAGAGAAATCATTTCTAATAGATGCAATGCGGAAGTAGCCATACTAGGACATTTACTCTCGACGAGTTGGCAAAGCACATGACATGACCCCTACACAGAATGGTTGGTGACCAACTAATTCATAGATCATAGCTGTCATTGCCGTGAATAAGCACCAGAAAGCTCAATTCCCCAGCAGGACATTTCATTTAGTGCGTCATATTTTAGCTTGGGTAAACCAAGTTACATTTTACACAGTACAGAAGAATTATACTGACTTAGGTAGATGGTCAATCTTCGCCTTTGTGAATTTATTGGAACTGTTGCTTTTGAGGCAGGCAGAACAGTCTGCACCCTAACTTCTTTTGCCATCAGTCTAAGATTTCCCTGAATTTGACTTCTTTCAGTCATTTATTTTCTCCTTGGACCACTTATTTATGTGGAACAATTGAACAGTCCAAATCTGTGACTAACTTGGCCTCAATCTATTAATGCAAAACCAAAAAAGGAGTGACGTTCTAGCGGATCCTTTTGCATCCATTTACTTGCAATAGCTGTCTTGTCACATGGCATTGGCTCAAGCAATAACAACCACCAAACACTTCTCCTGGGCCAACCAGTAATCATGAGAGAAACTCACTCACTTCAGCTAAATGTTTCCTTAAGATCCTGAGGAAACTAGAATGACACTTATCCTTCAGTTCTTCCCCTCCAATGGAGCTCTAGTTTACTGATGATCTCTAGAGATGCTACTGAGACAAAAAAGGACCTTGGCAATATAAAATTTGATTTCTCATCCCTTCTTTTTGTTTTTTTTTTTTTTTTGGTTTTTTGGTTGAAATTTCTCATCCCGTCTCAGGTCTTCCTTTCCTAATGGCAAAAACATGCTTGAATAAGACATAATGATGGACTAACCACATAAGTACTAGACACCTCCACAACTACAATATCAGCATTTACTACGAGTTTTATGCATCAACCAACAAGTGCTATCAATGCAAGTGAGAACGCACCGCTCGGTAGTCGGGATCTTCTGTTATAAACTTTTTTTTTTTTAAATTGTAAGTGGGATCAATAGCACATAACTCTTTCACAGATATTTCACAAAATTGGATGAGAAAATGCTTGACTTCCTACAAATCAATTTGATTGAATGTCCAAATTAAACCTACCAATGGCTGTGGCTACGGATTAGAGACATCAACCGAGGGGGAAGACAATCTCCAGAAAAAAATAACGCTAAGACAACATTCAGGAAAAGGACAATACCTGCAACACTAAAAGAGGATAAGTGGACAGCCCTGCCGAATAGTCTACAGCTGGAATGAGCTTCCGAAGCTCCAATGTCGGGGCGAAATCGCCAAAATCATCGACAGCGGAGCTCGTTTCCGCCTCCACGAAAAGCACACCTTCAGCATTGCAGTTGATCTCAATGCGGCCATCCTCGTCGCGCGTCAACCGCCCAGCCATGGGATAGAAAGGCACGAGGGCCTTGCTGAGCCCCTCCTTGAGGACCTTGGGATCGAAGAAGTCAGGGGAGCCGTTCGGCCGATAGAAGTAGACACTAGGGGTGTGCATGCTGGGCACCACCAGGTCCACATTGGAATTCCACAGGGCGTAGATCGGCGTCTCCCCGGCGGGGCGCACCATTGTGGACTCTCGCACGCTGACAATCATATCGAACCAGACGATGTTTCCCCTGGTATCGGATCGACCGGCTGTCCTGCGAAATCCCCAGAGGAGGAAGCTCAGCCAAAAAAATTCCGACTTTATCGCAGCCCAATTAAACTGCGTACAACTTGTCCTAAAGTTTAAATCTTTTCAGCATTTAATGCAACCAGCGCGCCTATATCTCTTCATATCATCTCATGATTAAGGCCTTTTCTCTTTTTTCTTTTGTGCAGGTGAAGCTAACCTGAGCAAGCAGCCGACCATTTACCAAATCGTCGATGCTAACGCCTTAATTAAATTCGTCGCATCGTCATCAACGCCTAAGGCTCTAATCAAAGCAGTCCCGCCACCTTTTTCAATTTCCAAATACAACCCAACAAAACAAAAGAAAGACAAAACGGGTTCTCCATAACCCGTCGAGCCCAGTCTGCTCGCGCGAGCTCCAAGATCGCATTTTGAGGGCGGCGACTCCAAGCAATAACTAACGAGCGATCACGGAACAAAAATAAGTCGAAAAAGCGACGGAGGAGGAAGACACGGAGAGCAGCATTACCTGCGAACGCCGCGACCTCTGAAGAAACCGAAAAAGGGGAGGAGAATGCGCGGCGGCGGAGATCGCCGAGAGAAGCGAAGAACGGAGAGGAAGAGGAGGATGGCGGGAGGCAAGGCGGAGATGGTTGTGGATTCGGTGAGAGTACGTTGCAAACACAGAGAGAGAGAGAGAGAGAGAGAGAGAAAGAAAGAGAGATTGGCTATGGCTGGTCTGGGGCACATATATATATAAACGAAAGGAGGGAGAAGGAGGGGGAGGGAGGGAGTCGTGGTTCGGACCGCAGCGCACTGTCACTCACCTACCGCGCCTACTGACGTTGACCACTGCCCGGCCGCCACGTCAGCTCCTCCCCCCGTGGGCCCCCTCTCCCTTCTTTCTTTGCTTTTTTTTTTTTTTCCTCCTGTTGAACTAAAGGAGACTCGAGGATTAAAAAAAACTAAAGGAGACTCCTCGTTGATTTGGTGCATTTTTCCATGCGTTTAAAAATAGAAAATTATGAACGTATTTTACATTTATTGTTCCTTCACTTTACCTCTCATAACTCTCAACGGTAATAGGCGCACCTGGATAGGCTTCCCTTTTTCTTTTTTTCTTACATAATCTGAATTTTGCGAGGAGTCCATTTTGTATGACCAAGTCAATCCTAGAAGAAAAATATTAGCTACTTTCAACCTACATTATTAGCCCACTTTGTATAAGATGTTATAACTCAACAAAAAATGCGGTCTTCTTCTTTATCCTAATTGCATTGTCCCCATCGACTCATAAATGAAGATAAATTTGAATCGTTGAAAATTCAGTTCTATGATAATCACATTACAATCAGGACAAAAGAAAAGAGGAAAAGGCAGGTGGGTAAGGCGACATCTCCCACGCGTGATGTGTAAATACAATCTTCATAAATATTTATGGGACATACCAGATATCAATCTATTCGCATGCTATTAAAGAAGATGGAAGGCCAACGGATATCCTCTCTTGAACAATTCACGAGATGAATCGGAAAGGGGTCAAACTTAAAAGAGCGGGAAGCGTTGGAGGTTGGACAAACGACGGATGCCAAGAAATGGGGGAATTCGACCAGTTTTGGGGGGTTGCTAAGGTAAGATCGACATCATTGTTTCGGTCACGATGTGGTGGGAGAAAAGCCCTAGGGAGGGGAAAGAGATTGGGAAGTTGGTGAGACAGCGACCTAATCAGAAAACGTCGAAAAAACACAAAGCTCCGGGCCCCACCCTCACCCACCCCCTAAAAAAACTGTCCCCAGCTTATCCGATTCTTCATGTTTGTGCCATAATAACAACCAATCCGGAACGTCACGTTTGCGAATCATCCTTATTATTGCAGCTTGGATCGTGACCGTGGTTTAGACACACCCGAAGCAATGCGTCAACTAGCAATCGAAACACGAGGATAATCAACCATGAGATCATCGTGGGATTCGAAAGTAGATTCAAAATATATAATCTTTCCTTGTAGCGTATGCCTAGCAATGTTGAGGGAATTCAAACTTTCGCCGAGCATGTTCAACGAGTGTCTTAAAGCGTGATTTATGTCGTAATCAAGATAAATATTAATGTTAGTATTATGAAAAAAAAACTCTAAAATTAGGTATATATGTGATAAATTTATCCAAAATTAATTATTTTTACTATTAGAGATCCTAGCTGATACACTCAATTAAAAATCAAAAACGATATAATCATAACAAATTTATTATTTATTAATTTCGATAAATTTGATTTGTATCACGGAAAATCTCAAACCGATAGATTTATGATAAATAAAGAGTAAAATCTCAATATTCTTTAACTACAACATGTCATCAAGTTCTGTAATTTAAGAGTAAAATTTAATAATATCAATTTAGATTTTTTTTATATTAATCCCGAATAATATTGGAGGATACAATGGGCAAGTCCTTGGTATTGGGCCCCACGCCGCATGGTGCAACCATCTTGGGAACTCGAGAAAACTCCCAACCGGACCCCATCGTGTCGTGGGGTGTTCTTCGGGGGGCCCACTTGGGGGTTGGTGGAGTCGAACGGTCAGAAGCCACTGATCCAATTAGAGGCTTGTCCGGACGCCTCCCTCCCCACCACGTGTCAGTATCCTGGCGGGTTGGGAGCATTCGTGTCGCATCCGTCGTGACTGCAGTTGGTCGGTCGCCCCCCGTCGGTCAGTTCGTGAGGTCATCAGTGACGCCATCAAGTCTAAGGCCCTGTTTTTTTCCCCTCGTAACTATGAATTATGTTTACGCAACACACGCGAAACGATACGACAATTTGATACGTCATTTTTTAAATAATAGAGAATTCCGACACATTATATAATAAATTATTATTTATATTATTATTTCAATCAAATTAATTTGATTCAAATTCACAAATAAATAAATAATAAAAAAGCCTATAATTAATTTATAATAAAAATATTAATCAGTTATTTATTAATATCACTCATTGTTTTGATTTAATAAATCTAACTCTATTCCAATGATCTATTAAACTTGGAGATAAAAAAAATAAGCAATTCACATAATGAACTTGCGTGTCATACATGTCCGAAAAGAAGAGAAATTGGAGTGTGAATACTAGATTTTTTTCTTTCCAAAATTATTATCATTTTTTATTATTTTTTGTTATATATATACATTTTGACCCATCATTTATTGAAAATTTTTAAAATTAACCTCACATGTTGGAACCTCGTATGTCAAAATTCCAACTCCAATATTAACAAGTGAAGAAAGTTAACTAAGCGCTCCGTTCATTTCGTGGAAAATAATTTCCGATAAAATGTTTTCCGGATTTTCCGACGTTTGTTTCACGGGAAATGAATTCATTGGGGAAAATGTTTTCCATTAAAAGAAAAAAGTCTTCTAAATTAGGGGAAAATGTTTTACACTTCCTCACTTGATCTCTCTTATCTCACACCTCTACAAATTTTGACTTCCTCCTCCCCTTTCTTCTTCTTCTTTTCTCTTTTAATTCGAATTATTTTTTAATTTTCTTTTTCTTTTTTAATTCGAATTATTTTTAATTTCCTTTTTCTTTTCTATTTATTTTCTCTTTATTTTCTTTTTCTTTTATTTGTTTCCCATCTTCTTCTTTCTTGGCTAGTCGTCGGCGGCCGCCAAGCGAATCTCGAGCTTGTCAATCTCAAGCTCGCACTCATTGATCTCGGCGAGCCTCGAGCTCGACACTCGCGCTCACCAATCTAGTGAGCGGCAAGCCTCATGCTCATCGATGAGCTCGAGGCTTCCCGATGGCCGGTCACGGGCCATCGCCGTGGCTGGCAACCAGCCAAGAAAGAAGGAGATGGAAAACAAAGAAAAAAGAAAAGAAAAAAAAAAAAAAAAATTAATAATATTTTAAAAATTAAAAATAAGTAAAAATCAATTTAAAAATATAAAAAAATCCATTTTAAAAAATAAAATAAATGAAAAAGAATATATCAATGAAAAGATTTTCCTTACCAAACAGCAAAAAAAAACATCGAAAAATAATTACATTTTATTGTAAAATGACTTTTTGGAAAATATTTTCTAGAAATGCCACATTTTTCGTGAAATGAACGAAGCCTAAGTATCAAATTTTTTAACACATGTTGATCGAGTGTTACAAAGTGTCCAAGAGTCTTTGATACAATACGAAAGTTCCTGGAAAATGTTGATACTTCATAGATGATGAACATGCGAGATCTCAAGTGTCCCAATTGCCCATAGTTGAAGTTGGTGGAATTTATTAAAAACTGTCAATTTAAAAAAAAAAAAATTAGTAAGACGTGCAGAATTTGAACGGTAACAATATCTAATTGGACTAACCAAATAAATATGTTCGCCCTCAACTTAGACCGCGTGGCTAATCATAATCAATGTTTTGAAGTCAAACCTTCCGACGAAGATTTGCTTTATAGGATAAGATTGCGTACAAATTCAACTTATATTGTCACCCAAAGATGCCGAGGAAAAAAAAAAGGGCGGATATTGAAAGTCATACGACTACGGTGGCCTTGACGAGACCTTAATTAATTCGATCATACTAAAATTGGAAATGCACACACTGCGCGTCTACGTGGGAATGAAGACTTGACATTGTCGAATAGCCTGGTCAATCAAGAAAAGAGCAAAACATTGATTAGTCGTCCCTAACGCTATCCGCTCTCACCTGCCACTCAAGACGTTAGGTGAACTTGGGATTAGCCAAAGTTCGGCGCAGGGGAGAATTGGCATATGCCGTTGAAGTAGTCAAAACCAAACCAAGTTCTCAGTCTCACTCAACCTCTGCAAGAAGAAGATACCCGAGACGAGGATGATGTTTCCTCGAACGGCGTATTGAGTTCGACCTTCCATCCAATCATCGGCGTCGATTCGAGTGGACATTCACGACTACTCCCTAGTCAATCCACTCCAAGCACCGCGTTATCGAGTACCATCGTATGAAAATTCTCCTACTCTTGCCATGCTTGTCGATGACAATTCAAGTAAGCCAATCCCACTTCTAGATAACTCGATACCCTTGAAGTTGGCTATTCACAATATAGACAAGAGTATAAGATATGCATGTAGTAAATGGTCTCGGGTCTCTCTCATCCCAAAAGCTAATTCAAATTATGAGATTTTTCCTCGCACTTATAAATTGACCACCAACTCTTTCTACAATCGATACGAGATAATCTCGAAAACATGGATATAAAAGCGTGCAAAATAATTAGAAACCGCTTAGAACCGGACCGGATCAGCTCGGAACCAGCAATTCTTAATTGTAGGTGTGAAATCATTGACTAGCCCATATGTACCGATCGATACATCATATATAATTTTCTTTAAAAAATTTTAAGTTTTTAGATCTAAATTCCGATTTCCTCTCCGTCTCTCGCCACACTCATCTTGTGGCCTTGCCGCCCTTTCTCACTCTCGCTCTCGGTGGCCTTCCATCCTGTCGATCCCTCACTCACTCCGCTCTTGATCGCCTCTGACCTCGTCGATCTCTGTATCGCTCTCACTCTTGGTCACCTTCGGCCTCTAACCTCGTTACTTGTTCTCGAGTCTCATGCCTCTTCCAAAGCAAGGACATTTCGATCGTTTCGATCCGATTCTCGCCTGAGTCCATGAAATCAACGAGCAGTTGTTAATTTCAATTTTTCGGAACCAGTCCCAAAGGTAGGAATTGCTCACCCTAAAACCAATCATCCCCACATGGGGAGGTTGACGAGACTTCACGGAATTCAAGTTTGAATTAATTCGGGAAGATGGTCGTCCCATCGGCCACCAAGAAGTTGTAGATCTGAAATTCAAGAAGCGATAGCAATCACAGCGTTGCAGTACGCCAACATGTGCTTATCCTTTCTTGTCAACCTCCCATCCGTAGATAATAACCAACTTTTGGGAGCCAGCTCTTCGATTAGACAGCAAGAACTAAATATGGTAGGGCGCTCCGACTTTTTAGTTTCGCTCATTTTAAAAACCATTTTATATGTGGCTACACGAGAAAGAAGATAATAACGTGAAGGTCTGCTAATGAAGGAGGAAATCTATCATATAGTCAATGACAAACGTCGATCACGATTGAGTCCAGCGCAAATTTGAAAATACTCGAGCCGTGACTCGGAAAGTGTAATCGTGAAATTGTGTTTTTATCGTAATTCGATTCACGTAAATTCATTCACAAATATTGGTGAATAAATAAAAAGGATATTATCTAGCAAATATCAATGTCTTTACGAAATTCGAGTTCGAGCTCCACCCCATACGGGGTGTCTCCTACTCCTCTCCGGGGGCTCGCTCCGCTCTATGCCCAAAGCTTCCACTCAATCACAGAGAGGTCAACCCATTGCCGATACTCAATATGCTGGTCCGGTTAACCCCAACCTGAGAACAACATATTCTTTTTCACAGCAAACCATGAAGAGTCGAAAGAGTTCACATATGTTGAGAGCTTGCAGGCAGAAGAATAACTAAAAGCTGTCCGATTCAATGCAATCTCAATCATTACTTGTAAACCTGCGAAAAATGCGAAAGGAGCCCTCTTAGTGAGTCCCTTGGGTAGCCTGGTGATCCTTAATGGCTTTTCAGAGACGATCGGATCCCTATCCCAATTCCATTACCTCTTGCTCAGTAGGATCAGCCAGTACTTCGCCTTCGTCTCTCTCTCTTTAACCTTCTTATCTTGCTTTCTTTTGAGCAGTCACTGGGATCCACTCAAGTCTCAATGTCATTGAGTCAGAAGTGCTGTGTCTCGAGTGGAAGTTTTCCTTCCTTTATTTTGAGTTGCTAGTAGGAAGCTAGGCTATGGAAATTCGATTGTGAGGTGGGCAAGGTTTAGAATGTCTTAGGACAGTTTCTAATAGATTTGATATCAAGTAAATAAAGGCTCTTCTCCTTTTATACGAATCTACAACTCTCTTTACTGAGCGAGACTCCACCCATATCCCTACTAGTGGGTGGTTCTTCAACATTTTCCATTCTATCATTTGTTTGACAACAACAACTAGGCTCTACTTCAGATAAGATAGCTTTTCGGTCTTAATAAAAATGGGAGATTAGAGTGAATGTCTTAATGACTTAAGTCTAGCTCGAACAAATTAAGAGCATAATCGAGTGGAGCTCGAGCTCGAGAATCCCAGCTTCGTCAAGGTCGAAGTTGAGAGCTAAGGGAGATTCAAAATCCCAATCACCCGAGATTAGAATAAAGTTCCCAATCACACATGTCTAGCTTGAGCAAATTGAAAACATAATTGAGCTGAGCTGGAGCTCGAGAATCCCACCTTCGTCGAGGTCGAGGCTGAGGTGGTTCGAAAATGCAATGGGCTCTTCAGGGTACTATTCTAGAAAACGACGAACCAAAGGCCCAATAAGACCGGTCTCTACAGTCAAGCCCAATGGGCCTGGATGGTCGAGCCCGATCCCGAGCCGAGATAAGAAAAATCGGGACTCGTGCGGGGCGCAGTGGCCACTGAACAGATCGCCAATCAGCGAAAAGCACAGTGTCATTACGCACTTCTACCAACAGCAGATCTCCCTCTCTCGCTCTCTGCTCGAGGAAGGAGTGCGGCGTCCTCCGATCTGGCGAGTGAGTTCTTCGACCTCAAACTCCTGCTCTCGTGTGCTCTCACCGATGCGATTTCATCTCGTCGCATCGGGTCTCGCCGCGGTTGTCGCGTGTCTCGGTTTCCTCAATCGTCGTATGGCGATTTCGGGGTCGACGCAACCGCTCGGTCTTAGCTGGATCAGCTTACTTCGTCGCGTTTGCTGTGACCGTACGACACACGTTGAGCGTATAGGTTGGAGGCGCGGATTGGATCGGTCGGAGCAATTCTCGGTCTGCATTCGGCGGCTCCGAGGCTCTTTGGTGTGAGCTTGAAGTGCGATGTTGAGAGTTCATTTGTTAAGCGCGCAGCTTTCGATGTGACGTGTGTACTGTGTATGTGTGTGGGCGGATGATGAGCTTGGAGCTGTAACCGGCTTGCGGAGTGAAATTATTCCTCGGCACCCGGCCGTCGGTTCTGCTTTCGGTTGAAGATTCTCGGGGAGTTGAGTCGATTGAGTATTTAGTCCTTTTGAGGTTCTCACTCAAGTCTGAAAATTGACTGCGATTTTCATTTCTACTTTCCATTCTACATAGAAAGGAAAAGCGGTTTCGATGTGGCTCAATAGAAGAGGGAAATGGCTATTTTTCTTCATTTCTATGCCTATATGTAATATTGTATGCGCTGTGGAGATATATTGGCTTTTACCGTATTAACAAGGGAAAGTCGGGTTACGAGTTCTTCTTTTTGCATTTTAATCGGCTGCAGAGGTTTTATGTGTTTTGCAGCTAGATATGGGCATCTACCTCAGCTCTCCAAAAACTGACAAGTTCTCAGAAGATGGTGGGAATGATAGGCTTTCTTATGGGCTGTCCTCCATGCAAGGGTGGCGTGCAACCATGGAAGATGCAGTTAATATTCTTTCTATGTTGCTCGATGTGGTTTCCATATTATTATGCTCTTAATTAATCTGCATATTGCTAGCTGATGTCTGATTTCTTGCTTTGCCTAATTAGACTATCTAATCCATGAAAACCGGCGTTCCTGGTTTTAAATTAGTTTGGTGACTCTTGGTAGTTGGTTATTTGTAGTCAAAATTTTCTAAAATTATTTCAAATGCTGCAACCAAGGTGCGACTTTGTTTTGGTTAATACAAGTATTGAAACTGCTTGTGAGTGCTCTTAACGGGAGAATTTGCAATTATGAGGTGAGGTGACTAAAATTTGTCAATACCACGTGCGAAGTGGTTTCTCCAACAATTGGCTTATTTTTTGTTTCGGTTGCCTGTGGTTTGTAGCTGTGGCCTTAATTTTCCGCTTTTGAAGTAACTTTTGCTCGCACCTTTTCTGTCAGAAGCCATGGTTGGGCCTTTTTAGGGCCCCCAACTCCCAAGAAGGAGCTTACTTTAAGTTATTCTTGAACTCATTATGTTATGCACTCTCAAGCTTGCTCAATCTTGGCACTCAACAATGCATTGATATGTAGTCTTCTCAGCATGCAGCTTATCCAGATCTTGATGATTCCACGTCTTTCTTTGGGGTCTATGATGGTCATGGAGGTTAGAACGAGTTCACATGGTTCTTTTTTTATATCCTTGAGAGTCCAATTCGATGTATGCCGAGTTATCTGGCCAAAAAGCATGCCTAGCTAAATTTCATATTTTTGTTCCTGCACTTGCACTATCATTTTAGATCAAAGCCGTTTTCTATCATAGTTTTCCCATGAATGTTGTTGACATTCACCCTTGTTTTCCTATTCTCTAATCAATATCAGGCCATATCGAATAGGGGAACTTACTCAAATTGCAGGCAGGCCATGATTTCTTTTATGTCCACAAGACGATGCGTTGGAAGTAGATTGGTTTAGAGTGGCCATTCATATTCTACTTAACTTGTTGGGAGTTGATCTATTTGCCTGCCTTGTTTAACCATTGTGTATGTCTTTCCTTTTTCAATGGGATCGGTGCTTCTCGTGAGTAATAGGAAGCCAATCCATGAATTAACAATCAGGACTAGCACATTGAGGTCTTTGTACCTCATGTATAGTAGAAAAGCATACTTCATAGTTCATAGATTGGTCCCCGTAACCGCCAACCACGCACAAACTACTACATTTTCATTAAAGCTTTGTGCTCCTTGCAAAGTGTGATTTTGTTCTACTCTATCATATTGCCATCTTTGCTCATTGCACCTTCAAATAGAATTTTTCTGAAAAGCATTTGATGAAGTTTGCATTCCACTTTTTTCAGCGTCATTGACCATATTATAAACTCATGGAAGCAATTTGCTTACAGGCAAAGCAGTTGCGAAGTTTTGTGCGAAGTATCTCCATCGGCAGGTACTCAAGCATGAAGCTTATGCTGCCGGAGATTTGAGCACTCCTGCACGGACAGCTTTTCTCAGGTTTATACACTGGCTTTAATTGCACCATAACAAAATTTTTACAGTCAAGTTCTCTTTTGGAGTCTTTAGGACTGCTTGGTCCTTAGGAACAGTGTTGTTTTGTATCATTTCCTATATTGATAGTTGTTAAGGTTCTGTTTCTCTCATATAACTTGGCGACTTCTTTATGACTGTAAGCAACAGTTCATGCCATCTTCTGGTTTACTGATTTCATGCTTCTGACCAAATGATCTTAATTGGTACAGAATGGATGAGATGATGCGTGGGCAAAGAGGGTGGAGGGAATTAGCAATATTGGGAGACAAGATAGACAAGTTTTCTGGAATGATAGAAGGATTTATTTGGTCTCCAAGGAGTACTGACGCCAATGAGCAGACTGATGATTGGCACTCTGAAGAGGTACGTCACACGTCAAGTTTGCTGTCTTCCCCCCCGCCTCCATTTAAAAGGCAGTAGCAAAAAGTAAATAAGGCTAATGAGATGGCTCTATATCATATATCTGACTTCCAAAATTACATATTTTGTACAACTTATAAGTTGAAAGGGCATTTGGCTGCTATCGAGTCACTATCATCTTAAAGAAATACTTTAAAGTAGGGGTGTTCAAAAAAGCCTGCTGGCCCGAAAACCCGGTTGGCTTAAACAGGACCGGCCTGATTTTTCAGTCCCAGACAAACTTGTTCCAGGCTTTCAGGTCACTCTCAGGCCAGTTCGACCTTTGGGCCCCTGAGGACATAGGCCTGGAAAAACCCGGCCCCGGTACAAAATAATGTATATAATACCAGAACTTAACACTTTCTACCAAATCTTCTCATTTTCATGCACTTGTCTTCCCTCTCATTTCTCTGACTCCGTCCCCCTCAAATCCCTCTGATCTCTCAAGTCCCTCTTGTCTTGCTCAATCGACCTCTCAGTCGTCTCCTTGCCTTCTACTAGAGCACCACTAACCCTCATGTGAGGAGCAAATTAGTGAATCTCAAGTGTGCAAAAAGCACAGCTCCTCACCCTCCATCTTCTGATCAATAAGTTTAGGATTTGGTGCTATATGAAGCCATGATCTGCATATCTTGGCTTTAGTTTTGTTCCTTTTTACTGTTGATGCATCAAAAGTTGAATGTGGTTAATCTGTTAGCCACGCCTGCGGATCTTTCATATAATAGTTTGGGCTAGTTCTAGACTGGACTGATCCAACTGTGATTATTCGGGGCTGGGCCATTTTCTCTTCTATCAGGCCAGGCCTACTATTTAGGCTGGGACAAAATTTTCACCTGAGCCTGGCTAGCCTTTTTTAGCGAACATCCCTGCAGGCTTCTTGCTTCTTAACGTATTTACCACCGATCTCTGGAACCAGTTTTTTGATAAGCTAAACTTGCTTGCATCTTAACTGCATCACTTGGTCCATTGTCTTCAATTGTTGCATCTGACACAGTGATTTTACCTGGTCCACCAAGCTAGACAGAGACCTAAGTGTGAGACCAGCATGCACGTTTTCTTCTGTGACATGATCCATTCTTTGTATTGGGATCATAACCATCTCATCAATGAACTTGCCATTGAGTGTTGACTATGTTTACATGAAGTGCTTTTTAGTTCTCGGGAATGCTGAACTTCATTATTGCTGTGTTAGTGTTGTTCATTGACAAGACACGATCAAATTCTATAAAGAGAAAGGAGAGATTTTGCTCTTTTGAGTAAATACTAGACGAAAAGTGTTTGTATAATGAGCTTTTTCAAAAGCTTCTGATGGATTGTTACAAGCTATTGTAGTCTTTCATTTTCCGGTTTGATTTATTTATTTCTGTCTCCAAATTTTTTGGGGCGAATAATTGACGTGTTCAATTTCCATGTCAAAACTAGGGGCCTCACTCTGATTTTCCTGGGCCAACTTGTGGAAGCACTGCTTGTGTCGCGATCATTCGGGACAAACAATTAATTGTAGTGAATGCTGGCGATTCTCGTTGCGTGCTATCTCGGAAGGGTCTGGTAATTCTTTTCGCATAAGTTAAATCATCAGAGTTCTGCTTTTGATTGGATGGAAGTTGAGCATGTTCAGGGAAAGTCTCTAAGATATTAAATGGTAAATGTATTTTCCTCAATTATAACTCACCTTGATTAGATTGGAAAGAAGTGTTAACTTAATTTTAAGTATGAAGTCATGTTGAACAAATAGTGCATATGTATTTGCGGTATAAGATAGTTTCCATTTGTGCATTCAAATGGCATCTGTTCATCCATGGAAGGAAAAGGATGTAATGGCAAGTGAAGTCAGGATGCTTGCCGTCAATCCTACCAAACGCCTGGTGGCAAGTGAGGACAGAGAATAGAGGCAAGAGATGGGTTCGAACTCTGGGAAAACCCAGACCTGTGGATTTAAACATTAATAAGCGCAGAAAAAAGAGATGCCTGCTGTCAAGGATGGAGATGAATAAAGATTAGATCAATTTTCCCATGCCAAGTTCATGCACTCGATTGATTACCCATTATAAAAAGAGTAACTAATTCCAACATTATATCTTTGCTTTGGATACAAATCTTGATTTCTAAGGAAGCTAAAAAATGCCATGATGGATTTTTATGCAGTAATTTGAAACCAGGAGAACTGATGCATCAACCATGAATCTGGCTAACATGCCTGGTTTTGTGCGGTAGTATAGTATGTGGACAGTGTTATCATTAGTATCTAGTATTCTGCTAGAATAATGATGATGATCTTGTTACCTTCATTATTTAAAAAAAAAAAAAAAGTAACTAAGGCAAGTGTTTCTAGCTCTATGCAGGCATATGATTTGTCTAAAGATCACAAGCCAGACCTTGAGATTGAGAGAGAGAGAATTCTTCAAGCTGGGGGTTTTATTCAAGTTGGACGGGTCAATGGAAGTTTGAATCTAGCAAGAGCTATTGGTACTACCACGTAGTTTTATTCTTGATGACTAATTGATAGAGTGGAGAGATACTCTCTCTTCTTCTTCTCTTTCTCTTTCTTCTTCTTCTTCTTCTTCTTCTTCTTCTCTCTCTCTCTCTCTCTCTCTCTCTCTCTCTCTCAGTGTGTATGCGCGCTGGGGTATGCACATGCATTTGTGGATGTTTATTGGGTACACACCGTCTAATGTGAATTGGGGATGTGATGTCTGTTGGCTGCAGGAGATGTGGAATTCAAGCAGAACAAATCACTCCCAGCTGAAAGACAGATTGTAACTGCAAATCCTGACATAACTACTGTATGTGATAAGCTAGTTGAGATATAATCTTGCAGTCTTGTGAGTTTATCTACATTTCTTATATCAAGATAGTTGAATTCCTGTAGATTTAATGCAGGAATTCTATAAAATAGTTGAATTCCTGTAGATTTAATGCAGGAATTCTATATGACTTTGTCCATTTATTAACATTGTTATTTACACCTGCAATTGCTTCTATTATGCATTTAATCCTTTTCTCCTTGTTTTTGTCCAATCTTGTAGATTGAGCTCTGCGAAGATGATGAGTTCCTTGTACTAGCATGCGACGGAATATGGTACTTCATTACATCTTTTTGCTGATATCATTTTCTCTACCGACAATTAATCTTACAGCCAACTATTTTTGGGTCCATAAGCTTGAGGAAGTGAACTTGAAATGGAAATGCTACATATGACATGAGTACTTTGCATTAATAATTAATGGGGACTTGAAATACCAGACGAACATTTGACCTAAGTGGGGACTTGTAGTTCCATTGGTTACAAGGGTGTACTTTTTTCAACTACCAAATGGCTACAGCTTAGTGGATATGAGGATTGATTAGGTTGCTTTCATTTTGTCGACTTTAATAAATAGATGTACGTTCTTTGTCAAGCTTATGACTTTGAGGAGAATTTTCCTCTTAGCAGGTGATGTATTGTTGATTAGTGATTCCAATTTAAAAGCTTATTCTATGACGTTATACTCAAGTAAACCTCATTTTGACCCAAAAAAAGTGGTCATGTCTTCCCTTGCAATTTTCATCCCTTATGGCTTGTGGTCTTTTGCAACCAGAGTTCCCTGTCAACTAAATTTGGAAGTGAAGGAGCCAAACAAAAGTATCCTTTCCAATATCTATCCCCTCCATATAGAGATCTTATTTTCCTTAGTTTAATTATTTAATCACCCAGTTATATGATTTGGTGGAATATCTTAGTTCATGACATCTGTAGTTTGCTAATTCTTAGGAATCCTGTCTGACTAAAATGATCTTTTTCACCAGGGATTGCATGTCAAGCCAGCAGCTGGTGGACTATGTTAGGGAACAGTTACACTCGGTACATTCTTAACACATAAGATTCAGACTTCAAAACTGATGGCAATGCAGGAAAAGCTCGAGAAGAAAACTTAGGTATTTACGATATTGAAAATCTCTGCAGGAAAGCAAACTTTCAGCTATCTGTGAGAAAGTCTTTGAGAGATGTTTGGCACCCTCTGCTGGTGGTGAAGGATGTGACAACATGACCATGATTCTAGTTCAGCTTAAGAAATCCTCTACATCCAGTAGTTCTGTGGAAGTGCAATCTGCTGTGTCCAATCAACTCTCGGAGCCCGTCGTATGTTTGGAAGAGTCAGAAGTGAAGGTGTGAGCCGTTGAACCAGTGGAAGGGCTAACTATCCAGAAGGTCTAGGAGAACATGGTTTTAGATCCGACACCTTCGGGTAGCGAACTGCAGCACTTCTGTAAATCAGTTTCTTCTTTTCTTGAATAGGAATTGAGCATGTTTGAGAAGTCCTGCTGCAGATGCATTCCCTTCGTGCATCACTATAAGAGTGGCTATTTACTCTGGAAATTCATTTGAAGGGGCTTAAGCATGTGAATACACTGCTCAATCTCAAAGAATATGCGAACAGATATTATAATCATCAACAAAATCACTGGAGCACGATATTTGGATGACAAGGCTCACTTGAAGAAACACTCTGAATGTTGATGGTTTTCTATATTTTCGCCAGCGTTGTACTTCTTTTGTGTCTTGTGTGTAGTATATTTGCGAATTTATTTTGTCTTGGTCAGAGGGGCCTAATGAAACCAAAAAGCTGCATCTATCACATTGAGGTCTTGGGTTTGGTTGCCACAGTAAAAAGGGCAACTTATCCTTGCAAGGAGCATCTTCTGTGGATGCCTGCCGGTGGTGATAGCTTTGATCTTTCTCATTGTGGGGATGGGATGAAGCCTTTTCAGTTAGACCGATTATCTACTGGGGTCGTCAGTTGTTGGAGACGGGGTCTATGGAATCAAAACAAAACCCAGGGAAAAGGTCGAATAAGAAAACGGCCAAATCCCAAGATTGATATATTTCTTATTCGGCAAAAGAACACATTACTTTTTTTGAAAAATAGGATACTTGAATGTCATCTCTGATAAATCTCGCCAAAAATTCGACGTGACAATTATTTTATTAATTTTGCTTGCTTACATGGCTTGTGGGAGAGCTTATGCAAGAAAGAAATGCAAAAATGATGTCGTTTTAGTGCGAATTCGAATTTAAAAATTAATTAAATCAATTTTTTTTTTAAAAGAAAAGAAAAGGAAGTCACAAGTTGGCGACGCCATCCAATCCTCCCTCCACCGTCACCGGCCCTTCCCGGCGATGTGAAAAAGACATAAAATTTAATATTAAGGCAAATTGGCGTTGGTGTATTGCTCCAAGAAAACTGTATTTATACTAAATTAGATGATAAAACTTTTTTTCTACTTTATTGTAAAGTAATATGTCTAATTAATGTTAAGGAAGGTGGGATGTCATATCGTGTCGTGTTGTGTGTCGCATGTCGCGTGTCGGTGTCGGTCTTTACTTAGGTCACAACTCATTTACTTGAAGAATAAATTAGAAATCATCCTTTTTTTTTTTAATAAAAACAAGCGGAGGGTAAACTTCTTGCAGGTGTACCAATTTGAGGTGACAATCAAAAATATATATCCTTTGCCCCAGATTGATGATTTATTTGATCAACTTCAAGAGGCTCGGGTATTTTCTAAAATCGACATTCTTTGGGGGTTTGACGAATAAGTTACCGCGGGGAGGTGACAGCAGCTCAGCCCTCACTACTGTTCATCTTCTTCCTTCTTCTTCTTTTTCTTCTTCTTCTTCTTTTTTTTAATAAATAAAAAATTAAATAAATTTAGTTTTAAATTAAATTTAATTAATTTTTATATTACTTATTTAGTCACGTCGGTAATAAAATAATGTTGTTTTTGCACTTTTTTAGCCACGTTAATGTGCAAAACGACGTCGTTTTACATTTGCTTCACTAGAAAATCGTCACGTTAATATTTTGGTCGAATTTTTTTGCCGTTGACACTTAACCGATCTAGTTTGCTTTGATTTTGCATTTAAGTATTATTTTCCTAACTTTTAGCACTTGAGTTTCCCTGTGCCAAATTTTGGCACTCTAAGTGTCCTAGATTGTCTTATTTGAATATTATACTTTCTGTTAAAAGGCATTTTAGGCATTTCCAAATGTTCATATTCACTCCAATAAGCTGGCTAGTATCTCTGCCGGTAATAGACGTTCTTTGTATTTGTTTATATTGTAGAAAATTATTTACATAAGCAACTAATCAATAAAAAAGAATTGGATCCATATATGACTGTAAAACAACGACATCAATAAGTACAGCAGAATTAAAGTGTACCTGTTTGAGCCATTGCTTTACTTAAAGAAAAATAAATCACTCTGATAATCAAAGATATGTTGGAATACCAAATCTTCCTCATGACCTATTTCAGTATAGCAGTTTTCAATGGAATTCAAGCAACTTAGAGGTATAACTTATCATTTTATAGGCTAGAGAGGGGACTTAACAAATCCTAAGAAATAGCGTGTCAATTGGGTCCCTCCTATTACAGGCTTCAGTTAAACACAATTGCCTACACTTTGCTGCTCAACTAGGCATTTTATTAATAGATGCTAAAACCTAATTCAATAAAATCACTCAAAGGTTCAACAAATATTATTAATTTAAAATAGAAAATTAATTAACTAATGTAAGCCTATATTATAAGAAATTTCCAACATATATAACATACGTGAGCGTGTCCTTTTAAATGGGAAATGTTCCAATAAATCCATATTACAAATATAAAATGTTTTTATTGTACTACGACAGTACTTCAAGTTTCCATTGCTTTCAAATTCATACTCATTCCCCTATTGGTGATCGATGATGTCATATACATAGTAATTATCCCTATATAACAAAAGTTCAATGACATTACTTCCGACCCAGTGGATACGAATAAGTGTTCCTTCTATGTCTTATTAGATGGTAAAACTGGGAGCGAACTTTTTTTTTGGGTGAAGACAATTGAGAACTCGACTACGCTCGCCGTCAATAATTTTGAATTTAGGGGATGAGATCAATAACATGGGATTTAACTTTGCCTTGTACAACGCGTACCCACGACCACCGCTGTCTGACAACACTGAAATTAATCTGGACCGCTAGTCTAATCTCATTCTGCATGCAAACCGAGGCTTGATTTGACCTGAGAATTGGGATACGTTGTATCTTTTGGGTTTTATTGGGTCACGCCTTGAGCAGAGGTGGGAGAGGGCGAGACAAGGGGGAGGATGACTACGGTGACGACGAGGTGGAGCGGGAGAGGAGGGTGAGGGGAGAGAGGGGGAGCGGTAGGTGGGTTGAGAGAGAACGGAGAATAATGATAGATATTTTCTTTGAAGGTTTTTGGAACCCAACTCAGCAAGAGTGAAGAAACCGCCATGAATGCAGCTCTATTTAGAGATGGATGTTGATCGCGCAAGCGCAAAGGATGCAGAAGAAAGAGGGTGGGGGGGAGAGAGAGAGAGAGCTGTATCAATTGAAGAGAGAGAGGATCCAGAAGTTTGAATGAAGAGAGAGAAGTAGAGACAAAGTGGAGAGAGAGAGAGAGGATGTAGGAGTTTGAATGAAGAGAGAGAGATATGTGGAGAGTTGGTGGTTGATCGTACAACATTTATTTTTATGGAAGGCACGTGGGAGACAGACACATGAATTTTAAAAAATAAAACAAAATAATATATATATACACCAATTTGGATGGGTAGGTGGACGGCTCCATAGCTAAAAAGTCGGGTTTGCAAGCACCGATTAAAGACTAATTATGGTATGTTTAGTAACGCTTCTATTCTCGAGAGTAATTTTTAATTAAAATAATTTTTTTATTTTGTTTTCGGAAACAATTTTTAAGTATTTTAAATCGTTTGATAACCGTCCAAAATTTTAATTCCCAAAATAATCAATTGCGTTTGGTACCGTTCTCAAAATTTTTACTTCAAATTATTTTCTTTTAATTTTTAAATAATTTTATTTCTTTATTTCTTTCCTTTCTCCTCTTCTTCTTCAAGGGTCGATCACCAGCCTTGGGATGATCGGTGACCGATTAGACAAGGGCCCGTGATCTTGCCGGAGTGTCATTGGCCCTTGCCAAGGCCGCGCCTCGTCGGTCGAGTCTTGCTAGCAACTGGGCGAGCAGCCTAGCTCAAATCTGGCGGGGCTCGATCGACCTCGCGGTGGCTCGGCGAGGTCGATCCCCGTTGATGGCTGGCCGAGCTCAACCGAGTCTCACCCGATCAGGCGAGGCTCATTGGTGGTCGGGCAAGGCTCGACGGACTAGTCACCGGTGACCAGCGGCGATGGCAACAACGGTGGCCACGGTTGAAGAAGAGGAGAGGGAATAAGGACAAGAAGAAAAAAGAGAAAAAAAATGAGTTGACTTAATTTTGAAATTGTCGCCAAGAACAAATAATCAGCTTTTTTTATTTCTTAATTCTGTTCCAAATCTATCTTGAGAACAAAAACATAAAAATTTGTTTCCGGAAATAAAAATTTTATCAAACGAATTTTTATTCCAAATCTATTCTCAAGAAGAAAATAACAGAAATTATTATTATTTGATAAGTTGCCAAACGCGTCGTTAATGATTTGTGCTTCACTAGTTCCTCTATTTCCATTCCCTATCCGCTTCATGAAGATCGCGTTGTTGAAAAAAGAAAAAACACATCTCACACTAACTTTGGGGACGCCATTGTGTGTGATGGTTCAAATTAGAGAATTTTCGTAGACAACAGCGAATAAAATGTCTTGTGTTTTACCACCGCCTGCGGTGGCCCAGTTGGATAAGAGCTCCCATGACCCTTTGCGAGAGGAGAGGAGTTCGAATCCCGCTGGCCGCACGGGATTTTAAGTGCGACGTCAGGGTGGTGGGTCATCCGCTAGCGTCGCCCCAGGGTTTACCTCTCGTTACCCCGGGCCTATTGGGCTATCCGTGTTGGTACGGTACGCGGAGTTCCCTGGGTCATCAAAAAAAAAAATGTCTTGTGTTTTGACCTACTTTTCGCTAGCTGACGAGACCGGATACTGGCGCCAACTTCAGGGATCCCAGCTGTCATGTCCTGCAAGGTTGCAAGATATGTGTTTTCCTGCTGAGTCCTTACTCGGTTCAGGGAAACAAACGTGGTTGATCGAATCACTCAATGAAATACACTATTTATAACGATTCAAATCCTTGACTATAAGTTATCGTATTATTTGATTTATGGTCAAATTTAATTAAGAGCAACTACAGCTCGGAATTCAGCTAAAAACAAATGGTTAATACTATAAAAAAGCACTAAATTAGTGTACTTATGAAAAATTTATTAAAATTTATTAAAACTAATTTTTTTAGTACAAAAAATCCTAAATTAGTATATTTAGTTTCCATTAAGGGCGAATGATTCCAAACTACGTATAAGTTTCACATGAAACCTGGAACTTAGAACTTACGTGTTACAACAGGTTTCTTATTTTTTGAAACTTGGAACCACTTCTGTCTACCCAGGTTCCAACTATGTTGTTAATTAAACAGTTGCAATGAATCATTACTTTTAATGACCATCACTAACCGTTACAATCTACTTATTATAACTTATATTTAGACATACTGAGAATATGAGACATTAATAAATCTCAATCATAAAAAGAAAGCTCAATCATAAACTCATTATCGGACATCAAGGTATATCGTCAGATCACACAGATATAGATCAACAAAAACACAAAAAACTTATTTCAAGTTTTAGGTTCCATCTATCTAAAATCTAAAATCTACTCATCAAAATAAGTTCCTATATTTTTTGAAGCCAGAACTTACTTTGCATAACTTGAAACTTGGAATCAAATAGGTTTCCACTAGTCTAATTCTTCGGTTCCAATTTTTACCCCAAAGTCATCCTCAAACCTAGGTTCCGTTAAATTTTTCCGTCAAATTGCCGAGTTAGATGACTCCTGATAGTTGATGGTGTACTGGTTTGGGATTGTATCCTCTTGGAAAAAGAAGATGGACCATTTTCCTGTCATTTGCATGCCAAGATGGACACAAATTTTTCGTTGTTTTCGTGCCAAGATGGAAGAATACTTAATGTCATTTGCTTAAATCTTTCTCATTGATATATAAATAATTTGTAAGCATTGCAAAAATGGAAAAAAAAAATTAGTTCAAAATTTCAAGTTTGTGTTTTTTATTAATATAGTGCTTTTGAAGGCATTTTTGTTTTTGCATTCTGGTGAAGAAGTTAGAGAGGCATGCTTCGAAGTACCGTGTTCTCATTTTGAGTACATGATGAAGGGGGATGGTATATAAAGAGAACATGGTGACGCTTATTTATGCTTGTGTCTTGTTAGCATCTCCTATTTTTTGTGCCATATAATACAAATCTAATAACTCATATCTGGCTCAACTCATATTGCTAAACACTTTCATATTTAATCAAATCTACAAAAATTCATACCTAAACTGAGGTTAGAGCGTGAAGTGAGTGAGTGCGAGATTGAATGAAGACAAAAAAGAGTCATAAAAGTGAATTGTGTCTAAGCAAGTTGTAAACCCATTTGATATATATATATATATATATGGTTTTACCATCCTAAACTCATTTATAACCCATGTATTGATATAACTGGCATTTATAACAACTTAGCTCATTATATATAAGTTAAGATATGAATTTATAACTCATTTTGACAGATCTAATTATGGACTATTTACTATGTTTATGAACATGAGTTTGTAGCCCATCCCAATGCAAGACTGCTCACCTCCAAAATCTCTCTCTCTCCAAGATGGTCGATGTGAGAAGATACGAATTTATATGTCAAGAATACTTTTCCCCGCCCCACATGGACATGGGGTTTATATTATGCTATGAAGTACCGACACTTTCCGAAAGTTTTTGTGTCATGTTGAACATCTTGATATGCGTTTGACACTTTTCGATATTCTTGGACACTCTTCAATACTTGGTGTGTCGACACTTGATCAACTTTCTCAATACTCTTTGATACTTGAGTTGGAATTCCGACATGCAAGTTTCTAACACGTAATTCCAACACACGAGATCAATTTTTAAAATTTTCAATAAATGAGAGGTCAAAATATATATGTGAAAAAATAAAAAAAATAATTATAAAAATATTAAATGAGGAAATAAGAAAATTCTAGTCTTTTTTTTTTTTTTTTTTTTTTTTTTTTTTTTTTTTTCCGACTCTCATTTCCCATGATACACAATTCACCTCTCAAATTTTTTCTCTTCTCTTCTGACACATTTGACACACGAGTCTAATATGTAAATTGCTTATTTTTTGTTTCCTCCAAGTTTTATGAAATATTGGAATAGAATTAAATTTATCAAATTGAAACAATGAAAGATATTAATAAATTATGGATTAATATTTTTAGTGTAAATTCATTCTAAGCTTTTTTTATTATTTATTTACTTGTGAAATTACATCGAATTAAAAATAATAATTTATTATGTATATATAAAAATATAAATTTAATATATAATGTGTCTCAACATATCGGAATTCTCTATTTTTTGAAAAATGACGTGTTAGCATATCGTGTCGTGTTACGTATTGTGTATTATGTGAGAGAGGCTATGCCTTAAAGGCGTCCAATAATTCTTGTCATATCAACCACCGACTTGAAGTGGAAGCAGTGACTACTTCCATCACCTTTAAATTGTTGTACCTATAGATTAAATTTATGATAAAGAATGTTATTTTTGTATATTTTAATATATTTCACTGGGCCATTAAGGGCGCATAACAAAATTTATGTTCCTTTATTTCTTTATTTTTTTCATCGAAATAGGAAAATGAACAAAAATTCATTTGGTAACGCAATTTTATTTTTCTATTTTTGGAATAGGTTTATATTTCAGAAATAAATTCGGAGCAACAATAAGAAGTTAAAATTTTTAACGTTTTCACTTTTGGAATAAAAGTGAGAAATAAAAATTCTTTTTATCATTCATTCTTATTACTACTCGCCGCCCACCTGCTGCCCGTGATATGCCGGACCCTGGTTGCCCTCCTATCACCGATCGTCGGATGCTCATTGTTGGTTGGCTGCTAGACGCCAACCGTCGCTGCCCCTAAAAATAGAAATTTTATTATGTTATCAAACGAATTTATGTTCCAAAAATAGAAATTTTGAGTCCTTATCAAACGTCTTTCTTTACTTAAAAACTCGTCTAAGGAATAGAAATTAAGAAATCAATTTCTGATCAGAAATTTTGTCATACGATCCTAAAAATAATGGCCAAGCGGAATTTTTTAATGGATTGCAATAAAAATTAAGTTAAGAACAATAATATGAAGAAAAATTTAAGAATTTTTTGTATATTTTAACATATTATTGATAAAGATTATATGATTTTATTTATAAGTTTTATTGGATGACAAGATAAAACATAATACCAAATATATGATATGTACAATCATAACAGATATATAATGTCTAGACTCATCCACACGACGATATCAAGTGAAGAATCACACAATAATAAGAGAAATGCGTAAATATCTAAAAAAATCGGGGCATACATTGTGGGTCCCGACCAATGTAATTATGTAACGGCTAGGCTCACTTGAAGGCCAAATAGTTGGGTCTTTCATCTGCCCCCACAATTAAGGTTCGTTCGCTGATTGTTGCAATTTGGCGAGTTATGCTCATTGCTTGTTGCCCAATTTCAGCTCTGAAGACTCAATGGCAAACCTGATGGGACGCGGCGATGACCTTCTTTGATGGCCCGAGCGGCGGTGCGCGGGGAGGAGGGTTGGCAGTGCGTCCGCGCCTCGGTCCCCGGACGTGCGCAAGGAAGGGGTCCCTCTCCCTCTTGTCCCATATCGCTTAGGGAGGAGTCATAGGCCAGTTTATAATAGCTTGGGCCTCTTTAATCTGTATGACGCGTTTTAAAACCGTGAGGCGGACAAGATCCCAGCCTGAGTTATTACAATCCCTCTTGTCCCACATCGCTTAGGGGGGAGTCCTGGCCAATTTATAATAGCTTGGCCCCTTTAATCTGTGTGACGCTTAGTCCGTGAGGACTCAGTGTCCAAAGCGGACAATATCACACAATGGGGCCTAAGTCGTTTGCATTCCCTCGATAGCTATGTTCTACAGTATGTTGTGGAGCTACAGCGCAGGCTGACCACAGCTGGGGTGGGCGGAGTCTCGAATTCTGAGAGTGCTGACTTGAGCCGGAGAAGAGGAAGTAGAAACTTCCACAATATTTTTGGGAATGCATCCCCACGTCATCTCTCCCTGTACTTTTCTTGATTCTGAGGTTTGTGAAAGTTGCTGATCGAAGCATAGATCCATACTTCATTTTTGAGAGCTTCAGTCGGATTCGTTTTTTGTGTTAAGATAATGCTAGTACCGTGTCTGGACTGAATTGCCATAAATCATTCATGACTCATGTCTCAATATCTTCTAAGCTCTTTTTGTTGCTTTAGTTGCATCGAAGGCCGTCATGGAATGCTTCGCTTTGATTATAAGACTAGCACTTTCTTTTGTACTGTATCATGAATTATCGTAACATTAAGATCTACTTCCTTGGATAATTTTCTCATTCATTTAATCAGTTCTGATTGATTCAAAGTTAGCTGCGCAAAGTAGTAACACCATCATATTCATTTTCTATAGGAGGCAGAACTTAAGATTGGAGCCTATCCTTTGCTAGATGAGCTTACTTCAAAGATTAGCATGTTGAATTTGGAGCGTGTCCGTCGATTGAAAAGCAGAGAGTCGTTGCCTTAACTAGGAGAGTGCAGAAGGTACACGAGATATATGTCATTCTTGTAATTAATTGTCCCGGTGAATGATATCAGATCTCCCCCCCCCCCCCCTTCCACACAAACGCAGCCCTACTGGGACTATTGGTTTGTAACATTTTGCTCTTAAATGTCCCAATGTAGGTTAAGGATGAGATTGAGCAGCTGCTGAATGATAAAGGAAAATTGGCAGAGATGTACCTCACTCGAAAGAAACAAAGGATGGAGTCAACATTTTATGGTGATCAATCTTTGTTGGGAAACAGATTATCTGTCTCTGCACCAGTTTCTCCCGTTGCGTCCCATCCAGACGTGTGGAAGCCGGAGAAGAGCTTTAGTATTTCCAAGAGCCAGCACAAGGGCATGAGGAGTTCAGAAAGTGCCACGAAGAACATAGAACTTGAGATGCTGCTGGAAGCATATTTTGTTGTGATCGAGTTGACATTAGGCAAGTTGACCTCGGTATGGCATCACTGTTCTCTTCACTCAATGATTCTCTTTTGTTTGATCTGGAAGGAGTACGGAAACTTATAGAACTTTCCTTTTGCCTCTTGTTAGCTGAAGGAGTACATTGAGGACACAGAAGATATCATCAATATGCAGCAGGTAGGTTGTTTCTGTCCTCCTCATTTTCTATTGCATCTCGAGTTGTAGTTTCGTAGGGGGCCTTATTATTTGAGTGAATTTGACTAGATCACTGAAGTAGACATAGGCAGATGATAACACATCTCAGTTCATGCTTTTGATCATTCTGATGGTTTATCGGCTTTGAAACTCCAGAACCAGTCTTCATAGAAGTAGACTAGTATGTCGTGTGGAAGAATATGATTTAATTTTGGAAATTCCTCTTCTTCAACTTCATATAGTGCACATGAAAACTTTTGCAGGACAATGTCCGGAACAAGCTAATCCAATTCGATCTGCTGATGACAACCGTGAGTTTTGTGTTCACCATCTTTGGCATGGTGGCTGGGATCTTCGGCATGAACTTTCCAATACAATTATAGGGCAGTGCAGGTGCATTTAAGTGGGTCCTCATAATTACAGGAGCGACTGGAATCACCATATTTCTAGCTTTTTGTTGATTCTTCAAGTATAAAAGATTTTGTAGACAGATGTGCAAGGATTGGATTTGCCTTTAAAAGAAGTGTACAATTATTCGTCGGCATCATTGTTAGAGTTAGTCATGTGTATCGCATCGAAACTATAATTGGAAGTGAGAATGTGCTTATTTCTTGTGACGATTCTTTGAATTTGTTACTTATTTTTCTCACTGTAGTAGGCTGAAGACTGTCTCGCCCTTCATAATTTAGTGCGAAATGTCCCATCTTGAATCAAATCACGTATCACAAACCCAATGTTTTATATCCTCATATGCTTTCGATTAGTATTAGTTTGGTGAGATCTAGCAAATGACACATCACAAAAAGTAATGTCAATTGGATTTGGGCCTTGATCTAAACTCAGCTCTATATCCTTGCTTGGTTGAAGGACCCGATCCATGAAAGAATTGTTCGACTTTTTAAATATTGATTATGTTTTATATATTATGAAAATGCATAGGAAAATGTGCTTTTTTTTTATTATAGTTATTTTTATTGTTTAACGAGATAAGATCAGGCACCTAGTAATTAGTATCGAAACCAAATAATTAGAGCGATCAGTTTTCGGGTAATTTGACGAATTGGGAATTGAACTGATCTTGGTCCTGGATGGTCTTGATGGAACTAGTAACTCCCCCGCTGTCGCCACCGGCAAAGCATCTCTCATTGCCATCGCCACAGGCGAAGTCACGGGTGCCAAGTACTGCGCTTACAAGCCGAGCCACTCCTTCCGGCGTCGCTTGTGGTTGGTCCTACTCATTGCCTGTCCAGATCTAGCTTCGTCCGTGGCTTGTCAGGCGGCTTGTCTACAGATATGGCGAGCCTATGGAGGATTGGCTCAGCTTGGACGAATCGCTGGTCCAGCTCTAGAGTCGTGCCTCCAGATCTGGCCTGCAAACTTCCCAATGGCGGGTCGTCCATGGCCACATATCTACTGCTTCAGGAAGGTTGGGAACCTTTTCAACTCTTTAAGACTATACGATGAGACGATGAAAAGAGGATGGGTTCCTGGACTTGAGGTGTACAACTCTCTAATTTGCATGCTTAGTCGGGAGAATTGCTTTAGTGAGGCCCTAAATTATAATTTACGTCCTTACTCACCAATCAATCATAACTAGCACAGTCTGCCCCGATTAATAGAACCAGTGATGTTTATGCCAAGTCGGTGCACTCAATTCCAACATCGTATCTTTGCTTTGGATACAAAACTTGATTTCTGGTAAAGCGTGGAAATGACGTGATCGATTTTTGTGCGGTAATCTGACTTTAGGAGAACTCATGCATCAACCATGAATCTGCCAAACATGCCTGGGTTTTGTACAGTAGTATGTGGACGGTGTTATCATAAGTAGATAATATTATATGTTGGATAGGACAATGATGCTCTGGTTACCTTCATTAGGGAAAAATGAACAGCAACTAAGGCAAGTGTTCCTAGCTTTATGCAGGCATATAATTTGTCTAAAGATCACAAGCTGGACCTTGACATTGAGAGAGAGAATTCTTCAAGCTAGAGGTTTCATTTAAGTTGGAAAGGTCGATGGAAGTTTGAATCTAGCAAAGAGCTATTGGTACTACCACTAGATTTTATCCTCGATGACCAGTTGATAGAGTGGAGGGAGTCTCTCTCTCAGCGCGCGTGTATACATGTGCGTCCGTAGATTTTTACTGGGTTCATGCCGTCCAATGTGAATTGGGGATGTAATGTCTGTTGGCTGCAGGAGATGCGGATCTCAAACAGAACAAGTCACTCCCAGCTGCAAGACAGATTTTAGCTGCAAATCCTGACATAACTACTGTATGTGATAGCTAAACGAGATACAATCTTGCAGCCTTGTGAGGTTATCTATATTTCTTTAATCAAGACGGTTGAACTCCTGTTGACTTAATGCAGGAATTTTTGATGACTTTGTCCCTTTACAAACATTATTATTTACACTTACAATTGCTTCTATTGCGTTTCTAATTCCTTTTTCCTCCTTTTTCTCCAATTTTGTAGATTGAGCCGTGTGAAGATGATGAGTTCCTTGTACTAGCACGCAGCGGAATATAGTACTTCATTACATTATTTTGCTGATATCATTTTCTACCGACAATTGATCTTCCAGCCAACCATTTTTGTGTCCATAAGCTTGTTCACCAGGCATTGCATGTCAAGCCAGTAGCTGGTGGACTATGTTAGGGAATAGTTACACACGGTACATCCTTAACACTTGAGATATTAGGTTCCCAAACTGATGGCAATGCAGGAAAAACTCGGGAAGAAAACTTGGGCATTTGCTAAATGGAAAATTCTGCAGGAAAGCAAACTTTCAGCTATCTGTGAGAGATGTTCAGCACCCTCTGCTGGCAGAGAAGGATGCGACGACATGTCAATGATTCTAGTTCAGTTTAAGAAATCCTCTACACCCAGCAGTTCTGTGGAAGTGCAATCTGCGGCGTCCAATCAACTCTCTGAGCCCGTCATGTGTTTGGAAGAGTTGGAAGTGAAGGTCTGAGCACTTTTGACGAGTGGAAGGGCCACCTATCCAGAAGGTCTAGGAGAACCTGGTTTTTAGATCTGACGCCTTCAGGTAGTTTAACTATGGCTCTTCTGTAAATTAGTTTCTTCCTTCTTGATTAGCGGCGTAGCATGTGTGAGAAGTCCTGCCGAGGTTGCATCTCATTCGTGCATCACTGTAAGAGGGGCTAATTAGTCTGGAAATTCATTTGATGGGGGCTTAAGCTTGTGAGTACGCTGCTCAATCTCAGAGAATCTGCAAACAAGATAACGTAATCATCGACAAAATCACTGGAGTGATATTCGGAGCACAAGGCTCACCTCAAAGAAACACCACGCATGTTGATGGTTTTCTGATTTCTCATAAGCATTATGCTTCTTTTGTGTCTTGTGAGTGTATCTGCGAATTCATTTTATCTTTGTTAGAGTCGGTTGCCCAGTTGAACGCAATCAGATCGGACGATCGGATCGGTTGAGAAGGAAAACTTATCGTATTAGCAAGGAGCGTCGTCTTTTGCGGATGGTGATAGGTTTGATCTTTCTTTCATCGACTCGCGTTGGGAATTAGATAGGCCTTTTTACGTTTACGACTGACTGAACGTTTGGCTCGTGGGTGCCTCCCTCCTTAGTGCTGGGACGGACAACTCATCTCCAATCAAAACCCAGCAGGCATCTCTGAAGGATATTCATTATTATTCGATATTTGCTTCCTCCGTTAAGGAAATATTTTAGGTATCTTCCCCGAGAATATTCACGTCTAGACACTTACAATTACTCCCAAGCGCATGCCGGTGTAGTCCCGCGACAGTAAAATGCTCGTTCGTTGTGCATTGTGCGGAATCACGAAGAGGATGAATTACAGTACTCGTGCATTTATGTATATATTAACGCAATGGGAGCATGTCAATAACGTACCTAAATTTATTCCCTTGTTTTTAACAAGTAAAACACGTTCCGGGACAGCACTCCAGACGACGAGCATTTTCAGTTTGACTGGCCAGGTTCGCAGAAGGAGAGGAGGAAGGGGTCTACCGTCTGGATGCGCCTCATTCAATTTCTCTCTTTTCAGACGGATGTACAGGTGGCCTTAAACTTCATCACGTGGCGGCCGTATACGCGTACATAAATATTCGTTGCTGACGGCTAAAGATCAGCGTCGGATCCACGTGTCGGTCTACCTTCCCCTTCTTATCCATCCATCCATCCCATCCCATCCCATCCCACCGCCTGAAAAGCGCAAAACCCCAAAAAAATTCTCAGAAACCAACCC
Organism: Eucalyptus curtisii; assembly: GCA_017140595.1. NCBI lineage: Eukaryota > Viridiplantae > Streptophyta > Magnoliopsida > Myrtales > Myrtaceae > Eucalyptus > Eucalyptus curtisii. The sequence goes on along the minus strand of CM029503.1, from coordinate 38,796,976 downwards.
GTGAATTGCCGCGGTGGAGGGTCCATCTCTTATCCCATCTTCCCTTTCCCCATTTTAAAGGGCGATTGATCTTAATTTTATGGGATGAGGGCATGGACCCGTTAAGAAACGAACCGATTATAATGAGGAGGAGTCCGATCGCAAAAGCCGCCTTGCATTATTGGAGCATGTGACGTTAAAAAAACAAAACATGGGCTTTCAACCCTACCAACGTACGACCATCGGCTGTCTCTGCCAGCACCCGAATCGAATTCAGACCGCTAGATCTGAAAACCCTCATTCCCCGCATGCGAAACCGCGTGTCCTTCCTTCCTTCCAATCCATTCGTTCCGAAAGAAAAACCCTAGCAAGCCGACCGTGACCTTTTCCCCCTTTGGCCCGTATAACAAAACCGCGGCGCGACTTGACCTCGGAACTTGGAATTGCTTGTATCTTTTGTTTGGTTGCGTCTCGCCTTTTGCTTGTCCCACCAGCAAAAAGGCCCACGTTTTCCAACACCTTTTGAATTCGAACAAACAAACGAAACATCCGTTGAAGACTAATTCGTCCCCCACGAGTTACATGAGAAAATTACCAAATAACTCTTAAATTTATTACATTTTCACCAATTCAGTGTTAAATCTTATAATTATGCTAATTCACTTCCAAACCTTTACATTTTACTAATTGGTTTGTTCTTTTCTTTTCTTTACTTTTTCTTACTGAAAGTTGCTGTGAATAGTTAGTGCTAATGTTGACTCTCTTTTTTTTGTAATTTTTAATGATTTTTTTGGTTTTTCTTTTCTTTACCTCTTTTAAGTAAGAGGCGTCAGGACCCTCACTTGATGCTTTTGTCAATCATAATGAAAGTATCGCAACTCTCGTCTGTATTGACTTGATAAACTTAATTAATAAAATATGAAAATATTAACAACTTAATATTATAATTAAATTGACATAAATATAATAAATTTAGGTTTTTTTAATAATTCTCTTCGGATTCCTCTATTTTCATGCCCATGTTCAATCAAGCACGGCATGAACAAGACTTAAGGCCTGTTTGTTTGTGTTTTCCATTTCTGTTTATGAACAGATTTTTTGTTTTTTTTTTCCCTTAACAAAAAAAAGAAAAAACGCATGTTTGTGTTTTTGTTCCAAATCGCTTTTTTTTTCACGAACAAAAAAGAATGAACAAAAACAAAAAAAATTATTTCTTGTTTCTGGAAAAACTTTTAAAAACAAATTTTCTCTCTCCACTCTTTTCTTTTCTTTTTCTTCTTCTTCTTTTTTCTTTGGCCAGTCGCCGGCCTCGGCCATGGCATCACAAATTTAACAAATGTATTTCTGTTCTTTTTTTATTCCCGAAACAAGTTTACCAAATGTGTTTTTCTGGTAAAAATTGTTCCCCGGAACAGAAATAGTCCCTGAAAAAAAAAAAAAAAATAGAAACACAAACAAACGCACTCTTACCCGCTTCGTTATGACCCCACAGTTGCAAAAAAAAAAAAAAAAAAAAAAAAAAAAAAAAAACCCTCTTGACAGCAACCGGATGCATGATGACAAAACACTTCCAAATTAGAGAAAGCTCGTAGAATCAACAAATACGTACGTTAGTCTACTAATTCAGAAACCGGAATGATGGAAGCGATGTGAATCCCATTCTTTTGATTTTATAATACGAGCCCGAATAGACATACGATTCGAAAGTGACGCATTTAGTTGTTGGTTCTTTTAAGGGGTCAGTTGAAGGAGCTTTTAGAATATAGTGGTGTTCCCATCTCTACTTAACGGTGTCAACGTATGAATAAAAATACAAGAAAAATCGTCCTTTGAACGTAGGCGTCTCTCCGCCGCAAAAGAACGAAGAAAGGAAGAGAATTAGAGCTGTGGGAACCGATCATAAAGCTTAGAGCACCAAGGTGAGATATAAGGGGACTCTATGGATAATTATTGAGAAATCTTTAAATTTTTTAATTTTATCAATTTAGTATCAAATATTTTTATCGTTGGTCAATATAACCCTTTCGTTTTGTCATAAATTGTTGATGTGCTTATTTACCTAACATTGGCCCTACGAGACATGACTTGCACTCTACTTTAGCAATTCAAATTAAATTCGATCGCTACTATATTAGTAAATCCTTAAAAGAGCATATGACTTAATTGGTAATATTGAAAATGTTAAAATTAAATTGATCGTCATGATGAGTTTAGCATTTTTTCCAAAATATTAGGTACGATATTTTTTACCATTTATGCTTTTATGTCGGGAACTTTTTAAGCCACTATAAAGCGCATTCTGTAAAATTGAGAAGTAAGAAAAACGTGCCAGTAGTGAGCCGCCTCGACAAAATTCACCGTTTTATTTCGTTTCCTTAATCTTTCTTTTTGTCGGTGAAGAGTCAGCGCGCGCAAACGAGCACAATAAAAATAGCACAAATTCGGAGGAATATTCCCCATAATTATAGAAAAAAAGAAAAAGAAAAAAAAAGGGAAAACCCCAAAATTACAGTAGAAAAGTCATTTTCTGATACGAAGCTGACTAGGCACCCAACCAAAAAAAAGAAAAACAAAATCCCGGATAAGAAGCAAAAAAATTAAAAATTAAAAATAAAAAGAGAAAAAAGGACTGGTCCCTTCGGTCGTTCCACAAAACACGACATCACACGTCAGGCATTAAGATAAGAAGCTCCTCCCTCCCTCCCTCCTCCTCACTCTCTCTCTTGCTTTCTCTCTCTATATATTTCGATCCGACCCTTCTCTCTCTATCCGTTGCCCATTATTCAGACCAGATCCCATTGTGACCGAAACCCATTTTGGGGAGCTTTGTTTTGCGTAATTGGAGTCGAAGGTACCGTCTTTTTGTCGCTCCTTTCGGTCGTTTTGGTGGGGGGAGAGGACGAAGAACGTTACAGCAATGGCTGCTTCGGTTGTCGGCGTGATGGGAAAGAGCGGTTCCCAGTGGATTCGGGTCGGAGACCGGAAGGCGAAGAACGGGGTCGGTAGGAATGGCGGGGTTAAGGTTTCCTGTTCTTATTCTTCTCCTTCGGTGCTGGATCCGTACAAGACCCTGAGGATTCAACCCGGCGCTTCTGAGTCTGAGGTCAAGAAGGCCTTCAGGCGGCTCGCGCTGCAGGTTTGGTTTTTTTTCTCTGTGCCCTTCGTTCTCCGGATCTTTTTTGAGGGGGAATCTGGCTTAAAGTTAGGACCTTTATGATGTTTGATTGACGTTGGGTTGTTCTTGGTTCGTTTTCAGTATCATCCGGACGTTTGCAGAGGAAGCAATTGCGGGGTGCAGTTTCATCGGATAAATGAGGCGTACGATGTAAGGCTTCCATCTTCCTGTCATGTTTCTTTGGGCTTTTTCTTTTCTGTCTTTAGCTGATTAATGGATGTCGATCGAGGTGGGTCGGACATTCGTCCTACAGCTTTCTTTCCATTCCGATGAATTTCGAACCATTTATCTGAAATGTTTTAGATTTTAGTGATGGGTGAAGTCATGAACCCACATGGTCATCTTTTTAGGTTTTAGTATTCCCTGAAAATGGTGGGTCAGATGGACTTGGTGTTCTGTTATGTTAGGCTGCACATCATAAAATTTTTACATTTTCACTTTTTCCGTTCTCCGGAAAGGTTTAAAACAAAAGTCCGGTAACACAATTTGATTTTTATATTTTTGGAACAGATTTTAATTTCAGGATTTGATTTGAAGAAGCTTTTAAATTAATTTTTAGGCAGAAATCAATTTCTGGTCCAGAAATTTTGTCATGTGCAGCCTAAATAGTTGCATCAGTGGAATTTTAAATCACCCAGATGACTACTTGTCCGGTGATACATCGTGTTGCCAAAAAATGTTTTATGGGCATTTGACTATGCATTTGCACTAGAATAAAGATAAGGCCTTTAAAGATGCCGAGTATTTAATTTGGAGAGCAGTTGAACAAGACCAAAAGAAAAAACATCAAGAGTCACGAGAACTGCTTGTTTCTAAACCTTGTCCTGGGGAGATTTTGCTTTATGTCTATAAGAATTGGTTGCCTGAATTTGTTTTGTTCTGATATTTTAATGTGTGCAGGTTGTGATGAGCAGTTTAAGGGGCGAATCTATTGAGCAAGAGATGTATGAATCATCATCATGTGCATATGAACAAGGAGGTGATGAGGAGTTCAGAGGGATGAACGATCCTGAATGGGACATGTGGGAGGAGTGGATGGGATGGGAGGGTGCTGGAATTCGTGATTACACCTCTCACGTCAATCCCTACATCTAAAAATTATTTGTATCTTTCTTTTGTTGTGTTTCTCAATAATGAATGGTGGCCCGTATAACCCCCCCCCCCCCCAAAATAATGATGGGGTCTTCTTTTGTGTAAGTTGTAGAAGTAGGGTGGTGATGGGGTCATTGTTCTTTGTACATATTATGCAATATCTAATGGAAGAAGTCCCCGAAGTTTTGGGGGTAATCTTGTATTGAAGAGACTTGTTACATGTCTTCCTACCGTCGTTTCTGCATTGTCCATCAAAAAGACTGCTCGTGAAACTACAGATATTCTGAAGGGAGGCTCAAGTTGGTGTGCGTTTTCTGTTCTCTTGGTCATTGTAGGCGCTAATTGTCCATGATTTGTGGCCTTACAAGTAATTGCAAGTGAGAAGATGCTTGAAATTGGGCATAATAGTTAAGTCCTGGATTTATTCTATCTCCATGCAACTCAGAGAGAATGTGGGAGGGCCATGCATGGATATTTCAAATCCAGTTGGAATTTGGAAACGATCTTAAGCAAAGTGCAGGGTAAGGTGACTGCAAACAAGGAATGTTCTTCTTTTGCTGGGTGAAAGATCTATAGACACTGGAGAAACCAAAACTCTCTTGATGGTTTTCTCTAGGTTGAATATAGTCGACAAATTTATGCAGTAAAACGGGCCTTGATGAGAAGCAAGTTCAGTTAAGCCAGAGGCAATTATATGGGTTGATCCAGGTTCGTCAATCATACTTTGAAGCTGCCCATTAAATATTGAGCCTAATCTCATCTCAAGAAGTGGCAGGCTTGGCCCTCATTTCATACGTTTTGAAAACTCTTGGATGATCTGCTTGGCCACATCTGTGTGGCTAGTGACAGTGAACTCGAACCGTGGTTGGCCTTTCTGTTAGATTAATTGATTGGCAATTAGGTAATGAATATACAACCAGATAAAAATCCTGAACTGTGGCCGACCAGATCCAACTCTCCGTCATCAGATTCAGGTTCACATTTCTGTGTATCAAACTTTGTTGCTCTTTTTATCTGCCATCTCTTCACTGGTTAAGCTCCATTGTAGTGCTTTCCTCTATGATGCCCCCTCTTTATCGGGTCGTCGACCTTTTTGGTAGGAAATATTGCCGTTGATTTGACTGCAATAGAGAATCCGTCCGCATCATGTGGTCCTTGGTTTTTGTTCTTTATCTTTTAATTATGCTTTACCAAACATAGAGAAAGCGACGTGTCATTCCCAGATTCACAAAATTCTCTAATGAAGGAAAAGACTTCATCATATTCCCTCCCTCAATAACTTCGACTTGACTCCACATCTAGAGGTTATAGCTCTAGCTTCTTCATCCTCCTTCATGGTGGAGGAAAAGTTTAGGGAAATCCGGCAAGAACCTAGAGTGGGATACAAGGTGAAAATGCTCGACAAAATTAAGCACCATGAAAAACTGACAAACAGGACGCAAAAGGAGGCTTAAGAAAAGGCATATTCAATTCTAAAATGAGCTTTCATTATAATAGAACAGAGGCTCAATTGCCTTAAGAAACCCATAACTTTAACTCGAGTCCGAATTTTCGCTTAAACTTCGTTTTGTTTCATATAAAAGACACCAACTTTAAGTGGGTTTAATCCAAACTATTCTCGTCTCATAAGAAACCTCATGCTTTAGGGTAGTGCTTAAATCTGACTTCTCTCAAGTTTATATCGAGTACCTATTGAATGATACGTCTAATTTTTCACTGTATTATTAGATAGAAACTTCGTAGGGGCTAGATTTAATACTAATTAAAAATCAATACCTTTCTACGAGATAACAAAAATTTAGGTTAGAATTGGAACCGATCTAAAGTCGGTATTCTTTTTTTTTATAAGATAAAAGAAAAGTTTGAGCCAAAATTGATACACGGATTAAAAATGATGCTTTTATGTGAGATAAAAATTGGTTTGGATAAGAATTGGAACAATTTTCTAAATCTGGTGTTTTTTAGGGAATTAAGCCATAATATACCCTGCTTCTTGCGCATATTTTGTATTCCCTTGAAGTAAATGCGATATTTTTCAAAAGAAAAGGAGTCAATTCTAAGATGAGCTCGGTTAAATTAGAATATCGTGGGGATGAGGAACAAATGGGCGCAAAAAATCAGGCAAAATGTACATTCAGTAACGTGCTCACATTCGGAGATTCCTCGACAAAAACAATCATTTGTGAGATCGACTAATTCTTAATTTACACCGATCTTCAAATATCAAAGGAATAATTACGTAAATAGTCATTGAATATTAACTCAATATGTAATGTCCATTTAAAATTTTCAACTATATGAAAATATTTAATGACGCCCTTCAATTAATTCGAATTTAGTAACAATATGGAACATTTTCATAATATTTTGAATGAACATATAACAAAAATTTAGAGATCATATCGAACAAATTGAAAACTAGAGATGACATTGTATATTAGAATAAAATCCAAAAATTATATTGAATAAAATTAAAACTTCACAAACGATCATGTACGTTAGGCCAAAGCCATTTAGGTCGTTTTCTTATAGTATCAAATTAGATCTTCTGCAGAAAACCTTTTACTCCCCACTCCGAGGTTATTTTATAATCAAAACTAGAATGCCGGATCTTCTGCAATTTTAAACTATAAAAGCATTAAAAAAAGGAATGATTGCTTGCTGTTGCTGTCTTGGGGAGTCTTTCGGAGGGCGACACTCTGCCCTTTTTTGCCGAATTCGCATCCGTCGTCTTCGATCCCCCGACGCTGTTCTTCCTTCAATCTACCCGCGTCTGCTTCGTCACTTCTCATTCGATTCGATTCGGAGATTTTTCGTCCGAATTCGACGGACCCCCGACGTCAAAATTCCGACTTTGTCTTTGTCCCGACAGGGGAGGTTCGTGTCTGTTCCGCTCCTGAAAAGGACCCACGCATTGGGACCGTGCTCGTTCCGACGTTCTGGAATCGGCCCGTCTCTTTCATCCGCGCCTCGTGCTCGCTCGATACCTCCTTCATCCTCAGCTCCGCCTTTCTCTCTCCCTTAGAGGTAGTTACAGAGCTGGGGTCCTGTTCTTTCATTTAAAAATTCGATCTTTGGGGTATGCGGACTTGATTTGGATTCCCTGTTTCGCGGGCGGTGCTCTGGGTTGTTTGTTTTTCTAATCAGTTCTGTTGGGTTTTTTTTTTTTTGTCAATTCATGGGGCGATTGTTGTTTGGTCTGGTTCTATAGTTTGCTTGAGCTGAATGGTGTCTGAGATATCCGTTGGAAAGATATGTTGTGGATTGCTATGGACGTGTATCCGGATTATATGTTTGTATAGCTCTCGGGATGTGATTTGTTCAGTTAAAGCGCTTCCCTAGACCCCAAAGGCGCTAGGCCTGCGTAAACTCAACATGATCCAATTTTGCCAAGACTCTATAGCCAGCACCACTTATATGAGCAATGAGAACGCGACAAATCCAATTCGAAGAAAAGTGTAAGTCATGTTGATTCGGTGACATTCAATCGCAAAAAGGAAAGATATCCGTGTAGAAAAGAAAGGAGATATAGTTTTGATTTTGTTTGCTTTGCCTAGGAGGGATGCGGGAAAATTTTGGATTCATTTCCAGGAATAGGTAGGAAAGCCAACACATCCTTTTGCAGGCTTAGAATTGGAAGGACATCTGGAAGACAATGAGTCCTGGTCAGTCAGAAAAGATGAGATGTGTTAGCTTGTGCTCTAGATTGATACTTGAGTTTTCTCTGAAGCTGTCAATGCGGCCGAACTTTGTCTGAATAAAATTTTAGGCTATAGATATTCATTTTTCCGGTCAGGCTTCTGAGCACAAACTCTCTGTTAACAATTGTTTACTCTCTTGAATTGGAGTGGGGACTTGAGGCACTTTGGACCATGATAACTGGTCCTTCTATTTTGCTCCTGACATCAAGACTAGATATACCATTTGAGGTAGACTGATATTTGGATTATTCTTCAATTGGATGCTAGTTGTCGGTCGGTGATCCATATTTGTATTACTTATCTTTACTATACATAGTACAGTAGGGCTACCTGTTTGGTCATGCACATACTACTGTTCTTATTTTGCGTGTTTTCATTTTCAAGCCTCCACTTTGTTATATGTTAATGGCTAGGCTCATTTTAAGGCCAAATGGTCGGTCTTTCATTGGCCCCACATTATATGCTTTGTTTGCCAATCGTTGTATTTTGGTGAATTATGCTCTTGCTTGTTGCTTAATTTCAGCTCTGGAGCTAGTCAATGGCAGACCTGAAGGATCGTCTCCTCCCACCAAAAGCAACATCAATGGCAGACCTGAAGGAGCATCTCCTCCCAACAAAAGCAGCATCAATGGCAGATGTGAAGGAGCGTCTCCTCCCACCAAAACCAGCATCTGCTATAAACCTTAGAGAGTCATCTTATAGACCATCCGCATCTGGACGCCAACCTTTCCAAGCTGTGGATGTTCTGGGGCTGAAAAAGCGGGGCCAAGGCCTTCGCTCTTGGATTCGCGTCGACACTTCTGGTAACTCAGAGGTTATTGAGGTGGACAAGTTCACAATGATGCGTCGGTGTGATCTTCCTGCCCGTGATTTACGCTTGCTCGATCCATTGTTTGTGTATCCCTCCACCATTCTTGGTCGAGAGAAGGCAATTGTGATTAACTTGGAGCAGATTCGGTGTATCATCACAGCAGATGAGGTTCTGCTTTTGAATTCCCTTGATAGCTATGTACTACAGTATGTTGTGGAGCTACAGCGCAGGTTGACCACAGCTGGGGTGGGTGGAGTCTGGAATTCTGAGTGTGCTGACTTGAGCCGGAGAAGAGGAAGTAGAAACTTCGACAATATTTTTGGGAATACATCCCCAGATTATCTTCCCTTTGAATTTAGGGCACTTGAAGTAGCACTTGAAGCTGCCTGTACTTTTCTTGATTCTCAGGTTTGTGAAAGATGCTGATCGAAGCATAGATCCATGCTTCATTTTCAAGAGCTTCAGTTGGATTCGTTTTTATGTTAAGATAATGTTAGTATTGTGTGTGGACTGAATTGCTTTAGATGAATCACAACTCACGTCTCGATATCTTCTAAGCTGATTTTGCTGTTTTTGGTTGCATTAAAAGCTGTCATGGAAGGCATCGATTTGATTATCAAATTGCACTTAGTTTCATACTGTACTAGGATTTGAAGATCTGCTTCTCCCAATTTTGACGCTAATTTAAGCAATTCTGATGGATTTGAAGTTAGCTGGCAAAGTAGTAACACCATCATATTCATATTCTACAGGCAGCAGAACTCGAGATTGAAGCTTATCCTTTGCTAGATGAGCTAACTTCAAAGATTAGCACATTGAATTTGGAGCGTGTCCGTCGATTGAAAAGCAGGCTCGTTGCATTAACTAGGAGAGTGCAGAAGGTACCAGGAAATTTATATCATTCTTGTGATGACTCGTGCTGGTGAATGATGTCAAATCTTTATCTCTCTCTCTCTCTCTCTCTCTCTTTCTCTCTCACAAAGAGCCTTATCGGGACTAATGGTTTCTAACATTTTCCTCTTAAATGTTCTAATGTAGGTTAGAGATGAGATAGAGCAGCTGATGGATGATGATGGAGACATGGCAGAGATGTACCTCACTGAAAAGAAACGAAGGATGGAGTCAACATTTTATGGTGATCAGTCTTTGTTGGGATACAGATCGACAGATGGTACTTTATCTGCCTCTGCACCAGTTTCTCCCATTGCTTCCCCTCCAGATGGGCGGAAGCTGGAGAAGAGCTTGAGTATTGCCAGGAGCCGGCACGAGAGCATGAGGAGTTCGGAAGGTGCCACGGAGAGCATAGAAGAACTTGAGATGTTGCTGGAAGCATATTTTGTTGTGATCGATAGCACATTAAACAAGTTGACCTCAGTATGGCCTTGCCTTCATCTTCATTCAATGATTCTCTTTTGTTTGATTTCGAAGGATGGAAACTCACAGAACTTTCTTATTGCTAATTGTTTCAGCTGAAGGAGTACATTGATGATACAGAAGATTTCATCAATATTCAGCTGGTAATTGTTTCTGTCCTCTTATCATTGCTTGTTGCATCTCATCAACTTGTAGTTTCTTAGGGTGGCTTGTTACCTGATTGAAATTTGCCTAGATCACTGAAGTAGACTTAGGCAGATGATAACACATCTCTCTGTTCAATGCTATTTATGTTATGTAATTTGCCCATCTTTACATTATTAAAGCCTTGTAAGAATAAATAAGTAGGCTTTAAATCATTCTGATCAGTTATTGACTTTGTGATTCTCACGCTTGTCTTCAGAGAAGTAGACTAGTATATCCCATGGAAGGAAATAATTTGATGTTGAAAACTTTTGTAGGACAATGTCCGGAACCAGCTAATCCAATTTGAGCTGCTGCTGACAACTGCAACTTTTGTAGTCGCCATCTTTGGTGTGGTGGCTGGGATCTTCGGCATGAACTTTCCGATACCATTATTCAACAATGCAGCAGCCTTTGGGTGGGTCCTCATAATTACAGGAGCGACTGGGATCATCATATTCATAGCATTCTGTTCGTTCTTCAAGTACCGAAGACTTATGCCACTATAGACAGACATGCAAGGATTGGATTTGCCTTTAGAGGAATTGTATAACCATTCATCAGCATCATTCTTATAGTCAGTCGATGTGTAACAGTATAATTCGAAATGAGAATGTGCTTCCTTCTTGGGGCGATTCTTTGAATATGTTGGTTAATTTTCTCACTATAGAAGGCTGAAGAATGTCTCACCCTTGTAACTCGGCGCGAAATGTCATTCCTGAATCAAATCATGTACCGCGAGGGCAATGTCTTACAAATGGTTTGCTTCTGTCCTGTGAACTCAAAATTGGGTGGACGAATGAGATGGATTTGATGGCGCACTTTTAAGATAGCAAATCATCTTGGTTCCAAAAAGTGGCATAAGCGATTCTTGAACTTTGGTTTAATGTGTAGTCATTTTTTAAATTTTAATTTGTTTAATATGGCCCTTTGGTTCAGTGTGTAATATTGTATGATTATATTTAATATTTACTAATAGATTAAAAATCACATTGAAAAAATTAAATATGTGGGGATGATATTACCCATTGGGATAAAGTTTAGGGAGTACACGATATTTTGCATATTTGATCAAAATTCAATGACCATTTGTACTATTATCCCCAATGAGTCAATTCGTACTCTTAAAAGCTTTCGATTAGTATTAATCTAATTTAGCATGATTTTTTTAATAAATGCCAAATTAGAAGGAATAATGTTAATTGAGTTTGGGTTATGTCCATGTATCCAAAACCACCTGAGCCGATATTTAAATGATTATTCCATTTTCAAAATATTAATTATGTTTTATATATTAAAATTGCATCTGAAAACATAGTTTTTCTAAGATCCTGATTGTTTTAGGAAAAATATTGACTTGAAAATAATAATTAGTCAGTATATTATAATTTCATTATTGATAATAATTTATATTTGAATAGCTTTTGTGAACGATGAAAATATTATTTATTTATGTATTTTTATAAATACTAAAAATAATTATTAATACTTTTCGAATTTATAAATGCATCCATTCGATCGGTCTACGATGACAAAATCAGACAAGTTGCTGTGGAAATAATGCTTTCTTCTGTTGACCGTCCTACCCATAGAGGCTTTGCTGCATTAGCGTTTAGCGACAGGCGAAGAAGCTTTCGTCGCTGCCAATGGTAGCTAATGGCACTCCAGGCCCTCTCAAGAAGACTGCGTCAAGCGACATGTCCTCACATCTTCCGCATCTCCACTCTTCCATCAGTCTCGGCCCGCTCGAGTCCAGGCTACCATCAACTTCGGCACTCACTCTCTTGGGCATTTCGTCGAACACCTTGTGATCACTCCCGATGTTCCCATCCTTCTTGCCTCAGGTCCTTCTCCGTCCAGATTGGCGGCGATCCAGTTGTCTTCCCAGAGCGGCAAGCAGCAGAAAGCGACTCCCGAGAGGCGGCCGTGATCGAATTGCTCAAACGCGTCGCTCTTCTGCCCACGGAAGCGGAGGCCATGGAATCTTTGAAGACTTCCGGGACTGTCCCGAATGGAGGCTTGATACATTCGGTGGTGTGGGCGTTGAGGGAAGAGTGGAGGCTGGCCTTTTTGGCTTTCAAATGGGGGGATGAGTGGGGCTGCATTGACGAGAAAGTTCTCAGTTTGATGACTTGGGTATTGGGAAGTCACGGAAAGTTCAGTATTGCCTGGTGTTTGATAAGGGATTCGCATCGATCTTCGGTGGATACGAGGCAGGCTATGCTAGTCATGATTGATCGGTGAGATGGGTTTCTTCCGACTACTTTTGTATTTCAGTCATACAACTCGAGTGCAAAAGAACCAAGCATGAAGTTTTAATGTTGTGCAATTGTTTCTTTCAATGACGATGCGCTGCTTAAATTCAGTAGACTGTTTTATTTTTCCTTCTTAAGTTAAGCCTCAGAAAGCTAAATTCAAAATCTACTGATTCACAATTGATTATGGATCTTTCCCTTATGCTGTTCTATAGGTATGCAGCTGCAAACAATCCGGCAAAGGCAATCTGGACATTTCACGTTATGGAGAAATTCAGAACTGCTCCGGATGAGGAAGCGTACCACGCCCTCCTGACTGCTCTCTGTAAGAATGGAAACATTGAAGAAGCTGAAGAGTTCATGTTTCTGAATAAGAAGCTCTTCCCCCTGGAAACTGAGAGCTTCAACATTATTCTGAATGGTTGGTCTAATGTTATTGTCGATGTGCTTGAAGCCAAGAGAATTTGGAGAGAGATGTCAAGATGCTGCATCACACCAAATGCGACTTCTTATACTCACATGATCTGCTGCTTCTCGAAGGTGAGTAACCTTTTTGACTCTTCGAGACTATACGATGAGATGAAGAAAAGAGGTTGGGTTCCTGGACTTGAGGTGTACAACTCTCTAATTTACGTGCTTACTAGGGAGAATTGCTTTAGTAAGGCCCTCAAAATGTTGGAGAAACTGAAAGAGGCAGGTTTGCAGCCTAATCACGCCACTTATGATTCCATGATACGTCCTCTTTGTGAAGCCAAAAAGCTAGATGAGGCAAGAGCTGTTCTATCTTCCATGATAGGTGATAAAATTCAGCCTACAATTGAAACCTACCATTCGTTTCTTGAAGTCACCGATTTTGAAGGGACACTAGAAGTTCTTTCTATAATGAGGAAAGCTGGTGTAGGTCCTACTGGAGATACGTTCCTCTTAGTTCTTGAGAAGTTTTTCAAACTGAACCAAGTGGAGAATTCTTTGAGGATTTGGGTTGAAATGAGGCAATATGAAATAGTGCCAGTTGCCGCACACTACCTGAAAGTGGTGCATGGATTGGCCACGTCTGGTTTTCTCATTAAAGCCAAGGAAATTTATTCCGAGATGAGAGCCAAAGGGTTCTTAGATGATCCAAAGTTGAAGAAACTGTTGTACAGAACTGCAAGGCGTAAGAAGGGTAGAAGGGAATGGCATGCTGGAGAAGATGAGAGTGGGGCTGGTGCAAACATTAAGAAGGGAACTAAATCGAGATAGCAAAGAAAATTTGTGTAAGATCAAACACGGAGAATGGGAGGACATTACACCGAGTTACCAAATTGAATGTCGATGCCTGATCAGAAGTTACAGTTGGGTTCTAACTTACGGGAAAGAAGCACTTCATGCCAACACTCTGGTGACAAATTGCCATCACCAAGCATGAAGTGCACAGGAGATGCTTTCTTGAAACAACCTGAGAAGTGAATGCGCATATATTCTTGAGGAATGGTTTATATGTGATTGCTCAGCGTAGACAATTCATGCAATGGCTGCAACTTTTTGGGTAGTTTTCCTTGCTCTCGAGCATAATTGCTGTCGACTTGGTCGTGACTATCCTGTGGTCTACTTTCAATATGGTCACCTCTTGAATGAGGGATGTCAAACTTCCGCTGAGGAAGCAGTTTCCTCTGTTTACGAATGATAGTGTCGATGAATTTGCACTTGGAAGTTTGTGCCAGCACAAGAAAAGGACCATTCGTCAGGCTTTTGAATTTGAACTTGATGCGTATGCTAATTTCTTCAACTTGGCCTATGAAAAACTCGATAGAAATGGAGTGAACAACGATCACAGCACTGTGCAAAGCAATTGCTAGCAACAGAGATAAGCAGATGACGGATGGATCCGAGGCAGCATGCACAATTGTTGTAAAGTTTCATGTGTGGCAGTCCTCTTGGTGATTTGTCTCAGGCGAGGTGAATAAGTTTTGTTTGCAAAAGAGATAGAAGATTATTCAGTAATAATGGTGAATTCTTTTCGAAACTGCTGTATAGACATGACAGATCGGTGGCAATGTATAGTTTTACGATCGATGTCAGTGGGGCCTGTAAGAAACTTGCTCCTATATGTTAGTTACATCATCCTGTTTCAGTGCCATCGAGTAAGATCGCTCTGCTGTTGTGCTATGGCATTTAAAGTGTTTGCATTGATGACAAATCAGATCGAGAAACGCACAACCCGCTGTTAAGTTCACAATTTGATGGTCAAGAACTCCAGAAGATCAATTTTTGAAAATGATTTGAGGCATTTTAGATTGAAACAGAGAACACCGGACACAAGCAAGTCCAGGTAGTTGAATGGTAGAACACTAGAATGGTGTTCTCACATTATTGCACCAAGGTACGAAAGAAGAGAGGCAGCTTCACTACCTGCCCCAATAGCAATTCGCAAATACAGTACCAAAACAACCTTATTGGAAAAACTTTTACCATTCCTGTTCTAACGACAAACACGTTTAAACCCTCAACAATCAAAACTGGTCAGCAAAACATCACTGGTCTTACTGTGTCATTTCGAAGATGAAGAAAGCCTTTCATTCCGAGCCTTGTCCGCTCTCTCCATGTAATCTTGATGGGACTGGTGCTTTGAACCTACAATAGAAAGTGACAGGTTAAAATTATGAATATATTTCAAAAGCGTAAGAGTTATGTCTTCCTGTGATTAGTTCTCAAAGAAAAAAATTAAGTTTTGACACCGTCAGTATCTTAAGTTTGCAGTCCATAAGAATCAGCTGGTTCCATAAGTACAAGTTGCTCAAACGCAATATTATCTGTAAGTACTAATACGATGGAAATAAACACCACCTATGTCCAAATAGCAATCGCCACATGCATGAAGCCCAGTTCTGAGAAAAGCATCGCAACGATGACAAAAATGGTAACTATGCATCGTAGGTTCCACACGAACAATCTGCGTTCAACGCCATGGAGGCCATGCAATCGATCACAACATGCTTCGATTGAAATAAAATCTTGGGCTGAAGTCATCTGAAGCTATCCTTCTTCTCTCCCACCAGACTAGGAAAATATAACACTCATCTAGAAAATTGAGCCAACACACAAACCACATCCCAATGTCACACAGTTTCTCCAGGTTACTAAACAGACCGGAAAATATAACTCATCTAGAAAATTGAGCAAACAAACAAGCCAACTGCCAATGTTATACTGTCTCCCCAGGTTATTAACAGTATTAATACTTGGTCTATCAACCAATAGTAGCAACCACGTACCTGCCCTAAGCCTTTTTTTTTTTTTTTTTGTTTCCAATATGATTACATGTCCAATTATTAGACTCCGCACATAGTTTCACTGTACCAAATGGACAATTAAGAGACATCTTTTCGTGGATCTCAGCCAACTTTTTTCCAACAAGTGTCCAGCATAATAATGTGCTATATAGGTACTCACACAAATTTTTAGCTGAATAGAAGATGGAGGGATGAAAGCTTGATATCTTCCTATCACACTCACACATGGCCATAACTTAATGGGATCAATGATGTCACAAACTACCCAAGAAGATTACCCTGCTTAGTAGATCTTTCAGGTAGAACCACCTAAACTATTAACCAGAGAGGACATGGAGTCCATATCAAAACATCTAAATAGTTGCATGACAGATATTGACAACATAAGGACATTTTCAACTCATAAAACAATAGAACATCCAAGGCACGAGAGAGTTGAATAGCATTCAAACTGAAAAGTTCTCATCTGCCCGATATATGCATTGTTCATACTCATAAAAGCATATTACAAAAGCAGGAATAGTGAACTATGATATCCATAAGAGAGGATGGAATCCGTATATGTGCATTTTGATTTCACTTCCGGGGACCGTAGTGATAAAATGAAGTATGAGCAACATGGAATTTCCGGGCTAATTCTTGATAAACAAGAGTTTGACTTATTGGGATTAAAGTATGGATCCAGGAGTTGAGAGAAATGCAGTACCATCTTTGTCAGCTACGCGAACTCCAACCCTAACTGCTTTTTTCATATAAATCTCCTCAACGCAACATTGAGCGACATTTTGCTTCTTAGAGAGCTTTCACTTCTCTAGTCACCTACCAGCAAATTCCTCTCTGAAAGCTTTGATGCAAATCAAAGCTATCGAGGAACAGCCATGATGAAGTGGAATGAAAACATGAAAATCTATCGATGACCGAAAATTCTGTCTTCCCCAAACTAGAGTAAAAACCATGAGCAATAAATGCGGGGCACACAGGGCAACAGCAAAAGTCCTGCTGAAGAAGAAATGAAGAACAATCTTTCTTTTCTGTTCTGTCCCCTAAGCCAACGCAGCAGCTTTTCACCTTAGCTTCCAATCATTCTGCACGGAACATTCAAATTGCAGTTCCTCCCTCCGAATCAATCCGACCCATCTAAAAGGATGTTATAAAGTTCCCACCTATTGATCACTTCACAGACCAATCCAATCCAACCCAACAATTCCCTTTAAAAAGCACCTCAATTCAATGCTACACACAGAATTACGTAGAGCGGCAGGAACCCCAGAAGCCAATCGAGCCCAAACACAAGACAAGGGATTAGAAACCACGAAAGGTCTCAACTTTATCCACCATCATGCCCCCGCAATGCTACCCAATTGGTAATAGAAAGCCGTACGCGCGCGTGTGAGTGAGAGAAAAAGAGAAGGGGGGGAAAAGAAACCTCGATTCATGAGGAACCAGGGAACACCGAAGACGAGGGAGATGACGGCGATGCCGGCGAGGACGTGCTTCTTGTCGCCGCTGTACAGGAAGTGATCCACCCTCGCCCTGAAACCGCCTGCTCCCCCTCCGCCGCCGTTGGCCTTCGCTTCGCTCGCCATTTTCGGGATCAGTTTTCTTCTCTTCCTTCGTTCGCTTGAGCCCAAAAGAGAGACAGAGAGAGACAGAGAGAGAAGCTACCTCGTCCAAATATGAAGTTCGAGAAAAAAGAAGGGAAATACGGTTAAATGAAAATCACCATGGATTTTTAATTTAGTGGAATTTTTGTTTTGATTTGTGTTTCTGCAAGTGTTTAGAAGAATATGAGTTTTTTTTTTTTTTTAACAAGTATCAAATGTAATTGTATGAATTATCTTCTTTTATGATTTGATTTTGTTTCTACTTGAGAGTGGAGTTCATATGAAATCATATGAGAATAATAATGTTATAGTATGCGAACCCAAAATTAATTGAACGCGTCGAATTATTAAGAATTTAAAATATTTGATGCACAGCAAGTTCTGTTTATTTTATGAAAATATTTTTTATTATTATTTGACGTTTAAACAGCTTAGGAAAATGAATTAACAAAAAATTATTTCCTTGTTAACAAAAAAAACTTATATTTATATTTAAGAAACTGATTTTCTTTCTGAAAAATTAAAAATTATTTTTTAAAATATGATTAGATATAGGTCCTTGGACTTGAAACTTTGTGCCCTTTAATCTTAGGCCCTTTGTAACGAACTTGAGTTTAGAGGTCAAGGCTAGATCCATCAAGGACACGCCTGAGAACGGGTTCTCAACACATGAGCCTGGGTCCATTATGGCTGGGCTCGTGACCTTGACTCTTGTGTTTGGCTCCTCATGCTCAACCCCAAGGTCATTGAGACCAAATTCGAGACTCGATGCCCGCATCTAATTCTCTCACTTATACATAAGTTATTAATGCTCAAATAGGGAATGACGATTTAGAATAATTAAATTAGATTGTCATTTTCAAATGATAAAATACATATTTTTGGTTATTTTGCAGAATTCAACCAAACATCCAAAAAGATTGTTGTTTTTTTGTTGTTGTGAAAAATGACTTTTTGACAAATAATTTCCAAATATAATATTTTTTGCAAACAAATGGAGCGTTAATGTAATAATGTGAATAATGATATTATGTAAAAAGAAAATCAATGCCGAGAAGGAAAGTTCTTTTAAGATGTAGCAATTAAAAGGGACTAATTCCCTATAAAAAAAAAACCAACTTTAAGTTAAGTTCTAATTTTGCTCCAATTTTTTTTTTGCCTAAAAACAAATCTCAATAGTCACTCTAGCTTCAAGTCTACCCACAGATCCATTAATCGCCATCAATACCATGAGCTTGACGTTGTTCTGTATGAATGTGAGCGTATTGATAAAAATGCATGTTCTACCCTAATGTTGATGATCCAAAAGGGGCGATGATGATTTTTGGACGTGTGAACAAATTTGGAACTAGATTGAATTTTGAGTCAAAAAAAGTTTGAGAAAAATTGAGATTAATCCTAAAGTTTGGATTTTTTTAAAGGAAATTAAACCTCTAAATTGAAACATGAAACAATTAGTTAACGTAGTGTACAAATGACATAGAGTTTTACCTTCGAAATATGGAAGGGGAAACTCAAATAGCTAGTACTATAGACAACATCGTCATAATTTCTCTAGATATTTATTAATGTTAGTATCTCATAATTTTTCTCCAACATTTATTATGTCTTACCAAGGAGTAATGTAGTAATGTAAAGGCTAATCTTCGAATTTTTACTTGATATACAATAATGTTTTTGAATTTTCTTTTCAATTTACTTTTCGAACTTTTCGAGTTTCGCTCCATGTACTCTTTCTATTAAAAAAAAAAAAAAAAACTTTATTAGCTAACATGAACGCCAATACAGTAATTTGTACACTTTACTGCCCATGTGGCATCCATGTCCTCTCTATCTCTCTCTCTATAGGGATGTCAATGCCTATCTTTACAATATATGGATCTTACGCCATGTCATCGAGAAATTTCAATACCTTACCTATCCTTTTACATATATTGGTAAAATTCTTCTTGCTCAATAAACTACTATCCACTTCTCGATCTAATTAGAGGTAACTCATCCACGATTGCCACAAGGGATTCACGATAACTCATTTATAATGGTCTAAGCTCAAGAGAAGACTGATGGAATCAAAGAGGAAAAACGAGTTGGACTGTAAGTCTAGAAGTCGTGCTTGTCACCTTCATGCATCCGACCTTTCAACTTTCAACCCGAGGAAAAGTTAAAAGACAACAGAAATGTCAAAGAGGGTACGCTAGATACTTTAGAAAAATGTCAAAAGGGAGTACACGAGGGGGTGCTTTCAAGTTTCAAATCCTTGTCGCGATGAATTAATGTATCCACCGAATTGGAAATTCAACATTCAACAACGGCCAGAACGAACCATTTGACTTCTGTTCTGAAATGCAACTCCAACTACTTCCAACTTGAAATGTTCAAACACGTGCAGCAGCAGTCAATGGTGAAGTTGGACAGAATCTGAAGCTTGAGAACTTTTCCTGTTTGCTTTTTCCCTCCTAATTTGTATGTACAGACACATCCTGGAATTCCTTTCAAGAAACAACGAGAAATCACCCTGGTCTCGCCAATTTATATCCATTTTTCAGTTGGATATGGGCCGACGATTTTCCCCGAAATAGCTGCGGCAAGTGCAGTCGTAAAGCTCGGGTCTTTTGTCAAGGAAGAGGCCATTTGTTCTATCAGAAACTGCCTCAGTTCTGGTGAATCTACTTTCGGTTGCGAACTTTTGACATCGGTTTCCTGCTTGGGTTTCATCAAGTCGAGAGTTACAGTTGGTCCAGATGAACTAACAGAGGCCGAGCGGGGAACCGAATCATGAGTAGCACGGGCATTTGAGCCACATGTTGCCTCGAGTAGAGATGAACTTGGATGGTTGTGCTCGCCTTCATAAGTCGCGACTATGACCGATTGGTCTTCAGCACTTCTTTGCACCTGAAATTCCAAGAGTGATTCTTTAAGTACTCTTCTCAGTAACGTATAATTTGCACAGTAAATTAGAAAAAAAGCGAGCAGCTAGCAGATAGTACTGCTGTCATAATCTGAAATTTCACAAAAAGAACATAGGGGGACTGACCTTCTTCTTGACAAGGCAGCTTGGAGCGTGAGCGCATTTGAAGTAAGCTCTGGGACAAGGGTTGTCCCTGGTGATCTTTTGTCCATACTTCCTCCACTGGTGTCCATCTTTCACAATCTGCAACACACACGAGATAGCTCGATGAGCGAAAATTTGTGAAGCTAGAGCTCAACTCTGGAACAAGAATGTATGAATGCACTTTTGACTTACAAGGCTAGTGCCTGGCCCTTCGGTCCTATAATAAACCCTCGTGATCTTAGCCTTTATTGTTTCTTCCCTTGGTTTCTTGTACAAATCATCATCATCCGTCGAGCTGCTCTCTGAGGCTCTATTAACTACTATCTCATTGCCATTGTCGTTAGTGCTGCTCTCGGACTTTCTTTTCTTGGACGACGGGCTGATTTCTCTCTCAGCATTCTTGCTCACAATTCCAATCACCTGGTTTCTCAAGGCATTGTAGTTCT
The DNA here is from genome assembly GCA_017140595.1 of Eucalyptus curtisii. Classification (NCBI taxonomy): domain Eukaryota; kingdom Viridiplantae; phylum Streptophyta; class Magnoliopsida; order Myrtales; family Myrtaceae; genus Eucalyptus; species Eucalyptus curtisii. Next base: position 38,776,032 of record CM029503.1, on the reverse strand, counting down.
CACACACAGTCATCAGCATTTGAGTGAGCTTCTTGTTTTCAGCAGCCAGCCGATTCAGTTCCTCTAGTAAAGCACCACTCTGGAATAGGGAAACGAAACATTAGCATGTCGATTAGTATGCGAAATTACGGAAACAAGGATGCGACACAAGTTGCTGCCTTTTTATCGGATGTCTCCGAAGAGACCAAGTTGCTGCTTTAGAGAATATAGAAATCGCAACAGCAACAGGTTTTTGGAAATAACTTCAAACAAAGGGTGCGCACCATCATTAATTAAAAGCAGATTTGAGTAAAACCAAGAAAAAACATGAACCTTAACATACTTAATGTTCTTGTTTTGCAATTATCTTTTCTATCAGGGAAAGCAAGTGATTAAGAAGCTCCGGAGGATCATAATTAGAGGCTCCAGCTTAAGAAGCAACATGACATACATTACAAATTATGGGCCAAGACTCGAGTACGACAAAACAAAATTACAGCAAGAGAAGGAGCTAACCTCATCTTTGTTCCCAGAACCAGTCCTTCCCAGCTCCATAAAGTCGCTCTCCACCACTTTGGTCTGAAAAGGCAAGAACCCAGAAGGAAAATATCAGAGATTTGCATAAAGAAACAAGAAAGGCCGACGCTTTCCCAATTGCCAAGGCACAAGCAACTCACCGGAGCTTCTTCTGAAACTTGCAGCGGTCTAATGCTGAGATCCAAAGAAGAAGTAATCCAGGAAGAAGAATCCATGGAACGCCGAAGACAAAGGGTCGGTTTTCTTGTTCTTGTTCTTGTTCTTGTTCTTGCAGGACCAGGCGAAGCGGAGGAAGACGGCGGAGGACGACGGAGCAAAAGCGAACTTCTTCTTCTTCTTCTTGAGAGAGAGAGAGAGAGAGAGAGAGAGAGAATCGTCTCGAATGCTGGAGGCGCCGAATTTGTCTCGAATTGACCAAGTGCGGAGCTGAGGCGGAAACGCGCACCCTTATATAGCCGGGATACAAAAAGTCTACGGCTGGCTTTGCGGAACGAGGGAGGAAAGAGGGAGACTGATAAAAGATGAGAGGAGAGCTGTAAAAGAGATGTCAACGCTTCAATTCCCATGTGCTCCTTTCAGAAGATAAGAGGAAAGAGGACTCCAATTACTAAATCGTAACTTTATCCTAAATGAGATTGTTTTCGGTCAACCTTGCGTATAAAATTATGAACCGTCGCCAGATATACACATTACAATGATTCGCTGTTACTACGATTTTGTCCACGGATCTTTCTTATGGCACTAATCAATTATCCAAAGCACGTGTCCCAAAATATTCATTAATTAGACCCAAATAAGTATATAGAGTAATTCAACAAAATGGGTATTTCGAATTAAATATGATTTCCTGATATAAATTTTCGTCCGCAATATTTCATATCGTTTCATATATGAATTTCCACAAATGGGTCTCCATTTAGTCACTTTATCCGTACTCTTAATAAGTATGAACTTCACAAAAAAAAAAAAAAAAAGGGTATTCTGAATGTCCAAAATCATTTCAATTTTTTTTAAAAATTATTCCCTCGTTGGCGGTGGTGAGGCGATGCCCTTGGACGAATTCGTTTCGAGGAAGAAAAGTTGGGGGGATTAGGTGAAAAGACGGAGTCGGTGGAGTCAATCCTCGGTTCGTGGGGAAAGTCAAAGTCAAGCACGACATGGGAGACAAGTATGCGCCTGCTTCTCTTCTGCTATTGATGGATGGGATGGGACGGGACGGGATGGGGGGAAGGGGTGGTGAATTCAGCGTTGACCTGACGGACGGGCTTACTTGGGCAAACACAATTGGGAATGTGGATGGCGACGACACGACCTTTCCTCGCACGTTCTCTTTTCCACAACGTTTTTCGCGTTACGTTTGGTCCGTTCGTCTTCTTTCTCTTTTCTCCTTTCTTTAGCCTTTTCTTCTAGCCGACTTTTAAAAAATGCGAGAGGTCGCGTGGGATGGTGCCTTGACTTTTGATCCCCCGGCCTCGAATTGGGTCTTTCTTTCGGCGAGGAGTTTGTCTAAGAAACGAAGTGAGAAGAAAAAGGAAGGGGACGAGATTCTTGTGGCGAGACTCTCTCTTAGTTTATTGTCCAACTTGACCAACATGGTTTGCATTTAGACACTAATCTATAGACTTAGCCGTTCAAACGTGTCTAATTCTTTATGTTCATTTACACCCTAATCTATAGACTTAGCCGTTGTAAACGTGTCTAATTCTTTATGGTTGTTTCTCCTCCTTTTGTCTTTGGGGGATTTGAATCATTTTAAGGCTCCTTTTGATAAAATATTTAGTAAAATCTCATATGATATCAGAACTGAATGTATGAAATTTAAATTTTTCTAGGCCTCATTTGTATGTCCAATTAAATATGTCCACGTTAAGTACTAAGCAAAAAGATTAAACTGAGAATGATGCAGAGTGAAAAATTCGATCCTAAAAACGACTGCTCATGTTGGTTGAAATAATTAGTCAATTATCCGTTTTCATTCATTTTTGCACATAATGAAAATATTTTTCATTTGTATAAGCAATATAGACGATTTTCATTTTCAACAAAATAATTCTATTTGTTTCGTGAAAAGTAAATGGTTTGAAAGACTATTTCTTTGAAAATAATCGTTCGCATCGCTTAAAATAATTAACTAATGAAAAATCTTTTCATTATCGACAACGATTTATGTATGAAATTTTCGTGATGAAAGAAAGCAATGAAGAAAGGCAAGAGAAAAAGGAAGAAGACAGAGAGAATGTCGTAGGGGAATTTTCTGTATTCCAATATGTATTGAATGTACAATTCAATCTAATAAATAATACAAGTTGTATTCTATGCAAGGAAAAAATTGATCTAATAATCAATCTAGATCTAAATCTAATATTTAATTGACATAAATACACAAAACACAATCAATCAAGATATCGGACAATTTCGCATATCTTCCAACACTCCCCCCTCAGTGGTGGCTTGTAGATGTCCAAGACGCCTAGCTTGTTTAGTAGATATGCATGTTGTCTCTGACATAAGGGCTTGGTGAACATGTCCGCTGGCTGCTCGGTTGTCCCAATTCCCTTTGTTTCAATTATTCCTTCTTGGATCTTTTCCCGTGTAAAATGACAATCCACTTCTATATGCTTGGTTCTTTCATGCACTATAGGATTAGATGCAAGTTTAAGAGCCGCATCATTATCACAATACGGTTTCGTGGATCCTTGCACTTCTACTCCGAGATCCTCGAGTAATCCTCGTATCCAAACTACTTGACATGTAGCCTTAGCCATAGCTCGATATTCTGTCTTACTGAAGAGAGAGACACAAGAGTGCTTGTTTCTTGGTCTTCCAAGAAAGAAGAGATTCTCCCAATTTGATACAAGATCCAAAGGATGACGGATCTTCTACTAATGGGAAATGTGGCATAGTCTGCATCACAATATGCTGACATCCTTAAGTCACTCTTTCTAGATAGAAGTATCCCAAGTCCTAGACATTTCTTCAAATATTTCACGACCTTCAAGGCGGCATCCAAGTGAGATCGCTTTGGCTGATGCATGAACTGGCTAAGTGTCTGAACCGCATATGAGATATCAGGTCTAGTCATTGTCAGGTATATAAGCTTCCCAACAAGTCTTTGATAGCCTGATGAATCACTCAGTACAGGATCATCATTTTGAGATATTCCCTTATCATAGTCTGCGGTGGTCAGCTTAGTATTTTGCTCTATGGGAATTACAGCTGGCTTGCATCCTGAGAGACCTGCCTCTGATATGATCTCTAGTATAAATTTCCGCTGACTCAGGGAAATTCCTTTGTCAGAACGAGCAATTTCAATTCCAAGGAAGTATTTTGGTGCTCCTAAATCTTTAATATGAAAGGTAGCATGCAAATATTCCTTGAAATTCTCTATAGATGTTCTATCATTTCCCATAACAAGTATGTCATCAACATAAATCATTAGATAGATAGATGACATACCTTTGATACGTGAAAATAGAGCATAATCATGCTTGGATTGCTTAAAGCCTGCTGTTGTAAGAGCATTAGCAAATTTTGCGTACCATTGTCTGGATGCCTGTTTTAATCCATAAAGGGATTTACGGAGACGACACACTTTATTCTCCCCCCGTCTCCGGATGCCTTGAGGAATATCCATGTAAGTTTCTTCATCCGATCACCATGGAGGAAGGCATTATGAACATCCATCTGGTGTAGATTCCAGTCATTAATGGCAGCAACAGCTAAGAATGAACGTACCGTGACATCTTTGGCAACTGGAGAGAACGTTTCGTGATAGTCAAACCCTTCTCTTTGGGTGAATCCTTTAGCTACCAATCTTGCCTTGTATCGTTCAATAGAGCCATCAGCACGATACTTGATCTTATAGACCCATTTGCATCCAATCGGTTTGCGATGATGTGGTAATGGAACAAGATCCCATGTGTGATTATCAGTAAGTGCCTTCAATTCTGCCGTCATGCTTCTTGCCATTTTGGATGAGTGGATGCTTCATCATAACTAGACGGTTCCTTGTCGTCAGATAAACGACTAATACAACATCTATGCTCCGGAGATAATCTATGAAAAGAAACATAGGAGGAGATTGGATGTTGAATACCCGGAGAATTGTGAGCAAAGACACACATAATCCTTTGTCCAAGTTGGGGGTTTTGTAGCCCGTCCGGACCGTCTAGGATACTCAATTCCAGTTGTAGATTGTGATGGCTCTTGTGGGAAAGTTGGTGCGTGTCATGTATTTCCACATTGGCAATGGAATCTTCTTCTCGCATCTTGCTGAATATGTTCGGGCGTTAAGTGTGCATCGAACTTGGCGAAATAAATTGGGGAGAAGGATCAAGACTCCTTGGTTGTGTCACTGGTATGTAAGAGAGATCTTGATAAGAAGCCTCATCGAAAAAAAACGATGTTTTGGAGTTGTCGCTTGATCTTCATTTAGGGATGCATTGTCTGAAAATGGAAAAGTATTCTCATGGAAAATCACATCGCGACTGACTAAGAATTCTTTCGTTGAAATCTCAAGAACCCGATATCCTTTTTGTAGATTTGGATATCCCATAAAGATGCATCGCTGTGCACGTGGGCCCAATTTATCTCGAGATCCCATTGTTGCGATATAACGAGACATCCGAAGATCCTGAGATGGTTCAACTCTGGCTTCTTTCCAAACAGCAGCTCGAATGGCGTTTGCCCATTCAGGATTCGAGTAGGCATTCGATTAATAAGATAAGCTGCTGTAGTGACACAGTCACCCCAAAAATTGTCTGGAATAGATGCCTGAAATTTTAAGGCACGAGCAACTTCCAGAAGATGTCGATGCTTTCTTTCAACCACGCCATTTTGTTGTGGTGAATACACACATGAATGTTCATGTTGAATGCCATGAGAATTGAATAATGAAGAGCATTCATGACTAAAGAAGAATTCTTTCCCGTTATCAGTACGTATCCGCTGAATGGATTTCTGGAATTGATTCTTTGATAGTAGGATGAAATTCTTTAGGTGAGAAACGACCTGATTCTTAGAATGCATCAAGAAAAGCCATGTTGCTCGAGAATAGTCATCTACTATTGTAAGGAAATAACGAGAACCATCATGATTGACTGTATGATATGGTCCCCAAATGTCTACATGAATCAATGCAAAGACATTCCTAGTTCGTGAAGTACTAGAGGGAAATGGTGTTCTTGATTGTTTTGCAAGAGGACAGATAGAACACTCAGGATATGGAAAGGAAGCACTATGACCCAATCTCATGTGCATAGTAAAATTTCTATCATTGGTAGTGGAATTACACAATGATTTCTTATTGCAAGGAAAATTGAAATTACTTGGAAAATCCGTCTAAAAATAGAGTCCTTCAGAGAGATTACCCAAGCCCATCACTCTGCCAGTCGAAAGGGCCTGAAATAAACATGTGTCAGCATCAAAAAACACACGGCATGAATTTTCTTTGCAGACTCTAGACACGAGATATGAGGTTGAACTCGAATTCGGGACATAGAGCACATTCCGGAGAACAATCTGTGGACTGAGATTCACTGTCCCTGTCACTTTGACATACGTGAAATTGCCATTGGGTAATTGTATGGAGACAGGATGATCTAATTTTTCGTTCACTTTTGAGAATAGTCCCTTGTCGCATACAATATGGTCACTTGCCCCGAATCGATAATCCATGCCTTTACGGAAATATAATTAATTAGGCAATGTGAAATACCCGAGAAATTTCCCCCTTTGTTGGAAATATCCATTTTCCGTAATGTCTGCATGAGTTGCCGATATTGGCCAATTGAAATAGGCGATCAAATCTTGGACCGGTTGGTCCGGTGACTTGATAGGTCAGGAAATTTTTTTCTCCTTATCACCCAGTTTTCCGTGCAATTTCCAACAACCGTCAATAGTATGATTAGTACGCTTGCAATAATCGCAAAAAAATTTACCCTTTCCTTTAAAAATTTTTGCGAAATTTCTGGATGACGTGGCGAAGATCTGCCCGTCCGTTCCTTTGATCGCGATCTCCTGTCTGCCGTCCGATCCAGGCGCGAACTCGCCCCCTTGAATGCCGTCCGATCCTCGCGTGAAATCTGGACCACTCGATCCGTCCCTTTTAAAGGATCGTGGATCGGCGTCGCCGAACCCTAAAGGGTTCTTCCTTTCGCGAGCTAGGGTTGAAGCAGTCTTGGCGGCCGCGTCTCTTCGTTCACCGCGGGCGGCAAGAGCGATGCTCTCGCTGTTCCTCGTGTGTTCGGTCGATGCGAGTCGCTGGCTCTCCTCCTGCATCGCCAACTGGAAGATACGTCCGATTGATGGCATGGGATCCATGGCTAGGATCTGGGATCGGAACGTGAGGTATGATTCGTTTAGAATCATGAGAAATCTCGTGGCCTTTTCTCTTTCTTTGATCTGTTTATATTGCTTGAGGGTTGATTCTGGCCCTTCAAGCTTTTCTTCCGTTGCCTCGAGTTGATTCCACAGAGACGATAGTCTGTTGAAGCAGACCGTGACCGTTGTGTTTGCTTGTTTGAGCTCGCTGATTTCCTGCATTAGGTTAAAAATTTTCGCTTGATCCAGTTTACCATACATTTCTCGTATGTTTTCCCACATGATTTTGGCATCCTCTGTGGGTGGAAGCCCAGCCGCGACCTCTGGGGATAGGCAATTACCGATCCATGTTCGGACGAGGTGATTGCACTTCCGCCAATGTCGGGCTAGGCGTTCATCAGTGGGGGTTGCGATGGTTCCATCGAGGAAACCATCTTTATCCTTAGTTATCAATGCCCGCCGGAGCTCCTGTGACCACTTTGAGTAGGTTTCTGCTCCGGTCAGTTGTTGGTTTATTAGTCGAAGCTCCGGTCCGTCGGCGTTGGAGACATACAAAGGGTCGCCCAGCTCTGGTCGCCCGGTGAACGCCGCCGTCGGAACGGGCAGAAATCCCTGCATGAAATTCGGGTAGGGATTCGTCCCTTGGCCCGATTCGCCCGACCCGATTGGATGACCCGCATTGAGATATCCCGGGTAGGGATTTTGTCCCGTACCCGAGTCGCCCGAACCGCCCGTCTGCTCTATCGCGATGGTTGGGCTTGCCCCATTTGTGGCTGGCGGGCCCCCATCGTGACTTTGGTGGCCCACGAATCCAGGCAGTGATGATATTGGGCTTGGCCCAAAATAAAGTGGATATGGGATCCACTGGTATGGTTGGCCCGTCGTGGGTTGCCCCAACTGGATCTGAGCCTGCGTGGGCCGCCATTGCGGAGGTTGCGGAGGTTGGGCCTGAATTAATAGTGGATCGGATATTGAGGCTGTTGCAGGGAGATTCTGGTGCTGCGGAACTTGTGGATTGTCTTCTCCTCCGGTGTTCCTGCTGTCGGCCCCCAGATTGGAGTCCTGCTGAGGATTCATTGTAAGTATAAAAAAAAAATTTCCTCCTTCAAGAGTATGCCTTTCTAATGCCGAATGATCAATCCTTTTGTAGGTTGGAAATTATCTTCGGCAGCAATGGAAGCGAGTCAGAGACCGAGTGCTCTGATACCATGAAAGAAAGCAATGAAGAAAGGCAAGAGAAAAAGGAAGAAGACAGAGAGAATGTCGTAGGGGAATTTTCTGTATTCCAATATGTATTGAATGTACAATTCAATCTAATAAATAATACAAGTTGTATTCTATGCAAGGAAAAAATTGATCTAATAATCAATCTAGATCTAAATCTAATATTTAATTGACATAAATACACAAAACACAATCAATCAAGATATCGGACAATTTCGCATATCTTCCAACACGTGATCAATAAGAATAACTTTTGTTCTTTTATTTTTGCAAGCAATATGAGTAATCATTTTTTTAGAAAATACTCTATAAACCATTCTTTTTCGGCGAAACAAACGAACTCTATATTAATCGATATTTAGTAGTGGTTGTTCTTCCATATCCCGAGTCAAACCGTCCGCATTCCTCGGCAAAACATCCTAGCCTGATCGTGACGAAGTGAAAAGCTATAAGAAGACCAGGTCACGCCACACAGTGAACTACAATCAAAATTGGCATTGCTGATGTAAGAAGTAAGTTCGCCATTGGTCTTGAATTGATCGATCAGTCGGTATCCCGAGTCAAACCACCCCCTCTTGATCGCCGACAAGTGAAAAGTCGTAAGTAGACCAGATTAGGGCCTGATATATGTCGAGACTACAATTATTCGAGACTGCGCAATTTATATTGGATTTCGTGTATATATATAATTGAAATGGGCGGTGGTGAAGTTGCGCGACTTAGGAATTGAGGTCACTAATTGATCGGTCTTGAATTGATCGATCGGTCGGTATCCCGAGTCAAACCACCCCCTCGTGATCGCCAACAAGTAAAAAGTCGTAAATGGACCAGATCGAGCCCCAATATACGTCTAGACTACAATTATTCGAGACTGCACGATTTATATCGGATTTCATGTATATATATAATTGAAATGGGCGGTGTTGAAGTTGCGCGACTTAGGAATTGAGGTCACTATTGATCGGTCTTGAATTGATCGATCAGTCGGTATCCCGAGTCAAACCACCCCCTCGTGATCGCCGACAAGTAAAAAATCGTAAGTGGACCAGATCGGGCCCCAATATACGTCGAGACTGCATGATTTATATTGGATTCCATGTATATATATAATTGAAATGGGCGGTGTTGAAGTTGCGCGACTTAGGAATTGAGGTCACTATTGATCGGTCTTGAATTGATGGATCGTTCCGTATCCCGAGTCAAACCATCTCCTCCCGATCGCTGTGGAGCGAAAAGTCGTAAGAAGAACAGATCAGGCCCCAGATTCACCGAATCGTGACGCCCACCGCACCAGCAAGTGGCCAAGTTGGTGGCCGATCCACCTTCTTCGGTTGAAAAGGACGGTAATGGAGGAAAAGGCAGCCGCTTTCCCATTCAAACCCCGTGGTCCTCGAGAAAAGTTCAATTGGAAATCAAACCTCTGAAGAATTCAGCATCGCTCTTTTGAATGTGGATAAGGTCAGCCATCTCTCGGCGTTTGTCTTATCCTCCGAGATAATTCTATTTTCTTCCCTTCCCTTCCCTTACCTTTAAAAATTACAGGAAAAAAAATTGTTTGAAATGGCAAATATTGGTGGAAGATATGTAACATTCTGCATAATGATATAATTGTAACTACATAGGTCCCGAATGTTTCGCAATCAATAAAGTTGTTTGTTTGTCATAAAGATAATTCTCGTAGAAAAAGCCATACAAAATAGAAGCTTTAGAATATATAAGAGCCCAACGAACTTGAGGTGGGGGTGAGAAACCCGATTTGAAGGAAAAACATTTTGTCTTTGAGCTTTACCTACCCAATCCACCACTCGGTCGACTTCATGATCTCAATGGGCTAGATTGGGATTAGAGACGAATTTTAAATGGGCTCGGGCCTTATTGATAAGCACGCTTGCATTCCATTTAATTTGATCTACACTTAATACTTCACTCATCAGTTCATAATTATGAGACTCCGACTTCTAGCACTCTCAAGTTCGTAAGAGCTATTGCTTCAATCTAAATTGTACCCAATAAAATCTGAGATTTGAGAATAAAGTAAAAGCCAGAATCAAAAAGTCACTCACAAAAAAAATGAGAAAACGTATATAAGTAGAGGACTTCTATCATTTACTTTGTGTTTTTATTACATTTGAGACTTAATTTTAGGTAGGCATGGAACACCGAAAAAATCTCTTGTATGCTGCAATTATTGTTTGGAGAGTCCAAAACCTTAGGCAAAGGAAAGTGCAGATACTTATTCTAGCCCACATATATTTGTTTCGTAGTAGCCAAGTCTTTCCTTAGTTGGGGTTGACAAGGTCCTTTCATCCACATACATGGTGGGCTTAGAAGAGGGAGGAGACACGCGCTCCCCCTTTCTCGTGCAACACGAGCAACTATTCGATGAGGTTTAGCACATGTACTAAATTTAGTTTGAGCATGCGAGACGAATTAAGACCGTAGAAGGTGCAACAATGACTTGACTTGACTTGACGAGCCATGCTGAGAAGCTTAAATCGTTGTCGAAAAACGCTCAATGTGGATTTCTCCCTCTGATCTCATAATGATTGGAGTTCTTATTGCCCTAATGAAAAGCACATGGAAGCATCATGCTATAATCCGAAATCTCTTCAGGATAAATTGTACGTCTAACGAGCTGGAGAAGTAAAAGCAGAAAGGATCCGAAGTTCTGAAATTGGCGCTCGACCGGGGACGCTGGAGGGGCCTTTTCTCGTTAATGGGCTTTACCGAACCCTCAGGAGAACCTGGTAATCCAAGTCCAATTGATTTTAAGATGACTTTAGTGATTTTATCATTTTTGCATCTATCCGTCGATATTGTGTCCACTCCAAGAAGCATATTCAACGTTAATTAAAATTCTAATTATTTTATTAAATGAGGTTATAATCGTATATGAAAAATTAAGGGTCCGCATGTTTCTTCCACTTTACGTTTTTTTTGTTTGAAACAAAAAAAGAATAAAACTCGTTTAACGCTAGCAAGTTGTTTTTTATTCCTAAATAGAAAGTTAGCCTAGAAATAGATTTGGAGTAGAAATGAGAAACAAAAAAATTGCTCTCGTTCTCGAGAACAATTTCTAGAAATAAGTCAATTTTTTTTTTTTATTCTTCTCTTTTGCCGCGGCCACCCTTCAACCGCTTTGAGCCATCGCTGATCGGCCGCGCCACCGCCACCGCCGCCGCAAGAGTCGCCGGTCCGCCGCCACCACCGCCGCCGCCGCTCGCCGGCCGCCGGCCGCGGTTGGCAGTTGACGATCCGTGAGCAAGAATAAAAAACGAATAAATATAAAAAAAGAAACCGTTGCGTTAAACACATTTCTATTCCTTTTCTATTCCAAGAGTAGAAATTTTGTATAGTTACCAAACGGGTTCTTTTACTCGAAATTGTTCTCTCGGAATAGAAATAGAAAATAACTATTTCGAAAAAAACTCTTCCCCAGCCAAGAAGCGCTACCATGCGCATCTTAAGTAACCGCTCCTAATTTGAGGGCTTGTCTCTGCAACAATGACTTGACTTGACTTGACTTGACGAGCCATGTTGAGAATCTTAAATCGCTGTCGAAAAACGCTCAATGTGGATTTCTCCCTCTGATCTCATAATGATTGGAGTTCTTATTGCCCTAATGAAAAGCACATGGATCCGAAATCTCTTCAGGATAAATTGTACGTCTAACGAGCTGGAGAAGTAAAAGCAGAAAGGATCCGTGTTCCTGAATTTGGCGCTCCACTGGGGACGCTGGAGGGGCCTTTTCTCGTTAATGGGCTTTACCGAACCCTCAGGAGAACCTGGTAATCCTAGTCCAATTGATTTTAAGATGGCTTTTCTTTAGTGATTTTATCATTTTTGCATCTATCCGTCCATATCGTGTTCACTCCAAGAAGCATATTCAAAGTTAATTAAAATTCTAATTATTTCATTAAATGAGATTATAATCGTATATGAAAAATTAAGTAACGTCTCCTAATCTGATAGCTTGTTTTGGGTTGGTGGAGTCATCCCTTTTGCGCTAATTCACGGATGCTCTCTATCCTCATCAAAATATTATCTACATGTAATTTCAGACCGCTATTCCCATCCACCAAAACTATGCACGTTTTTTTTTTTAAAAAAAATCCAATTTCAATTTCAGAATGAACTGAGATTTATTCCGTATTATTCCAAAATTTCCGATAGGTCTACACCGCGTGAGTCCCTTTGTTTTTTTGGTAGAAAGATGGGGCCTAAACCAAGAGAACAAAATTGCACATGGTTCGACGTGTCGTTTCTTCGGTAAAGGTCCTTTGCTTTTATCATAGTTAGACGCGCGTCCAATATGCTTTTAGGGAGTCCTTTTATCTTTTAGTACTTTAATTCCATCCGTCGACAATGACAATTGTTCACTTTTCGGTGCTTCTGTTTTAGGGACGAACATTTGCCTTGGAAACGTGAAGATTGATTCCTCAAATGAACATCTTTCTCTACCACCATCGTCGGCCCTCTCGGTCACCCCGACATGGGTCTTGATGTCAGGACCCAAGTCCACAACGCTAGACGCGAGCCTTTGGCACTTGACCTTGTGTGTTTCAGATGTTCAGCCCCAGCACCTGAATTGGGACCCCGAGGCCGGGTTATAGATGCGTGGGCCTGTCAGTAAAGTCCAATGACATGCCCCGTATTATTGTCTCACTCCCCTGAACATACCATGAATCTGTTTCCCCAGATGAGGCCTGAAGTTAGTTACCAGTACCATCCTTGACAGTCATAATTTCGACCCGGATCTACCTTTCTAATGTCCAATCTCACCTCCGTAGGCTAAAAGTTTAGAGGGTACGTGGCATGAGATGGGGTTACAAGAACTTCCAACTTCCTATATCCAAGTCCACCATTCAATTGAACCTTTACTAGCAACTTATACGTGTCGGTACCGTGTTATGATGACTCAAAACTCCAGCCATTGTAAAGCTTATCGACATCATTATGTGAATAGGCTCCGTCATTAAATCAAAGGTTTCCATCGGAAGTGGTGAGCAATCAAGGGCGATGGTGATCGGTGACCCACATGCCAAAGCTAATTGATGTAGCTACAGGAGTTCTCAGCAAGCATTTACTATGTCAGAGGGCTTGTCTTTGCGCAGGAGAAGATTTCGTAACCATTTCCAAATCATGTTATTCGTAATATCCTACTATTCCCTAAGCTCTTTTGCCGTGTTAATTTAGCTGAATGAAACGAAATGACATCAGAGACCAAAGCTTCTGAAAAGGGGCTAAGAGGAAAACAAAAGTAATTTTGATGAAATCGGATTAGCACTTATCGAGTTGCATAGGTAGCTTTGTGTCTAAATTACGATTCAATATCTTAAGGGGTCAGAGGGTGCTAGAGGGTGACGAATGAGCTTTACAATCTCTTTTCTTTTTTGTAATTTAAAAAAAAAAAAGGTCAAAGAAGTTTATTCATATAACGAGAAGAGTATGCTAATGCGAATAAGTGAGAGCCGTATGATAATTCTAATTTAGAGCCGAAATTACTAGTACTAACTGAAGTGAACTGTCATAGTAAACCAGCAATGCTTCAGAACCAGAACCAGGGAACAATAATGTCCATGAAATCGAAACGTTTGGTGTTTCTGATAATGGTGGATGCAGCATCCGGCGCAACTTCACTCCCCTGGAAGGGAAGCTTCGCCGCACCCTCGAGACTCAAATGGCTGATCCGAACAGAGAGTCCAAAGGATGTCATCAATCCCTCCTGTCCCCACCCAACCGCCAAGTGTCCACCTCCCAATTGGCAAACTGTTGTTTTTTCTATTCTCAACTATTATAAATCATGAGATATTTCTGTGGGCTCGCCGCTAGCCTCCAGGTTCACCCACTGCTCCGAAAAAAAACCATGTCCTCCAATGGATACGGGACAGCAACCGCACCGTTTCTTTCCCTCTATATCCACTTCCTCACCAGCAGATGATTTACAACCGCCGCCGATGAGCTTTCTCTTGAGTTTTGTCCTAAAAACAGAAAACCCATCAGCTTCCTGCTTACTTTCACAGGGACGCCGTTGAGAATTCTCGAGCTTTTGTCCCCTCAGGAACCCAGATGGGTGACCAGGCAGAGCCCCGCGGAGAATCGAATGGCAAGACAGAGTCTCCCAGAAACGTTCTGTTTGGGAAGTACGAGATGGGGAGGCTGTTGGGTAAGGGCACTTTTGCCAAGGTCTACTATGGCAAGAACCTGTTGACCCAGGAGAGCGTGGCCATCAAGGTCGTCAGCAAGGACCAGGTCAAGAAGGAAGGTCTGATGGAGCAGATCAAGCGCGAGATCTCCGTGATGCGCCTGGTGCGTCACCCCAACATAGTGGAGCTCAAGGAGGTGATGGCCACCAAGCAGAAGATCTTCTTCGTGATGGAGTATGTGAAGGGCGGCGAGCTGTTCGCCAAAGTTGCCAAGGGCAAGTTGAAGGAGGATGTGGCCAGGAAGTACTTCCAGCAATTGGTTAGCGCCATTGATTTCTGCCACAGCCGCGGCGTGTCGCACCGCGACTTGAAGCCCGAGAATCTCCTGCTGGACGAGAATGAGGACCTTAAGGTCTCCGACTTTGGCCTCTCGTCTTTGCCGGAGCAGCTCCGGAATGACGGGTTGTTGCACACGCAGTGTGGGACTCCAGCGTATGTTGCGCCGGAGGTCTTGCGGAGGAAGGGGTACGACGGGGCGAAGGCGGATTTGTGGTCTTGTGGGGTGATTCTGTATGTGCTGCTTGCAGGGTATTTGCCTTTTCAGGAAGAGAATGTGATGAGAATGTACAGGAAGGTGTTCAAGGCTGAGTATGATTTCCCACTTTGGTTCTCGCCTGATGCTAAGAAACTAGTTTCCAAGCTTCTCGTTGCAGACCCCGAAAAGAGAATTTCGATTCCAGAGATTATGAGTACCTCATGGTTTCAAAAGGGGTTCACTAGGCCCGTGGGTTTCTCTATTGAGGAACAGGAATCGGAGAAAAATGATGAGAACTGCAGTTGCGAGTCGGAGCTGGTGAGATCAAACTCAAAGCCGCCTTTCTACAACGCATTCGAGTTTATATCGTCCATGTCGTCAGGGTTCGACTTGTCCAGCATGTTTGAGAGCAAACGCAAGTCGGGCTCGATGTTCACTTCCAAGTGCTCTGCCTCAGCGATAGTTGGGAAGCTAGAGGCGCTGGCCAGGAGGCTCAATTTCGGGGTGGTGAGCTTGAAGGACTTCAAGCTGAAGCTGCAGGGGAAGAAGGAAGGGAGGAAAGGGAAGCTGGCGGTGACAGCGGAAGTCTCCGAGGTGGCGCCCGAGGTCGTGGTGGTCGAGTTCTCAAAGTGCGCCGGCGACACCCTTGAGTACAAGAAGTTCTGCGAGGAGGATGTGAGGCCTGCGCTCAAGGACATCGTGTGGAGTTGGCAGGGGGAGAATGAATGTCACTAACTAACTGGGAGGTCAAAGACTCAAAGGGCCTTCCATTAGAGCAGGAGCTTAAAGTAGACCGGATATAACCAGTTCACATTCCATTCCTGGGAATTTCGACTTTCATTTTTATCCATGGTTTTGCAGTGGTTTTGTTCCATGTAAATATTGCTCTTATGCCAGTCCGTGCGATCAGGTATTGTTCGTATCGTTCATATCGAACTCGTGTGGTCAGTAAGCCAGCACAGATTTTTCCAGGGGAATGGGAATATAGCTTTTTTGGGTGATCTTCACTGTAATTTACTGGTTTTTGGAAATTGAGCTGTGGATGATCGCTCTCTTTCCGTGTAAGTTTGGCCCCTAAAGTCATGTGAATCTTAAGTTTGGCCCCTAAAGTCATGTGAATCTTATCTGATATCTCTGGCGTTGGCTGACTCGCCGACGGATGGAGCTGAGATGCTTCGTCTTGCGTTGCCATCTGGGGCCTCCATGGAGGGCTCAGTCCATCAATCAAATTTTTGGTGGATGTGGTGGAAATTAGGCTAAGAAGAAAAGGCAACAGAATTTGATCTCCTGAAGAAGCACACTTGTTGAAAAATGATGCCCTGAAGACAAATTGCTGTTAAGAAAGTAGATCTTAATATTTAATCAGTTAATCATGCCATCTCAGAATCACAACGGTGCTGCTCATCACATCATTGATGACTTCTGTTTTCTGCTAACCTTTTCTTTATAGCTATCTTTTCTTGTTCTTCTCTGCTTAGACATCATTCACAGCTTACCGGATGGATTGTTCAGCCGGCACGTAGACCGGGTTGTCCCTTTCAGTCATGGCGGTATTTTTGCATATACATCTGATCTAACGCAAATCTAGAGCAGCCATATTTCTAACGGCACTTTGTTTAACAATTAGTGACATCCTCCAGGAAGATTCTAAACAAGAGCAGTAAGCAATCAATCTGTGGTCTGGTCTCTTGTCCTGTTCCTTCCTAACAGCCGAGACTTTGTTCATGACGCAGGACGAGGGCTTTGCAGAAACCAAAGTGGAGAGAGACATAAAAAAGTGGTTCTCCATGACTGGTAGTTGCTAATGCTTACAGCAAGAGTTTGCAGGATTGACTGGCAGTTGATGTTTCCCTCCATGATTGGACCTTATCCATGTCTTGCGGTGGCAACTGTTCATCAAGAGAATCAAAGCTTTATCAAAAGAGGGTCTCGACCGTGCGAAAGGGCCCCGAGAAAGAGAGGTGCCTCACTTGTCAAACCCTCTCTGGTCCATGCCTGCATGTGGAGAAAGGACCACAGAGAAAGTCAGTGTGAAAAGAAAGGCTCGTCCGGCGTGGCCTTCCTTGCTCATCCTGAAGACAAGTGGTGGCCAGCTTTGCCAGCCACAGCTGCAATTTCGGTTTTACTCCTTCTGGAATTCTGAACTGGCTCTTTGTGAATTACTACAGTCCTTCATCAGGATAAGGATTGCCTTATGACATTCAGCTTCATAAGGTTACTTATTTCAGTTCTGCAGAGGAGATGTGCCAGGTCTCTACGTTAGAAACTGAACTGAATATCACTTTAAAATGAAAAGATACATATACCTTTAAATATAACTGAAATTTTTCTGATTGAAATTTATGGTTCAAAGTGATTCAGTTCAATTTCTAATGAGGGTTCCATGCTCATTTTAACAACACTATTAATATAATGACCAAATCATGAACCTTTTTTTTTTTTTTGATCTGAAAGTAAAGCCTTAACATAAGAGTGCAACATAACGACCCTACAATATCATAAATCTCTTACCAATTTAAATGGAACCGTCCATAATTTTTGTTCTTTATGGTTTAAGTCCCTTTCCTAAAATAAGTTGAATCAAAATTTGAGTTCCTCTAGTGTATGCTAATCTTAGTTCATTAAAATGATCCTTTTTTTAAAATTATGTGCATATTGAAAATCCTCTTCATGATAGTTGAGTCATTAAGGATCCATCGAGAGTGATTTTTTATATTAAATTTTATCAATTTTTATTTTTATTTTCAAGTGTTACGACTTGCACGATTTAATTTTATTTAATTTAAACACTTAATTTTTTTTAATATATACAAATATTGACTTGTAAAATACTAATTTTCTATGATGATCTTCGAAAACTTAAAATGTGATTTTCTTATTTTTGAATTTTTGTGAGGAAAAGTAAAAAGTATAAGCAAATCGACCTTAACTGTTTTTATGATTATATTGCTTTGTGTAACTTCCTTGGAATACATGAAAGTTGTGTAATGGGAGGAGAAACAACCAAACGAGGAAAATAGTACAACATGAACACATGAACCAATTTCCCAGAATCACTGGCCCAAGGTTGGTACATGGGAGGAAGGTGCCTTTCTAACGTGGGCACCACTTGTATTTTAACCATGATGGTTCTCAAAGTTTTGATCATAGAACTGCAAGAGCAAGCACTTGGCGACATCACAACGTGACATTTGTGAGCCGGCAATTCATCTTTCCTAATCATGCTCGTGTCGACTACATGTGTCAATTCGTTTCAATGTAAACACATAACCTTTTTCATTAAAAACAAGCAATTCGTGTCAGTTTTGAATTAGTTTTGAATTAGGTAATGTTATGTCATGTCACATCAAGACATGTTTGCGTCGGTAATCTTAGTTGTTCCACAAATGTTGGGGGCCCTACAAGGCGTGGCAGCATGGAATGTTGTGGGATGGACCTGCCACCTGTTGGCTCACCGGAATCAATGAAGCTTTGATTGAAGGAAGATGCGAATCCATCCAAAGGTTCATTAGGAAATGGATCATGTCAAGCAAGCATGATTGCAGGAATAGGGTGATGAAGAGATTTGAGTTGATTGCATAAAAAGAAAAAGATTGAGGAGAGAGAGGGGGGGAGAAGACAAAGCAACAGATTTGATTCGGATCAGGATAAACCAAAACCCATCTACCAAATGAATGAACGATGGGTTTGCCCTTAATCATAAATAAAAAGAATGACCGAAGCAGCTCGCCTGGTTGATTACCAGGGGCTCTATGTATTTGCCACCTGTGTAATCTCGATTGACATAAATGAAGTGATTACGTATGACTAGGGCGAATGCTATTAGGCGAAATTGACATCGATGCCCGTATTTCAATATGATCGTTTGACAAAATGTATTATCCAAGAACCAAATGATAAAATGGGTTATAGTTAAGTTGGTTGAGCTACTGTTACGTGTGAATCTTATAATTGATTTCTCGTTAAGTAACTCGTTAAATTGAAACAATTTCTTTTTTTTCTTTTTTTTGGGTGAATCTCTTAATTGTGACGTGAAGTGTGACTAGTCTGTCAAAGGCATGAAGTTAAATTGAAATTGAAGTGCGAGGATTAATGCGCAAAATACGACTTTGTTGTCTCTTGCTGTGACATGCAATAATGAATTCTGAATCTCTTTCTTTAAGCATCGAATGGTAGTTTTTGTTGTATCTGCAAATGATATTGATCTAAAAAGTAACTTTTACATGAGTAACCATCATATAACAACATCACATGTAGCTACCGTTAAAACATATACAGGCCCCGTGAATCTTTCTCTCGACGAGATTAGATTAGTGAAAGCGCTAACCATTTGAGCACTAGAGATAAGAGGCCACCCAACAGGGCCTGACTTTCCAATAAATTGGGCCACCCGGGAAGCAGATCGAGTCTAAGCGGCCCAAACCTTTTAACATGGGCCCATGACCCAATCATCTCACAGGCCCATTTTGAAAGCATTGTAAGCCCGATTGCAATCAGAAGGCCCATGCAACTAAGAACGAAGGAGCTAAATTACAAACCGGCCCATTTAACTGCGATGGATGCTATAAACAACTTATTCCATGGTTCACCTAAGCCATCAGCTCTAAACATCAGCAGACAATTTTACGAGCCCAAGCCGTAGTTTTTTTTTTCCCCCTCCCCTTTTCTTTCTTATTTTGTTTCTTTCCTTTTGCCCTAGAGTCTCCATCTATAGTTTAATGCAAATAATTTTTCGAGAAACATGAATTTGTATTCATTTGTCTCGTACACTATGGGGATGGTGAGAAGAGATATATTTTACATCCATCTATAGTTTAATGCAAATAATTTTTTGGGGAAAATGGATTATGCTTTTGGCAAGCAAATCCGAAAGGAGAGCACGAAAGATGAGATTCGCAGTCGCATTCAGCTCCGAAGGCATCGATGTGCGCTCAAGTGGGCGTCCTTATCTCTTTGATCTCTTAAATCTTTCCAGCGAAGAATGACGAGGTCATTTTGGAATTCGAATAGGTATGCCCAATCTTGGAACGCGCGAAAGGTTCATGATTGTAGTTCACAGTAATGCATACTACACCCACTAAATTAGTGATTAGAGAATCTCAACTTCTACATAGTATTTAACAAAAGCGGTTCTCCTTTTTATATTTTTGGCACCCTATGATTTTGGCAAAGCCGCCGTAGGCCATCGTGCTTTCCTCGTTTAGAGAGCTTTTGTCACTGTCGAAAACAAAGAGACACGATCGATAAAGGAAGATGTCATCTGCGCATGAAAGAGAGGGAATGTTAGTGACACGACAAGACTGCTAACTCAGCCCAGTCCAAAAACAAAGAGACACGATCATAAAGGAAGATCATCTGCGGAGACGCAAGACTGCTAACTCAGATCAAATCGCCACGCGATCGCTCGAGTCCATCTCGGCCCCTCCCCCGAATCTGATCTCGCGGGTCCGCCATTCGTCGACCAATCTGGCCCGTCCGATGGGCCGAAGTACCATCGGGTGGGCCCCGAAGATTTGTTCCCCCGTCACCCGGGACTGGGAGTACGCGACTTAAAGAGCGGCAGCGCTGCAGAGGGACCGGATGCGCAACAGCAGAGGCGGCCCGCCAAGTGAAGACCCCCCCTTCACCCTTTTGACTTGCTCGCTTGGCCCCCCACCCCTCGGATTTCCTCGCATGGCGGCTCTTAAGGTGTAGTTGGTAACATTTCTGTGTCGAGAAACAATTTCTTTCTCTATCTTTGAACAGCTTTTAAGTAAAATGATGTGTCTGATAACTACACAAAACTTCAATTCTCGGAATAAAAAAAAGGGTGAGAATGCATTTGATATGATTCATAATTTTTTTTTTCTTTAAGGGTTCCTTTTTTTCTTGCGTGGCAGGCTCTTACTGGCTGGACGCACGCGAGCGGGCGAAGAGCGATTCTTCCGACTCCTACGCGGACTTGAACTTCTAGAACTCCTGAGTTCGTTCACACGAACAGAGTGAATATATCTACACATATATCTATATATATATATATATATATATATATAGAGCGAGAGAAAGAGACAGAACACTCAAATTGAGACCGAGAAGAAAAAGAAGACGACGACGGAGAACCCAGGTTTTGCAATGAACAATTTGCGTTTTCCCATGTCAACATAGTCGCGAAGAGTCGCGGGCAGAGAATAGTTCTGCGGTCTTTGGTTTTTGATAGGATAGGATAGCGATTGATGAGCGAGAGAGTCCGTCCGCATGTTTGCTTTTTTGTTAGAGCAATGAGTTAATTGACTAACGAGCTTTAGCCGTACTGCATGGCCCTCCCGCTTGTTTGATTGGGGTGATTTCTCACGCTCTGCTTCTCTCGGGCTTGATTCCTCGTCCTAGGCTTAGAGCACAAAGCAGCAAGAGCACGAGTGTTTCGATGGCTTCGGCGTCTGCGCAGCCGCAGTTCATCGCGAGCACGGGGAACCGCAGCTTCTCCAATGCCCCGTTGATCCCGAACGCCGAAGATCAGATCGTCGTGCCCGATGTGAGAACCGTTACTTTGAGTGTTGTCACTTTCGTCCCATTTGGTTTTTTTTTTAGAGTAATTTTTCAGCTTGAGGTGCTTGATCACGTTATAATATACCCTGTAAACTTAAATGTTGTGCCTTTATGCAATCTGTAGCGCAGAACAGTGAAGCACTGTCTTGTGGAGAATTATGAATATGACGAGAGTCCGTTAGGTAGATTGTTGTATGCCGATACTCGTTATCAAAGTCTACTGCAGAATTCACACATAAAGGTGATGAATTTTCAACATGAAGAGATAGATAAATTATACAGTGCGAACAAAAATTGGAAATTTCGGTGTTTGCATCTTTTGGTGAGTCGCCTTGAGGGCTGGAGAACTCTAGCTAATATCTCAAATTTAAAAACACTCCCAAAGCAGATAGAGTTTTGTGTTGGGCATGCACTAGTTTTAGCTTTTCTATAAGTAATTTGCTGAGTTCAAATAGGATAGGTTTCCTAGTGGGACAATGCCTGCCCAATCAATCATTTATTCCCAGCAACTTCTAGGAACAATAAATTTGATGTCGCTTCACTACTCTATGCACAATTTATGCAGAGGAAGAGCTGGAAGAACCTATTTGCATATATGGGTCCAGGATTTCTCGTATCAATAGCTTATATTGATCCTGGAAACTGTAAGATATCATTCAAGAATTCTTGTTATGTTACGACTCACCAACTCTTCTGCGGTGGTATTCAGAGTAAGCTTTTGTGTCCAATGATGCAGTTGAAACGGATCTACAGGCTGGAGCTCAATACAAGTATGAGGTATGTGTAACTTATCCATTCATGAACCCTCTTTTTGTTGAATTCTGACTCCAAAGTTTAGAAACTTTGGAACTCCTTGTAGCGTAGTCTTCAAAACCAATTGTGAGGATCCCCCACCCATAGACATATTGCTAGAGTGGTATGTGAGCTTGAAGTCCTTGCCATGCTTCATGCTGACTGATGATTGAATGGCTCTCTTAAGTTTCGCCATTGATGAGATATAAGATGGCCTGATACATCAAACAATGATGTTGCCAGCAGAGAATCATAGGGAGCTTGCTGTAAGGTTCATCCATATGTGATGTATAATTAAAATTACTTCATTCTATGCAGTTACTTTGGATCATTTTAGTGGCTTCTTGTGCTGCTCTAGTTATTCAGTCTCTTGCAGCCAAACTAGGGGTCGTCACAGGTAGGATCTCCAGACAAGTTACTTTCTGCATTTTTGCAAATGCTGGCTGGCATGCTCTTCTTTCATGTCCCACTATATGAATTCAGAAAATTCTGTTTCTCAAACTGTTTGCCACAGGGAAGCATCTAGCAGAACATTTCAGGATGGAATACCCTAAGGTGCCGAATTTCATATTATGGGTTCTCGCTGAAATTTCTATAGTTGCCTGTGACATTCCTGAAGGTAATATTCTCTGTTGGCCCCGGCAGATTTTAGTGGATCTAATTTGTGGCACCAGTCAAAGGCTTTGATTGTTGCAATGACCATGGCTGCACACCTACGCACTTTGCATGTTCAACATTCATTGCCTATATTTATTTTTCAGGATATGCAGCTTATAAACTGGACTTCTAAGTGTCTGTCTATACGTTTTCAGTGATTGGAACCGCCTTCGCATTAAACATGCTCTTCAAAATTCCACTATGGTGTGGTGTTCTATTGACGGGGCTCAGCACATTGATGCTTCTAGCATTACAGCAGTATGGGGTATGTTGACAATTTCTCATGTCCATCTCATTTGAGGCTAAAGTTTATTTCCTTGATTCTCGATATCTAATAAGATAGAAACAAGTACAGTAGCAGGTACGTTAATGCAGGTGTATATTGTGAGAATATCATAGATTAAGAAGGTTGATCTTGATTTTGGGTTTACCATTTACGGGGTTTTACATTTTACAGGTCAGGAAACTTGAGTTCTTGATTGCTTTTCTCGTATTTACAATTGCGGCCTGCTTTTTTGGGGAGCTTGGCTATGCAAAACCAGTTGCTACTGAAGTTCTTGATGGGCTTTTTGTTCCCCAACTAAAAGGAAATGGCGCCACAGGACTTGCGATATCATTGCTTGGGGCTATGGTTATGCCGTAAGTTTCTTACTTGTGCATATATATTCATGATCTTTTTCTGCTCAAAATTCATCCGATACTTTTTGGGTTCTATTCAGGCATAATCTGTTCCTCCATTCAGCATTGGTGCTTTCGCGGAAAATACCACGATCTGTTCGTGGCATCAAAGTAATTTTTTTTTTTGTAACTATACAGTTTCTACAGTGTATTTGCAGTAATTTCATGCGGTGATGCCTTAAGTGTGTGAACCTTCTTTTGCTTTTAGCCTGTACCTCTTTGAGTTGCCCAAAGGCTTGATTGATTTATCGTCTTATAGAGAAGTCCTTTTCATCAAAGGTAAAGTCCATGTTGATATCCCCAAGACCCTGAGACAATTAATATCACTGTATTACTCCATTTCCCTCAAATATCTTAGATTGACTCAAATTTAGTCATTCACTTTGCTCTTTGCTGACAAATTCATGCACTTCATTATAAAAACAAGTATGTGTTGACCCCAAAAAGATCCTCACTTGTTTTGGTTCATATAGTAGGTTAGTGGAGAGACATAGAAAAATTTATATTATATCTCGAAATCTTTTTCTCTGGCTGTGATAGTTAGTTCAGCAAACTAATGATAAGCATTTATGGCACTTCCGGGCAGGAAGCTTGCAGGTTTTATACGATAGAAAGCGCCTTTGCTCTCATGGTGGCATTTCTCATTAATATTTCAGTAATATCTGTAAGTGGTGCAGTTTGCAACTCAACGAGCTTGAATCCACAAGATAAGGCTAGCTGCCAGGATTTGGACTTGAACAAAGCCTCCTTTTTGCTAAGAGTATGTGATTTTAGCAATGGCAGATATTAAAAAGGAAATATCTTCCAAGTGCTGTTTGGATTTTTTGTTATGCATTTGTCAATTGAAGGAAGTAGGGCCATAATTTAAATGAATTTTTGCAGAATGTTTTAGGGAGTTGGAGTTCTAAACTCTTTGCAATTGCTTTGCTGGCATCGGGTCAGAGTTCTACCATAACAGGGACATATGCAGGGCAGTATGTAATGCAGGTATTCACGAATTAATTCTCTACAAGGAAGAAATAATCTAATTCTGCTTCCGTTTCTGAAGTTCAGCATTGCCATTGTAAATTCGAATATACTTGGTGTTGGGGTTGGTCAAAACGAGAGAGATATCAAAAAAATAATATTTTTTTTGTTTATATTTGTGTAATACAAGAGCAATGAAAAGTCGTCTACTTTTAATCAGGTGATAAATAGTTACTTTTTGTGGAATATCTTTATCTTACCTGAACAGTCTTGAATAAAAATTAGGGCTCAGAGCAGTTAAAGATACCTTCCACAATCAATTTATTTGACAAGCCTTTTGTTTCCTGCAAGTTCTTGTGCATTTTGTGATTGAGTTTTTTAGTGGCCTTTCTTGAATCTTTAGTTTGTGTACTAATGTTTGCTTATTGTATGTCATTGCCAGGGCTTTCTAGATTTACGATTGACACCATGGGTTCGGAACTTTCTAACGAGATGCTTAGCAATAATTCCCAGTTTAATTGTTGCACTAATTGGTGGCTCTGCTGGAGCTGGAAAACTAATCATTATTGCATCGGTAGCATCCTTGCCTTATAATTCACTTTGACTGCTATTACTCTGGTAATATAACAAATGACTGGCTTTAAGTTTTTGAAGTTTAGTCAATTGATGAGGTGTCCTAGAGGCATCAAACCGTTTTGACTCCCAAAAGAATGAATGTGCATGAATTTCTTTTGGTGCCACTATCTCATATTCAATTGGTCAATTTGTTCTTGCAGATGATTTTATCATTTGAACTTCCTTTTGCTCTCGTTCCACTTCTGAAGTTCACCAGCTGCAAGACCAAGATGGGGCAATATGCAAACTCAACAATGGTAAAGCCTAATGCCTGAGACGGCTAAAAATGCTACTATACTGGATGTTTTATTATTAATTAGAGTAGAAGGTTAATGATCTCCCTCTCAAGTGGATTTGAAAGTCTGCATGGTTAACTGTACTAAGCATGATGATATAGGTGGCTCGTGCTCTTGATTACTCAAGCCAGGCATCAGAGAAGCTACAGACTTGCTCATGCCTTTGCCATCTCTCTCTCTCTCTCCCCCATGTTTTGTCTTCTTCCTCTCATTGATTTTGTATTCTCTCCAGGTAGCTGCAGTCACTTGGATAATTGGTTTTCTGATAATGGGCATAAACGTATATTACCTCGTGACTGGCTTCATTAAGTTGCTCCTCAATAGCCCTATGAAACTCGGGGCCAAGGTTGTCTGTGGAATTCTGGGCTTTTCAGGGATGGCTGTTTACTTGGCTGGAATCACATACTTGGTACTCCGCAAGAATAAGGAGGCTTCTCATCTTCTGGCATTGACAACAGCCGAAAGCCGGCAATCAGAAAATGGACAAGGGGATGCATCGATGTGCAGACGAGAAGATATAGTAAGTATGCAGTTGCCTGAAAGGATCCCAGTGGATCTTGACTAATCATTGCTGGAATGTAGAGAGATAGAGAGAGAGAGAGAGAGAGAGAGAGCTTTAACTTTCAAGTGTAAAGATGAACATGACATTAGTCATTGTTGACTCCAATATGAAATAGCAAGGTTTTTCATTTTCGTTTTCTGAATCACTTTTCGACTTTGGCAGTATATTTAGAGGCAATCAATGAGTATCACACCGTTAGAGGCCACGGTCCCTTCACTTTAAGAGTACATTTCCTCGTTCCTGAAACCTTGTACTTTCGATTCTTTGGGGGCAGATTCTGTACCCTGCGCGTCCAATGCTGACAATGCCAAAGACTGTAAGATGGAGTATACAAACACTACACGGCTCTCCCACCAACCCTCCTTACAAATCAATGACATAAATTGGTGGATATGATGGGATTAAATTATTCAGAATGGAGCTCCTGTGCTTTATTGTTAATCGGGTAAAGCCTTGTCTTTGCCGGTTACTTGTCCTAATCACGTTTTCACCTACCAACACGACTGATTTCACGAGGACAACTACCGAAAACGAGGTCAAAACATTCTTAGGGAAAATTGTCCAAATAGTCCTAAATATATTGCACTTTTGCCAATTTAGTCTTAAATTTTTTCATATTTTGTCAATTCAGTCCTAAATCTTTTCGGTTCTTGCCAATTGAGTCTATCTGATCAATTTTGGCAAGAAATTACTGATGTGAACGGCTGGCGCCGACGTGACTTTATAAATAATATTTTTTTTTATGGTTTTTCTTTTTCTTTTTTACTTTTTGGCTTTTCTTTTTTTGGGTTTTAGATTTGGCCGGCAAGGTTGTCAACCGACCCTTGCTGGTCACAGGCAAGGGCTGACAAACCTTGCCAGCCACAAGATAGGGCTGTGACACACTCACTAGATCTAGCCAAGTGAGGGTGTCGTTGCCTTTGCCATTTTTGGGCAAGGGCTCATGTCGCGGCCCTAGCCTAGAGCTCATCGCGAGGGGCGCAATGCCCTCGCCCAGAGCTAGTGAAGTCAGTCGGCCCTTGCTGGCTAGATCTGAACCCCCGAGAAAAAGCAAAAAAAAGTCAAAAAAGAAAAAATCATAAAATTAAAATATTATTTAAAAAGTGCCATGTCAGCGTCGGTCATCTGCATCAGCAATTTCAAGCCAAAATTAACCAGATGTATTGAATCAACAAGAAGTGAAAAATATTTAAGATTGAATTGGCAAAATTGAAAGATTTAGGATTGAATTAACAAAAATGTAATAAGTTTAGGACTTTTTTGAATAATTTTCCCAAATTCTTATGAATGTGTAATTTAGATTTTAAGTCGGTCGGTATTCGACCACTTAACTCGATGTATTATAGTGGTATGTTTGAGAGATTAGGAATCAAGCAGTAGCCAGAGACGCTCTTCAATTTGGACGACTCAAAGAATGGGAAATGCTTCCATGAACAGACAAATCGAGGCCACAAATCCCATGTATTTCAAGGTCTAGATCTGAGGAAGAAAATCTGGACAGTAGGGAAGAACACAATAGACTAACCTTCAACACGGAATTTAGCTTTAGAGATATAATTATATTTGCCATATCCCATTACACGACATACAGGAAAGATAAGAATCTAATGTGTGAATATGCTGCTCGGGATGGTAACTGACATTCCGTTTCTGCCAACGATAACTTGCAACGATTGATCAGTTGACAACTTCCATTCCAATGCAGAACTCAGGGTTGGTATCTCCAGGTTTGACTTAGAAAAGTACAAACAAATTCCCACATATTTATCTCATTTCGCCGGATTACAAATGTGCACCATGACGGATCTAGATCATCCCTGAATACGCACCGAATCTTCCGGCGGGGGAGGGACAGGTAGGTGGCCTTTCTCCTGCAAGCTTTTGACAGTTTCGTACAGGCACTGCTTCACCGGGGTGAACTCGAGCCCCAAGTCTCTCAGCTTCTGGTTGGAGAACTTGTACTGTTTTGCTCTTGGGTTCACCTCATCAGAGCACCTGCACAGAGGGGCCATTGCAACCTCAGCTGAGAACGACCCAGTCCTAATCTCGACACATCACATGGATTCAACAACCAAACAATAATTAAAGCGACTCCATTCGTTCGAGATCGATGAAAAGTTGTCCACCAACATGCGATGTCTCATAAGGATAGGAAAAGGAAAGAGAGAATGATTAATCAAAGTGATTCAGGTGCAAAGAACCACCCAAACCATGGTTCGGGCAAGCTCCCATGAGGGGATAGAAGAAGCAAGACAGGGACGAGGGGTAGGTGGAGATACACGGGAGGGCCCAATTCAGAGAACGACGGACATGGATTGGGTTGGGGAGGGTAGGTGAGGACACTCCTCCTCCACACAAAGTACATATTTTCTGCCGAAAGTCAAAAGGGTCGGTACACCAACTGCCCCACGACCTCAAGAGAGAACGATGATGGCGGTGTCCTTAGGACAATAATGTGTCCGTCCACCATGTTCTCCTCCTTTTTTCTTAATTCTCAATGTTTCCTACTTTTGTTTTCCGTCTCTTTTGTTCATCTTTTAAGTTTTAATAATGATAATAGGATTGCGTCATGCAGCTCTATGCAGAATTTTCTCATTTTCCTCCCTTTTGCCCTCACCAACTAGACATCTGTGGCTTCTAGACAGAGAAAGAGAAAATGACACCAATTGGCAATTGGAACTTACAAGAACGAACCGACGACCCACGCCTGCAGATGGTCCAGTCTTCCGTTTATATTATGTCCAAAAATATGCAAAATCGACGCTTGGACCACATCAGCTTGAGTAATTCTAAGAACTTATCGTTTAAGCTGTTTAAACATTGAAGTTATTTTGGTATTAACTATCATGTACACCTACAACAATCAATCGCAGGACTATCTATCTAAGTTTTAGCAATCACTTATCAAAATGTTTGTTGCGGGTCATCGCGAAAGCAGTCGATAATATGAGTGAACCGTCCATCAAAGATTACTTACTTGGTCGGTAAGTTATACTCAGGGAAGAACTTGGCGAGGATTTCCACCACATCGCCGCGGTGGAGGACGCTCTCGGCACACAAATAGCGGCCTGAGGCGGATGGGGTCTCAAAGACAAGGATGTGGGCAAGCGCGACGTCCTTGACGTGCACGTATGCCTGGACCGAGTTGGCGTAGGTCTTGGCCGAGCCAGTCAAGTACTTGAGGATGTGGATGATGCTCGCATTGATCGTCGACTGAAGGAGCGGTCCAAGCACGAGCACAGGGTTAATCACCACGAGGTCAACCCCTCTCTCCTTCGCCTCTGCGCAAGCGGCCTTCTCCGCCACTGCCTTGCCGTAGCAATACCAGTTCTGCGGGACCAAATACGGGATCTATTTTAACCATGGGGATTTAACACATTTGGGTAAAAATGCTAGATATTGTGACTAGGTCTTTGGTCAACGATGGCTCGAGTGACGCGTTGACTTCGTCAGCCCAGACATGGATGCGAGAATTAAGGAGAATAATCAAGTATGAACTTAGTGCTCTTGCAAAATTCGAGGTCGCTCCAACAAGACTCGTCCACCACATCTATTTTAACCATGGGGATTTAACACATTTGGGTAAAAATGCTAGATATGTGACTAGGTCTTTGGTCAACGATGGCTCAAGTGACGCGTTGACTTCGTCAACCCGGACATGGATGCGAGAATTAAGGAGAATAATCAAATATGACCTTAGTGCTCTTGCAAAAATCGAGGTCGCTCCAACAAGACTCGTCCACCACGACGTCTGGACCCCGGTTGGGGTCCATGGTGACTGCGCCGACGGATGAGGTGAACACAACCCGCCGGACCTTGGCCTCCGCCGCTGCGACGATCACATTTTTCGTCCCGATCACAGCTGGCTCCACCATTTGCTCCTTCGCATTCGAACAAGTCAATAATTTCAGATCGCCGGAACGTCATAAAGGCAGCAAAAAACATCAGTATGGTCGCGCATAACATTTAATGTAGAATTAATGAAATGTCGCTAATGTGCGGATATGATTGAAGGGCGAGAAGGATGCCGGCCTCTCTTTCTTAAGTGAGGACCACCTTTCGAGAAAAGCCAACCAAGCGCCGGTACGAATTAAGATGTTGATGTCATTTTTTATGGTTTGGTCCGGGGTCCATATGGTTGGGTTGGTGGAGGAGAAAAAAAAACAGAAGGAAGAGGACACGCATTCGAATCTCTACTTTATTCTATTTCCTCTCTAATGATAATACCTCCTCCTAAATCGACACGAACGATCGTCTGAAAAATATCTCTCGAGGCATGTATACTCGTTAGATGCAATATGCAATGAAAAGGATCACCTGCAATTGCCAAAACAAGATCCATTTTCACGCGAATTCATCGGTTCGACATCGCACATTCTTGTAATTAATCCGAAAACTTGGTCCCTGTAAACTGGAAGGGATTACAGGACCATGTCTCGGCCATCCGTCCCTTGGAAAAGACCGAGGGATATGCCATGCGTCGAGCTTAAGCACACCTCACTCCAACTCTGCCTACACAATCGTGGCAAGAACCGGAAAGAGGACTAGCTAAGAGAGGACGAGGACGGGGAAGGGGATGATTGGGGGGACTCACAGGATCGTCGGTGACCGGAGAGGCGGTGTGGACGACGCCGTCGCACCCCATGATGGCTTCTCTCAAGCTCTCGTAGTCCATCAGATCACCCTTGTACAGCGTCAGCCTCTCGCTGGCTCCTTCCAGCTCTCTCAGATGCCCATTCTTCGGGTCGTCTACACGCATAAGTCACATGTATTATCTCCGGAAGGAAAAGAAAGTCGCAAACACCGACAGACTCCATCCGACATATCCACCGCATCGAATTCGCGTTTCTTTTGGTTTTTATCTATCCATACCTGGGTTCCTGACGGTTCCTCGCACGGTGTAGCCTCGCTCCAGGAGCAGCTTGACAATCCAGGAGGCGATGAAGCCGCCGGCGCCGGTGACGCAGACGGTCTGGCCGGAACCGGGGAGGGCGTCGACGGGCATGATGGGTTTGCCGGCGAGGGGGGAGAGGGGTTCAGGAGGAGGGAGGTGCTGCCGTTTGAGGGGCGGTGGTTGGAGAGGGGAGGGATGAGGAGGAGGAGAGGAGGGTCGCCGCTTGTCGGGCATGCACAGGAAAAGGCAGGACTTGTGGACGGATTGAGTATGAGGTGGCCAGCACTCATGGGATATATATATAAGGGAAGAAGACAATGCTTACCAAGACTCACCTACCGCATGAAGTGACCCGCTCCCCTATGAGAACACTCCTCTCTCTAAGAGAGAGAGAGAGAGAGAGAGAGAGAGCATTTGCCCTTATTTTTCTTGATCAGAGGATGAGATTCTAGTACTTGGAGATATCTATAAAATATATTAGTGTTAATGGGTGTGTTCAATTCACAAAAAACTATGAAGCGTTTTCAAGAAATGATTGTTTATTTAAGTTTGGAACGATAATGTTAAGGCACCAATTGCAATTGTTAAATGAAAATTTCATTGATTAACTTTTCTGAATAATGTAAATAATTTTTTTTAGTAAAGGGTTTTTTAAAAAATCATTACTTTTTTCGTGAAATGAACGTGCTATGTCTCTTTTATTAAATGTCCTTACTGGAGGAGTTCGGCAGCCAAATGAGAACTGGTTATAACTCTTGAGGATCGACTTTTCTTTTTCTTTTTTGCGTGTGATCCATGCCGTGTAAGTTAAATCATACCCATTTGTTAGGTCAGTTGGAGGAGTAAAAGGCAACTATCGAAAGGAAAAAGGTCAAAGAGTACTCTGCTTTGAAATGCAAGAATTTTTATCCTAAGAAATTTATTTTCCTAAATTATGTTAATTTTCATTTTTGAGGTGCTTCAAAAGGTGTTTTTACTAATTTTACTAGTCATCATATCTGGTACCTCTATGACAAATTGTAGGAAGATTCTTATGAAAATAGTATTTTCAACGAGTACTTTTGGTAGCACTTGTTAAGTGAGGATATTTTACTTTTAAAAAATTTGATAACGTAGGTTATATTGTGGAAAAAATTCAGTGTATTCAAAAGAATAATTTTTTCGGCCGAGAGTGTTATAGAAAAGAAAAATCCTTCTTAAGACGTTTGTGTAAGCAATCAAAGCCCTTCTAGGATTAATTCTATGAGTATATAGGAAAAGAAAGAGTTGGAATTTTGGTGCACATCGATAGTCGAGCATATAAGGAAAGCGAATCATTCTGATTGAATTTCCTCGAACGGTATTATCACGGGATCACCTCGAAGACATTAGCAGAAAGAGTTGGAATTTTGGTGCACATTGATGATCTGAGCATATAAGGAAAGCGAATTA
The DNA here is from genome assembly GCA_017140595.1 of Eucalyptus curtisii. Taxonomy (NCBI): domain Eukaryota; kingdom Viridiplantae; phylum Streptophyta; class Magnoliopsida; order Myrtales; family Myrtaceae; genus Eucalyptus; species Eucalyptus curtisii. Next base: position 38,743,874 of record CM029503.1, on the reverse strand, counting down.
TTCTGATTGAATTTCCTCGAACGGTATCATCACGGGGTCACCTTGAAGACATTAGTAGAAAGAGTTGGAATTTTGGTGCACATCGATGGTCGAGCATATAAAGAAAGCGAATCATTCTGATTGAATTTCCTCGAACGGTATTATCACGAGGTCACCTTGAAGACATTAAATGTTGCCATGTTGTAAATGAGTGTCTTCGACATCCTCTCTTCTAAATTGCTTAACAAACCCTACCTAAAACAGCACGAACATTTACGTCATTTAGGAACAAATACATAGTTCCCTTTTCTGTCCAGGTTCCAATAAGGTAAAAATATGTCCTTTCTGTTCCCGACGAGTTTGTATTGTCATTGGCTTCGGAAACATACAGTACAAGCAATCTTGGGCAAAGCCCTTTTTTCTCCTAGAAGTCAAAAGTAGCAGGAAATCCTTCACGTAGAAAGCAATTCTTAATTACTGCACAAACAAAGGACAGGAAACCTACTCGATATAGTACAAGGGTCGATAATCAATAGGACATAGCTTGGTTGGTGAAAAATGACGTTACCTGCTCATGCCGTCGATTGAGCATATTCACATGTCATTCGACATGGCTAGAGTCTCCAACGTAATTACTTGAATTCTCAAAATTTCTTGTAAGGGAGGAAAGAAACGGAGGGAGGGTGAGCGAGTGTTCATAAAGAAGAGATCCTTTCGTCCCTCCAAAAGGCAGTTCATCGAGGACAAATCAAGGAGCAAAATTTTTAATGTTGTTCGAAGTCCGAGAGACACGAAAAGTTAAAAAAAAAAAAAAAAAATGATTCGCGAGCGTGCTCGAGCATGCGCCGAGATGGATTTGACAACGAAAGATGAGTTGTTCTCGTGGCATGTTCCCCGAATCGGATGGGCATTTCTAGTTTGTAAGAGAAGCTTCCAAGATTTATTTGGTGGGAGGGCAAGATCGCACCTTCATCAAATTCGAGTGATTGGAGAGAATGCCGTGAAGGTGAGGGCACGTCCGTTCAACCTCACAGATGTAACATAGTCAGACGTGGTTTCCTTATGAAATGACACCTCGATTGACTCGTATACACAAGGGGGTTCGGTTTAATCTGATTTGGATTGAGAGTGCCCTACTCCAACAATACTTGATGTGCCTTTTATCTTTATAAATCCTAATTAGTGTCTAACTCGCCACTGATGACCTCATCTCTTATATCATCATATCTCATCAAATTGAGTGATAGGGGAGAAGGCCGTGACGTGGAGGGTACAACCGTTTCTATGTAACATCAAGTGCATCTATATGGAAAAATATGATTTTCTAGGAAAAATTATTTAGTAAATCCTAAATTTATTACATGGATGTCAATTTAATCATAAATTCTTTTAATATAGTAAATTTAGTTCTAAACTTTTGCGTGAAATTCCGACATAATCATTTATGCCGATTTTCGCCGGAAATATGCCATTTATATGATCATATATGATTTTTGAACTAAATTTGCCAAGTTAAAAAATTTTATGATTGAATTGACATATATATAATAGGTTTGAGACTGAATTGACATAGACACAATAGATTTAGGACCAACTAGATAATTCTCCCGGATTTTCCTATAAAAATGAACCCCCGATCCGATTGATTTGTCTAAACAAAGGGGAATCCTTTTACGTCTTTAGGGAAATAAAAGATTGTGTTAAGACACCTTGCTCGATGTGTTATCATCTCTCTATCAATCTCAATCGAAGTATCTAGACTCGCCAACGACAACCTCTCTTATATTTATATTTTACAAAACAAAACAACTCATGATCTACTACTCATGAGTCATGTGGAGGTGGGATCTCGGTACGTGCTTTCATCTTTGACCCGTGCTTCCCATGCCATAACCCAACAATTTTCTTTTACGCGGTCTTCGCACCCATCTCCTTCCTTCCCGGGGCATCAATTTTCTCGGCTGTTTTTTCTTCCCTTCTTTGATTTTCCAGGAAAGTTCTTGAGAGCGGTTTGAAAGTTGATGGTTGGTGGATTGGGAAGACTCGACATCTTCGACACCACCAACCCCCGGTCGGCGAGTCATTGAAATCTATTTCATGGCGTCTAAAGATTGACCCGGAGAGCTAAGGCCCGGTCAAACCATATATCTTTCAAAATGCCTTTTTGGCCTGCAATTTTCTGATGGTTTTGATTTGAGAATTTGGTCTTATTCTAACTAATTTTTCAATGCACAACTACCGCATACAGAGATCAATTTGAAAGCCGGCGGGTAATCACATTCAATTGGAAGAAAGTCTCGATTGAAAATTTCTAGACCTAATTACAATCTAAGATTTTCCATCCATCGACTTTGATTTTCCAATCTGCTACTTGATTAGATGTCTGTAAGCGACGGCCACCCAAACATCTTTGAAATTGGGCTATCACGAGTGGGGCCTTCAAATTCCATGGTAGTTGGGGTTATCATCACGCTCCAACATAAGATTGTAAACACAAAACAAGCCAATATCTCCACCTGAGGAACCCATGAAACCCTTACAATTTATATTGAATATTCATAATTCATCCTATGACAATACAATTGTTTAGTTTATGTGGTAGAGAAAATTCTTCTTTTTCTTTTTTTCTGATTTTCTTTTTCAATACGAAATGAAAGAAAAAAGATCCCAAATCTTCCTTTACATCAACCTTTTCTTTTATCCACACCACAAATAAATTTATTTTTTTTGCGTTCTCTTAGGCAAACAAATAGAGAGAGACATCTATGTTTGCCCCACGACTATGGTGTAAGTATGAGCAACAAATGAGAGAGCACTTACGTAATATCTTTCATCTCACGGAAGGTACTTGAATAGCAATATCATCATGCAAAAATTTCCTGTGTTTAGTGTTGGAAGTTTCACCTTTTCTCTCTCTTACAGAACAAGGAATTTGTGGATGCTAATAAGGAAGTATCGCGTCCATTTGCCTTCTCTCTTTTCTTCTTTTTTTCTCTTCCAGTGTCGGCCGACGGCTGTTGGGAAGGGTCGACGAGGGCGTGCAAACACTTGTCGGCCTTACCTTGGGCCAGCGAGGGCTTGACACCCATTGCCGGCACTGGCCGAGGCCCGTTGAGCCCTCGCAAGCCGCAAGCGAGAGCTTGTAGGCCAATCCTTGCAAGATCTGGTGAGGGTGGCCTTACCCACAACAAGCCAGGGGCATTGAGTGCTTGCTGGCCTATGTAGCATCGACACAGACACGCGACAAGCGACACGCGACACGACACGACACGACACGACGACATATCATTTCTAAAAAAGTAGAGAATTCTAACACGTTCCAACACGTTCCAACACGTTATATAAATAAATAAATATTTTTATATATAAATAATAAATAATAATAATAATAATAATAATAATAATAATAATAATAATAATAATAATAATAATAAAAGAGCATAATAATAATAAAAACATTACTACATTTCATTGTAATAATCCGTAAAACTTGAAGGAAAAACAAGTAATCCGCATTCCACTATTAAATTTAAAATTTAACAATAAGAAAAAAAAATCAAGGTTCCATCATCAAATATAACAAAAAGTCATTCATCCACGTTATTTAATTTGACAAATTCAACAACATTTTATTGTAATAATCCATAAAACTTGAAAGAAAAACAAGTAATCCGCATTCCACTATTTAATAATAAGGAAAAATAATAATTAACATTTCATAATCAAATATAACAAAAAATCATTCATCCACGTTATCCATTTCTTCTTAAAAAGTGACCATTAGCATCTTTCTTGCACCAGAACCCAAAAGGCCCAAAACAAAAAATCTCTCCGAGGATTGAGCTCAAAGATATAGAGAGCAGCATCCATGGCATTCATCTTGCTCTTCAAACCCTAAGCAGATAGACATTGAGCTCGAGGGCTCCATTACAATCTGGATTCATCATGTAGAAGGCCTCGCAGTCTCTTGACCCCACGATCCTCTCGAACTTGGCCCTCATGTACATCATCTCACCCTCATCATCATCCATCAATTAAACGACCCAAATCCCCCTTTCCTCGAACTAACTCTGGGTTTGCAAAACAAATCCTAAATCGCATTATAAAGAAATCCAAGATGCTGAATCGAAAAAGAAAACGGAATAACAAAACTTGCTAACCTGAGATGAGTAAAAGGATGAAATAGCGAGACAAAGAGAAGCAACGCGGCAACGCCCGTGAGAGGCAGAGGTGCTAGTGGTTCAGTTGGGGTGACGGCCCAATGCTTGAGAGAGACAAAGGCAGGGTCGGAGTTGGCTGTGGCGACGGGTGAGGCTAAGGCGCAGGGGCTACGATGACCGTGGGGTGGGCCGCGCGGCCGGCGAAGCAACACTGGTAAGAGACTCACGGCAAAAGAAGAGAATGAGAGGTGCCTCAGGTGCGTGCGGCGAGAAGAGTTCAGAACTTTTATTGTTATTTTTATTTTTTCCATATATTTATTTTTAGACCCCAGAAGTATTGGAAATTTGTAAAAATAACCCGTGCGTGTAGGAGTCACGTGTTGGAATTTCCGACTTGCGTGTCGAAGCATGTCGGAGCGTGTTGGACACGTGTCGGACACGACACGAAGAGTTCCGGAGAGTGTCGGTGATTCTTAGTTGTTGGCTATGAGCGAGGGCTTGTAGGCCCTCACAAACCCTTACTAGCGGTTGACGAAGTCGGTGAACACTTACCTAGAGCCGGCGAGGGGTGACCTCGCTAGAGGCTGCCACTCGCCGCTCCACCAACAACCTTGTCTTTTACCAGGATTACGATTGGGATGCCCATGTCGCCTTCTTCGTCCCTTCCTCCCACCATTGGTTCCAAATAGGGGTGAGCGGTTCCAGGTTCCGGTTCGGTTCCGTCCGGAACCTAGAACCTACCCTCGGGTACAGGTTCTTCATTTTTTGGAACCTCGAACTTACCTGTTAGAATCAAGAACCTGGAACCTGTTCCAGGGTTAGTTCCAAGTCCGACCCTAGGTTCCAACAGGTTCTTTTTTTTTTTTTTTTTCTTTTTAAGATTTGAACTATAACGAAGAAGGAAAAAGACAAAACTCCTAAGGAATTTAAAATCCACATTACCATTTGCTAAACCCAAAGGAAAAAGGCAGAACTTAAATTTGGATCAACCTCCCTATTTGATGCCTATATTGCAGAGTTGATCAAACCAAAATGTGATACATAAATAACTGCTCATTAAAGTTATTGATCATATGAAGTATTTCGACAGCAAAGCATCTCAAAATTTAATGGTTTGGACCAACAATCCCCAATGAAGATGTAGGATAGGCAGAAGACACACGAATTCACAAACTGAAGTATACTAAATAGCATAACAAACAGAAGCAACCAGCCCAACAACAAGTTAGATATCTTTTATTTGCACAAGAGTTTTCATAACCAGTAGCCAAAAACTTACCATGTTAGTTTGCTTAACAATGAGTATATACATTGTTAAGCAACGTAAGAATGTTGCTGCTGCTCCATCAAACATTGCAAGATCTTGCCCTGCTCCATCACGCATTGTGGGGGCTTGCGTTGATGTGCCTTCGACGAGGGAGTTGGTTTTCTTTGTGCCCTGTCAATGGAGGAATGGGACCTTGTTAGACATTCGAAACCAAAAACCTAGCAGAAATTTTACATCCTTCTCAGATTATGCATCAAATTGGTTTTTATGTGTTGGCAGCTCCTTATTTTGCTAATTCTCTGTACTGAGTTAATCTTTTGTGCACATCGGCGCCCACACCTGTTCAACACTGATTCGACCACATCCCTAAAACCATCGACTGCCCATAGACATGAAAACCATCGACCACTTGAGCTCGGCTCAAGCTCCGACCTTTCTACCCGTAGACACGAAAATCAGACAAAACAAAGAAAAGCCAGATAAAGATACCCACAAAATAGACAGAGAGAGCTTACGAAGAAGAGGTCGAGGAGGACTTGATCGGGAAGTTGGGATAGATCGGAGAAGTGGGCGAGGTTGAGGACGGCCGACGGTGGAACAATAGCAGCGTCACGGCCCCCAGTAGCTCGTCGTTGGGACGCAGCACATGCGATGGCGAGAGCCGGCAGCATCGTCAAACCGGGCAATGGCGTCGCAGCTCGTCAAACTAGGCGAGGCGAAGAAGAGAAACGGTCGTCTTCCTTCTCTCCCCCTCTTCCTCCCGTCTCGCGCCACGTTGAGGCCCTCCCCCATATGGCAATCCAGCTTAGGAGCGGCTCGCTCCTCCTCCTCCTCCTCCTCCTCCTCCTCCTCGCCATCCTCATCATCATCATTATCATTGCCACCCTCCTCCCTCATCCCTTTTGGCAGTTCTCTCTTTAATGACCTTCCTCACTTTGCAAGTCCGAAACCAGCAACCATGTCAGCACCCACCCACCCACCACCCTTCCTCCGCTTCGTCTCGCTCCCTTTCCCTTCTCTCCACCCCGCATTCGCAATCACTCCGTCCGTCACCCCAGAGCGAAGGAAGGGACACAAAAAAAACAAAAAAAAAAAAAACCAAGAACCGCAGCGCCTCGAACCCTAAGAGCCCGAGACTCCCGCGATGCGCAGGGCCATGGATTTCGACCTGAACGTCGTCGACCAGTGTGGGGTCATCGGTGACTCGAGGGTGGAGCGTTGTAGAGGAAATAGGAAGAAGGGACAGCGAAGAAGAGAAGAAAAATTAGGGTTGAGCGATGTAGAGTAAATAGAAAGAAGGGAAAGTGGGGAAGAGAAGAAAAATCAGGTTTCTATGAAGGGTACCCCAGTCCCGGTTCCGTGAAAATGGAACCGAGAACCGGAACCGACTCAAGAACCGAGAAACGAACCGGACCCTCCGGTTCGGTTCTCCGATTCCCGGTTCTACTCGGGAACCGTGCTCAACCTTAGTTCCGATTGATGGCTTCTTCGGCTGCCCCTCTACCCTCAAGCACCTCCTTGTAAGGCCTTGATTTGGATGGCTTTACTCTAAAGCCTAATGAAGAAGAATATATATATATTTTTGTTTAAATATATAGAAGATGATATATATATATATTTGTTTAAACGAAGAAGATGAAGTAAAAAAAAAAATTAAATGCTTTTGGACAAAAATACCCCTGACCAAAGCACCAGAATACGCGTTGGAGATGCATCTATTCGTCTACTGACGAGTTTGACCCTTATTTGAGATTAAATGACTATTTTGGATCCTTATTTGAGATAGACTTCATTTTAAGTCATCTTTTGAGAAAAGGCAGGGTACCTTGGGTCCCTCTTTTAAAATTTTGTCATATATATTTTTTTTAATTATTGAGGTTTAGGTTTTTTTTTTTTTTAACTGGGACATTGAGGTTTAGGTTTAACCCGAAGAAGATGGATTTTTATGATGCTAAATGCAATCTTTAGTAAAAATTTATTCAAAAGGTGGGGAGTATGTGGTAGTCGAAGAAACCTAATGTTTAATAAATTAAATAAAAATATTGCATTCATGCAATAAAAAGAAAATCGATCAAAGCGAACTCGATGCATTCGATCAAGCAGTTGGGCCTAAAGCAGAACGAGCATTCGATTCGAACCGAACCGAACCGAACCGAACCGAGCTTGGCCCGCTCTCTCCATTTCGGGTCATCAAAACACCGTCGTCCTCCGTCGTCGTTTCTTCTTCTTCTTCTTCTTCTTCTTCGCCAAGGAGAAGCAGAGGACCTGCAACTCTACAACATCAGGTAAGCTCGATCTTTCGAAATTTGCTGGACGTGAATCGTTCATACGATTGCCCCCCTGGATCATTGCGAGGCGGCGAATCCGTAGCCTTTTTTGAGTTTTAATTTTTGGCGGGTTGCGGTTCGACTGTTGCCTGCGACGCCGATGCTAGGGTTTCAGGGGCGTTCTTTTGGTACTTCCTGCTTCACGAATTGCTCGCGACATCAGTCGTCGATGATCGACCGTTTGGTAATGCCAATCGTTTGTTTTGGCAGCCCTAATCGGCAGTTGCTTGTCTCGAGAAGAATGCAATCTCGCGTTGGATTCCAGTCCACAATGCTCTGAAATCTTGAAAATGAATAAGAGTCAAATTTCTTATTTTGTTGAAAATGAGGTTCATTGCCGTATGATCCCCTGCATATTTACATGTTCTTTCTTTCGTTGTGCACAGAAACAGCTCTGATTGAGGCATAACTTGGTCCTGGAGAAGTAATTGCACCAAGTGGTCTGCTGATCGTAATATTTTTCTCTCGTTCGTATTGTGCCGTGCAATATACACAACGATGTCGGTGACAGCAGGAGTGAGCGACACTGTAATTGCCGTTAGGGATAAACTTAGGGGTAAAATTGGACAGACTAAGGTCAAAAGATATTGGCCCGGTAAAGTTCCTGAGTGGGCAGACGAAGCTGATGAAGATGGGGATATCAGGATGGCCAGGGCAGTTGCCCTGGAGAAAGCTTTCCCTGCTCATGAAGGTTCAGATATTGGCAAGAAAGATGATCCCAGGTTGCGGCGCTGGCCGAGAGCAGGATAGACAACCGCGATGAGATCAGAGCGGATCACCGTCGCATTCGGCAAGCTGAGATTGTTTCTACCATTGAAGAGGAAAACAGAAGACAGGAGGGCCTGGAGGCAGAAGAAGAGGATGCAGAGGCTTTAGAAGAACGGAGGAGAAAGATAAGGGAGAAGTTGCTTCTGAGGGAACAGCAAGAGGCGGCACTCCTTCCCGAAGAGGAGGAGGAGGAGGAAGAGGAGGAGGAAGAAGAGGAATCTGAGTATGAGACGGACTCGGAAGAAGAGACGAAAGGTATTGCCATGGTGAAGCCGGTTTTTGTCGTCAAGTCGGAGAGGGATACTATAGCTGAAAGACAGCGACTTGAGGCAGAAGAAAGAGCCATTGAGGAGCTAATGAAGAGAAGACAAGAAGAGAGAAAGGTGGAGACGAAGCAGATTGTGGTTGAGGAGATCCGGAAAGACGAAGAAATCCAAAAGAATCTGGAAATGGAAGCAAACATTGCCGACGTGGATACTGATGATGAGCTTAACGAGGCTGAGGAGTATGAAGCGTGGAAAGCAAGAGAGATTGCAAGGATCAAGAGGGATAGAGAGGACCGTGAAGCAATGTTGAAGGCGAAGGAAGAGATTGAAAAGGTGAGAAACATGACAGAGGAGGAAAGGAGGGAGTGGGAGCGAAAGAATCCCAAACCTTCTTCGGCGCCAAAGCAGAAGTGGAGGTTCATGCAGAAGTATTACCACAAGGGTGCCTTCTTCCAATCAGAAGTTGATGACCATGCTGGAACAGCTGGATCGGATTACATTTACGGCCGCGATTTCTCTGCTCCAACCGGGGAGGATAAAATGGACAAAACTATTTTGCCGAAAGTCATGCAAGTCAAGCACTTTGGTCGGAGTGGAAGGACGAAGTGGACTCATCTTGTTAATGAAGATACAACTGACTGGAACAATCCGTAAGTCTTACTTATTTGTTGATTGTTTCACTCTGATATAGCTCTCCTATTTCTCTTCCTTACTTACCCGCACTTTGTGTATGCCTCTCTTGTTTGCATAATTGAGATTGAAGTGCATTGATGGTAATTTGATGGCTATGGACGGTATTTACAACAAAGTTAACTGGACATCATGCTTGTCGTAGTTATTAATTTTATTGTCATTGTTTTATGAAAAAACTTGCTGCTGTTGATAGGAAGTGTGGGGAGTTTATTCATTGTTCTGCTTATTTTGGTTACAAAATGTTTAGTTTTTAGTAAATGGTCGAACTAATGTCGTTCGAGTCGAATTGTATGTAAGAACTCACTTTTCATTCCCATGTTCTTCATGGAGAAACAAAGTGCCTTTATTTGGTCTGGACATACTAAAAAGTCATTGATTGCTTAGGGAAGTCTGTTCTGGTTCTATTCATGTCATTCTTTTTATGATTATGGCATTGCATCTGGTTTCAAGTGCACTACCTGAGACCGGAAGTTCGAAGAGAAAAATTTTGTTACTGACTCATAATGCTGACAGCAACTTAATTTGATGTTTGCTTGTGATGCAGTTGGACCTACAATGACCCTCTCAGGGCAAAGTACAATGCAAAGATGGGTGGAATGAATGCTCCCATAGCGAAACCCAAAGGAAGCAAGAAATTGAAGGACTGGGAGTCTCGATGAATCTGTTGAAGTGCTGAGGAGTGCCCATAGGCCAGATATCCTCCTTAGGTGTTCTGTAGCAGAGAACATATCTTTCTTGGCTGAGGCAGCACTGGATAATGTAGAGGGGTGGACTGCCCCTAAGATGCAGATATTGATGCAATCTTGATGGTTGGAAGCAGTCCAGCTCGTTAGATATTGTATTTAATTAGTTACTGATTAGTCTCGACATATCTATTTTCCAGCGTTACGTTTGTAATGCTTCGCCAGCTTTCAGTGCCTTCCCCTGTATGTTTGTCTATGCTATAGTAAGTTGGGGAGCCAGGGGAGAGAGGCCTGGGAGGTACCTAGGGTGCTCACTTCTCATTTAATGGCCACCAGACTTCTGAAAATTGTTAAGAAAATACATGACATTATGCAAGAAGCAAAGAAGGCGTAGAGCCTGTGGCACGTAGCAATTAGGAAAAAGTAAGAAGAAATTGAGCGTCAACACTCCTTGATAACTGTAACCACAGAATTCAGCAGAGCTTACTTCAGTTCGATGGTGATGGTGATGATTGAAGAAGGTCTACCTTATAATATGATAATAAAAAACGTAATAAATATATGTTATCAGATCCAATCACCATACGAAAACTATGCTGCAACAATTACAATCATATCCCGGATGCGCCTTCACTGGGGTTGTTTCGTCCTATGATTGACAGCCTCATTTTCTTATCTCCAAGATCTCTGGGGACTACGGTTGCCTCATCTCGCGCACGCTCCACATCTGACTTCGGTGCATCTCTCCTCTTTCTCGAAGAAACTGCAGGTGTTGCTGAAAGATCGCTTCTGCTAACGGAGATTTCATTTTGGTATATAGAAGCCACCACAGGAGAATAATCATCCAGAGTGGTGCCTTTTGATTGAAGTGCTCCCCTAAGAATAGGCCTCAGCTTTGCTGCACAATTGGAAAACAGTTTCTCTCCCAATTTCCAACAGAAAGGTGCCGCTTTCTGCAAGATGGTACATACCTCATTAGATGATGAACAAATAAAAACCAAGCTATGGCAGCAGAAACGTTGAAAAAGACAGTAACCTCATTCTCCTTGAGCACACTAGCCAGGAGAGGGTGGAGAAGATCCGGGCTAATATCGTCACTTTCGGTGAGGATATCAGTCATTATTTGCTCCACGGCCCAAAATGCATCAGCAGAGGGATTTGACCTTAAAAAAAAAAAAGAAAAAAATAAGAGAGTATCAAAAGGTTAACACTGTAACAAATGACATATAAAAATATGTTGAGAACTATCATTTAGAAAAGTCATCAAGAGAGTGGTATTGCAGTCTGTTATAAAACAACTGTTAAGCCATGTTATGATCCAACTACTACAAAGCATTTAGGTGCCATTAATTTTCACTACCCTCGAATTAAGGTCAAGAGCTCGCACAGATATCATTTATTCCCAATCTCTTTCATAATGAATCTAAACGTGTAACATCTCGTATAAGAAGTCCTTGCTGAACCAAGCAGAATATTGATTCTGGCTTCGAAAACATTGAATGTTTTAAAGTACCAAAACAAAACAACATGTAATGGTTGAAAAATTCATCCAATCATGCATAGTTTTGATGAACACTGATGCACATGGAAACTGCAATTAACTAACAACAAATATCATACTTTTAAGTCATAAGAAAGGTTACTAGACAGCAAGACCAGCCAAACTGCGATGTTCCATAAATCTAAAATGAAACTCAAAAGAGCAATTTATTGACTCCTGTTATTGATCAAAGGTTAAGAAAGCTCTCCTTTCTTATTATACAAGCGTTTCCAATCCCCAAAAATAACAGATATCTGTCAAACTGTTAAGAGAAAAGAAGAAAAGAGTGCATAAAAATATTGCCGATAATAACATTACCTAACAATTACCCAGAAATGTTGACACATTTGAAGAACTAGCGCCTCACATTCAAGGTCGAGCATTAGCAGACATGCCTTGACCCTTGCAAATGTTGCAAGCAGAGAGAGGACCTTTTCATAACATGGTGTCGATGGTTGAGATAGCTTGGAAAGAGCCTCCACAATCAGTTGAAAACTTGCCTGCCCATGAATGAATATTTAGGAAACAGTGAAAGAACAAAATCTTATCTAGAGCAGAGAAAGTTCACAGTATTAGAACAGTCTCCAGAGTTTTGTTTTATACACCTTCATTTGATCGTCATTAAATGGTTGTCCTGGTGATGATATCCTCAGAATCTCACTGTGGCAAGATGCAACTGTAACTCTGACATCCTCATTAGAATGTTTGAGCAGAGCTTCAGCTACGAGACCCTTCATGACAGGAAGAAGGGCATCTAGGAGGAAGTCCGATGGTTCTTGCTCCGTATTTGCCAAGAGTACCTCAGCATGCTATGTAAGGAGATGTGGACGAAAGCAAAGGTCAGTTGCTATATCTAAATAAACAACAGTAAATAGTCATCAACCGGATGAATAAGTGAAGCAAAAAAACACCAAGTACAAGGAGCAATGTCATAAGATATCCGTTGAACTCCCTTAAAGTAAAATACAGAAACCAAAGTTGTATTGTTTGGAGTTTGAAAGCCATTATATGGACTCACTCTAGTGTTCCATATGAACTAGATGCCTTCGAATGCAAGTATAATCACCAAATAGATTAGCCTATATCAACCAACTAAATGAACAAAGATCCCTGATGAGCAAATTGATGGGAAACCTAAACACAGGAATCATTAAACAACCATCAACAACCATCAAGCATTTCAAATATATCTCAATGAAACACAGACAAGAAATCACAAAGCAAGTAAAGCTTTACGGCTCAGTAAATTATTAATGCATGAATTGGTAAATTGGGGCAGCATACATCAAGACAAGTGAGGAGTTCATCAATAGAAGACGGGGCATTGAGGAGGCCATTGCCAACCAATCTAAGCTGCTCTGCCAAATTCCTCTCGAATGAAGAAGATGACACCATTTTTTCTCTCTTTGCGTAGGGTGGCCACACACGCTATAAAGCTCAAACAAAATACAGAGAGTACTGGTATTCTCTTGCAGTTTTGCATAGAGAGTAATCACAAACTCATCCGCAATATATAGGGAAATCAAAATTGGGCAATTCAGAGGAAGAAACGGAAACACAGTAGGTTTCCACCTATGCCGTGAACCTGGTCTTATTTCTTGGGTTCTGATTTAGCTGTCAATTTTGGTTTCTTGGTTGGGCTCTGACCGCGTGCTCTTCGCTTTCACAACAAAGATAAACATGATAGCTTTGAATGGTAGTAATCCTGGGGACTTAGGAGGACCAATTACTTGCCATTTTATTGGCTTTTGCGCTGAATTCTGTACCCGATCACTCTTAAATTGCACCCCGGATTTTGATTTTTCCGGTTTTCATAATTATTAACCTGCTCTATATTGGTTTCTATATAATACAAGGCTGAAGCAGAGATTATTTCCATTTTTTTAAATCAAAAAACAATATGAGCTTGTCATAAAGGATTCCAGAAACATTTATTAAAAATTACGGTGATATTCCCATATCTGTGCGCAATATTTGAATGTTGGCTGGCAACACCTTTTTGGCTTGACATTTTATGCCAAACATGAACAGGTGCAGGTATTACAAATTGGTGTATGTGACGACTGACTTATAAGGTTGAAATCATATCAAATAGATTATAAATTCTTTTTTTGGAGGGAGAGACAAAATTGGAAATGGTAAAGTAGGAAAGGCATTAAAGTCCCTAGGTTTTGATTCAGATGTAATATGACAGGATAAGTTTTATGCATGCTCTGTGACCCATCATAGAATTACAAGAACCAATCTTCCAAAATTAGCTTAAAATTGTATATTCTTGATCCATTTTTTAAAACAGCTTGAAAACTTTTTTTATTACCAAAAGAGCTATATGCAATAACAATTCAAATTTCCATTTTCTGTGAGGGACTGATTTGTGTTATTCCACTAACTGAGCATCATAATCAGAATAACTGGATCTTTTATTCAAAAGTAAAATACCTTCTTCTATAACCTGAAAAGAAAAGCATACACATAAACCGCCCTAACACTAGCAAAAACCAACAAACTTTGAGGAGTTACATGATTAGGAATGTATTAAATATTTCTAAGTCACTTACTAGGAGGTTACCATTCTCTTCTTGTCAATTGTGCCATTCCTTCATATTTGGACTGTCTTATTTCAGGGTCTGTCTGGATAGACTTTTCATTTTGCTTTTTGCAAGTCTAAATTTGCAACAAACACACTATGAATATTTTTTAAACTGTAACACCCAAAATTTAATAAATTCAAATGTGGACACAGAGATCCCCATATATCTTCTTCAGAATTTTTAAAAATTTGGATAATGTCTTAAATTTAGGCAAGAAACAAAAATGTGCTTTATGCTTTTACTTAATCCTAAACAAACAGGTTTTTTCTTGGTTTTTGTACATCGTGGAGTTCAACAAATATTAAGGTTTTGGTTAAAGCCATATAGAGTGACATCAGCCTGCCCTATCAGATAGCTTAGATATGCTTCAAAAACTATGAATGAATACCTCTTGGACTAGTTTTGAACTTCCCATAATATTGATTGCAAAGTCCTAAGAACCATCACTCTAAGCACTTTAAATATCTAGATATCAGTATATTTATGTTGTTTAGGAGCTCATCTATAAGCTGTTTTAGCTCATCTATAAGCTGTTTTTCTAACTTTCATCATTTGTACAACAGTGTGAGTCAGAGTACAAATTTGTTCTGAGGCAATTACCATGGTAGTCAATTGCTATTTCAGTACATCTTTCAACTGATTTTAAAGAAATTTGTCACATTTCGAGCTAGGTGAGTATCGCATATAATCATGTCCTCAGAACATCAACAGCCTAACAAAACTTCAATGAAGTTCTAGTCAGCATCTTTTTAGTGATCCCAATACCTGCTGTGTTTTGCCATACGGCTTTTTTCACTCATCCCTTTTTCAGGTATGTCCAGGTAGATTGCAGATAAACAATAATGAGAAAGTATTTGTGGTTTCAGTTACAACAAACTTACATCAGCTGCTTTTTCAAATGACAAGCAAATTAAGGTAATAGCTAACTTATTTGATGTAACAACAAAGGCCATATATTTATTGTTATGACACTAAAAAAGAAAATTTCAGGAAACTCACACAAGCTGCTTTTCGAATAATGTTGGCAATCCCATGACAAGGTCTCTGCCACCGACTACCTTCTGCCATAATTAGTTGCTCCATGCCTTGCGCTGACTTTACCAATTCTGAGGGATGTGAACAAATCGAGCTGCTCATGACTACTTAAATGAACTCACTAGATAATTGACTTTGACATATGGAATATACTTCAATATGCATTTTTTATGCATACTAATGCATTAAATCAGATCGTTATTTACGTGAATATATACATCTTAAGGTGAGAAGCAAAGAAAAAGGATTCATATAACCAACTCCACTTAGCATGAGAAGTCTTTCCATTAAATATGTTTCTAATATTTGGATTTTATTGAATATGGTATCGAGCAGATAGTTCTGAACATACAATGGTATCACCTAATTAGAGAGTAAGTATAGCAATAACCACAAACGTGAATACAATTTTTAACATGGCATGAGCACAATGACTCGAGATTGAAATGATATGATTCGATTTTGACTTTCTCCTTTCAAACAAAATGATTCTTACCACGTGCCAATTTAATTCAATTTCATTAATTGTTCAGGTTCTAAGTTCAAGCAACGCATTGCAGTGACTTGACACGGTTACACCCCTATGAAGCAGAGTTAACTTGTTATTGCCTTCCTGCGACAAAACATAAATACACTAACCTTTGCCTTAATGAGTCGTGTATCAGAAAATGAATGAACTATTCAATTATATAATTTTCAGAGCTGTGCTTTCATCAGATTAGTCTCAAGATGTTAAGCTATGTTATGAAGATTCAAAGGTGCATATTGTATGTCACCTCAATTTCCTCGGTTACCAACTTATTATGGACAGTAATAGTCTCCATCAATCAGATTCTTTTCTCACCTGGAGATGCACATGACCTCAAGTTCCCAACTTCCATTGGAATTCAGAAAGCGTGTAAATGATGTGCAAATCCTGAAAAATCATAACTCCAGTCTCAGTTGTGAGATTTGGTCCTTACATCATGTTAAGTTAATGCAAACAATTACATCTGAATGTTATCTCGACGTACATTGGGAGCTATAGCAATTTTATAAGCAAGGCGCGTCGTCGATAAATGAAAGCTCTCTGTACTATTTCCTTTCCCTAATTGAAAGATAGAAAAATAGTAGGTACCCGTTCATGGAGATTTTCTCCTTATATTTGTAACGCAAGCAGAATTGCTGCAAGGGCATTTGAAAAATACGCGAAAACAAAAAAAAAAAAAAGGAAAGAACTTCATCGAACTCAAAAGGAAAATGACAAAATCAACTTAAGCTTTCGCAGGTACATGAAGGAGCATACTCGGTTAGAAAGTTTTGCAGATGGGCTTTGTCAATAATTAGAAAAAACCTGATTTTATCACCGAATGGCAGAAAATCAACAATTTTTAACAGAACGGAGGTATCTTTTCGCCTTGAACCATAAAGAAATGAATGTATTGTTCCTCTTATTCCCAAGCTGCAACGCCAACCGACAAACGGAGCCAAAAAAAAAAAAAAAAAAGAGAAAGAAAGAAAGGATTGACAACCATCATTAGAAGAATACGAACCTGGGAATAGAGGGAGAGAGGAGCGAGGCAGTCGGCCGAGACCATCTTCATCTTCATCTTTTCTCTTCTTCTTTTTTCTTGCTTTTTTGGCCATCGTCTTCCTCTGTTCTGAGAGACTCCCCAAGTTCATGCAAGAGCCAGCAGAGACTGTTGAGTGGAGTGGAGGGACAGAGAATCTCTTGAATCTTTCAGTATTTGTTGCAGATGGGCCAGTTCAGACCGTTACACAGCCCATGCGAAATGGGTTGATTTCATTCAGAAACCGGAAACCAAATCTAAAGGACCAATTCCCATTTTTTGGAAAAATAGAAACTGGCCCACTTGATCCTGAAACTAGACCGTCTGGTTAGGTTTGATTCCTGAGTGGATTTGGAACCGGCGTGATTTCTTTTTCTTCTTCTTCTTCTTCTTCTTTTTCCTACTCCTTAGTGGGGAGTGGAATATTGGAACGGATAAGGGATTCGAAAGAACATTGTTTCTGAACTCCTGTAAGGAATGACACACTCTTGCAAAATGCAAGTGTGTCTATGAATGTTATTTTTGTTCTCTTCTCCGGCCTTTTGGCAATAAAAAATATATATCGGTCCGATCTACACCCGAAACATCGAAACCGGATCGACTATCACCGGTTTTAAATTTTAGGAATTGAAAATCATCCATAAACTTGTCAATTCGGTTTGGTTTGATTCCCATGCTCACCCAGTGAAAATTCTCATGATATTTGATATTTGTTGTTGACAACAACTTCATTGGGGAGTTATCGATACTCTTCAAGTTATCGAGTATTCTATTCATTAATGATTTTTATTATTCATCAAAATTTGCTATTATCGGCTATGTCTATTACTAATCAAAAGCAAGTCATTTTTTGGCATCAACATAGCTATATGAATTGAAGCCATAGCTCGTCTAAGTGCCTCACAAATACTTGCATTTCCATCATTGCGGACATTTACAGGAGCAATGAAAAACCACCGATTCCTATACAATGGCCGAAAACCTGCACGTTCTTGCACGTAGACCTTCATACTTCGTGGAAGGAACCAAATTCATAAGATCTTGCGCATTACTTTTAGTTGTTCTACCAATACATAAAGCTATTTACTTCTGATGCAGCCTCAAAATTTTCCAAGTGGATGACGACGAAGCTTCACTTCAGCCACCAAAGTCTAGGAGGCCTAGCTTCAGGAGTCGAATCATCGCACGTGCTTCAGCTAGGAAATTCCAGCTAGACATCCTTCGAGCGAGCCCCGATCTCACTAACTGCGGGTGAAGCTCCTTTTGGTTTTATTGATACCACCTTTCTCTGAATACAGCATTCTGTCTTGTTTCCGGGGCACTACCTGAGACAGGAAGTTCGAAGAGAACAATTTATTACTGATTCATGATGCTGATAGGAACTTAATTTGACGTTTGCTTGTGATGCAGTTGGACCTATAATGAGCCTCTCAAGGCGAAGTACAATGCGAAGATGGCTGGAATGAATGCTCCCATATCGAATCCCAAAGGAAGCAAGAAATTAAAGGACTGGGAGTCTCATTGAATTGTTGGAAGTGCTGAGGAGTGCCCATAGGCCAGATATTCTGTAGCAGAGACCCTATGTTTCTTGGCTGGGACAGCACTGGAAAATGTACGGGGTTTGGCGCACGAAAGATGCAAGTATTGATACAATCTTGGAGGTGGAAGGAAGTGCAGCGTGTTAGATATTAAGTTTAATCAGTAGATTATTATTCTTTCGACATATCAATTTTCCGGGGTTATATTTGGACGCTCGCCAACTTCAAGATTGCATCAATATTTGTTGTTAGCTTGGCTCTTTTCATCAAGTCCCAAATTCCTGTAATGTGGAATAAGTAGAGTTTTGAGTCCCTCTAACTTGAATGCGGGATCTTAGACAGTAGTTGATGCCAAAAAAAAAAATTGTGAATGTCCTTGTAATATTTGAGAAATTTCGCCTTCATGACCACTATTGCTTTGTTAAAGAAGAAATTGCCCTCCTCCTCCGCCAATTGAAGAGACATTATGTATAGAAACAAAATGGCTCGGTTGCTTGATGAAATACAAGACTTATCTTGCACCTTTAAATTCCCTCCTTTTTAGTCTCCGACTATCCCCCATATGCATCAATATCCAAACAATCTAGATGTTCTAGATGTTCTAGATGTTCTAACCCCTAAGAAGATGCTTCCGTGAAATTTTTCCCAAATAATATGGAAGTGTGTATCATATATAACATAGGAGATGGTCTATTGTTAAACGAAGGTTGACCATTTTTATATATCCATGTTGCCTAGAAGTCAAAGCGCAAGGCTAAAATAAGAGGAGTGGCTTTGATGTGGTGTTGGCCATAAACTGTCTGGCTTTTCGGTTAGGGTTGGCTTGAAAATCTGCAACACATAAGAACTTGCGGGTGATGCATACAAGGCACTTAGAAGAGAATGTTACTGATTAAGTAGCCAACCGACAGAATGAAACCAACTCCAAAGTTTAGAACAAAAGTGAGGCATTTGATTAAGCAGCCAACCGACAGACTCATACCAACTCCAAAAGTTCCTCAAACCAGTTGAATTTGTGAGGACTACCAATTGTCCACAGTTTTTACGAAAATGATTTTGCAGTTGTCAGGAAAAATCATGGGCGATATGGATTGCAAATGAAGGAACGACTTCTAATGGGCTACGCAAAACATCAGTTTATATCGAATCCTCGGACAGTCTACTAAAACAAAGTTGCAACGTTCTGTCGATAAATCAAAAACCATTCAACAAGACAAAACGATTGAGGCGAGACCAGGATGAAACTTAAAAAATGACTTGAGTCGGGTGGCAGTTCTTAATTTTTGCTCGCTCCTTAACTCTATCGTAATAGAAGAGAGCTACCAGTAAATTCAGGAAAAGAAGGCAATACATGACCATCAACTATGAATAAGAAGCAGGAATTCTGAGCGGAACCAAGAAGTCAATCGATGACCATCTTCCTTGTCCTTCTTTTTCTCTTTTTTGCCATCATGATTCATGTTCCTCTTTCCCGTGACTATACAAGTTCGTGCAATAGCCCTGAAGAGAGATGAATTTTTTTATATGGGGTATAATAATATGAATAATAATATGAATACTGAAGTGGTTAAACTATTTTTTCTTTCATATGAAAAGTTACTATCATTAATATGACGTTATTTATTATTGATTATACATAATTTTATTGACTTTTTTTCTAATTTAAAATTATTGATCACGTTTAAAAATTCACTTATTGTTAATACCGAAACTCTCATTGTAAAAATGTTAATCAAAATAAAAAATAAAAAATTAAATTTTTGGAATTCTTTCTTATTCTTCATTTTCATATCTTGCCATGTGGAGAAATCACTAATTACAAGAGCCACTAATTTCCAAAGTTCCAGGATTCTTTTTAATGAAATGGTACAAAAAACAAACCTGCTTTTAAGTGTTGTTCCTAAGGACTATAATCAACACAAATGTACAAAAGCAAGAAAAAAAATCTAGGCCTATACAAGGGCAGATAACTAAAAGCTCCAGGACATCCGGAACTTCTTCAACCTCTGTATCTTTGTACAGGGGCCTACTTGTAAGCTCTTGCGTATTGATGCCTTCTTAAGATTTTTCACTTATATGATTTTACCTAAACTATAGCTGTTTTATGCTCTTAATCCTCGACTTTCAAATTAGGGATGTCGAAAGTGACTCCGTGCCAGTCCCCAAGCTCTAGGTTGGCTACCTTCTGGAGTTGAATCATCGGATGCGCTTTGTAGTCAGACATCCTTTGATTTCGTCCTGATATATCTATGCGGGCTGGCTTCCAGAGTTGATTCACTGGATATGCTTTGTAGTTGGACATCCTTTGATTTCGCCCTAATACATCTAGGTGGGCTGGCTTCCGGAGTAGAATCTTCCGACGTGCTTGAGCTAGGATATACGGGCAAGACATCCTTTGACCGGCACCTTATCTCATACTGATTAACACGGTGCTCTATCTCTGCCCACATTTTGGGAACCAAAATCTGGAACTTCCACTTGTGGGAATCTGGAAGATGCTTCAGCCCTAGAATGAAAGCATTAGAAATAAGCCCCCAGCCAAGTGAAGTGAAAAACAGAATATACACAGTATCCAGATCAGACCTTTCAATGTTCTGTTCAATCGGTAATTTCCTTGGTGACTCTGACTTCTTGCCACTGTCCTTTTTGTATCGCAGGCTGATGGAAATCAGAACCAAACAAAATAGGTTACATCCCCATGCAAAACAAGAAGTGAATGCAGGCAAAGATATCGAATGAAAGGCAAAACTTACATGGCAGGTGAAGCGTTGGGTTTGGGATGATCAGTCTCCTGCAGGTGCTATAAAATAAACAAAGAGGACATTACATGGCAGTTAGTTCAAAGTTTCACACTTGAGAGGAAACATAGAGAACACAAATTAAACTGAACACTTACTTCAGCTGGCAACTCGTCCTCGATAAACTCACACCGTTCCTTCTCAAGGTCTAACGTTTCTATGTCCCCATCATCATACAAGACCTACAGTCCACAATCATGTGATATACTCCAATATCAGAGAACATGCAATTGCCAGATCGCAATGTGTAGGAACAAATTTAAGAGATAGCAACTAGCAGCGCAAGAAACAGGATAGACAAGTTCAGCAAATGTCTTCTTTCAAAGAAGTCCCATCACACAGGAATTCAGGATAACCATAGGACATATCGATCTGCATTATTCAGATGCATACAGGAAGCTAACTAAACTGACAACAACATATGGTAATTGACAGTGGAAAAAGTATCATTTTATGAAATTCACCTCACCTTGTGCCTCTTCCTAAACGGCTCAAAAGATTGAACGACACCATAATAAAACCTGTAAAATAAGCAAAATGAAGTAATTGAAAACAACTACCCTCAGAGCTACTCATCATCACTTGAAGTGACAGCAGTAGCAGGTGCAAGAGTAAGAGGATTGAGAACGAAATAAACATGCTAAACCCAAACGAAGATGTAGTATCCCAAGGTCAAGATCCTAGAGTACTCACATCTCATCCAATGGCCACCAAACCTTTATATTCTGCCCCACTAATCGTCCGCCAGGTAACACAGACCCCTGAATAAAGTCAAAAGGAATTTGAGCTTGTCAAAATCAAACTGAGGGGTAAAGAATATGCTGCACAGAAAAAGAGAAAAGGGAAGCAGTTCTACTACATTTTTATGACTGTATCAGAAATGGTCAATGGAAACTTTTTGACATACTTCAGTATTTTAATTGAAGGGAAGGAACGTAAGGAAGAAAAGATAATAAATATATACATCATACAATTAACATACTCAGATTATACTGCAAAAATTACAATCATACCTCTAATATGGCATTGTTATAATTGCTCATTCTTCCCCCCACTATCCAAAGCTTTGACTTTTTCCCGGCAAGATCACCAGGGACTGGAGCTTCCTCATCCCAAACAACAGTGCTCTCACCTGCATTTGGCTCCACATTCACCTTCTGCTGCATTCTTCTCTTTCTCGAACGAAATTTGGAGGCAGCTGAAAAATCATGTCCCTTCCCAAGGACCCTTCTACGACCAGAACGTTGCCTCTCTGCATATAGCCAAGAGAGGTCATAGCCTTCCTCAGGGTTCATCAGCTTGTTAGTTTTCCTTCCTGTTTTCTTTGAAAGTGCCTCTAAGTAAATTTCTAGCTTCTTTGAACCACTGGAATCTGCAGAATCAGACTTGTCGGTACTTGTTTTAGCAACAGGAACAATATCATTGGGGAAAAGGGCAGCAGCATCACTCGTGTCCGATCTAGGAACATTATCCAGATCAGGAACAACTTCTCCAGGGGAACAAACGACCCCATGAGCCACCTACAGGAAAGCCTTTGAATCTGAGAATGATGGTTCTGTTCAGCAATTTAATAGGTTCAGTTCAGCCAAGGGGAAAAGAAAACAAAGGGAAGGACTAACAGATAGAGAGAGTCTACTGGAATGGAAAACTAGAAAGAAAACTGTATTAAATGAGGGATTTTTTGTTAACACCCAAACCCTCAAGGGCGAATCAGATAAATGGTGCACGTGCTGGAGAAAGAGACATTAAGGAACATTTCTCTGTTGACCTTCTATTTTATTTTGTCTAAAGTCTTTTACCTTTTTTTTTGGTCCAAAGTCTTTTCTGGCTCACACAGCCACTTAATATGTCATAGCAGAACCACAAGATTGAAATAGTCCAATTAATGTAGCAATATATATAATCGTCATCAACCATGCCAAAGACCTGAAGCAAGATTCACCTCCCTAGTCACTGTTATCCCCATCAGTTTAGTGAGTGATACATGAACGACAGAAAGATGAGCAAAGCTAGACATGAAGGAAGACAACTCCAACAAATCAAGCCCTGAAAATCAGCTTTTGTATGGCAAAGCATTGTATATCCACCATATAAGAGAACAATGGGATGAAGTAGCCATAGTAAAAAATTTCAAGATTTCAGCAGTTTATCATAGGCAATGGAAAAATCTTTATTGGAAAAGACTATAAAAGGTCGGCATTGAAGTCCATTTCATCTAGAAATTTATTCCATGGAAGGATGGCAAATCAGAAACAATACCATTGTGTTCGGTATAAGAACAAAGCATAGGGTCCTATAAAAATCAAGAGACGCACCACTGGTTGTGAAGAACCATTAGTATGATTATTCTCCATAGTTGGCTCATTTCCACTTACAGAAGCCACAACAGGAGAGTAATCATCCACAGTGGTGCCATTGGATTGTACTGCTCCACGAAGAAGAGGTCCAAGCTTAGCTGCACAGCTGGTAATGACCCTCTCACCCAGCTTCCAACACAAAGGTGCCACATTTTAAATCACATTATACACCCTATTAGAAACTAAAGCAAACAGAAACCACACTGAAATGGCAAAAAGAACAAGACAATTACCTTATTTTCTTTTAGAATGCTAGCAAGAAGAGGACTGAGAAGCCTCAAGGAGATATCCTCACTTTCACCGAGGATGTCTGTCATGATATGCTCCACAGCCCACAATATGTCATCTGAGGGATTCAACCTTGACCAAGAAGATATCATCAAAAAACAAGAAATAGGAGAAAAGAAAGAAAAACGTCAAGAACGACAATTTTATCAAATAAGCCATCAAATGGGAGCATCGACAGAGTCTCCTATCAAATAAGTGTTGATATTGACACTAGAAAGTAACGTTTCTCTCCAAGATGAATAGGATCACTGCTTAATGCACAATATACTGCAAAATCCTTACTCAGGGACTGTTTCTTCTGACAAACATTCTACTTGTCTTTTCTACGCTTACAACATCTTACAAATTAACGCACGTACTCGTTTTGCCAAAGATGACAAAGTGTCATACAGAAATCATAGAGACTGACCCATTTTCACACTAGTGAAAGGTGAACTTAATTTTTTAATGTTAGCATCAAGAAAAACACAAATGAAAAGAAGAGCAATATATAATAGAGAAACAGGAAGACAGAATAACCAAATGAAGAAGGCACTGGCAGATAGATCCTAGAATCCACCTTCTCTATCCAAAGAGGTAGGTTTTGCTCTTTAACGCCTCTTTGTTACTAGTTTTTCTTGTGCTTCAATATTCTGACTTCAGGATAACCCAGCAACCACAGTCATTTACAATGGAATTTGTGGTCATTTAATCAGCTTAAGGTCAACTGCTTAATGAAGACCCCCCTTAATTGAATTAAGCAGGAGAATCTATGCCTATATTACCAAACAGAAGGCCCTAAGTACTGAGGACAACCACGTGAACTGGTTAACCAGATTTTTCCAGCCATAGAAGGCAAACTACCTTGTAGATGAGCTCTGGTGAATGTAATCAGCAAAAATTCATAGTTTCAGGCTCGACATAGTTGAGTCAAAAGAAAGGTTACTCGAAAAAAAGACCAACCACATTTCTACAGCATACTTGAAGCACTTAAAAGAGCAATATTATCCTCTAGAAATATTGATCAATTGCAAAAAGTGCCCCTCTATTCTCATCAATAGAAGAGGTTTCAGTCTTTCAAAGCAAGTCAGCATATTATACTGAAAGAAGAATGCAAGTTAGAAAATAAATGTAACTGGTAAGCCTTTTACCTAATGATTGCCCAGAAACTTTGAAACGTCTGGACAACTAGTGCATCACATTTAAGGTCAAGTATAAGTAGGCATGCTCCATGCAACAGTCTCAAGCCTGGAGATGGCCTTTTCATAATATTGCCTGGATGCCTGAGATAACTTCGAAAATGCCTCCACAATTAACTCAAAAGTCACCTGCACGTCAACGAAATGAATTGATGAGAAAACCATTCAATACGAACAAGCTATGACACTGAAAGAGAAAATTTCTGGAAACTTACACAAGCTGCTTCTCCAATTATTTTGGCAATCCCATGAGAAGGTCTCTGCCATCGAGTACTTTCTCCCAAAATTGGTTGCTCCGCGCTTAACGCTGACTTTGCCAGTTCTGAGGGGTGCAAACAAATCGAGCTGCTCATGACTACTACCACTCACTCAATAGATAATTTACTTTGATATATTGGATTATTGTTCAATATACATTATTTATGCATACTAAATATTCTCAATCAATCAGTTTATTTTCTTGCTTAGAAATGCACACGACCTCAAGTTCCTGATTTCCACTAGAACTCAGAACACATGGAAATGATTTACAAATTATCATACTCTAGTCTCAGTAGCGAGATTAGTTCTTTCCCCGTGTCAAGTTTCTGAAAAGAATTAGATCTGAAAGTGATCTTGATGTACATGTGAATCAATATCAATTTATAAGCAAGACTCATCGTTAATAAATAAAAGCTCTCTGTGCTATTTCCTCTTCCAAATTGAAAAATAAAAAAAGAGGAGGTACCTGCTAATATAGAGTTTCTTCTTATCTTTTAACACTAGGAGAATTGCTGCAAGGGCATTTAAAACAGAGAGAAATAAAAAAGAACAGTGTGATCAGTGGAGTAACATTTTATCGAACAAGAATGAAAAGAGATGTGCATCTAGTCTGATAAAAAAGATATTCACCTTCAAATTTTTCTCCAAGAAAATGTCTGCAAATTCTTTCTTGCTTGCTTTTGGACAATAAATTGTCCTCCTCCTCCTATATCTGAACGACTTTTGATCAACGGAGTCCTTCAGCAAAATTATGCAATTCAAACAAAACATACACAAAAGCTTGAATGAAGAATTAAAATTTGCTCATTCTTGTAGATTATCGAAGGTGCTATGTGTGAGGTGATACAGTGAGGATATAGGGGTATTTATAAGGGATGAAATGCCTTAGTCCGCCGCCACCTCCAATGTGATTTCTCAAGACACATCTAGGTTAAAATTGTTTGTTGGTGAACTCTGCACGTGAAATGCTCATGTCAATAAGTGATAAGCCATTCTGTGAATGTGGCATGTTGTATGACTCATTTATAAATCATATTTGATTTGGCTTTTTAGAAGTGTAATTAGCAATGCCATAAAAAGCTATTATTTTTACAACTATCAAGAAGTGACAATACCCCACTGTATCTATTGCTTTTCTTCCCCGGTAAAAAATGCGTATTTCAAAATTTGTATCGGTTGCATGAAGGAAAAAAAGAACAGCAAGAATTAGGATAGGTTTTGAAAGTTGGGGAGAAAGCATAGCATAAGGAGTGATTGGAGAAACTCTGAAGGTAATAAGCCAAGATGATAGTGACTTATGAAAGAAGTCAATCAATTCTTAAAACAAGACTTCCTCCTTTAGTGGATTTCATCAACAAATTTTAGTAGCAAGACTAGTCTTTCTATTCCTAGATGACACCAAACGTCGATAATAATTTTATTCAATCTTATGACAGATTAGTGGTAGCACCTTCATTGGTTGGGTCAAAAAGTTTCTCAACTTGCCTCACAACCTAAGATGATTTTCAATGAAATTTAGATGACGATGCTTGTCCAAACCGTTTACGCCTTCATTTCGGTGAAATTTGGACGACTCGCCTTATAATTTTATTCAATCTTATGCTGAAAATTTTTAAAACTTGCCTCACAGTCTAAACTTGTTCAATGGGATTATCTTCTTTACTATACACGTTGTATAAACATTTTCATGATACAATTTCTTCCAGCTTTCTGTTTATTTTACGAAGGATGTCAGCAAGCATTGAAAGGTGACAAAGTCTCACAAGGGTGCAAGACTCTGGCAATCCAGCCTTTTGTTGGCAAGAAGTGTATTAGGAGGAAATGTTTGTTAAACATACCATCAATTAAAATACAAAATCTCATCATTTATGGAAAATTTGAAAGCCGCATCAGAGAAACTTTATCCACCATCTACTCTTGGAAGGTCCATCAATGGTTGATTTCTAACTTACCCTATCTGGTAGGTGTCAAAAGGAAAAATAACTTCTCATTTTAGTATGATATCTGGATATTTTTCCCTTCACATGTATGGTAATATAATATGAGGGTGACCAGTTTGGATAGACAACTCATTTCGAAAATTAAACCTCATTACTAGCAAAACAAAATTGAGAGAACCACATAGGCATATCAAGAAAATATTACTATATATCTACAACTGGAAAAAGCTCGAATTAATATTTTCCTTTTCACATACGCCTGGAAAACATTCAGATTAAATTCTCTATTTTTCCATATGCATACATACATATACATACATGTAAGTATATACATTTACATATACATATATATATATATATATATGTATGTGTATATACCTACATATAAACCAGTAACCTTCCATGTGGACCTTCAATTCAATTACAATTTTACATCCTCTTTTTTAAAATTCCATATGCTAAAGACAACATACAAAAATGAATGTGCATAGTTGATAATTAAAAAACGGGTGTCTTCAAAGTATTGAAATAGGCTATATTGTCAACAAACCTCCAATAAGTTGTTACAAACCATGTGCGAGAGACACTTGGCCTAATTGCAGGAAATTTGATATGGCCACACAATGTCACAGGTTTAAACCCCATGACCTCAAAGCTAAACATCACAGGTTTGTGACATCACAATCATCATTTTGGAGAATATCGGTGCATAGGAGTGGTGATGCAACAGTACAAAGGGAAAGCCACATAATGGAGGACTTGGCTAGTGGACGCATCTTACAAGTGTAGACCAGTGGTTCTAGTGGCAGGAAGGAAAGATTACAGTTAGCCAAGTGGTAGCATAAGTATTGCATTTTCTTGTGCATTGACCATTTATAGAAATTGGTGTTGCTTAGAAGGCAAAGCACGAGGCTCAAATAAGAGGAGCAGCTTTCTTCCTATTTATCTGGTGTTGTCTCTTTCAAGAGTTTGGCTTATGGATTTGAATTGGCTTACAGAATCTAAAATTCAGAAGAAGTTGGAGGGATACATTCAAGGCACTTATACAGAAAAGAATGTTACTGGATACCAACAAAAAACTTTTTCCCCATAATAGCTAGAAGTCATCCAAAACGGAGCATGAATGCTTGAGATACAATAAAAAATAAAGAATACTCGGAAAAAATAATTGAAGAATGATGTAATCTAATTGAAGAAATTGGACATGGCCATATGTTCAAACTGCTGTTTTACACAAGCCTCAAGCCTCACCATTAATTGGTAAATTCCAAAAGATATGCCAACCTATATCAAGGTGTTGGAGGTAGTGGGTGTAGCAAAAAATTTGCAAATAATGAGTATTGATGATTAACCTCTATTAAAGTTCACTAGAAATTCCACTTTTATGGCTTCTGCTAAATTGTGACAAAAAAAAAGAGAGATCTTAAGAATAGCTAAACACCATTCCCGAAAAAAATGACATGCTTGTAGGAGGGAAAAATCAAGTTCAACTGGAACTATAACTAAAGGTATCTTAGCCACAAAAGTTTCAATCTAAAGTTTTGTGCATTACCATTGCTCTCCAGGTCAAGTCCCACGGTATTGATTGCTATTAACTCCATGAAATCATTGGTTTACATATCAATATCGACAAACACCCGACTTATCAGGTGTTTGTTGAAACTCACATCTGAAAATTCAATAGATTTCAGTACACTAGAAGGTTTGGATAGACCCTTTTTGGTCTCCACTTTAATCTGTAATAGGCCAGTGTAAGAACAGTGGATACTATTACATCAGCCAAGCTGCAGATTCATATCAGCTTTTCCTTAAACTATTTGAGAAAAACCAGAATCCATACTACTGTGAGAAGGGATGTCATAATTTACAGAAAAAAAATCATATGCAACACAGCCCACAGAGGAAGGGACTACCTTTTAACTTTGAGAAGCAAAACATCAACCCATAAAGGAGATATATCCAATTATGATTACTCATATCATGATAGTCCTATATGGGTGTAGTTCTTTTGCTTAGAGGAAACAAAACAATTGTCAATGGTCTGCAACCAACGAAGCTTCCATTCACTAGTTATGCAGACACAAAAACAAAAGTAAAAAAAATTCATGGAACTTAATAGGATAAACTTGAGCTTGCACACGTACTTATTGAAGCGTACTGGAAAGAAAATTCTGCATATAGGCTTTGTCAATAATAAGTAGCAGATACGTGATTTGATCGGCAAAGAGAAAAAATCAGAAATTTTTTTAGCAGAACAGAGGTATCTTTCCGTTTTGAACCACAAAAAAGATGAATGTAGAGAAAACGCCAAAGTAACTGACGCAGATGGAACTAAGCTGCAATGCCAATAGACAAACAGGGTAAAAAGGAAAAGGTTTGACAACCATCATTAGAAGAATGCGAACCTGGGAATAGGGAGAGGAACGAAGCGGTCGACTGAGACCATCTTCATCTTTTCTTTTGTCTTTTCTTGCTTTTTTTGGCCATCGTCTTCCTCTTTTCTGAGACGCCACAGGTTCATGCAAGAGCAGCAGAGACAGAGGAGTAGAGGGAGAGACTCTCTTGAATCTTTCAGTAGAAGATGGGCCAATTTGAGAGGATCGGAACACGATCCATAGGAAATCGTGCATGATAAAATGGAGTTCTTGTCTTGGAGCCGAAAAAGAAACCCAGTTTTTCAGAGAATTTCCCCATTATCATATAACACAGAGGTGAACGTCAAATATAACGTATGATCCATTCTGAAACGTAGGTTGACCATTTTCAAATGTTTATGTTGCTCGGAAGTCAAAGCACAAGGCTAAAATAAGAGGAGGGGCTTTCTTCCTATTTATCTGGTGTTGGCCTTACATAAAGTTTGGCACTTAGGCTTGGGTTGGCTTGAAAATCTGCAATTCATTAGAACTTGCAGGTGATGCATACAAGGCACTTGGAGAGAAGAGAATGTTGTCAGAGACAAAGCACATAAACTTTTTATCCTAGTAGCTACATGACATTTAGATTGGCACGTGAATGTTCAGGACATGAGAAGAAAATGAACAGGGGTTGGAAAAGAATTGAAGTATGATATAATTTGACGAAAAGAGAGCAGGCAACGATGTGGTACAGTACAAAGTATATAATTATATTTCTATAGTAGCCTCACCCTTTAATTAGATAGTTAGTCAACTTCATAGACAAAATTACTAACATCAACGAGTTGTCAATGAGATGGATGACTGATCTCTAATTCACTATTGAAAACGTCAATTTATACCATATCGTTAGACAGTCTAACCAAACAAATCTGTAATGTTTTCAAAATCATTCGACATGTTTCTAAAGCCATTCAACACTATAACAAAGAGCTCCCAGTAAAGTTCAAGAAAAGAAAATGAAGAACCTGAGTATCGAGAGTGGAACGAAGTAGTCAACCAATGACTATCTTCCTCCTTGTGCTTTTTCTCTCTTTTTGGTCATCATGTTCCTCTTTCCTGTGACTATACAAGTTCATACAAGATCCGGAGGGCAGGAGAGAGGGCGAACGTAAAGTTACTATCCTCTTTCAGACATTATTTGTTTATGGTCCACAACCGCAACTACGCAGGAGGATAGAGGAAAGTAATGATTGAATGAGTTTACTCTCAGTTCTATTTTATGACCAATAAAAGAATGTAACTTTCATTGTAGACAAAACGAATGTAATCAATATACAAGCTTGCATTTCTGTTGTAGTGGCTAAGGACTATAATCATCACACATTTACAAAAGCTAGAAAAAACCTATGCCTATACAAGGGCTCATAACTAAATGCTCCTGGACATCAGGAACTTCAACCTCTGTATCTTTGTGCAAGGGCCTCATTGGAAGCTCTTGCATACTGATGCATCCTTAAGATTTATCACGTCTGTCATTTTACCCAAACTATAGCTGTTTTCCATGCTCTGCACCCCCGATTTTCAAGTTAGTGATGCCAAAATTGGCTCTGCATCAGTCCCCAAGGTCTAGGCGGGCTAGCTTCTGGAGTCAAATCATCCGATGTGCTTGTACTAGGATGTTTTAGTTGCACATCCTTTGATCGAACCCTGATTGCTCTAGGTGGACTGGCTTCCGGAGTTGAATCGTTGGATGTGCTTGTGCTAGGATTTTCAAGTTGCACATCCTTTGATCGAACCCTGATCGTTCTAGGCGGGCTGGCTTCTGGAGTCGAATCGTCAGATGTGCTTGTACTAGGATTTTCAAGTTGCACATCCTTCAATCGTGCCCAGAACTCAACGACATTATCCTCAGAGCTTTCATCATCACTAGACTCGTCTCGACCTATATTTTAATTGCCCAAATTTGGAGCTTCTTCACCTTTTTGCAATTTAGTGGCTGCTCCAGCCCTGAAAAGAAACACGAGAAATAAGCTTGCAGCCAAGCGAACAATAAAAATTGTAAGATAATGAGTATTGAAATCTAACCTCTTAACATATTTTTTATAGTTTAATATTAACGGAAAACTTCCTTTATTCCCATTCCACTTTCTCTGTCTGATACAACAATCAGGACCAAAGAAGACAGCTAATTTCATTAGGACAAAAAAGAAACATATGCAAGCACAAATATCAGAAAAAGGCAAAACTTACATGACAGGTGAAGTAATGGGTTTGGGATTATCAGCCACCTGTCGATGCTTCAAGATATCCAAGAAGCACATAAGCAGGGAGTTTTATGTCTTAACTTAATGAAACGAAACACGGAAAGATAACAAATTAAAGTGAACACTTACTTCATCTGGCAAATCATCCTCAATGAACTCCCACCTTTCTTTCTCAAGGTTTAAGGTTTCTTTGTCCCCATCATCATACAAAACCTATAGTCCCCAATCAGGCCAAATATATTTAGCACAAGATCAAAGAAAATGCAGTTGCAAGATCTCAGAGTTAAAAAATGAGGTACAGAGAGCATAGAGCGAGAGACGGCTGCTGAAACAGTTAAGATATTATAAAAAGTTAGCTAACAGATAGGACTTGAGGATAACAAAAGGACTGATCTCCATAGATACACGCAAGAAGCTAACTCAGCTGATCAAAACAAAATGGTAAATCCCAGTTAGATAAACTTTCAAAGACTGATAGTCACCTCACCTTGTGCTTTTTCGTTAGAGGGTCATAAGATTGAATTAGGCCATCATAGAACCTGTAAAACAAACGATCAGGAATAGGAAGAAAATGACATAAACAACCATTCGTGCTGTAGACCATCATTGGAACAACAGCAGCAGCCAGCCATCACCGAAGGAACAGCAGTCGCAAGTGAAAGAAGGAGATGAGGATTGACAACTAACATGCTCAACCAAGACAGAAATAAAGTATTGCTAGTGAATGTCTAGAATGCTCAAATCTCATCAAATGGCCACCAGACCTTTATTCTAAGTCCAACTAATCCTTCAGCGAGCACTCCAGCATCCTGAAAATTATTAAGAAATTACATGAGTACATAAAAAATTAAAAAAAAAAGGGCACAAAGATTAAACCACGTAGTAACTAGGAAAAAGTAAGAAAAAACGTGTCAACATTATTTAATTACTGTAACCACAAAATTCAGCGGAGCTTTTTAAACTACTTAAGTTTTACTACTACTACTACTACTAATAATAATAATAAGAATAATAATAGCAGCAAAAGCAGTTCCAGTACTGTTTGACGATTGTATCAGAAATGTTCAATAGAAACTTTCTGATATACTTCAGTATTTTAATTGAAGGAAAAAAAAAGGCTTTCTAATTAAGAAAAGATAATAAAAATATAGCACTGTACCAATTAACATAATCAGATTATACTACAAAAATTACGATTATACCTCTAATACAGCATTGTTATAATTGCTCATCTTTCCCCCCACTACCAGGAGCTTTGATTTTTTCCCGGCAAGATCACCAGGGACTGGAGCTTCCTCATCCTGAGCAACAGTGCTCTCACCTGCACCTGGCTCAA
The DNA here is from genome assembly GCA_017140595.1 of Eucalyptus curtisii. NCBI lineage: Eukaryota > Viridiplantae > Streptophyta > Magnoliopsida > Myrtales > Myrtaceae > Eucalyptus > Eucalyptus curtisii. The sequence continues at coordinate 38,710,698 of CM029503.1, read as the reverse complement.
TATTTATCTTTTTCTGCATTCTTCTCATTTTTGAGGGAACTTTAGAGGCAGCTGAAAGATCGTGTCCATTCCCAAGGACCCTTCTACGACCAGATTTTTGCCTCTCTGCATATAGCCAAGACAGGTCATAGCCTTCATCAGGGTTCATCAACTTGTTAGGTTTCTGTTCCCTTTTCTTTGGAAGTGCCTCTAAGTCAATTCCCAGCTTCATTGAACCCTTAAAATCTGCAGAATGAGCCTTTTCTGTATTTGTTTTAGCAACAGGAACAATATCATTGGGGAAAAGAAGGACAGCAGCATCACTCGTGTTCGATCTAGGAGCACTATCCAGATCAGGAAAAACTTCTCCAGGGGAACAAACGACCCCATAAGCCACCTGTGGGAAAGCTTTTGAATGTGAGAATAATGGTTCTGTTCAGCTATTTAATAGGTTCAGTCCAGCCAAGGGTAAAAGAAAACAAAGAGAAGGACTAACAGATAGGGAGAAAGTCTACTGGAATGGAAAACTAGAAAGAAAACTGTATTAAATAAGGGATTTGTTTGTTAACAGCCAAACCCTGGAGGGCGCATCAGATAAATGGTGGACATGTGCTAGAGAAAGAGACGTTATGGAATACTTCTCTATTGACCTTCTATTTTATTTTGTCTAAAGTCTTTTACCTTCGTTTTTTTTTTTTTTTTTTTTTTTGGGTGGGTCCAAAGTCTTTTCTGGCTCATACAGCCACTTAATATGTCATAGCAGAACCTCAAAATCGAAATAGTCCAATTAATTTAACAACATATATAATCGCCATCAACCATGCCAAAGAACTGAAGCAAGATTCACCTCACTAGTCACTGTTATCGCCATTAGTTTAGTAAGTGATACATGAATGACAGAAAGATGCAAAACTAGACATGAAGGAAGACAACTCCAACAAATCAAGCCCTGAAAATCAGCTTTTGTATGGAAGCATTGTGTATCCACCATCTGAGAGAACAACAATGGGATGAAGTAGCCAGAGTAAAAAATTTCAAGATTTCAGCAGCTTATCATAGGCAATGGAAAAATCTTATTGGAAATGACAATAAAAGGTTGGCATCGAAGTCCATTTCATCTAGAAACTTATTCCATGGAAGATGGCAAATCAGATGCAATACCACTGTGTTCAGCCAAAAAAAGAAAGCATAGGGTCCTATAAAAATCAAGAGACGCACCACTGGTTGTGAAGAACCATTAGTATGATTATTCTCCATAGTTGGCTCATTTTCACATACAGAAGCCACAACAGGAGAGTAAATCAAGGTAATAGCTAATTCATTTGATCTGACAACAACTGCTATATATATATATGATATGACACTAAAAGAGAAAATTTCTGGAAACTTACACAAGCTGCTTCTCCAATTATTTTGGCAATCGCATGAGAAGGTCTCTGCCATCGAGTATTTTCTCTCAAAATTAGTTGCTCCGCACTTAACGCTGACTTTGCCAATTCTGAGGGGTGCAAACAAATCGAGCTGCTCATGACTACTACAACTCACTCGATAGATAGTTTACTTTAAAGTATTGGATTATCATTCAATAAACATTATTTATGCATACTAATGCATTAGACTTTTATAAGTAAGAAGTAAATAACATAAAAGGATTCATATAACCAACTCATTTGGCATGAAAAGGCTTTCCATTCAGATTAACCAAATTTCAATTCAGAAGTGGTCGATCTCAAGCTTGGTTCATATTCATCCAAATTAAAGATAAGTTGAATAAACAAGTCCATCTCAATTCAAGTTAAACTGTCGAGCAGAGCTCGTATGAAATCAAACATTATTTGTTCAGGTTTTAAGTTCAAGCAGCACAGTGCATCGACTCAACTTTGTTACACCCCTGAGAACCAGACTTTAACTTGTGATTGCCTTCCTGCAACAAAACATATATAAACTAACTTTGCCTCAGTGAATCGCATATCAGAAAATGAATGAAGTATTTAACTGTATAAATTTCAGATCTGTACTCTCATCAGATTCATCTCTAGATTTTAATTTATGCTATGAAAATTCTAATGGGCATATTACATGTCATCTGAGTTTCCTCAGTTACTGAATTATCGGCAGTAATAATCTCAATCAATCAGATTCTTTTCTTGCTTAGAAATGCACACGACCTCAAGTTCCTGACTTCCACTAGAACTCAGAACACGTGTAAATGATTTACAAATTATCATACTCTAGTCTCAGTTGCGAGATTGGTTCTTACATCATGTGAAGTTTCTGAAAAATTGGATCTGAAAGTGATCTTGATGTACATGGGAATCAATATCAATTTATATGCAAGGCTCATCTTTAATAAATAAAAGCTCCCTGTGCTATTTCCTCTTCCAAATTGAAAAATAAAAAAAGAGGAGGTGCCCCCTCATAGAGAGTTTCTTGTTACCTTTGTGACACTAGGAGAATTGCTGGAAGGGCATTTAAAACAGAGAAAAATGAAAAAGAACAGTGTGATGAGTGGAGTAACATATTACCGAACAAGAAGGAAAAGAGATGTGCATCTAGTCTGATAAAAAAGATATTCACCTTCAAATTTTTCTCCGAGCAAATATCTGCAAATTCTCTCTTGCTTGCTTTTGGACAATAAATTGTCCTACTCCTATATCTGAATGACTTTCGATCAAGAGAGTCCTTCAGCAAAATTATGCAATTCAAACAAAAAGTATACAAAAGCTAGAATGAAGAATTAAAATTCGATCAGTCTTGTAGATTATCGAAGGTGTTATGTGTGAGGTGATACAGTGAGGATATAGGGGTATTTATAAGGGATGAAATGCCATAGTGCACCGCCACCTCCAATGTGATTTCTCAAGACACATCTAGGTTAAAATTGTTTGTTGGTGAACTCCGCACGTGACATGCTCATGTCAATAAGCGATAAGCAATTCTGCGAATGCGGCATGTTGTGTGACTCATTTATAAATCATATCTGATTTAGCTTTTTAGTTTAACTAGCAATGCCATGAAAAGCTATTACTTTAACAACTATCACGAAGTGACAATACCCCACAGTATCTATTGCTTTTTTTTTTCCCCAGTAAAAACTATGCATATCAAAATTTCTATCAGTTACATCAAGGAAAAGAAAAAGAACAGCAAGAATTAGGATAGGTTTTGAACGTTGGAGAGAAAGCATAGCATAAGGAATGATTGGAGAAATTCTGAAGATCATAAGCCAAGATGATAGTGACTTATGAAAGAAGTAGATCAATTCTTAAAACAAGACATCCTCCTTTAGTGGATTTCATCGACAAATTTTATTGGCAAGATTAGTCTTTCTATTCCTGGATGACACCAAACGTCGATAATAATTTTATTCAATCTTATGACAGATTAGTTTTAGCTTTTTTGTTGGTTGGGTCAAAAAGTTTTTCAACTTGCCTCACAACCTAAGATGATTTTCAATGAAATTTAGACGATGATGCTTGACCAAACTGTTTACGCCTTGATTTCGGTGAAATTTGGACAACTCGCCTTATAATTTTATTCAATCTTATGCTAAAAAATTTTAAAACTTGCCTCACAGCTTAAACTTGTTGAATGGGATTATCTTCTTTACTATACGCGTTGTATAAACATTTTCATGATACGATTTCTTCCAGCTTTTTGTTTATTTTACAAAAGATGTCAGCAAGTATTAGGTGACAAAGTCTCACAAGGGTGCAAGACTCTGGCAATCCAGCCTTTTGTTGGCAAGAAAGGTATTAGAAGTGTTGGAATGTGTTGGAAAATCTTCTATAATCTCTCCCCGTTTATATGGAATATTACACGATATTATGTGATTTGATTGGATTTTGTTAGCTGTAAATTAGCTATTGATAGAGATTATAGGCTAATTAGGATCTTTACCTAATTAGGTTTCTTACCTAATTTAGGTCCTCTATTCCTATATATATACACCATGTAATCTCTCTATGTAACAATAATAATACAGATTCTTTTCTACAAGAAGGAAATGTTTGTCAAATATACCATCAATTAAAATACAAAATCTCATCATTTATGGAAAATTTGAAAGCCGCATCAAAAGAAACTTTATCCACTATCTACCCTTGGGAGGTCCATCAATGGTTGATTTCTAACTTACCATGTTTCGTAGGTGTCAAAAGGAAAGATAACTTCTCATTTTAGTATGATATCCGAATATTTTTCCCTTCGCATGTATGGTAATCTAATATGAGGGTGACCGATTTCGATAGACAACTCATTTCGAAAATGAAACCTCATTACTAGCAAAACGAAATTGAGAAAACCACATAAGCATATCAAGAAGGTGTTAATAAATATCTACAATTGGAAAAAGCTCGAATTAATATTTTCCTTTTCACATACGCCTGGGAAACGGTCAGATTAAATTCTCTATGTTCCATATGTACACACACATATATGTATATACATTTACACATATTATATATGTGTATACCTATATATAAACCTGTGACCTTCCATGTGGACCTTCAATTCAATTACAATTTTACATCTTCTATTTTAAAATTCCATATGCTAAATACAACATAAAAAAATGAATATGCATAGTTGATAATTCAAAAACGGGTGTCTTCAAAGTATTGAAAATAGGCTATCTTGTGAACAAACCACCAATAATTTGTTACAAAACCATGTGCGAGGCACTTGCCTAATTGCAGGAAATTTGATATGGCCATACAATGTCACAGGCTTAAAACCCATGACCTCAAAACTAAACATCACAGGTTTGTGACGTCAAAATCATCATTCTGGAGAATATCGGTGCATAGGAGTGGTGAAGCAATGGTATAGAGGGAAAGCCGCATAATGGAGGACTTGACTAGTGGACACATCTTACTAGCGCAGGAAGGAAGGATTACAGTTAGCCAAGTGGTAGTATAAGTTTTACATTTTCTCTTGCATTGACCATTTATAGAAATTCGTGTTGCGTAGGTGTTGTCTCTTTCAAGAGGTTGACTCATGGGTCTCAATTGGCTTACAGAATCTAAAATTCAGAAGAAGTTGGAGGGATACATTCAAGGCTCTCATTCAGAAAAGAACATTACTGGATACCAAGGAAAAACTTTTTCCCCATAATAGCTAGAAGTCATCCAAAGTGGAGCATGAATACTTGAGATATAATAAAAAATAAAGAATACTTGGAAAAAAATATTTGAAGAGATGTAATCTGAGTAAAAATATCAGACACTGCAACAATGTTCAAACTGCCGTTTTACACGAGCCTCAAGCCTCATCATTAATTGGTAAACTCCAAAAAGATATGCAACCTATATCAAGGTGCTGGAGGTAGCTGGTGTAGCAAACAATTTGCAAATAATGTGCATTGACGATTAACCTCTATTAAAGTTCACCAGACGTTCCAATTTCACAGTTTCTGCTAAATTGTGACAAAAAAAAAAAAAAAAATAGATCTTAAGATTAGCCGAATGCCATTTCTGAAAAAAATGCACTGCTTGTGGGAGGAAAAAAGCAAGTTCAACTGGAAAAAATGTGTAAATGTCTCTTAACTGCAAAAGTTTCAATCTAAAGCTTCGTGCCTTACTGTTGTTCTCCGGGTCAAGTACCATGGCATCAATTACTACTAACTCTGTGAGATCATTGGTTTAAATGTTATTATCGACGAACCAGATTTATCAGGTGTTTGTTGAAACTCACATCTGAAAATTCAATAGATTTCAGTTCAATAGAAAATTTAAATAGATTCTTTTTTTTTTTTTTTTTTTTGGTGAAAGGTAATAATTATATTGAGGACAGGCCAACTATACAGAAGATCCCGACACCAAAACTTACACTCAAGATGAGAGATTCAAAATGAGTGGAAGGATGCCGGGATGTAAAACAACTAAACGCGGCAAGGAAATACAAAGCTGCATAAACAACAAAAGAAAAGCACGGCACAGCAGCCGGCAACCAGAAAACAAAAACCACCGTGAAGGAGGAGAAAACCACGGCTACCGTATCAAGCAGCAGCACCCCCCAACACGGCAGGAAGGGAAGAGGGAAACGTCACCCTCCCGAGACAAAGGCAACCAACGTATAACAACAACCCGGCACTCACACAACCGGATGGAGATCTCCAGAAGAGAAGATAATGGAATGGAGATCCCAAGAGCGTTGCAGCCTTCTATTTCTAATGGAGTCCTCCACATTCCTGAAGGAGACAGCCTTGTCTTTCACGACTCTAAAAAGATGCTTCTTCATGGCCGGAGCAGAAACCGGTTCCCCTCTGAAGAGAATGTTGTTCCTGTTCTTCCAAATGATATGGCAAAGCACACCAAAGGAAAAAAGGGCAACACACTTATAAAACCCCTTGCTCGAAAGCAGAGAAATGGCCCAACGGAGGTTGTCCTCCCAAGACCCGTTAGGCCAAGGAAGATTACATCTAGTTGCCCAAAAGAAAGCAATAATAGAGGTAATATGACATCCAAAAAATAGATGATTTATAGAGTCAGGCATATCATTGCAAAAAGGGCAAGAAGCAGCATCAATTCTACCACGAGATAAAAGGAGAGATTGGGTAAGAAGCTTGCGCTTGGTAATGAGCCAAAGGTTAAGTTGGTACCGAGGCAGGATGGCATTGTTCCAGATGAAAGGATGCCAATTGACTCGGGTCTTCTTCCGCCTTATGGCCTCCCAAGCCGAAGCGACCGAGAACAGGCCCGACGAATCCCCTCTCCAACAAAAACGGTCTTGGCTCCGAGACAGGGAGGGAAGAGGTGACCCCCAAGTCTCAATCACCGATCTATATGCCTGGCCATCATCAGAAAAAAGGTCAGCCACCGAAGCCTGTCTAGAGAGCCCGGAGCTATAGATGAGCGCATCTGAGAAATATAAGTACAAAGGCCCCCCTGGATAGACTCTTTTTGGTCTCCACTTCAACCCAAAAATTTATCCATAATAGGTCGGTGTAAGGACAGTGGATACTACTAAACTAGCCAAACTACAGATTCATATCAGCTTTTCCTCGAACCATTTGAGAAAAACAAGAATCCATACTACTGTGAGAAGGGATGTCATAATTCACAGAAAAAAAAAATCATATGCAACTCAGCCACAGAGGAAGGGACTGACTTTTAACTTTGAGAAGCAAAACATCAACCCACAAAGGAGATACTTCCAATTATGATTATTCATATCATGGTAGTCCTATATGGGTGTAGTTCTTTTGCTCAGAGGAAAAGAAAAAACAAATGCTGATGGTCTGCAATCGACGAAGCTTCCATTGACGAGTTATACAAACGCGAATACAAAAAGGAAAAAAAAAATAAATTCATCGAACTCGAAAGGAAAAGTCCAAAATCAACTTAAGCTTGCACACGTACTTGTTGAAGCATACTGGAAAGAAAAGTTTTCCGCTTAGCTTTATCAATAATAAGTAGCAAAAGCCTACTTTTATCTGCAAATGGCAAAAAAAAAAGGCAAAATTTAAGCAGAATAGTGGTTATCTTTTAAGATGAATTATTATTATTATTATTATTATTATTATTATTATTATTATTTGTAGAAAAAGGAACTAGAAACCCGACGCAGATGAAACTAAGCTGGCAATGCCAATCGACAAACAGAGACAAAAGGAAAAAGGATTGACAACCATCACAGATGAATACGAACCTGATAACAGAGAGAGAGGAACGAAGCAGTCGACCGAGACCATCTCCATCGTTTCTCTTCTTTCTTTTTACGGCCATCGTCATCCTCTTTTCTGAGAGACGCCACCAGTTCATGCAAGAGCAGCAGGGACTGGGGAGTGTAGGGAGAGACTCTTGAATCTTTTAGTATTTTCAGTAGATGGGCCGGTTCACATCGTAACACAGTCCATGGGAAATTGCGGAAAATAAAAAAGAAGTATTTCTAAAAGGAAATTATTTTTGAAAATAGAATAATTATCAAGCGTATAATAAAATGGAGTTTTTATCTTGAAGTCCAAGAAAAAAACCCAGTTTTCTAAAGAATTACCTCAGTAATATATAATTCAGAAGTAAATGTCATATGACATATGATCTATTCTTAAACCGAAAAGTCAGAGCACGAGGCTAAAGTAATAGGAACTGCTTTCCCCCCGTTTTTCTGGGGTTGGCCATACTCGAAGTTTGGCTTTTAGGCGTGGGGCTGGCATGAAAACCTGCGATTAATAAGAACTAGCAGCAGCTGATGCACACAAGGCACTTACAGAGGAGGATGTTTTTGGAGACCAAGCACATAAAACTTTTTCTTGTAATAGCTACGTGACATTTAGATCAGCAGGTGAATATGGGAAGATATAAATAGGAGGGGAAAAGGATTGAAAAATGATGTAATATGATGAAAAGAGAGGACGCATTAATATATTACGGTACAAAGTACACAATTATATCTCTGCACTAGCCTCACCGTTTAATTAGATAGTAAGTCAGCTCTAGTTATAACCACCTACATCAACGAGATGGATGATTGACTTCTAATCTGCTATCGAAAACGTCAATGCATATGGTATCGTTGGACAATCTGACTGAACAAAGATGACCGTGTGGGGTGGCAATTCTTTAACATCCCCTCGCTCTCTGAATCTTCTGTGATTGAAGAAAGCTATCAGTAAAATGCAAGAAAAGGATATAATACAGTACCATCACTGAAGAATAAGAACCTGCGAATTCTTGAGTTTGGCTCCCCCTTTGAAATTTCCCGTTGTCGAAGAGAGCCACCAGTAAAGTTCAAGAAGAGAAAATAAACTGAGAATTGAGAGTGGGACGAAGTGATGACTCTCTTCCTCCTTGTTCTTTCTCTCTTTTTGGTCATCATGTCCCTCTTTCCTGCGACACCACAAGTTCATGCAAGAGCTGGAGGGCAGGAGGGAGGGAGAATGTAGAGTTGCTATATCCTTTTTCAGACATTATTTGTTTTATTACCAGGGATGGATGAGAGTAATGACTAAATGAGTCGACTCAAAGTTCCCAGCGTATGACCAATAAAAGAATGTAACTTTCATTTTAGACAAAACGAATGTAATCCATATACAAGCTTGCATTTCTATTGTAGTGGCTAAGGACTATAATCATCATACATTTACAAAAGCAAGAAAAAACCTATGCCAATAGGATGGCTATAACTAAATGCTCCCATACATCAGGAACTTTAACCTCTCTATCTTTGTACACGGGCCTAATTGTAAGCTCTATCATATCGATGCCTTCTTAAGATCTATTACATCTATTATTTTACCAAAGTATAGCTGTTTTCCATTCTCTGCACCCCGAGCTTCCAAGTTAGTGACGCCGAAATTGGCTCCGCATCAGTCCCCAAGGTCTAGGCGGGCTAGCTTCTGGAGTTGAATCATCTGATGTGCTTGTACTAGGTTTTTTGAGTTGCACATCATTTGATCGAACCCTAATCGCTCTAGGTGGGCTGGCTTCCAGAGTCGAATCGTCGGATGTGCTTGTACTGGGATTTTCTTGTTGCACATCCTTTGAACGAACCCCAAGCGCTCTAGGCGGGCTGGCTTCTGGAATTGAATCATCGGACGTGCTTGTACCCAAATTTCTGAGTTGCAAATCCTTTGATCCAACCTCGATTGCTCTTGGCGGGCTAGCTTCTAGAGTCCAATCATCAGATGTGCTCTTACTAGGATTTTCTAATTGGACATCGTTTGATCGTGGCCTGAACTCGAAGACATTGTCCTCAGAGCTTTCGTCATCATCAGATGTGCTCATACTAGGACTTTCTAGTCGGACATCCTTTGATCGAGCCCTGAACTCGAATACATTATCCTCAATGCTTTTGTCATCACTGGACCCATCTCCACCTATATTTTGGCTGCCAAAGTTTGGAGCTTCAACTTCTGGCAATCTGATAGCCGCTCCGGCCCTAGAAAGAAACACAAGAAATAAGCTTGCAGCCAAGCAAACAATAAAAATTGTAAAATCATGTGTTATCGAAATCTAACCTCTCAACAATTTCGTAGTTCGATATCCTAGTTGAGTGTGAAGTTTTGTCATTCCCATTTCTCAGTCTGATATCACAATCAGGACCAAAAAAGACAGGCAATTTCATTAGGACGAAAAAGAAACATATGCAGGCACCAATCTCAATAAAATGGAAAACTTACATGACAGGCAAGGTAGCAGGTTTGGGATTATCAGCCTTCTGTCGTTGCAAGATATCCAAAAAGCACATAAGCGGGGAATTACTTCTATTTAATGAAATGAAACATGGAAAGCAATAACAAATTAAAGTGACACTTACTTCATCAGACAAATCATCCTCAATGAATTCCCACCTTTCCTTCTTAAGGTTCAAGGTTTCTTTGTCCCCATCATCATACAAAACCTATAGTCCCCAATCAGGCCAAATATATTTAGCACAAGATCAAAGAAAATGCAGTTGCAAGATCTCAGAGTTAAAAGATGAGGTATAGAGAGCATAGAGCAAGAGACACCTGCTCAAACGGTCACGATATTCTAAAAAGTTAGCTAGCAGATAGGACATGAGGATAACAAAAGGACTGATCTCCATAGATACACGCAAGAAGCTAACTGAGCAGATCAAAACAAATGGCAAGTCACAGTTATATAAACTTTCAAAGACTATGATAGTCATCGTACCTTGTGCTTTTTTGTTAGAGGGTTGTAAGATTGAATTCGACCATCATAGAACCTGTAAAACAGTCAATCAGGAATAGGAAGAGAATGATATAAACAACCTAGTGCATTAGACCATCATTGAAGCAAACAGCAGCAGCTAGCCATCACTGAAGGAATAGCAGTAGCAAGTGCAAGAAGGAGATGAGAATTGAAAAATAACATGCACAACCGAAACAGAAACAAAGTATTCCAAGTGAGGGTCCTAGAGTGCTCACATTTCATCCAATGGCCACCAGACCTTTATTCTCCGACCAATTAATCCATCGGCAAGCACCTCAGAATCCTGAAAATTGTTTAAGAAAAATACATGACTTCATGAAAACTAAAAAAATGGCGCAAAGACTGTGCATCGTTGCAATTAGGAAAAATAAAAAAAATAAACTGAGTGCAAACCCTCTTTACTAACTGTAAACACAAATTCAGCAGAGCTTGGGAATATACTCCAGTCTTATAACAACAATGATGATAATAAAAATTGAAGAAGGCATACTTAATAATATAGCGACAAAGAATGTAATAGATTTATAATATCAGATCCAATCAGTGTATGACACGTATACTGCAACAGTTACAATCATACCTTTGAGGTGCCTTTGCTAGTGTTGTTTCCTCCTTTGGTTGGCAGCTTCATTTTTTTGTCTCCTAGATCAACGGGAAGCAGAGCTGCCTCAGCTCGCACAATCTCCTGTTTGACTGCATCGTAGTTCTTCTGTTTATTCTAGAAACAGTAGGCGTAGCTGAAAGATCAGCTCTGCTTAAGGAGATCCTTCTTTTGTGGGGTTCTTTAGTAGTTTGACCCTCTCTGTACGGCCAAGAAAGATCATAACCTTCCTCAGGTCTCATGAGCGAATTGGGTTTTGGTTCCCTTTTCTTGGGAAGTATTGAACCCCTAGAGTCTACGATATCAGCAATGCCATGCTCAGGAGAACCATTAGGTCTCAGCTTTGCTGCAAAATCCGAGATTAGCTTCTCTCCCAATTTCCAACTGGAAGGTGCCACTTTCTGCAAGACGGTATTTTCCCCATTAGATTTAGAACAAATCAAAGCCAAGTTAAAACAGCAGAAATATACGAAATGACAGTAACCTCATTCTCCTCAAGCACACTAGCCAGGAGACGGATCAGAAGATCTGAGCTGATATCATCACTTTCACCGAGGATGTCGGCCATTATTTGTTCCACAGCCCAGCATTCATCAGCAGACGGATTTGACCTTAATAACAAAAGCACCCATCAAGATATAAGAGAGCATCAAAAAACAAACGCTAAAGTGTCAAAAGATAAAAAGATGTTGAGAACTATCATTTAGTAAGATCATAAGAGTGTTGTTGCAGTCTGTTGTAATGAAACAGTTAAGCCAAGTTATACTCCAACTCCCACAAAGCCATTTAGGTGCCAGTATTTTTCACTACCCTAGAATCAAGGTCAAGAGCTTGCACAAATATCGCTAATTCCAATCTCTCTTGCAAAGATAGCAGTGTAACACCTTACATAAAATGTCCTTGCCACACCAAGCAAAACATTGAGTTTAGCAGGAGATTCTTCAACAAAATTGAAAGGTTTAAAGTACCAAAACAAAACCAACATGAAATAGTCAAAAGATTCATCCAATCATGAAAAGCAAACTAACTTATAAATGAACACTGATGTTCATGGAAACTCATCCGCGATTAACTAACTACAAATATCATCTTTGAGTCATGAGAAAGGTTACTAGACAGCAAGACAAACCAAACTGTGATAATCCCGAAAACTAAAATTAAACTCGAAAGAGCAATTTCCATTAACTACTGTTATTGGTCAAAGGTTTAGAAAGCCATCCTTTTCTTATGATATCTGGTAAACTATTATGCGAAAAGAAAAAAAAAGAGGGCGTAAAATGTTACTGGTGATAATATTACCTAGTAAATACCCAGAAATGTTGGCACATATGAAGAATTTGTGCCTCGCATTCAAGGTCAAGCATTAGCAGGCATGCCTTGACCCTTGCAATGGTTTCAAGTATAGAAAGGGCCTTCTCATAATACCGTGTTGACGGTTGAGATAGCTTTGAAAGAGCCTCTGCGATCAGTTGAAAAATTTCCTGCCCATGAATGGATACTTAATAAACTGTGAAAGAACAAAATTTTATCTAGAGAGGAGTGAGTTCATCATTTTAGAAAATCTCCGGAGTTTTGTTTTATATACCTTCATTTGATCGTCATTATATGGTTGAACCGGTGATGCTATCCTCAGAATCTCACTGAGGCAAGATGCCACTGTAACTCTTACATCCTCATTACAATGTTTGAACAGAGCTTCAGCTATCAGACCCTTCATGACAGGAAGAAGGGCATCCTGGAGGAAGTCCGATGGTTCTTGCTCCACATTCACCAAGACATCCTCAGCATTCTATGTAGGGGGGAAGTGTAGATGAAAGCAAAAGTCAGTTTCTGTATCTAAATAAACATTCAAGAGTACAGAAATGTTTCTGGAAATGTAGAAAGAGAACATCCCTTTCAGATGCTTCAATAATTGGTGATGTATGTCCTTTAAGAGGTCAAACAAAGTGGGGCGGGAAAAGATAAAACTAGAGATTTGACTTTGAAGCTCACGGTAGCACAAGAATACCATCCAGCAGATGGAGAAGTGGACAGCAAGGAACACCAAGTACAAGGAGCAATGCTTAAACGAAATCCGTTTAACTCGCTTAACGTTTTATGCTGAAACCAAAGTTCTATAGTTTAGAAAGGAGTTCGAAAGCCATTATATGAACTCACTCTCCTGTTCCATATGAACTAGATGCCTAGCACATATAGACCAACTAAAACAACAAAGATGCATGATGAGAGAAAATTGATGATAAGCCCAAAGGCAGAAAATCAATCATCCCCCAAACAAACATCAACCATCCTCAAGCATTCATATTTATCCCAATGAAACACAAATAAGAAATCCCAATGCAAGCAAAGCTTCACGGCTCGGTAAATTATTGTATGCATGAAGTGGTAAATTGAGGTAGCATACATCAAGAAGAGTAAGGAGTTCATCAACAGAAGAAGGGGCATTGAGGAGGCGATTTCCAACCAATCTAAGCTGCACTGCCAAAGTCCTCTCAAATGAAGAAGAAGATGACGCCATTTTTTCTCTTTTTACTTTGGGTGGCAACACACGCTATACAGCTCAAATGAACACAGAGAGTACTAGTATTCTCTTGCAGATTTGCACAGAGAGTAATCAGAAACTCATCTACAATTTATAGGGAAAACAAAACATGGCAATTCAAAGGAAGAAACGGAAACACGGTAAGTTTCCACCTGTGCTATGAACCTGGTCTTATTCCTTGAGTTCTGATTTAGCTGTCAATTTTGGTTTCTTGGTTGGGGTCTGACTGTGTGCTCTTTGCTATCATGACAAAAAATGAACATGATAGCTTCAAATGGTATTTCGTATCTGAGGATAGCTTCAAATGGTATTTCGTATCTGAGGACCAATTACTTGCCATTCCATTGGCTTTTGCAATGGATTCTACCTAATCACTCTTAAATTGCTCCAGTTTTTGATTTTTCTGGCTTTCCTAATTATTAACCTGCTCAATATTGGTTTCTATAGACTGACCAAAAAAGAAAATGGGATCTATATATTAACGACCGAGATAGAATTATAAAATCCATAAGATATGATGATAAAACAATACGAGCTTGTCAAAAGAACAAGGTAGATAATATCAATGAAATAAAGACTTAGACATGCAACCAATAAATTCATGTTTTGAAAGATTGTTATGCAAATGCAAATCAAATTTTTTAATTACATCCTTGGGTTTTTTTTTTTTTTTTTGAGAAACAGTTATTAAAAATCACGGTGATATACCTATATCCATGTACAATATTTGGGTATTGGCAGGCACCACCATTTCAGCTTGACATTTTATGCCAAACATGAACAGATGCAAGTATTACAATTTGGTGTATGTGATGACTGACTTATAAGGTTGAAATCATATTGAATAGATTATGTTTTCTTCTTTTGGAGGGGGAGACAAATTTGGTCAGGGTAAAGAAGGAATGGCTCCCTAGGATTTGATTCAGATGCATTTTCAAATGACCAGCAAATCATGGTTATAGCTAACTTATTTGATCTATTACCAAATGCAATATATTTTTAAAACACTAAAAGAGAAAAATAGGAAACTCACACAAACTGCTTCTCCAATTATATTGGCAATCCCATCTGGTCTCTTCCATCAAGTACTTTCTGCCAAAATTGGTTGCTCCAGGCTTTACTTTTTGCCAATCCTGAGAGTGCAAACAAATCGAGCTGCTCATGACTACTGGAACTCACTCAATAAATAATTGACTTGGATATTTGGTTCAATGCGCATTTTTCATGAATACTAATGCATTAGATTTTAATTCATGTGAATATACATGTCTTAATAGGTAAGATGCAAAGAACATAAAAGGATTCATATGACCAACTCCACTTAGCATGAACAGTCTTTCCATTCAACATCGTTATAATTTCTCTTTTTTCCAGAATATTGGTATTAAGCTGATAGTTCTGAACAGACAATGGTACAACCAAATTGGAGATAAGTACAGCAATGACCAGAAACACAGATAAAGTTTTAACATGACACAAGCACAATGACTCGTGATTGAAATGATTTGATTCGATTTTGACTTTCTTCTTTCAAACAAAATCATTATCACCATGTGCAATAATTGTGCTCTAAATAAAGTCAGAGGATATGACGCAAATTGCTAATAAACATGACAAAGCAACCCCGGATTTCAGTTCAGATCATGTCCATCTCAAACTTGGCTCAAAGTTCTTCAAAATTAAAGATAGTTTAGATTCCAGTCCATCTCCACTCAACTTAAATCGACATATAGAGCACGTAAATGAGAAATAAACATTATTTGTCCAGGTTTTTAAGCTCAAGCAGCGCATTGCACAAACTCCACACCCCTAAATAGCAGGGTTTAACTTGTTATTGCCTTCCTGCAACTTAACAAAAATAAACTAACCTTCACCTTAGTGAATCGCATATCAGAAATCCAATGAACTATTAATTGTATAAT
Source organism: Eucalyptus curtisii (assembly GCA_017140595.1). Classification (NCBI taxonomy): domain Eukaryota; kingdom Viridiplantae; phylum Streptophyta; class Magnoliopsida; order Myrtales; family Myrtaceae; genus Eucalyptus; species Eucalyptus curtisii. Next base: position 38,694,999 of record CM029503.1, on the reverse strand, counting down.
TTTCAGACTGTACTTTCAATCAGATTCATCTCTAGATTATAAGCTACATTACGAAGATTCCAAGGTGCATGTTATATGTCACCTCAATTTCCTTAGTTACTGAATTATGGACAGTAATAGTCTCAATCAATCAGATTCTTTTCTTGCTTAGAGATGCACATGCCCTCCAGTTCCAAATTTCCATTCGGACTTAGAACATGTGTAAATGATTCACAAATCCTGAAAAATCACAATTGTGGTCTCAGTTGTTAGATTTGGTTCTTACATCATGTTAAGTTTCTGAAAACAATTAGATCTGAAAGTGATCTTAATGTTTATTGGAAGCAATAGCAATTTATATGCATGGTGCACTGTTAATAAACAAAAGCTCTCTGCTCCTTTTCCAAATTGAAAAATCAAAAAATAGTAGATACCTCCTCATAGAGAGTTTCTTCTTATCTTTGTAACACAAGGAGAATTCCTGCAAGGGCATTTAAAACAGAGAGAGATTGAAAAAATAGTGTGATCAGCACAGTAACATATCGACGAACGAGAATGAAGATAGATATGTATCTCGTCTAATAACAAAGACATTCACCTTCAAGCCTTTCTCCAACCAAATATCTGCAAACTCTTTCTTGCTTGCTTTTGGACAATAAACTGTACTACTCCTCCTATATCTGAAGGATTTTTTATCAACAGAGCCCTTCAGCAAATTATTCAATTCAAACAAAACAAAACAAAACCTAGGACGAAGAAGAAAAGCTAGATCAGTCTAGTAGATTATTGAAGGTGTGATGTGTGAGGTGAAACAGTGAGAACATATGGGTATTTATAAGGGATGAAATGCCATAGTGCGCCGCCACCTCCAATGAGATTTCTCAAGATAAAACTAGGTTAAAATTGTTCGTAGGTTAATGCCGCACGTGACATGCTCGTGTCAATAAGTACTGCTGCTATTGTGGCATGTCGTGTGACGGCATTTATAAATCATATTTTATTTAGCTTCTCTGAAGTTCAATTAGCAATACCATGAAAAGCTATTATTTTAACGACTAATAAAAAGCGACACTAACCCACATTAGCTTTTTCTTTTTTTCTTTTTCAGCAACAATTATTTATAACAAAATTGCTTACCAAAAAAAAATATTTATAACAAAATTTATATCAGTTGCATCAAGAAAAAAGAAACAGCAAGAATGAGGATAGGTTTGAAAGCTGAGGAGAAAGCATAGTATAGGGAGTGATTGGAGAACTCTGAAGATCATAACCCAAGATGATTGTCAATTACAAAAGTAGCCACCTGTCAAAACAAGACTTCCTCCTGTTAGTGGATTTCATCGGCAAATTTTGGTAACAGGACTAATCTTTCTGTGCCTAGATGATACTGAATATTGATGATGATTATATTCAATGATATGAAAGATTAGTTTTAGCACCTTCATGATTTTATTGAATGCTTGTCCACACTTTTTAAGCCCTATAATACTTGTTGATTTTCAGTGAAATTTAGATGATTTGCTTGCTGAAGATTTTGTACTTCCCTCACAGCCCGAATTTGTTGGAGAGGATAAACTTCCTTTTTATATATGTTGTATAGACATTTTCATGAATAAATTTTCCTCTAGTTTTTTGTTGAAATTATGAAGGATGCCAGCAAGTGTTGAAAGGTGACAAAGTCTCACAAGGGTGCAAGATTTTGGCAATCCTACATTTTGTTGGGTATTAGGAGGAAATCACTGTGGATATACTATCAATTAAGAATAAAATATCATTCTTTATGACAAATTTGATAGCCACATCAAAGAAAAATTATCCATCATCTACTCTTGGAAGATTCATTAATGGTTGATTTCTAACTTACCCTATCTGGTAGGTCTGAAAAGGAATAATACCTTCTCATTTTGTTATCAAATCCGAATGTTTCTCCTTTCTTGTGATATGGTGATATAATATGAACAAGAGCAGTTTGGATGTTTTGAAATGAAACCTCATCATTATCAAAAAGAAAGTTGACAAAACGACGCAAGTATATCAAGAAGGTATTTAATAATATCTACAGCTGGAAGAAGCTGGAATTACTACTTATCCATTTCACATTGGCCTGGACAAGGAAGTTACTCATTTCACAGTCAGATAAATTCTCTATATTTCCATATATATATATCTACTATGATCTCCTCATGCAAACCCAACACAAAAAACTGTGACCTTACATGTGGTCCTTATTCAATTATAATTCTTCTAAATTGAAATTTCATACTCTAAATACAACATGCAAAAATAAACATGTATAGTTGGAACTCTGAGTATTGGAAAATGAAACATACACTATCTTGTGAACAAACTAATAATAAGTATAGTTGTTCCAAATCCATGTGCTAGGCACTTGGCCAAATTGCTGGGACATTGCTATGGCCACACAAGGTCACAGGTTCAATCCCCATGACCTCAAAACTTAAAACTTATGGGGTTTATCATGTCAAAACCATTATTTTGGAGAATATCGGTGCATAGGAGTGGCGATGCAGTGGTACAGAGGGAAAGCCACAAAATGAAGGACTTGGCAATTCTAGTGGACACATCTTGGTACAATACTAGCACAGACCAGTGGTGCCAGTGGTGGGAAGGAAGAATTACAATTAGCCAGGCAGTAGTATACGTACTATTTTTTTTACTTTTTCCATTCACCACTATTTTCTTGTTCCACATATTCATACCTATCGTCCTTTGTACTCTGTATGAGTATCTTTTATGACGTGTGACAATATTGCTCCTCTTATCCCCATATGATATCGCAACCCAAATATATAAGAGATCTATTTAGGCACTGGGTGTTCTAACTCCCAAAACTTTTTTCTGTATGAAATTTCCTCAAATAATGTAAAACTGCTGATGATATATAGAGTTTGTGATAATCTAATGTTCTATAAAGGTTGACCATTTATAGAAATCTGTGCTATGTAGATGCCAAAACATGAGGCTAAAATAAGAAGAGCAGCTTTCTTCCTATTTATCTGGTCTTGGCTCTTTAAAGAGTTTGGCTTTTGGGTCTGGATTGGCTTGCAAATTTCAAAGTTCAGAAGAAGTTAAAGGGATATATGCAAGGCTCTTACATAGAAAAGAATGTTAATTAAGACCAAGAAATTTTTTTTTCCCATTGTAGCTAGAAGACATCCAAAAAAGAGAATGAATATTTGAAAATCTAATTAAAATAAATAAATAAAGAGTAGTTGGAAAAGATAATTTAAGAATGATGTAATCTGAGTGAAATGATCAGACACAACAATATATCCAAAACTCAAAAAGATATGACTACCTACATAAAGGTGATAGAGGTTAGCTGGTGTAGCAAACAACTTGCAAAAATTGTGTATGGACGATTAACCCCTATTAAAGTTCACTAGAATTGCTGCTTTTGCTAAATTGTGACCAGAAAAAAGAGATCTTTAGACAGTTAAATAGATCAACACCTTTTTCTAAAACAATTCTATGCTTGAGGGAGGGAAAAAGCAAGTGCAACTGGAACTATAAGTAGAGGTATCTTAGTCACAAAAGTTTCAAGCTAAAGGTGCGTGCATAACTGATGCTCTTCAGGTTAAGTCCCATGGCATTGATTACTACTAACTCCGTTACATCATTGGTTTAAATGTTAATATCGACAAACACCTGATTTCTCAGGTTTTTGTCGAGATTCACCTCTGAGAATGCAATAGATTTCAGTTCACTAAAAGGTCTGGATACACCTTTTCAGGATTCCACTTAGACACAAAAGTTTAGTCTGTTATAGGTCGGTGAAAGATATTATTAAATTAGCCAAGCTGCAGATTCGTATCAGCTTTTTCCTCAAACCATTTGAGAAAAACCATAATGCATACTATTGTGAGAAGGGATTTCATAATTCTCAGGAAAAAAGAAAATCATATGCAATACAGCCCACAGAGGAAGGGACTGGCTTATAACTTCGAGAAGCAAAACATCAACCCACAAAGGAGACATATGCCATTTATCTCCAAATGGCAGAAAAAAAGCAAACTTTGACAGAACAGAGGTATCTTTTCGTTTTGAATTATGAAGAGATGAATGTATTGTTCTTTTATTTCTAGAAAAAAGGAGCTGAGAAAACACCGAAGTACTCGACACTGATGAAACCAAGCTGCAATGCCAATCGACGAACATAGGAAAAAGGGGAGAGGATTGACAACCATCATTAGAAGAACACGAACCTGGGAATAGAGAGAGAGGAACGAGGCAGTCGACGGAGACCATCTCCATCGTTTATCTTTTTCCCATTCTTGGCCATCGTCTTCCTCTTTTCCGAGAGACGCCACCACAAGTTCATGCAAGAGCAGCAGAGGCGGAGGAGTGGAGGGAAAGACTCTTGAATCTTTCAGCAGAAGATGGGCCAATTTGGACCGCAGCACAGCCCATAGGAAAACGTGCAATAATAATAAGATGGTGGTTTTGTCTTGGGGCCCGAAAAAGAAACCCAGCTTTCTCGAGAATACCTCGTTTTGTGTATGTACTTGTCTTTGGTGATGGTCTATTGTCAAGTTTGTTTTTTTTTTTTGGTCTAATCTATTGTCAAGGTTGACCATTTTCATCTTCATGTATTTGTGCTACCGAGAAGTCAGAGCAGAAGTCAGAGCACAAGGCTTAAATAAGAGGAACTGCTTTCTTCCTGTTTTTTTCCGGTGTTGGCCTTACATCAAGTTTGGCTTGTAGGTTTGGGTGAGCTGGAAAATCCACAATTCACAAGAACTTGAGGAGGGTGCTGCATAAGAGGCAATGAGAGAGGATGTTGTTAAAGATCAATCATATGCAATAGCTCACAAAGGATAGATCGACTTGTTATTTGCTATGCAATATGCAATACGTCAATTATATCGAATCATTGAATAATCTGACTAAATAAAGTTATAATGTTCTGTCAATAAATAAAAAACTATTCGACATTATGACCAAATCATCCATGTGACATTAAAATTAAATTATAAAGATGACTGGATTAGGTGGCAATTTTTTATTTTTGCTCTCTCTCTCTCTCTCTCTCTCAAATCTCCCATAATCGAAGAGAGCTATCGGTAACGTTCAGGAAAAGAAAATAATAATCACCAAAGAGTAAGAGCCTAGGATTCGGAGTGGAACCAAGTAGTCGACAGATGATCATCTTCCTTCTTGTTCTTTTCTTTTTTTGTCTCTTTCTGGCCATCATGTTCCTCTTTTCAGTGACTCCATTAGTTCATGCAAGAGCCGGGGAAAGAGAGAGTGGGTGTTGAATTTTTTATTTTGGGGTATAAATAAGTTTCTCTATTTATACCGAATGGTCAAACTATTTTTTCCATTATATGAGAAGTTGCAATCATTATTGTGATTTATTTATTATTGATTATACACAATTACATGAAATTTTTCCCATTTCAAAATTACCGATCACATATAAATATTTATGGATTATTAATAACAAATAATCACTAAGAAAAACTTAACTTTGCGAAATTCTTGCTTATTTTTCACTTTCATATCTTCTTTTTTATTGAACATTTTCATAGCTTGTCATGTCGAGAAATTACTAAATACAATAGCTACTAATTTTTAATGTTGGAAGGTTTCTTTCTAATTAAACAATCCATATCGTGTGGAATGTTGAATTTACATTATCGATGCAAAAATAAGTTAGATAGTACATATTTATTAGGGGTAAGCATCGTTTTAGGGTCAATAGGGTCAATCCTAGACCAACCCTGAATTGGTCCAACCCCAACGATCGTGATCCGACTCCTAAGGGGACTAGGTCAATCTTTGGTCTTAAGAGTCTTGCACTAGTATTGTGCGGATTGATTCTCGATCATGAGAATTTAGGGTCGTTCCAATCCGAACCCACCATGACTATATATATATATATAGTCATGTATATCTACACTTTTGCATATGGTGTTATGAGTATTATTGATAGATGATTATAAATAGGAACTTCCCATCTTGTCCCATATCTATATAAGTAATTTTAATCATTTTTATGATCTCCTGTTTTTGACAAGTGTGAGATTTCTATTGTTGTCTCATCTTAAATTTGTTGACTACGTATTGATATTTATAGTTTGGTTACACAATACCACATTATTGATGAATATATAATTTGAAATGATAAATTTGCCTTTTCAAGGAGTACAAAAAAGTAAAATAAAAAAATTATCCGTTGATCTCAAGTTGACCTTAGAATTGGACCGAACCCATTAAATTTGATCCTCGGTCCCAGACCCAATGGGATTGGTCATCGGTGCAAAAAATTAAGGACTAATATTGTGGTTGATTTTAGGATTAGGGGTGGATCAGCCCAACTCAGACTATGCTCATCTCTAATATTTATATTACTATATTTCAGGGAAGTATTCTCAAAGCCCCTTGCTATATTACCAGGGATCATCTGTCGATCCACAACCACGACTACGGAGCGAGAAAAGATGAGGATAATGACCAATAAAAGAATATAGATTCCATCGTGGACAAAATTTAATATGAGCCATAGCTCATTAAATTCTTGCGTTTCTTTGTTGCTAAGAACTATAATCAACTCACATTTACAAAAGCAAGAGAAGAATCCAAGTCCATACAAGGGCTGATAACTAAAAGCTCCTGGACGTCCGGAACTTCTTCAACCTCTGTATCTTTGTCCAGGGGCCTAAATTGTAAGCTCTTGCATATTGATACCTTTATAAGATATATTTCATATTAGGGTCGCCAACTCCGCACCAGTCCCCAAGGTCTAGGTGGGCTACCTTCTGGAGTTGAATCATCGGATGTGCTCCGTAGTCGGACATCCTTTGATTTCGCCCTGATATATCTAGGCGGGCTGGCTTCCGGAGTTGAATCACTGGATGTGCTTTGTAGCCGGACATCCTTTGATTTTGCTCTAATATGTCTAGACGGGCTGGCTTCCGGAGTTGAATCATCAGATGTGCTTGTACCCGGATTTTCGAGTTGCAAATCCTTTGATCCAACCCTGATTGCTCTTGGTGGGCTAGCTTCTTGAGTCGAATTATTGGATGTGCCCTTACTAGGAATTTCTAATCGGACATCCTTTGCTCGTGCCCTGAACTCGAAGACATTATCTTTGGAGCTTTCATCATCTTTGGACTCATCTCGTCCTATATTTTGGTTGCCCGAATTTGGAGCTTGTTCAACTTCTTGCAATATGGTGGCTGCTCCAGCCCTGGAAAGAAACACGAGACATAAGCTTGCAGCCAAGCAAACAATGAAGATAATAAGATCATGCATATCGAAATCTAACCTCTTGACATATTTTTTGCAGTTCACTATCAAAGGAAAACCTCCGTCATTCCCAATCTGCTTTCTTAGTCTGATACGACAATCAGAACCAATTAAGACAGGTAATTTCATTAGGACAAAAAAGAAACATGCAGGCACAAATATCCAAAAAAAGGCAAAACTTACATGACCGGCGAAGTAATGGGTGGGGGATTATCAGCCACCTGTTGATGCTACATGATATCCAAGAAGCACATAAGCAGGGAGTTATGACTTGACTTAATGATATGGAACACGGAAAGATAACAAATTAAAGCGAATACTTACTTCATCTGGCAAATCATCCTCAATGAATTCCCACCGTTCCTTCTCAAGGTTTAAGGTTTCTCTATCCCCGTCATCATACAAGACCTATAGTCCCAATCAAGCCATATATATTTAGCAGGATATCAAAGAACATGCAGTTGCAAGGTCTCAGAGTCAAAGAAAAGAGGCAGCAATGCATAGAGGAAGAGACGCCTATTCAAACAATTACAAAATTTTGAAAAGTTAACTCTCAGACGGGGACTTGAGGATAAAAAAAGGACTGATCTGCATAATGCGGATACATCCAAGAAGCTAACTGAGCTGATCAAAACAAATGGTAGGTCACAGTTACAGAAGCTTCTGAAGACTATGATAGTCAGCTCACCCTGTGCTTTTTCATTATAGGGTCGTAAGATTCAATTTGGCCATCATAGAACCTGTAAAACAACCAATTAGAAAATGGAAGAAAATGACATAAATAACCCTCAGTGCTGTAGATCATCATTGAAGCAACAGCAGCAGCTGGCCATCACCGAAGGAACAGCAGTAGCAAGTGCAAGAAGGAGATGAGAATTGAAAATTAACATGCTCAACCATGACAGAAACGAAGTATCCCAAGTGAGGGTTCCGGAGTGCTCACATCTCATCCAATGGCCACCAGATCTTTATTCTACAACCAACTAATCCATCAGCAAGCACCCTAGACTCCTGAAAATTGTTTAAGAAAATATATGACTTTATGAAGGAAAAAAAAGGTGCAAAGACTATGCCCTGTAGCAATTTGGATAAAGTAAGAAATAAACTAAGTGACAACCCTCTTTAATAACCGTAACCACAAAATTCAGCAGTGCCTGGGAACATACTTCAGTTTTATAACACTGATAATGATAATAATAAAAATCGAAGAAAGCGTACTTGATAATATAACAACAAAGAATGTAATAGATATATAATATCAGATCCAATCAGTGTATGAAAAGTATACTGCAACGGTTAAAACATACCCTTAAGGTGCCTTTCCTAGTGTTGTTTCCTCCTTTCATTGGCATCTTCATTTTTTTATCTCTAAGATTGATCGGGAGCAGAGCTGCCTCACCTCGCACAGTCTCTGCATTTGACTTCATTGTAGTTCTTCTTTTTATTGTAGAAACTGCAGGCATAGCTGAAAGATCAGTTCTGCTTATGGAGATCCTTCTTTTATGGGGCTCTCTAAGAGTTTGACCCTCTCTATACAGCCAAGAAAGATCATAACCTTCCTCAGGTCTCATAAAGGAATTGGGTTTCGGTTCCCTTTTCCTTGAAAGCATTGAACCCTTCGAGTCTAGGAAATCAGCAATGCCTTGTTTAGGAGAACCACTAGTATCATTATTCATCGTAGTAGATTCATTTTGGTATAGTAAAGCCACTACAGGTGAATAATCATCCAAAGTGGTGCCCATCGATTGAAGTGCTCCCTTAAGTGGTCTCAGCTTTGCTGCACAATCCAAGATCAGTTTTTCTCCCAATTTCCAACTGGAAGGTGGCACTTTCTGCAAGATGGTATATTCCCTATGAGAGAATGAACAAAATAAAACCAAGCTAAAAAAGAAGAAACATAAAAAATGACAGTAACCTCATTCTCCTTAAGCACACTAGCCAGGAGACGGATCAGTAGATCTGGGCTGATATCTTCACTTTCAGCAAGGATGTCAGCCATTATTTGTTCCACAGCCCAGTATTCATCAGCAGATGGGTTTGACCTTAATTAAAAAAAAAGAAAAAGAAAAAAAAGCCCATCAAAAAATAAGAGAGTATCAAAAGGTAAATGCTAAAATGTCAAAAATAAAAAAGATGTTGAGAACTATCATTTAGTAAAGTAAAAAGAGTGTTGTTGTAATCTGTCTTAACAAAAGTGTTAAGCCAAGTTATAATCCAACTACCACAAAGCCATTAAGGTGCCATTATTCTTTCACTTTCCCAGATTTAAGTTCAAGAGCTTGCACAGATATCGCTAAATCTCAATCTCTCTTGTTAAGATAGCAGTGTAACACCTTATTATAAAAGTCCTTGCTACTCCAGGCAGAATATTGAGTTTAGCAGGAGATTCTTCAAAAAAATTGAAATGTTTAAAGTACCAAACCAAAACCACATAAAGTAGTCAAAAGATTCATCAAATCGTGAAAGGCAAACTAACTTATAAATGAACACTGATGTACATGGAAACTCATCCGCAATTAACTAACAACAAATATCATCTTTTTGAGTCATAAGAAAGGTTACTAGACAGCAAGACAAGCCAAATTGTGATATTCCAGAACACTAAAATGGAACTCAAAAGAACAAATTCCATTAACTACTGTTATTGGTCAAAGGTTAAGAAAGCCATCCTTTTCTTATGATATCTGGTAAACTATTATGCGAAAAGAAATAAAAAAGGGGCATTAAATGTTACTGATGATAATATTACCCAGTGAATACCCAGAAATGTTGGCACATATGAAGAATTTGCGCCTCACATTCAAGGTCAAGCATTAGCAGGCATGCCTTGACCCTTGCAATAGTTTCAAGTATAGAAAGGGCCTTTTCATAACACCGTGTTGATGGTTGAGATAGCTTAGAAAGAGCCTCCGCGATCAGCTGAAAAATTTCCTGCCCATGAATGGATACTTGAGAAACTGTGAAAGAACAAAATTTTATCTAGAGAGGAGTGAGTTCATCGTATTAGAAAATCTCCCGAGTTTTGTTTTATATACCTTCATTTGATTGTCATTATATGGTTGTACTGGCGATGCTATCCTCAGAATCTCACTGAGGCAAGATGCCACTGTAACCCTAACATCCTCATTACAATGTTTGAACACAGCTTCAGCTATGAGACCCTTCATGACTGGAAGAAGGGCATCTTGGAGGAAGTCTGATGGTTCTTGCTCCATATTCACCAAGGCATCCTCAGCATTCTATGTAGGGGGAACGTGTAGATGAAAGCAAAAGTCAGTGTCTATATCTAAATAATCAACATTAAAGAGTACAGAAATGTTTCTGGAAATGTATAAAGAAAACACCACTTTCAGATGCTCCAATAATCGGTGATGTTTGTCCTTTAAGAGGTCAAACAAAGGGGGGCGGGAAAAGATAAAACTAGAGATTTGACTTTGAAGCTCATGGTAAGAAAAGAAAATCATCCAGTGGATGGAGAATTCGACAGCAAAGAACACCAACTACAAGGAGCAATGCTTAAATGATATCCATTTAACTCGCTCAAAGTAATATGCTGAAACCAAAGTTCTATAGTTTAGAAAGGAGTTTGAAAGCCATTATATGAACTCACTCTCCTGTTCTAAATGAACTAGATGCCTTTGCCACAAGCATAACCACCAAATGGATTAGCATATATCGACCAACCAAAACAACAAAGATGCCTGATGAGCAAATTGATGAGAAGCCCAAAGACAGGAGATCCATCATCCCCCAAACAAACATCAACCATCCTCAAGAATTCAAATTTATCCCAATGAAAAACAAATAAGAAATCCCAATGCAAGTAAAGCTTCACGGCTCAGTAAATCATTATATGCATGAATTGGTAAATCGAGGCAGCATACATCAAGAAGAGTGCGGAGTTCATCAACAGAAGAAGGGGCATTGAGGAGGCCATTGCCAACCAATCTAAGCGGCGCTGCCAAGATCCTCTCGAATGAAGAAGATGACGCCATTTTTTCTTTTTTACTTTGGGTGGCAACGCACGCTATACAGCTCAAACGAACACAGAGAGTACTAGTATTCTCTTGCAGATTTGCACTGAGAGTAATCAGAAACTCATCTACAATTTATAGGGAAAACAAAACTTGGCAATTCAGAGGAAGAAACGGAAACACAGTAAGTTTCCACCTATGCTATGAACCTGGTCTTGTTCCTTGGTTTCTTGGTTGGGGTCTGACTGTGTGCTCTTTGCTATCGTGACAAAAATGAACATGATAGCTTCAAATGGTATTTCATATCTTGGGAACTTAGGAGGATCAATTACTTGCCATTCCATTGGCTTGTGCACTGGATTCTGTACCTAATCACTCTTAAATTGCTCCAGAATTTGATTTTTCTGGCTTTCCTAATTATTAACCTGCTCAATATTGGTTTCTATAGACTGACCAAAAAAGAAAATGGGATCTACATATTAACAACCGAGACAGAATCATAAAATCCATAAGATATGACACGAGCTTGTCAAAAAAGAACAAGGTGTATAATATCAATGAAATAAAGACTTAGACGTGCAACCAATAAATTCATGTTTTAAAAGATTGTTATGCAAGTGCAAATCATATTTTCTTATTACATCCTTTGGTTATTTTTTTAAGAAAAATTTATTAAAAATAACAGTGATATACCTATATCCATGTACAATATTTGAGTATTGGCAGGCACCACCATTTTAGCTTGACATTTTATGCCAAACATGAATAGGCACAAGCATTACAATTTAGTGTATGTGATGACTGACTTATAAGGTTGAAATCATATTGAATAGGATTATGTTTTCATTTTACAGAATATTGGCATCAAGCTGACAGTTCTAAACATACAATGGTACAACCAAATTGGAGATAAGTACAGCAATGACCACAGACACAAATATAATTTTAACATGACACAAGCACAATTACTCACGATTGAAATGATTTGATTCGATTTTGACTTTCTACTTCCAAACAAAATCTTTATCACCATGTGCAAAAATTTGTGCTCTAAATAAAGCCAAAGGATATGACGCAAATTGCTAATAAACATGACAAAGCAACCGCATTTCAATTCAGATCGCATCCCTCTCAAACTTGGCTCAAACTTCATCAAAATTAAAGATAGTTTGGATCCAGGTCCATCTCAACTCAACTTAAATCATCACATAGAGCACGTAAATGAGAAATTAAACATTACTTGTCCAGGTTTTTAAGCTCAAGCAGTGCATTGCATCAACTCCACTTTGTTATTGAGTTATGGACAGTAATAGTCTCAATCACTCAGATTCTTTTCTTGCCAAGAGATGCACATGACCTCCAGTTCCAAATTTCCATTTGAACTTAGAACATGTGTACACGATTCACAAGTCCTGAAAAATCATAACTGCGGTCTCAGCTGTTAGATTTGGTTCTTACATCATATTAAGTTTCTGAAAACAGTTAGATCTGAAAGCGATCTCAATGTGCACTGGAAGCAATAGCAATTTATATGCATGGTGCACTGTTAATAAACAAAAGCTCTCTGTTCCTTTTCCAAATTGAAAAATCGAATAATAGTAGATACCTGCTCATAGAGAGTTTCTTCTTATCTTTGTAACACAAGGAGAATTCCTGCAAGGACATTTAAAACAGAGAGAAATTGAAAAAATAGTGTGATCAGCACAGTAACATTTCAACGAATGAGAATGACAATAGATATGCATATTGTCTAATAACAAAGACATTCACCTTCAAGTTTTTCTCCGACTGAATAACTGCAAACTCTTTCTTGCTTGCTTTTGGACAATAAACTGTACTACTCCTCCTATATCTGAAGGATTTTCGATCAACAAAGCCCTTCAGCAAAATTATTCAATTCAAACAAAACAAATACAAAACCTAGGAGAAGAATAAAAGCTAGATCAGTCTAGTAGATTATCTAAGGTGCTATTTGTGAGGTGACACAATGAGGTCATACGGGTATTTATAAGGGATGAAATGCCATAGTGCGCCGCCACCTCCAATGAGATTTCTCAAGATAAAACTAGGTTAAAATTGTTAGTAGGTTAACGCCGCACGTGACATGCTCGTGTCAATAAGTACTGCTGTGATTGTGGCATGTCGTGTGACTGCATTTATAAATCATATTTTATTTAGCCTGTTTGATGTTCAAATAGCAATACCGTGAAAAGCTATTATTTTAACAACTAATACCTCTTCTTTTTTTCCGCAACAAATATTTATAACAAAATTTATATCAGTTGCATCAAGGAAAAAAAAAAAAAAAGAACAGCAGGAATGAGGATGGGTTTCGAAAGTTGAGAAGAATGCATATTATAGGGAGTGGTTGGAGAAACTCTGAAGATCATAACCCAAGATGATTGTGTATTACAAAAGTAGCAACCTCTTAAAAAAAGACTCCCTCCTGTTAGTGGATTTCATCAGCAAATTTTGGTATCAGGACTAATCTTTGTATGCCTAGATGATACCGAACATTGATGATGATTTTATTCAATAATATGAAAGATTAGTTTCAGCACCTTCATGATTTTATTCAATGCTTGTCCAAACATTTTAAGCCTTATAATACATGTTGATTTTCAGTAAACTGAAATTATGAAGGATGCCAGCAAGTATTGAAAGGTGACAAAGTCTCACACAGGTGCAAGATTTTGGCAATCCTACATTTTGTTGGCAAGAAGGGTATTAGGAGGAAATCATCATGGATATACTATTGATTAAGAATAAAATCTCATTGTTTATGACAAATTTGAAAGCTGCATCAAAGAAAAATTATCCATCATCTACTCTTGGAAGATTCGTTAATGGTTGATTTCTAACTTACCCTATCTGGTAGGTCTGAAAAGGAATAATACCTTCTCATTTTGTTATCAAATCTGAACGTTTCTCCCTAATTGTGATATGGTGATATAATATGAAGAAGACCAGTTTGTATGTACAGCTCATTTCAAAATGCAACCTCATTATTATTAAAACAAAATTGACAAAACCACGCAAGTATATCAAGAAGGTATTAATAATATCTACAACTGGAAAAAGCTCGAATTAGTACTTATCCATTTTACATTGCCCTGGACAACAAAGTTACTCATTTCACAGTCAGATTAACTCTCTCTATCTCCGTATGATAATATATATCTAATATGACCTCCTCATGCAAACCCAACACAAAAAACTGTGACCTTTCATGTGGTCCTTATTCAATTATAATTCCACATCTTCTAAATTGAAATTCCATACACTGAATACAACATGCAAAAATGAATTATGTATAGTTGGAACTCCGAGTATTGAAAAATGAAACATACACTATCTTGTGAACAAATTAATGATAAGTATAGTTGTTCCAAATCCATGTGCTAGGCACTTGGCCGAATAGCAGGGACGTTGCTATGGCCACAAAAGTTCAAAGGTTTAAACCCCATGACCTCAAAACTAAAAATTAAGGGGTTTATCATGTCAAAACCATTATTTTGGAGAATACCAGTGCATAGGAGTGGCGATGCAGTGGTACAGAGGGAAAGCCACAAAATGGAGGACTTAGCAATTCTAGTGGACGCATCTTGGTGCAATACTAGCACAGACCAGTGGTGCCAGTAGTGGGAAGGAACAGTTAGCCAGGCAGTAGTATACGTAATATCTTTTTTACTTTTTTCATTCACCACTATTTTCTTATTCCACAAATTCATACCTATCCTCCTTTGTACTCTGTATGAGTATCTTTTGTGACGTTTGACAATATTGCTGCTCTCATCCCCATATGACATCGTAATATAAGAGATCTATTTAGGCACCAGATGTTCTAACTCCCAAAAAAAAAAATCTGTATGAAATTTCCTCAAATAATGTAAAACTGCAGATGATATAAAAAGTTTGTGATAATCTAATGTTCTACAAAGGTTGACCATTTATAGAATCTGTGCTATGTAGATGCCAAAACATGATGCTAAAATAAGAAGAGCAGCTTTCTTCCTATTTATCTAGTCTTGGCTCTTTAAAGAGTTTGGCTTTTGGGTTTAGATTGGCTTGCAAAATTCAAAGTTCAGAAGAAGTTGAAGGGATATATGCAAGGCTCTTACATAGAAAAAACCAAGAAATTATTTTTCCCATTATAGCTAGAAGACATCCAAAAAAGAGCATGAATATTTGAAAATCTGATAAAAATAAATAAAAAAAAGTA
Organism: Eucalyptus curtisii; assembly: GCA_017140595.1. NCBI lineage: Eukaryota > Viridiplantae > Streptophyta > Magnoliopsida > Myrtales > Myrtaceae > Eucalyptus > Eucalyptus curtisii. The sequence goes on along the minus strand of CM029503.1, from coordinate 38,679,552 downwards.
ATTGGAAAAGAAAATTTAAGAATGATGTAATCTGAGTGAAATGATCGGACACGACAATATATCCAAAACTCAGAAAGATATGACTACCTATATAATGGTGATAGAGGTAAGCTGGTGCAGCAAACAACTTGCAAATATTGTGCATGAACGATTAACCCCTATTAAAGCTCACTAGAATTCCAGTTTTTATGGCTTCTGCTAAGTTGTGACCAAAAAGAGAGATCTTCAGACAGTTAAATAGACGAACACCATTTCTGAAAAAATGCCATGCTTGTGGGAGAGAAAAAGCAAGTGCAACTGTAACTATAAGTAGAGGTATCTTAGTAGCAAAAGTTTCAAGCTAAAGGTGTGCACAACTGTTGCTCTTCGGGTTAAGTCCCACGGCAATGGTTACTACTAACTCCGTTATGTCATTGGTTTACATGCTAATATTGTCAAACACCTGATTCTTCAGGTTTTTGTTGAGATTCAAATTTGAAAATGTAATAGATTTCAGTTCACTAGAAAGTTTGGAGAGACCTTTTCAGGACTCCACTTCAACCCAAAAGTTTGTCTGCTATAGGTTGGTGTAAGATACTATTAAATTAGCCAAGCTGCAGGTTCATATCAGCTTTTTCCTCAAACCATTTGAGAAAAACCATGATCCATATTATTGTGAGAAGGGATTTCATAATTCTCAGGGAAAAATCATATGCAATATTAGCCCACAGAGGAAGGGACTGACTCGTAACTTTGAGAAGCAAAACATCAACTCATAAAGGAGATATATCCAATGATGATTACTCATATCATGATAGTCCTATATGGATTTAGTTCCTTTGCTTAGGGTGAAAAAAAAAAAAAAAGCAAATGCTGGTCGTCTGCAATCGACGAAGCTTCAATTGACGAGTTGTGCAGACGTCAACACAAAAAGAAGAAAATTTCATGGAACTCAATAGGAAAATGACAAAATCAACGTAAGCTTGCACTGGTACATGTGGAAGCATACTCGATTAGAAAACTTTGCAGATGGGCTTTGTCAATAATTAGTAAAAACCCGAATTTATCTGCAAATGGCAGAAAAATCAACAATTTTTAACAGAATAGAGGCATCTTTTCGATTTGAACCATGACGAGATGAATTCATTGTTCTTTATCCTAATTGCTAGAAAAAAAAGGAGCTAAGAAAACGCCAAGGCACCGGACGCTGATGAAACAAAGCTGGCAATGCCAATCGACAAATAGAGCAAAAAAAGGAAAAGGATTGACAACCATCATTAGAAGATTACGAACCTGGGAATATGAGGAAGAGAGGAACGCGGCAGTCGACCGAGGCCATCTCCATCGTTTCTCTTTTTTCTTTTCTTGGCCATCGTCTTCCTCTTTACCGAGAGACGCCACCACGAGTTCATCATGCAAGAGCAGCAGAGACGGAGGAGTGGAGGGAAAGACTCTTGAATCTTTCAGTAGAAGATGGGCCAATTTAGATCGCAGCACAGCCCATAGGAAAACGTGCAATAATAATAAGATGGTGGTTTTGTCTTGGGGCCGAAAAAGAAACCCAGTTTTCTTGAGAATACCTCGTTTTGTGTATATACATAACATTGGTGATGATCTATTGTCAAGGTTTTTTTTTTTTTTTTTTTTTTTTTTTTTTGGTCTAATCTATTTTCAAGGTTGACCATTTTCATTTTCATGTATTTGTGCTACCGAGAAGTCAGAGCACAAGGCTCAAATTAGAGGAGCTGCTTTCTCCCTATTTTTTCTGGTGTTGGCCTTACGCCAAGTTTGACTTGTAGGTTTGGGTTACTAGAAAATCCACAATTCACAAGCACTTGAGGGTGCTGCATACGATGAGACCCGTTAAACGGGTGGGTCGAGTTGGGTTTGATTGGGTCATAAATAGTCCGACCCAAATCGATCAATTTAACCCGTTTATGACCTATTTATTGTAGTGTAAAATTTTTTACCCATACCCAACTCGATCCATACCCAACTCGATCCATACTCAACTTATGCCCGAGCCATTTAACTAAACTTAAGAAGGCTTATTTCTTTTATATATATATTTTTTAAAAATAGTACTGCTAAAATAGTTTTGTACCACACAAATTTAATGGACAATTTTTGTAATTTTTAAAATAATTATTTTAAAAAATCGAAATTTAATTATTTTTTATTTTTAAAATTTTAATTTTAATTTTTTTTTATTTTTTAAGAATATAATTTTTAATATTCTTTTTATTTTTTCTTCTTCTTCTTTGGCGGTCCATCGACCACAACGACGGTGGCGACCAGCCACGGTGAGCCTCGAGCTCGCCGGCTCACCCACGCTAGCAAGCTTGAGGCTCGAGATCCACGAGGCTCGAGCCTGGCCGGTCACCGGCCATCGCCGTGCCAGGCTGCCAGCCACCGAAAGGAGGAAGAAGAAAGAAAAAAGAGGAAAGAAAAAAGAAAAGAAATTTAAAATAAAAAATAATTATAGTTTCGATTTTTATAAAAAAATATATTTTTGTAAAGTTAAAAGAGATAAGAGAGAGACTGTGAGGTGTTGGTTGAAGATGGGTTATAAATCTAACTCATTTAAGACCCACTTAAGACCCATCTATCTTAAGTCTTTAATTGTTAAACCAATTTAAATACTTTTTGTCAAAAGATAAGTGACACATATATGACCCATTTGTGATTTAAATGAGTCATATATGAGTCTAAAACCCATTTTGCCACATCTACATACGATGCAATGAGAGAGGATGATGTTAGAGATCAATCATATGCAATAGCCTACAAATGATGGACCAACTTGTTATCCAGATACGTCAATTATATTGCATCAACGAACAATCTAATAAAATAAAGTTGTAATGTTCTGTCGACAAATCGAAAAACCATTTGATACCATAATTATATGATCGATGTGAGACCAAAATCAAATTTCAAAAATGATTGGGTCGGGTGGCAATTCTTTATTTTTGCTCGCTCTTTGAAATCTTCCGTAATCAAAGAGAGCTATCAGTAAAATTCAGGAAAAGGAAATAATAAATCACCAAAGAATAAGAACCTGGGATTCGGAGTGGAACCATGCCGTCGACCGATGATCATCTTCCGCCTTGTTCTTTTCTTTTTTATATCTCTTTCTGGCCATCATGTTCCTCTTTTCAGTGACTCCACTAGTTCATGCAAGAGCCGGGGAGAGAGAGAGTGTGTGTTGCATTTTTTATTTTGGGTTATAAATAAGCTTCACTATTTATACCGAATGGTCAAACTAGTTTTTTCTATTATACGATAAGTTGCTATCATTATTATGATTTATTTATTATTGATTATACACGATTACATGAAATTTTTTCCTATTTCAAAATTACTGATCACATACAAATATTTACGGATTATTAATAAAAATAATCACCATGAAAATCATCAAAATTACGAGGAGTTCTTGCTTATTTTTCATTTTCATATCTTCTTTTTTATTGAACATTTTCACAGCTTGCCATGTCGAGAAATTACTAAATCAAGAGCTACTAATTTTTCAATGTTCAAAGGTTTCCTTCTAATTAAACGATCCATATTAGAATGCGTGGAACGCTGAATTCAAATTATCGTTGCAAAAATAAGTTAGATAGTACATATTTATATTACTATATTGTAGGGAAGTATTCTCAAAGCCCCGGGCTATATTACCTGGGATCATCTGTTGATCCACAACCACGATTACGGAGGGGAAAAGATGAGAATAATGACCAATAAAAGAATATATATTTCGTGGACAAAATTTAATATGAGCCATAGCTCATTACATTCTTGCGTTTCTTTGTTGCTAAGAACTATAATCTACTCACATTTACAAAAGCAAGAAAAGAATCTATGTCCATCCAAGGACTGATAACTAAAAGCTCCTGGACATCAGGGACTTCTTGAAACACTGTATTTTGTACAGGGGCCTAAATTGTAAGCTCTTGCATATTGATACCTTTTTAAGATTCATCACTTCTATGACTATCCAAAAATATAGCTGTTGTTTCCCATGCTCCGCAACCATGAACTTCAAATCAGCGACGCCGACTCCGCGCCAGTCCCCAAGGTGTAGGTGGGCTACCTTCTGGAGTTGAATCATCGGATGTGCTTTCTACTCGAACATCCTTTGATTTTGCCCTAATATATCTAGGAGGGCTGGCATCCGGAGTTGAATCACCAGACGTGCTTTTTAGTCGAACATCCTTTGATTTTGCCCTGATATATCTAAGAGGACTGGCTTCTGGAGTTGAATCATCGGATGTGCTTGCTCCAGGATTTTCGAGTTGCAAACCCTTTGATCCAACCCTGATTGCTCTTGGCGGGCTACCTTTTGGAGTCGAATCATCAGATGTGCTCGTACTAGGATTTTCTAGTTGGACATCCTTTGATCGTGCCCTCAACTCGAAGACATTATCCTCAGTACTTTCATCATCAAGTTGCAAATCCTTTGATCCAACCCGGATTGCTCTTGGCAGGCTAGCTTTGAGAGTCGAATCATCAGATGTCCTCATACTAGAAGCTTCTAGTTGGACATCCTTTGATCGTGCCCTCAACTCAAAGGCATTATAATCATTGCTTGAGTCATCGCTAGACTCATCTCCACTGATATTTTGGTTGCCAAAGTTGGGAGCTTCAACTTCTAGTAGTCTGGTGGCCGCTCCAGCCCTGGGAAGGAACACGGGGGACATAAGTTTGTAGCCAAGCGAACTATAAAGATTGTACAATAAAGCTTATCGAAATCCAACCCCTTATCATAGTCTTTGTCATTCAATATCTTCATTGACTCTGAACTTTGGCCACTCCCACTCGGCCTTGTAAGTCTGGTGTGAGAATCAGGACCAAACAAAACAAATAATTTCTTTCGGACAAGAAGAAACGTATGAAGGCACAAATATCAATTAAAGGCAAAACTTACATGACAGGTGAAGTAATGGGTTCGGGATTATCAGCCTCCTGTCGATGTTATACCCGAAAAGCACATAAGCAGGGACGTCTGACTAGATCATAAGAAACCCGGCAAGAGAGAACAAATTAAAACTACACTTACTTTGTCTGGCAAATCATCCTCAATAAACTCCCACCGTTCCTCCGCAAGGTTTAAGGTTTCCTTGTCCCCATCATCATACAAAACCTATAGTCCCCAATCAGGCCATATATATTTAACACAATATCAAAGAACATGCAGTTGCAAGATCTCAGAGTTAAAGAAAAGAGGTAGCAGTGCATAGAGCAAGAGACGCCTGCTCAGACAATTACATAATTTGCAAAAAGTTAGCTATCAGATGGGACTTGAGGATAAAAAAATGACTCATCTGCATAATGCAGATCCATCCAAGAAGCTAACTAAGCTGATCAAAACAAATCGCAGGTCACAGTTACAGAAGCTTCTGAAGACTATGATAGTCATCTCACCTTGTGTCTTTTCATTGTAGGGTTGTAAGATTGAATTAGGCCATCATAGAACCTGTAAAATAACCAATTAGGAATAGGAAGAAAATTATACAAACAACCCTAGTGCTGTAGACCATCACTGATGCGACAGCAGCGGCTAGCCATCACTGAAGGAACAGCAGTCGCAAGTGCAAGAAGGAGATGAGAATGGAAAAATAACATGCTCAACCGAGACAGAGACAAAGTAATCCAAGTGAGGATCCTAGAGTGCTCACATCTCATCCAATGGCCACCAGACCTTTATTCTCCGACCAATTAATTTGTCAGCAGGCACCCCAGACTCCTGAAAATTGTTTAAGAAAATACATGACTTTATGAAAACTTAAAAAAGGCGCAAACACTATGCAACGTAGTAATTAGGAAAAAGTAAGAAATAAACAGAGTGCCAACCCTCTTTAATAACCGTCAACACAAATTTCAGAAGAGCTTTGCAAGATACTTCAGTTTTATAATAATGACAATGATAATAATTAAAACTGAAGATGGCATACTTAATAATATAATGGCAAAGAATGCAATAGATATATAATATCAGATCCGATTGGTGTATGAAAATCATACTGCAATAGTTATAATCATACCCTTGAGGTGCCTTTACTCGTGTCATTTGCTCCTTCGGTTGGCAGCTTCATTTTTCGATCTCTAAGATCAATGGGGAGTGGAGCTGCCTCACCTTGCACAGTCTCCACGTTTGACTTCAGCGTTGTTCTCCTGTTTATTGCAGAAACTGTAGGCATAGCTGAAAGATTAGTTCTGTTTAGGGAGATCCTTCTTTTATGGGGCTCTTTAGTAGTTCGACCATCTCTGCACAGCCAAGAAAGATCATAACCTTCCTCAGGTCTCAATAATGAATTGGGTTTCAGTTCCCTTTTCCTGGGAAGTATTGAACCCCTGGAGTCTAGGAAATCAGCAATGCTGTATTTAGGAGAACCATTAGGTCTCAGCTTTGCCGCTAAATCCAAGATCAGTTTTTCTCCCAATTTCCAACCAGAAGGTGCCACTTTCTGCAAGATGTTGTATTTCCTATTAGAGTATGAACAAATCAAAACCAAGCTAAAACCACAGAAACGTCAAAAAGCACAGTAACCTCATTCTCCTTAAGCACACTAGCCAGGAGACGGTTCAGAATATCTGGGCTGATATCTTCACTTTCAGCGAGGATGTCTGCCATTATTTGCTCCACAGCCCAGTGTTCATCAGCAGATGGATTTGATCTTAATTAAAAAGGAACCATCAAAATATAAGAGAGTATCAAAAGGTAAATGCTAAAATATTCAAGATAATAAATGTTGAGAACTATCATTTAGTCATAAGAGTGTTGTTGCAGTCTGTCATAACATAACTGTTGAGCCAAGTTATAATCCAACTACCCAAAGCCATTTTGGTGCCATTATTTTTCACTACCCTAGAATTAAGGTCAAGAGCTTGCACAGATATCGCTAAATCTCAATCTCTCTTGTAAAGATTGCGGTGTAACACCTTATATAAATAGTCCTCGCACACCAAACGAAACATTGAGTTTAGCAGGAGATGAATTGAAAGGTTTAAAGTACCAAAACAAAACCACATGAAATAGTCAAAAGATTCATCCGATCATGCAAGCCAAACTTACTTATAAATGAACACTAATTACATGGAAACTCATCCGCATTAACTAACTACAAATATCATCTTTTTGAGTCATAAGAAAGGTTACTAGACAGCAAGACAAGCCAAATTGTGATATTCCAGAAAACTAAAATGAAACTCAAAAGAGCAATCTCCATTAACTACTGTTATTGGTCAAAGATTAAGAAAGCTATCCTTTCTTATGGTATCTGGTAAACTACTAGGCGAAAAGAAGAAAAAGAAGGCGTAAAATGTTGTTGATGATAATATTACCTAGTAAATACCCAGAAATGTTGGCACATATGAAGAATTTGTGCCTCACATTCAAGGTCAAGCATCAGAAGACATGCCTTGACCCTTGCAATGGTTTCGAGTATAGAAAGGGCCTTTTCATAACACCGTGTCGACGGTTCAGATAGCTTCGAAAGAGCCTCCGCGATCAGTTGAAAAATTTCCTGCCCATGAATGGATATTTAAGAAACTGAGAAAGAACAGAATTTTATCTTGAGAGGAGTGAGTTCATTGTATTAGAAAATCTCCAAAGTTTTGTTTTATATACCTTCATTTGATCATCATTATATGGCTGTACCGGGGATGCTATCCTCAGAATCTCACTGAGGCAAGATGCCACTGTAACTCTCACATCCTCATTACAATGTTTAAACAGAGCTTCAGCTATAAGACCTTTCATGACAGGAAGGAGGGCATCCTGGAGGAAGTCCGATGGTTCTTGCTCCATATTCACCAAGACATCCTCAGCATTCTATGTAGCGAGGGACATGTATATGAAAGCAAAAGTCAGTTTCTATATCTAAATAAACAACATTAAAGAATACAGAAATGTTTCTGGAAATGTAGAAAGAGAACAGCCATCTCAGATGCTCCAATCATTGGTGATGTCTGTCCTTTAAGAGGTCAAACAAAGGGGGAGGGAAAAGATAAAACCAGAGATTTGACTTTGGAGCTCATGGTAGCACAAGAATACCATCCAGCAGATAGAGAAGTGGACAGCAAAGAACACCAAATATGAGGAGTAATGCTTAAACGAAATCCGTTAAACTCGCTTAAAGTATGCTGAAACCAAAGTTCTATAGTTTATAAAGGAGTTTGAAAGCCATTATATGAACTCACTCTCCTGTCCATATGACCTAGATGCCTTTGCCCACAAGCATAACCACCAAATGGATTAGCATATATCGACCAACTAAAACAACAAAGATGCCTGATGAGCAAATTGATGAGAAGCCCAAAGACAGGAGATCAATCATCCGCCAAACAAACATCAACCATCCTCAAGCATTCAAATTTATCCCAATGAAACACAAATAAAAAACCCAATGCAAGTAAAGCTTCACGGCTCAGTAATTCGCCATATGCATGAATTGGTAAATCGAGGCAGCATACATCAAGAAGAGTGAGGAGTGCATCAACAGAAGAAGGGGCATTGAGGAGGCCATTGCCAACCAATCTAAGCCGCGCTGCCAAAGTCCTCTCCAATGAAGAAGAAGATGACGCCATTTTTTCTTTTTTACTTTGGGTGGCAACGCACGCTATACAGCTCAAACGAACACAGAGAGTACTAGTATTCTCTTGCAGATTTGCAGAGAGTAATCAGAAACTCATCTACAATTTATAGGGAAAACAAAACTTGGCAATTCAGAGGAAGAAATGGAAACACAGTAAGTTTCCACCTATGCTATGAACCTGGTCTTATTCCTTGGTTTCTGATTTAGCTGTCAATTTTGGTTTCTTGGATGGGATCTGACTGTGTTCTCTTTGCTATCGTGACAAAAATGAACATGATAGCTTCAAATGGTATTTCATATCTAGGGAACTTAGGAGGATCAATTACTTGCCATTCCATTGGCTTGTGCACTGGATTCTGTACCTAATCACTCTTAAATTGCTCCAGAATTTGATTTTTCTGGCTTTCCTAATTATTAACCTGCTCAATATTGGTTTCTATAGACTGACCAAAAAAGAAAATGGGATCTACATATTAACAACCGAGACAGAATCATAAAATCCATAAGATATGATGCGAGCTTGTCAAAAAAGAACAAGGTGTATAATATCAATCAAATAAAGATGTAGACGTGCGACCAATAAATTCATGTTTAAAAGATTGTTATGCAAGTGCAAATCAAATTTTTTCATTACATCCTTTGGTTATTTTTTTTAAGAAACATTTATTAAAAATAACAGTGATATACCTATATCCATGTACAATATTTGAGTATTGGCAGGCACCACCATTTTAGCTTGACATTTTATGCCAAACATGAATAGGTGCAAGTATTACAATTTAGTGTATGTGATGACTGACTTATAAAGTTGAAATCATATCGAATAGGATTATGTTTTCTTTTTACAGAATATTGGCATCAAGCTGACAGTTCTAAACATACAATGGTACAACCAAATTGGAGATAAGTACAGCAATGACCACAGACACAAATATAATTTTAACATGACACAAGCACAATGACTCACATTTAAAATGATTTGATTCGATTTTGACTTTCTTCTTCCAAACAAAATCATTATCACCATGTGCAATATTTGTGCTCTAAATAAAGCCAAAGGATATGACGCAAATTGCTAATAAACATGACAAAGCAACCGCATTTCAATTCAGATCGCATCCCTCTCAAACTTGGCTCAAACTTCATCAGAATTAAAGATAGTTTGGATCCAGGTCCATCTCAACTCAACTTAAATCATCATATAGAGCACGTAAATGAGAAATTAAACATTACTTGTCTAGGTTTTTAAGCTCAAGCAGCGCATTGCATCGACTCCACTTTGTTACTGAGTTATGGACAGTAATAGTGTCAATCACTCAGATTCTTTTCTTGCCAAGAGATGCACATGACCTCCGGTTCCACTTTTCCATTTGAACTTAGTACATGTGTACACGATTCACAAATCCTGAAAAATCATAACTGCGGTCTCAGCTGTTAGCTTTGGTTCTTACATCATATTAAGTTTCTGAAAACAATTAGATCTGAAAATGCTGCACTGTTAATAAACAAAAGCTCTCTGTTCCTTTTCCAAATTGAAAAATCGAATAATAGTAGATACCTGCTCATAGAGAGTTTCTTCTTATCTTTGCAACACAAGGAGAATTCCTGCAAGGACATTTAAAACAGAGAGAAATTGAAAAAATAGTGTGATCAGCACAGTAACATTTCAACGAATGAGAATGACAATAGATATGCATATTGTCTAATAACAAAGACATTCACCTTCAAGTTTTTCTCTGACCGAATAACTACAAACTGTTTCTTGCTTGCTTTTGGACAATAAACTGTAGTACTCCTCCTATATCTGAAGGATTTCGATCAACAAAGCCCTTCAGCAAAATTATTCAACTCAAACAAAACAAATACAAAACCTAGGAGAAGAATAAAAGCCAGATCAGTCTAGTAGATTATTGAAGGTGCTATCTGTGAGGTGACACAATGAGGACATATGGGTATTTATAAGGGATGAAATGCCATAGTGCGCCGCCACCTCCAATGAGATTTCTCAAGATAAAACTAGGTTAAAATTGTTAGTAGGTTAACGCCGCACGTGACATGCTCGTGTCAATAAGTACTGCTGTGATTGTGGCATGTCGCAAGACTGCATTTAGAAATCATATTTTATTTAGCTTGTTTGAAGTTCAATTAGCAATACCGTGAAAAGCTATTATTATAACAACTAATACAAAGTTTTCCATCCTTTTTTTTTATAACAAAATTTATATTGTGTTGCGTCAAGGAAAAAAAAAAAAGAACAGCAGGAATGAGGATAGGTTTCCAAAGTTGAGGAGAAAGCATATTATAGGGAGTGGTTGGAAAAACTCTGAAGATCATAACCCAAGATGATTGTGAATTACAAAAGTAGCCACCTCTTTAAAAAAGACTTCCTCCTGTGCATTGGCAAATTTTGGTAACGGGACTATCTTTCTATGCCTAGATGATACCGAACATTGATGATGATTTTATTTAATGATATGAAAGAGTAATTTCAGCACCTTCATGATTTTATTCAATGCTTGTCTGAACATTTTAAGCCTTGTAATACATGTTGATCTTCAGTGAAATTTATATGATTCGCCTTATTATACATGCTGAAGATTTTTGAATGCCCTCGCAGCCTGAACTTGTTGAAGAGTATAAACTTCTTTGTTATACATATTATATAAACATTTTCATGATAAAAATTCCTCTAGTTTTTTGTTGAAATTACGAAGGATGCCAGCAAGTATTGAAAGGTGATGAAGTCCCACACAGGTGCAAGATTTAGGCAATCCTACATTTTGTTGGCAAGAAAGGTATTAGGAGGAAATCATTGTGGATATACTATCAATTAATAATAGAATCTCATTCTTTGTGACAAATTCAAAAGCCACGTCATAGAAAAATTATCCATCATCTACTCTTGGAAGATTCATTAATTGTTGATTTCTAACTTACCCTATCTGGCAGTTCTGAAAAGGAATAATACCCTTTCATTTTGTTATCAAATCTGAATGTTTCTCCCCTCTCGTGATATGGTAATATAATATGAAGAAGACCAGTTTTGATGTACAGCTCATTTCGAAATGAAACCTCATTATTGTCAAAACAAAATTGACAAAACTACGCAAGTATATCAAGAAGGTATTTAATAATAGCTACAACTCGAAAAGGCTCAAATCAGAACTTATTGATTTCACATTGGCCTAGACAACAAAGCTACTCATTTCACAGTCAGATTAATTTTCTATATTTCCGTATGATAATGTATATAATATGACCTCCTCATGCGAACCCAACCCAAAAAACTGTGACCTTTCATGTGGTCCTTATTCAATTAAAATTCTACATCTTCTAAATTGAAATTCCATACACTGAATACAACATGCAAATATGAATTATGTATAGTTGGAACTCCTTGCGATGAAAAATGAAACATACACTATCTTGTGAACAAATTAATAATAAGTATAGTTGTTCCAAATCCATGTGCTAGGCACTTGGTCGAATTACAGGGACGTTGCTATGGCCACACAAGGTCACAGGTTTAAACTCCATGACCTCAGACTAAAAATTAAGGGGTTTATCATGTCAAAACCATTGTTTTGGAGAATAGCAGTGCATAGGAGTGGTGATGCAGTGGTACAGAGGGAAAGCCACAAAATGGAGGACTTGGCAATTCTAGTGGACACATCTTGGTGCAATACTGGCACAGACCAGTGGTGCCAATGGTGGGAAGGAAGAATTACAGTTAGCCAGGCAGTAGTATACGTACTATCTTTTTCATTTTTTTCATTAGCCACTATTTTCTTATTCCACATAGTCATACCTATCCTCCTTTGTACTATGGATGAGTATCTTTTATGACGTGTGACAATATTGCTCCTCTTATCCCCATATAACATCGTAACCCAAATATGTAAGAGATCAATTTAGGCACCAGATGTTCTAACTCCCAAAACTTTTTTCCGTGTGAAATTTCCCCAAATAATGTAAAACTGCAGATGATATATAAGGTTTGTGATAATCTAATGTTCTACAAAGGTTGACCATTTATAGAAATTTGTGCTATGTAGAGGCCAAAACATGAGGCTAAAATAAGAAGAGCAGTTTTCTTCCTATTTATCTGGTCTTGGCTCTTTAAAGGGTTTGGCTTTTGGGTTTGGAATGGCTTGCAAATTTCAAAGCTCAGAAGAAGTTAAAGGGACATACGCAAGGCTCTTACATAGAAAGGAATGCTAATTAAGGCCAAGAAACTTTTTTCCCCATTATAGCTAGATGACATCCAAAAAAGGGCATGAATATTCGAAAATATGATAAAAAAAAATAAAGAGTAGTTTGGAAAAGAAAATTGAAGAATGATGTAATCTGAGTGAAATGATCGGACACAACAATATATCCAAAACTCAAAAGGATTTGACCACCTATATCAAGGTGATAGAGGTAAGCTGGTGCAGCAAAAAACTTGCAAATATTGTGCACGGGTGATTAACCCCTATTAAAGTTCACTAGAATTCCAATTTTTATGGCTCCTGCTAAATTGTGACCAAAAAAAGAGATCTTCAGACAATTTAATAGATGAACACCATTCCTAAGAAAATGCCATGCTTGTGGGAGGGAAAATGCAAGTGCAACTGGAGCTATAATTAGAGGTATCTTAGCTGCAAAAGTTTCGAGCAAAAGGTGCGTGCATAACTGTTGCTCTTCGGGTTAAGTCCCACAGCAATGATTTCTACTAACTCTGTTATATCATTGGTTTTCATGTTAATATCGACAAACACCTGATTTTGCAGTTTTTTGTTGAGATTTACATCTGAAAATGCAGTAGATTTCAGTTCACTAGAAAGTTTGGATAGACCTTTTCAGGACTCCACTTTAACCCAAAAGTTTGTCTGTTATAGGTCGGTGTAAGATACTATTAAATTCGCCAAGCTGCAGATTCATATCAGCTTTCCCTCAAACCATTTGGGAAAAACCATAATCCATATTATTGTGATAAGGGATTTCATAATTCTCAGGAAAAGATCATATGCAATATAGCCCACAGAGGAAGGGACAGACTTTTCACTTTGAGAAGCAAAACATCAACCCACAAAGGAGACAGATCCAATGATGATTACTCATATAGCGGTAGTCCTATATGGGTGAAGTTTGTTTGCTTAGCGAAAAAGCAATGTCAATGGTCTGCAATCGAACAAAGCTTACGTTGACAAGTTATGCAGATGCGAAAACGAAAAAGAGAGACTTCATGGAACTCGATGGGAAAATGAAAAAATCATCTTAAGATTGCACAGGTACATGTTGAAGCATACTCGATTAGAAAATTTCGGAGCTTGGCCTCGTCGATAATAAGTAGCAAAAACCTGATTTTACCGGGAAATGGCAGGAAAATCAACAATTTTTAACAGAACAGAGGTATCTTTTCGATCTGAACCATGAAGAGATGAATGTATTGTTCTTTTATTTACCAGAAAAAGGGAGCTAATAAAACACCAAGGTACCCGACGCTGACGAAACCAAGCTGCAATGCCAATCGACGAACAGAGGAAAAAAAAAAAGGAAAAGGATTGACAACCATCATTAGAAGATGACGAACCTGGGAATATGAGGGGGAGAGGAACGCGGCAGTCGACCGAGGCCATCTCCATCGTTTCTCTTTTTTTCTTTTCTTGGCCATCGTCTTCCTCTTTACCGAGAGACGCCACCACGAGTTCATCATGCAAGAGCAGCAGAGACGGAGGAGTGGAGGGAAAGACTCCTGAATCTTTCATCGCAGCACAGCCCATAGGAAAACGTGCAATAATAATGGAATGGGGCTTTTGTCTTGGGGCCCGAAAAAGAAACCCGGTTTTCTTGAGATCGACCACTTTCATTTTCACGTATCTGTGATGCCGAGAAGTCGAAGCACAAGGCTTAAATAAGAAGAGCTGCTTTCTTCCTGTTTTTTTTTTCTGGTGTTGGCCTTACACCAAGTTTGGCTTGTAGGTTTGGGTGAGCTGGAAAACCCACAAGTCATAAGAACTTGAGGGTGCTGCGTACGAGGCATTTGCAACCTGCCATGCAAAACGTTAATTGGGAGATGAATTTTAGCATTTCTGACCTCCTTTTCTCCAATCTCGCGTTGGAGGATGGACCGATTTCCGCAACCTCGTGGACTCACCGGAGGTTAATCGACGCCATATCCCGATGGTTCGTCGTTTTAGAATCCTCAATTGGATAGTGGGTTACGGTAGTAAGCAAAAAGATCTTGCAAACTACACATGGTCTTGGTTGTGTGCTTGGGAGGTATTGGATTTTCATAACCTTGTCGTATCATGATCTAGAAGTTTCATTTTCATCTGTATTGGTTCTTGGCCCGCCATGATCTCGAAAGCTTTATTTGTTAATTATTCATATTGAAAATTTTGGCTATTGAATGTTATTGTCTACTAACACGTCGACTAACAAAGTCGTAATGTTTTTCAAGGGTTATTAGACCAATCAACGAAAAACTATTGCACGTTATGATGAAGATGATTATGAGTGAGATCCAAATAATCAATGCAAGACCAAAATCAAATTTCAAAGATGATTGGGTCGGGTGGTAATTTCTTATTTTCACTTATCTCCCATAATTGAAGAGAGCTACGAGTAAAATTCAGTTAAAAACACAATAAACAACCATCGCCGGAGAATAAAAACCTGAGATTAAAACCAAGTAGTCTACCGATAACGGTCTTTCTTCTCGTTCTTTTTCTCCTTCTCTTTTTGGCCATCATGCTCCTCTTTCTTCTGACCGGGGAGACAGAGAGTTGAATTTTTTTTTTTTTTTTGGGGGGATATAAACAAGTTTCACTGTTTATATTGAACTGATCAAACTATTTTTTCTTTCATGTGAGAAGTTGCTATCATTATTATGATTTATTTATTATTGATTATACACAATTACTTGAAAAAATTTTCCTATTTCAAAATTACCGATCACAAACAAATATTTACAGATTAGTAATAACAAAATTCTTATTATAAAAATGTTAATTAATAATCAAAACGAAAATCTTAATTTTGTGGAATTCTTGCATATTTTTCATTTTCATACCTTCTTTTTATCAAACATTTTCATACTTTGCCATGTGGAGATATTACTAAATACAAGAGCTACTAAGTTCCAATGTTCGAAGGTTTCTTTCTAATTAAACAATACATAATAGAAAGCGATAAACGCTGAATTGACATTTGATCCAAAAGTAAGTTAGATTGTACATATTTATATTACTATTTTTCAGGGAAGTATTCTCAAAACCCCGGGCTATATTACTAGGGATTATCTGTTGATCCACAACCACGATTACGGAGGGAAAAGATGAGAATAATGACCAATAAAAGAATATATATTCCATCGTGGACAAAATTTAATATGAGCCATAGCTCATTACATTCTTACGTTTCTTTGTTGCTAAGACCTATAATCAACTCACATTTACAAAAGCAAGAAAAGAATCTAAGTCCATAGAAGGACTGATAGCTAAAAGCTCCTGGACATCAGGAACTTCTTCAACCTCTGTATCTTTGTACTGGGGCCTAAATTGTAAGGTCTTGCATATGGATACATTTGTAAGATCTATTGCTTCTATGATTATACCAAAATTATAGTCGTTTCCCATGCTCTGCAACCATGACTTTCATATTAGCGATGCCGGTTCCGCCACAGTCCCCAAGGTCTAGGCGGGCTACCTTCCGGAGTTGAATCATCAGATGTGCTTGGTAGTCGGACATCCTTTGATTTTGCCCTGACATATCTATGAGGGCTGCCTTCTGGAGTCGATTCATTGGATGGGCTTGTACTACGATTTTTGGGCTGCGCATCCTTTGATCGAACCCTGATCGCTCTCAGTGGGCTAGCTTCTGGTGTCGAATCATCAGATGTGCTCGTACTAGGGTTTTCTAGTCGGACATCCTTCGATCGTGCCCTAAACTCGAAGACATTATCATCATTGGATGTGCTCGGTAGTTGGACATCCTTTGATTTCGCCCTGATATGTCTAAGTGGGCTGCCTTCCGGAGTCGATTCATTGGATGTGCTTGTACTAGGGTTTTCTAGTTGGACATCCTTTGATCTTGCCCTAAACTCGAAGACATTATCATCATTGCTTTCGTCATCACTGGACTCATCTCCACCAATATTTTGGTTGCCCACGTTGCGAGCTTCAACTTTTGGTCCAGTGGCTGCTCCAGCCCTGGGAAGGAACACGAGACATAAGTTCGTAGCCAAGCAAACGATAAAAATTGTACAATAAAGCTTATTGAAATCTAACCTCTTAACATAGTCTTCGTTGTTCAATATCTTCATTAACTGTGAACTTTTGCCACTCTCACTCTGCTTTGTCAGTCTGATGTGACAATCAGACCAAATAAAACAAATAATCTCTTTAGGACAAAAAGAAACGTATGCAGGCACAAATATCAATTAAGTGCAAAACTTACATGATGGCTGAAGTGATGGGTTCGGGATTATCAGCCTCCTGTCAATGTTATATCCGAAAAGCACAAAAGCAGGGAGTTACTTCTGACAAAATGATACGAAACCCGGCAAGAAAAAACAAATTAAAACATACACTTACTTTGTCTGGCAAATCATCCTCAACAAGCTCCCACCGTTCCTCCACAAGGTTTAAGGTTTCTTCATCCCCGTCGTTGTACAAAACCTATAGTCCCCAATCAGGGGATATATATTTAACAAAAAATTAAAGGACATGCAGCTGCAAGATCTCAGAGTTAAAGAAAAGAGGTAGCAGCACATAAAGCAAGAGACGCCAGCTCAAACAATTACATAATTTGCAAAAAGTTATCTATCAGATGGGACTTGAAAATATAAAAAGAAATGATCTGCATAATGCAGACACATCCAGGAAGCTAACTAAACTGATCAAAACAAAAGGTCACAGTTACAGAAGCTTCTGAAGACTGATAGTTATCTCACCTTGTGCTTTTTCATTATATGGTCATAAGACTGAATTCGGCCATCATAGAACCTGTAAAACAACCCATAAGAAATAGGAAGAAAATGTTAAAAATAACCCTAGTGCTGTAGACCATCATTGAAGCAACAGCAGCAGCTAGCCATCACTTAAGGAACAGCAGTAGCAAGTGCAAGAAGGAGATGAGAATTGAAAAAATATCATGCTCAACTGAGAAAGAAACAAAGTATTTGGAGTGAGGGTCCTAGAGTGCTCACATCTCATCCAATGGCCACCAGACCTTTATTCTCTGACCAATTAATCCATCAGCAAGCACCCCAGACTCCTGAAAGTTGTTTAAGAAAATACATGACTGTATGAAAACTTAAAAAAAGGCACAAAAACTATGCAACGTAGTAATTAGGAAAAAGTAAGAAATAAACTGAGTGCCAACCCTCTTTAATAACCGTGTACACAAAATTCAGCGGAGCTTGGGAAGTTTTATAATAATGACAATGATAATAATAAAAATTGAAGAAGGCATACTTAAATAATATAACGACAAAGAATGTAATGGATATATAATATCAGATCCAATCAGTGTATGAAAAGTGTACTGCAACAGTTATAATCATACCCTTGAGGTGCCTTTACTCATGTCGTTTCCTCCTTCGGTTGGCAGCTTCATTTTTTGATCTCTAAGATCAATGGGGAGCAGAGCTGCCTCACCTTGCAGAGTCTTTACGTTTATTGTAGAAACCGAGGGCATTGCTGAAAGATCAGTTCTGCTCATGGGCATTCTTCTTTTATGGCGCAGTTCAGTAGTCTGACCCTCTCTGTGCAGCCAAGAAAGATCATAACCTTCCTCGGGTCTCATGAGCGAATTGGGTTTCGATTCCCTTTTCCTGGGAAGTATTGAACCCTTGGAGACTAGGATATTAGCAATGCCTTGTTTAGGAGAACCATTAGGTCTCAGCTTTGCTGCAAAATCTGAGATAAGTTTTTCTCCCAATTTCCAACCGGAAGGTGCTGCTTTCTGCAAGATGGTATATTCCCTATTAGAAAATGAACAAATCAAAACAAAGTTAAAACACCAGATACATAAAAAATGACGGTCACCTCATTCTCCTTAAGCACACTAGCTAGGAGACGGTTCAGAAGATCTGGGCTGATATCTTCACTTTCAGCGAGGATGTCGGCCATGATTTGTTCCACAGCCCAGCATTCATCAGCAGATGGATTTGATCTTAATTAAAAAGGAACCCATCAAAAAATAAGAGAGTATCAAAAGGTAAATGCTAAATTTCAAAGACAAAAAGATGTTGACAACTCTCATTTAGTAACATCATAAGAGTGTTGTTGCAGTCTGTCAAAACAAAACTGTTGAGCCAAGTTATAATCCAACTACCACAAAGCCATTTTGGTGCTATTATTTTTCATTACACTACAATTAAGGTCAAGAGCTCGCACAGATATCACTAAATCTCAATCTATCTTGTAAAGATTGCAGTATAACTCCTTATATAAAAAGTCCTTGCTACACCAATCGAAACATTGTATTCAGCAGGAGATTCTTCAACGAAATTGAAAGGTTTAAAGTACCAAAACAAAACCACATGAAATAGTCAAAAGATTCATCTAATCATGCAAGAGTAACTTATAAATGAACACTAATGTACAAGGAAACTCATCTGCGATTAACTAACTATAATTATCATCTTTTTGAGTCATAAGAAAGGTTACTAGACAGCAAGACAGGCCAAATTGTGATATTCCAGAAAACTAAAATGAAACTCAAAAGAGCAATTGCCATTAACTACTGGTAATGGTCAAAGATTAAGAAAGCTATCCTTTATTATGGTTCTGGTAAACTATTATGTGAAAAGAAGAAAAAGAAGGCGTAAAATTTGCCGATGATAATATTACCTTGCAAATGCCCAGAAATGTTGGCACATATGAAGAATTTGTGCCTCACATTCAAGGTCAAGCATCAGCAGACATGCCTTGACCCTTGCAATGGTTTCTAGTATAGAAAGGGCCTTTTCATAACACAGTGTCAACGGTTCAGATAGCTTGGAAAGAGCCTCTGCGATCAGTTGAAATATTTCCTGCCCATGAATGGATACTTAATAAACTGCGAAAGAACAACATTTTATCTCGAGAGGAGTGAGATCATTGTATTAGAAAATCTCCAGAATTTTGTTTTATATACCTTCATTTGATCATCATTATATGGCTGTACCGGCGATGCTATCCTCAGAATCTCACTGAGGCAAGATGCCACTGTAACTCTCACATCCTCATTACAATGTTTGAACATAGCTTCAGCTATGAGACCCTTCATGATGGGAAGAAGGGCATCCTGGAGGAAGTCCGATGGTTCTTGCTCCATATTCAACAAGACATCCTCAGCATTCTACGTAGGGGGGACATGTATATGAAAGCAAAAGTCAGTTTCTATATCTAAATAAACAACATTAAAGAATACAGAAATGTTTCTGGAAATGTAGAAAGAGAACAGCCATCTCAGATGCTCCAATAATTTGTGATGTCTGTCCTCTAAGAGGTCAAACAAAGGGGGGAGGGAAGAGATAAAACAAGAGATTTGACTATGAAGCTCATGGTAGGACAAGAATACCATCCAGCAGACAGAGAATTGGACAGCAAAGAACACCAAGTACAAGGAGTAATGCTTAAACGGAATCCACTTAACTCGCTTAAAGTATGCTGAAACCAATAGTTTAGAAAGGAGTTTGAAAGCCATTATATCAACTCACTCTCCTGTCCATATGAACTAGATGCCTTTGCCCACAAGCATAACCACCAAATGGATTAGCATATATCAACTAACTAAAACAACAAAGATGCCTGATGAGCAAATTGATGAGAAGCCCAAAGACAGGAGATCAATCATCCCCCAAACAAACATCAACCATCTTCAAGCATTCAAATTTATCCCAATGAAACACAAATAAGAATTCCCAATGCAAGTAAAGCTTCATGGCGCAGCATGAATTGGTAAATCGAGGCAGCATACATCAAGAAGAGTGAGGAGTTCGTCAACAGAAGAAGGGGCATTGAGAAGGCCATCGCCAACCAATCTAAGCTGCGCTGCCAAAGTACCCTCGAATGAAGAAGAAGATGACGCCATTTTTCCTCTGTTTACTTTGGGTGGAAACACACACTAGACAGCTCAAACAAACACAGAAAGTACTAGTATTCTCTTGCAGATTTGCACAGAGAGTAATCAGAAATTCATCCACAATTTATAGGGAAAACAAAACTTGGCAATTCAGAGGAAGAAACGGAAACACAGTAAGCTTCCAACAATGCTATGAACCTGGTCTTATCCCTTGGGTTCTGATTTAGCTGTCAATTTTGGTTTCTTTGGTTGGGGTCTGACTGTGTGCTCTTTGCTATCGTGACAAAAAATGAACATGATAGCTTCAAATGGTATTTCGTATCTTGGGAACTTGGGAGGATCAATTACTTGCCATTCCATTGGCTTGTGCACTGGATTCTGTACCTAATCACTCTTAAATTGCTCCAGAACTTGATTTTTCTGGCTTTCCTAATTATTAACCTGCTCAATATTGGTTTCTATAGACTGACCAAAAAGGAAAATGGGATCTATATATCAAGGACCAAGACAGAATCATAAAATCCATAAGATATGATGATAAAACAATACGAGCTTGTCAAAAAAGAGCAAGGTATATAAAATCAACAAAATAAAGACTTAGACATGCAAACAATAAATTCATGTTTTGAAAGATTGTTATGCAAGTGCAAATCAAATTCTTTTATTACATCCTTTGGTTATTTTTTTAAGAAATATTTATTAAAAATCACAGTGATATACCTATACCCATGTACAATATTTGAGTATTGGCAGGCATTGCCATTTTAGCTTCACAATTTATGCCAAACATGAATAGGTTCAAGTATTACAATTTGGTGTATGTGATGACTGGCTTATAAGGTTGAAATCATATCGAATAGGATTATGTTTTCTTTTTACAGAATATTGATATCAAGCCGATAGTTCTAAACATACAATGGTACAACCAAATTGGAGATAATTACAGCAATGACCACAGACACATATAATTTTGACATGACACAAGCACAATGACTCGCGATTGAAATGATTTGATTCGATTTTGATTTCTTCTTTCAAACAAAATCATTATCACCATGTGCAATATATGTGCTCTAGATAAAGCCAGAGGATATGACACAAATTGCTAATAAACATGACAAAGCAACTGGATTTCAATTCAGATCGCATCCATCTCAAACTTGGCTCAAACTTCATCAAAATAAAAGATAGTTTGGATCCCAGTCCATCTCAACTCAAATTAAATCGTCATATAGAGCACGTAAATGAGAAATTAAACATTATTTGTCCAGGTTTTTAAGCTCAAGCAGCGCATTGCATCGACTCCACTTTGTTACTGAATTATGGACAGTACTAGTCTCAATCAATCAGATTCTTTTCTTGCCAAGAGATGCACATGACCTCCAGTTCCAAATTTCCATTCGAACTTAGAACATGTGTAAATGATTCACAAATCCTGAAAAATCATAACTGTGGTCTCAGTTGTAGATTTGGTTCTTACACCATATTAAGTTTCTGAAAACAATTAGATCTGAAAGTGATCTGAACGTACATTGGAAGCAATAGCAATTCATATGCATGGTGCACTGTTAATAAACAAAAGCTCTCTGTTCCTTTTCCAAATTGAAAAATCGAAAAATGGTAGATACCTGCTCATAGAGAATTTCTTCTTATCTTTGTAACACAAGGGGAATTGCTGCAAGGGCATTTAAAACAGAGAGAAATTGAAAAAATAGTGTGATCAGCACAGTGACATTTCAACGGATGAGAATGACAAAAAATATGTAAATTTTCTAATAACAAGGGCATTCACCTTCAAGTTTTTCTCCGACCAAATATCTGCAGACTCTTTCTTGCTTGCTTTCAGACAATAAACTGCAGTACTCTTCCTATATCTGAAGGATTTCTGATCAACAAAGGCCTTCAGCATAATTATTCAATAAAAAAAAAAAACAAATACAAAACCTAGGACGAAGAATAAAAGCTAGATCAGTCTAGTAGATTGTTGAAGGTGCTATGTGTGAGGTGACACAATGAGGACATAGGGGTATTTATAAGGGATGAAATGCCACGGTGCGCCGCCACCTCCAATGAGATTTCTCAAGATAAAACTAGGTTAAAATTGTTCGTAGGTTAACGCCACACGTGACATGCTCGTGTCAATAAGTACTGCTGCAATTGTGGCTTGTCGCGTGACTGCATTTATAAATCATATTTTATTTAGCTTCTTTGAAGTTCAATTAGCAATACCATGAAAAGCTATTATTTTAACAATTAATACAAAGTCTTCATCTTTTTTTTTTTTTTCCGCAACAAATATTTACAACAAAATTTATATCGGTAGCATCAAGAGAAAAAAAAAAAAAAAAAAAAAAAAAGAACAGCAGGAATGAGGATGGGTTTCAAAAGTTGAGGAGACAGCATATTATAGGGAGTGGTTGGAGAAACTCTGAAGATCATAACCCAAGATGATTGTGAATTACAAAAGTAGCCACCTCTTAAAAAACGACTCCCTCCTATTAGTGGATTTCATTGGCAAATTTTGGTAACAGGACTAATCTTTCTATGCCTAGATGACACCGAACATTGATGATGACTTTATTCAATGATATGAAAGATTAGTTTCAGCACCTTCATGATTTTATCTAATGCTTGTCCAAATATTTTAAGCCTTATAATACATGTTGATTTTCAGTGAAATTTAGATGATTCGCCTTATTTTACGTGCTGAAGATTTCTGACTTCCCTCACAGCCTGAACTTGTTGAAGAGGATAAATTTCTTTATTATACATATTGTATAAACATTTTCATGATAAAAATTCCTCCAGTTTTTTGTTGAAATTATGAAGGATGCCAGCAAGTATTGAAAGGTGATGAAGTCTCACACAGGTGCAAGATTTTGGCAATCCTACATTTTGTTGGCAAGAAGGGCATTAGGAGGAAATGATTGTGGATATACTATCGATTAAGAATAAAATCTCATTGTTTATGACAAATTTGAAAGCCGTGTCAAAGAAAAATTATCCATCATCTACTCTTGGAAGATTCATTAATGGTTGATTTCTAACCTACCCTATCTGGTAGGTCTGAAAAGGAATAATACCTTCTCATTGTGTTATCAAATCTGAATGTTTCTCCCTTCTCGTGAAATGGTGATATAATATGAAGAAGACCAGTTTGGATGTACAGCTCATTTCGAAATGAAACCTCATTATTATCAAAAGAAAATTGACAAAACCATGCAAGTATATCAAGAAGGTATTTAATAATATCTACAACTGGAAAAAGCTCGAATTAGTACTTATCCATTTCATATTGGCCTGGACAACAAAGTTACTCATTTCACAGTCAGATTAACTCTCTATATTTCCATTTGATAATATATATCTAATATGACCTCCTCATGCAAACCCAACACAAAAAACTGTGACCTTTCATGCGGTCCTTATTCAATTACAATTCCACATCTTCTAAATTGAAATTCCATACACTGAATACAACATGCGAAAATGAATGATGTATAGTTGGAACTCCGAGTATTGAAAAATGAAACATACGCTATCTTGTGAACAAATTAATAATAAGTATAGTTGTTCCAAATCCATGTACTAGGCACTTGGCCGAATAGCAGGGACATTGCTATGGCCACACAAGGTCAAAGGTTTAAACCCCATGACCTCAAAACTAAAAATTAAGGGGTTTATCATGTCAAAACCATTATTTTGGAGAATATTGGTGCATAGGAGTGGCGATGCAGTGGTACAGAGGGAAAGCCACAAAATGGAGGACTTGGCAATTCTAGTGGACACATCTTGGTGCAATACTAACACAGACCAGTGGTGCCAGTGGTGGGAAGGAACAGTTAGCCAGGCAGTAGTATATGTACCATCTTTCTTACTTTTTTCATTCTCCACTATTTTCTTATTCCACATATTCATACCTATCCTCCTTTGTACTCTGTATGAGTATCTTTTGTGACGTTTGACAATATTGCTGCTCTTATCCCCATATGACATCATAACCCAAATATATAAGAGATCTATTTAGGCACCATGTTCTAACTCCCAAAAATTTTTTTCTGTATGAAATTTCCTCAAATAATGTAAAACTGCAGATGATATAAAAAGTTTGTGATAATCTAATGTTCTACAAAGGTTGACCATTTATAGAGTCTGTGCTATGTGGATGCCAAAACATGATGCTAAAATAAGAAGAGCAGCTTTCTTCCTATTTATCTAATCTTGGCTCTTTAAAGAGTTTGGCTTTTGGGTTTAGATTGGCTTGCAAATTCAAAGTTCAGAAGAAGTTGACGGGATATATGCAAGGCTCTTACATAGAAAAAAATATTAATTAAGACCAAGAAATTATTTTTCCCATTATAGCTAGAAGACATCCAAAAAAGAGCATGAATATTTGAAAATCTGATAAAAATAAATAAATAAAGAGTAATTGGAAAAGAAAATTTAAGAATGATGTAATCTGAGTGAAATGATTGGACACGACAATATATCCAAAACTCAAAAAGATATGACTACCTATATAATGGAAATAGAGGTAAGCTGGTGCAGCAAATAACTTGCAAATATTGTGCATGGACGATTAACCCCTATTAAAGCTCACTAGAATTCCAGTTTTTATGGCTTCTGCTAAATTGTGACCAAAAAAAGAGATCTTCAGACAGTTAAATAGATGAACACCATTTCTGAAAAACTGCCATGCTTGTGGGAGGGAAAAAGCAAGTGCAACTGGAACTATAAGTAGAGGTATCTTAGTCGCAAAAGTTTCAAGCTAAAGGTGTGCATAACTGTTGCTCTTCGGGTTAAGTCCCACGGCAATGATTACTACTAACTCTGTTATATCATTGGTTTACATGTTAATATTGTCAAACACCTGATTCTTCAGGTTTTTGTTGAGATTCAAATTTGAAAATGTAATAGATTTCAGTTCACTAGAAAGTTTGGAGAGACCTTTTCAGGACTCCACTTCAACCCAAAAGTTTGTCTGTTATAGGTCGGTGTAAGATACTATCAAATTAGCCAAGCTGCAGGTTCATATCAGCTTTTTCCTCAAACCATTTGAGAAAAACCATAATCCATATTATTGTGAGAAGGGATTTCATAATTCTCAGTAAAAAATCATACGCAATATCGCCCACAGAGGAAGGGACTGACTTTTAACTTTGAGAAGCAAAACATTAACCCAGAAAGGAGACATATGCCATTATGGTTACGCATATCATGATAGTCCTATATGGGTGTAGTTCTTTTGCTTAGAGGGGGAAAAAAAACAAATGTCAATGGTCTGCAATCGAACGAAGCTTACATCGACAAGCTATGCAGACGCGAAAACAAAAAAGAAGAAGACTTCATCGAACTCAATAGGAAAATGACAAAATCAACTTAAGCTTGCACACGTACATGTTGAAGCATAGTCGATTTTGCAGATGGGCTTTGTCAATAATTAGTAAAAACCTGAATTTATCTGCAACTGGCAGAAAATCAACAATTTTTAACAGAACAGAGGCATCTTTTCGATTTGAACCATGAAGAGATGAATTCATTGTCCTTTTATTTCCTAGAAAAAAGAAAAAAAAAAAAAAAGCGCTAAGAAAACACCAAGCTGCAATGCCAATCGACAAAATAAAAGAAAAAGGGAAAAGGATTGACAACCATCATTAGAAGAATACGAACCTAGGAATATGGAGAGAGGAACGAGGCAGTCGACCGAGGCCATCTTCATCTTCATCTTTTCTCTTCTTCTTTTTTCTTGATTCTTTGGCCATCGTCATCCTCTTTTCCGAGAGACTCCACAAGTCCATGCAAGAGCAGCAGAGACAGAGGAGTGGAGGGAGACACTCTCTTGAATATTTTCAGGAAATTTTGGTTTGGAGATTTTGTTTTCTAGAGAGAGAAAAAGTTACCCATTATTTTGGAGCAATGACCCCATTGTTATTCCGTAAAATGCAATTAGCTCCCCTAAGTGCGGTCCGTTTCTCAAATTGGTCCCTCAACTTGAGTTTATCGCAAATAACCCCATGTACCTGATAAGCAACTAATTAGGGGCAATTTTGTCCGGAACAAATAAATAAAACTGCACGGAAAACTAAAATAATAATAAAAGAAATTGATGAAGCCTAGAATATAGAGAGAGATGGAGAGAGAGAGAGAGCAAGGGAGGCGCAGGGCCGGCTGGCGGGGATGCCGTCCAAAAGCGGAAGACAACCTTGCCTGACCGGACAATACAATCCCAAAGTGAGCAAGGAAATACCAATAGAAATTCCTAGAACCGGTCTAGTTTATAGGAAAGTAAGACCAGTTCATCGGTTGTTATTTCCTTTAGATGCATCCATCCCCCACTCACTTGTTGAAACAAGCCCATCAGAGCCCAACTCTAATGGCAAGCATCAACGATCGGCCCTCCATGAGACATTGCCCGGGAGAATTATCAAAAAAATCATAAACCTATTACAATTGTGCAAATTCAGTCATAAACTTTTTTTTAGCCAATTTAGTCATAAACATTTTTACAATTGTCCCAGTTTAGTCCATCCATCCAAAATTAGTCGTCCGGCCGACGACGTGGACGCTAGCCGTCCGGCGAAAGCTAACATGGCAATTTTTTGATTTTTTTAATATATTTTTTTAATTTTTAAATTTTTTTTTTTCACTTTCTCTTTCCTTTGGCCGATCGGCACCGGCCAGAGGCGAGGACCGGCGAGGCCAACCTCACCGGCCAATGGTGAGGCCGGCCTCGCCGTCGCTAGATCTAGCGAGGAGCCTCACGGCCCCAAATCTGGTGAGGAGCCCCGCCGGCCACCGGTGAGGTTGACCCTCACCTTGGCTGGGCGAGGCCCCACCAAATCTGGCAAGGCTCGGCCCCGCCCAGCCATGGCGAGGGCCGAGCTCGCTAGTGCCGGCGAGGCTCCTCGCCATCCTTTGCTCGGCCTCGCCCAACCCAGCCGAGTGTTGAACGCATACGCTGTGTAGTCCACCTTCCGATACTAGTTCAGGAAGGTCCACGCGGGCATCTCGATCCATGGCGAGCAAAGGACGGCGAGGAGCCTCGTCGGCACTAACGAGCTTGGCCCTCGCCATGGCTAGGCGGGGCCGAGCCTCACCCAGCCAAGGCGAAGGTTGACCTCGCCAGATCTGGCGACGACAGCCTCACCGACCCTTGCCTCTGGCCGGCACCAAGAGAAAGTGAAAGAAAAAAGAATTCAAAAAATTCAAAAAATATTAAAAAATTCAAAAAAAAAAATCAAAAAATATTTAAAAATTGTCATGTTAGCTTTCGCCAGACGGCCGGCGTCCACGTTAGCGCCAGTCGGCCAATTTTGGCCGAATGAACTAAACCGGCATAATTGTAAAAGGTTTAAGACTAAATTGGCTAAAAAAAAAAGTTTATGACTGAATTGGCTCAATTACAATAGGTTTAAGACTTTTTTCGTAATTCTAACCACTTTGCCCAATACGAACAGCCTGATTCCCTTCTTTTGTTGTTCTTCTTACACCGGCGCCCTTTCACTCATTGAAGGTTCTTTTTTGAGTGGTTGTTTTGGAGCCGGTCTTTTGTATAGTTGGTTCAAGCTAATATATTCTTACCTTTTACCAAAAAAAAAAAAACAGCGTGATTCCCTTCTCGCTCCTCATCCACACAGAATCTCAGACACAACCACATAATAGACACTGAAAAGGGAGTAGAATTCTAAACGTCCTAACAAAGTAAAGATGAATGCGCTCCAAACTCAAAACCATTTCCAGAGAAAAAACAAGGCTCGGAATTCCAGCAATATCAACGACCAGAGCCGCCGTACTCGAAGGGGCTGACATGGGCAGGTCATTCGCCTAAAAGCCCCTTGCTGACCCTAGGATGCCATCACCGTCCAAACAGCCACGCTTTAAGAGCTTACTAGAATTTTCCCTTATTGTTTTCAAAATCAACCACTATTGGTTTCAAGTGTATTATTATTACCAGGGACAAGAAAACTGGGGATATATCATAACGGAGGCCTCCCAAACCATGCAGGGAGAAAGAGATCGAGTAACATGACTAGGAACTGATCCACACTTCTAGCTTCCCAAAGAATGAATAAATACAAACTCCATTTCTAGACCATATGAAATGAACATAAGCCATTGCTCTTCCAAGCCTCACAAATACTTGCATTTCCGTCATTGCAGACATTTCCAGGAACAATGACAGATCACCGATGCCTATACCAGGGCCAAAAGACTACAAGCTCTTGCACCTAGACCTCTATACTTTGCATAAGGAGCCAACTTGTAAGATCTTGCACATTACTTCTAGTAATCCTACCACTACAAAAAGCTATTCTACTTCCTAAGCAGCCTCAAAATTTTCCAAGCCGATGACGACAAAGCTTCACTTCTGCCACCAAGGTCTAGGAGGGCTAGCTTCAGGAGTTGAATCATCTGACGAACTAGAGCTAGGATATTTTTGCTGGACATCGTTGGACCGGACCCTGAGCTCATATAAGTTATCTTCAGTGCTCTCATCGTCACTGGACTCATCTCTACCCACATTTTGATTCCCAAACTGTGGAACTATAACTTCTGGGACTCTGGAGGAAGCTTCAGCCCTGGAATGAAAGCACTGGAGATGAGCCTCTACTCAAGCGAAGCAAACAGCAGAAGATGTACAGTATCCAAATCAGACCTTGCAATGTTCTGTTTGATCATTAATTTCCTCGGTAAGTGTGACTTCTTGCTGCTGCCCTTTTTGTATTCCCGCCTGACGGAAATCAGAAACCAAACAAAATAGGTGATATCACCATGCAACCCAAGAAGTGAATGCAGGCAAAGATATTGAGTGAAAGGCAAAACTCACTTGACGGGTGAAGATTTGACAGGTGAAGATTCGGGTTTCGGGAAATCAGCCTCCCATCGGTGCTAGAAAACACCCAAAAGAGCACATTACATGGCAATTAGTTTTAAGTTTCAAACTTGTGAGTAAACATAAAGAGCACAACTTAAAGTGAACACTTACTTCATCTGGTAAATCATCCTCAACGAACTCCCACCGTTCCTTGTGAAGGTTTAATGTTTCTATGTCCCCGTCATCGTACAAGACCTACAGTCCACAATCAGGTGACATATACTTCAATATGAAAGAGCGTTTGATTGCCAGATTGCAAGGGGTAGGAGCAAAGTTAGGAGGCAGTGACTAGCAGCGCAAGGGACAAGATAGACGAGTTCAGAAAATGTCTTTTTTCAAAGAAACCCTTCGGACTGGTATTGAGGATAACCACAGAAAATATTGATCTGCACCATCCAGATGGATACAAGAAGCTGACTGAACTGATAAGAACAGATGGTAAATGACAGTTGAAGAAGTTTCAACATATGAAAATCATCTCACCTTGTGCCTCTTCCTAAACGGGTCATAAGATTGAACAACACCATGATAAAACCTGTAAAACAAGCAATAGGAAGTAATTGATAACTACCCTTAGTGCTAGTGACCATCAGAATAAAGCAACAGCAGTAGCAAGTGCAAGAGTAAGAAGATTGAGAAAGAAATAAACATGCAGAACCCAAATGATGATGTAATATCCCAAAGTGAAAGTCCTCGAGTGCTCACATCTCATCCAATGGCCACCAAACCTTTATTTTCCGACCCACTAATCGTCTGCCAGGCACCCCAGACCCCTGAATAAAGTCAATAAAGGAATTTTGAATTTGTGAAAATCAAACTGAGGGGAAAAGAATATGCTGCGCAGCTAGAGAGAGAGAGAGAGAAGCAGTTCCAGACTTTTTGATGACCATATAAAAAAGTTCAACAAAACTTTTTTAATATACTTCACTATGTTGATCCTAAAAAGGGAAGACTTCACAATTAAGAAAAGATAATAAAAGTACAGCATCAAACCAAAATTACAAATATACCTCTGATACGGCCTTGTTAAAATTGCTCATCCTTCCCCCTACTATCGAGAGCTTTGATTTTTTCCCTGCAGGATCCCTAGCGACCAAAGCTTCCCCATCGCGAGCAACAGTGTTCTCACCTGCATCTGGTTCAACATTCACCTTTTGCGGGGTTCTTCTCTTTCTTGAAGAAATTTTAGGGGCAGCTGAAAGATTATGTCCATTCGAAAGGACTTTCCGACGACCAGATTTTTGCCTATCTATGCGTAGCCAAGTGAGTTTGTAGCCTTCATCGGGGTTCATCAACTTGTTTGGCTTCCGTTCCCTTTTCTTCGGAATCGCCTCAAAGTCAATTTCTAGCTCGGTTGAACCCTTGGAATCTGCAGAATCAGCGTCGTCTGTAGTTGTTTTAGCAACAGGAACAATGTCGGAGAAAAGAAGGGCAGCAGCATCACTCATACTCGATCCAGGAGCACTATCCAGATCAGGAACAACTTCTCCAGGGGAAAACACAAGCCC
The DNA here is from genome assembly GCA_017140595.1 of Eucalyptus curtisii. NCBI lineage: Eukaryota > Viridiplantae > Streptophyta > Magnoliopsida > Myrtales > Myrtaceae > Eucalyptus > Eucalyptus curtisii. Next base: position 38,648,530 of record CM029503.1, on the reverse strand, counting down.
ATGAGCTGCCTGATGGAAAAAACTCGAATGAGACAACAATGATTTTCTTCAGCCAAGGGGAAACGAAAATGAGGGAAAGGACTACCAGATAGAGAGAAAGCTTACTGAAATGAAGAAAATGGCACTATTTGTTTTGCGAAAAATATTTTCCAGGGAAACATTTTCCTCGTTTTCTAGCATTTGGTTCACTTTGGGAAACATGTCAATGGAAAACCATGCTTAAATTCAAGAACAATTTCCTCTTTAAAAAACAGAAGTAACTTTCCAAAATGAGACTAGATATCAAACACTTGGGCCCGAAACTCTAAGTTTGGGCATGGACACCCCAATGCTAATTCCCAGTCCCCGGCATCCAAGACCAAGTCTTCGGCGTCGGGGCTTGAGCCCATCATAGCTGAGCCCATAGTATGGATCTCTGGCGCCCTCGCTCAAATGCATCAAGGCAAAGGGGGGGGACCCGCACCGGGTCCATCGAGGCAGGGCCCAAAGCCCTGAAGCCCATGTCTCATACCTGGCACCTAGGCCTGAGTCCACAAAGGCCAAGCACGAGATCCCGGTACCCAAACTCAGAGCCCCAACACTTGGGCTTGGGTCCACGAAGGTCGTGCCCAAGTCCATAGAGATTGGGCTTGAGACTGCAATGCCCGTGCTTCGGTCAATCAAGGCAGGGCCCGAGACCCAGGTGCCCCTGCCCCGATCACCAGCACCTAGGTCAGGGTCTATCACGGCCAAACCAAGGACTATAGTGCTCGTACATGGTTCCCCGGCTGCCCATGCACAAGTTACTAGCGCCCAAATGATGTCTGTCTATTTAGGAAAATCAAATCAAATTTTCCAAACCAAACAACAACAAAATATTTTCTAGTGCGTTTTTTATGTTTCAACCAACACACCAAAAAATATTGTCATTTTCCTGAAAAATAACTTTTCGGAAAACATTTTCAAGAAATGTCATATTTTTCATAAAACAAACGAAGTCTAAATGAGGGACTTGATCATTAACAGGCAACCCTAGAGGGCTCATTAGACGAATGGTGGAAATGAGTACATATCATTGCACTTCTCTATTGACCTTTTGTACTTTGTCTCAAGTCTTTTCTGGCTCATACAGCCACTTAATATCGCATGAAGCACCTCAACATGCATGAATGACAGAAAGATGCACAAAGCTAGACATTAAGACAATTCCAAGAAATCAAGCCCCGTAAATCAGCTTTTGTACAGCAAAGAAAAGCATTGTATATACACGTATATACACCATCCAAGAGAACAACAATGAGATGAAGGAGCCAAAGTAAAACATTTGAAAATTTTGGCAGCTTATCATGGGCAATGGAAAATCTTTATCAGAAAAGACAATAAACAGTCAGCACCGAAGTTCCATTTTTGCCTAGAACCTTATTTCATGGGAGGATGGCAAATCAAAAGCAATATGATTATATTCAGCATCAAGAGAAAGGAAGGGGTCCTATAAAAATCAAGAGACGCACCACAGGTTGTGAAGAACCATTAGCATAATTATTCTCCATCTCTGTAGGCTTCTTTTCACATATGGAAGCCACAACAGGAGAGTAATCATCCACAGTGGTGCCATTGGATTGCACTACTCCATGAAGAACAGGTCCAAGCTTAGCTGCACACCTGGCAATGACCCTCTCTCCAAGCTTCCAACACAAAGGTGCGACGTTCTAAATTACGGTATACACCCTATCAGAAACTAAAGCACACAGAAACCACACTAATGGCAGAAAGGACCGAGACAATTACCTTATTTTCTTTTAGAACACTAGCAAGAAGAGGACTGAGAAGCCCCAAGGAGATCTCCTCACTTTCTTCAAGAATGTCCGTCATGATTTGCTCCACGGCCCACAGTACATCTTCAGTGGGATCCGACCTTGACCAAGAAGAGATCATCAAAAAATGACAGGGTATCAAATTGAACACTACAGAGAAAAGACAAAGGAGAAACGGTAGAAATATGTCGAGAACTATAATTTTATTCAAGTAAGCCATCAAATGAGAGCATTGACAGAGTGTCCTATCAAAGAAGTGTTGATATATACTCTAGAAAGTCACCTTTTTTACCCAACATGAATAGGATCACTACTTGATACACGATATACTACAAAATCCTGCCTTGAGGACTGCTTCCTTTTCATAAACATTCCACTTGTATTTTCTTCATGCTCAAAACATCTTACTAGTTAAAGCATGTACTCTTCTTGCCAAAGACAACAAAAAGTGTCATATAAAAATTAAGACATTGCCCCATTTCACACTAGCGAAAGGTGAACTTAATTTTTCAATTGTTAGCATCAAGAAAAGCACATTGAAAAAGAAGAGCTAATATATGACAGAGAAACAGGAAGACAGAATAACAAAATAATGAAGGCACTGGCAGATAGGTCCTAGAATCCACCTTCTCCAAAGAGGTAGGATTTGTTCTTACCACCTTCCGATCCACCCCCCAAAACCCCCATCCCAAAACTAAAAGAAGAAGAGAGACTTTTTACTACTATTACTTGCACTTCAATCTTTGGATTTTAGGATAACCCAGCCACAATCAGCTTAAGACCAACTCTTTAGTGCAGACCCCACTTAATTGAGTTTAGCAGGAGAATCTGTGCCTACATTACCAAACAGAAAGTCATAAGTACCAAGGAAAACCATGTGACCTCGTTAACCAGATTTTTGTCCAACCACAAAAGGAACCTACCACATAGATTAGCCTTGATGAATGTAATCAGCAAATATCATAGCATCATGCTCAACATATTTGAGTCAAAAGTAAGGTTAATGGATAAAAAGACAAGCCAAATTTCTTCAGTCAACTCGAAGGACTCAGAAGAGCAATGTTATCCCCTAGAATATCAGTCAGTCCAAAAGACTCCCTTATATTCTCATCAGTAAAAGAGCTTTCAGTCTCTCAAAATAAGTCCAATTATTATACGAAAGTGAGAAAATAAGTTAGTTAACAAATGTATCCAGTGAGCCTTTTACCTAATGATTGCCCAGAAATTTTGGAACATCTGGACCACCAGCGCATTGCATTGAAGGTCAAGCATAAGAAGGCATGCTCTGACCCTTGCAACAGTCTCGAGAATGGACAGGACCTTTTCATAATATTGCGTGGATGGCTGAGATAACTTAGAAAATGCCTCCACAATTAACTCAAAAATCACCTGCACGTCAATAAAATGAATTGATACGAAAACCATTCAATACTAACATGCCAATTTTAAGTAACATGAAAAGTGTTGGCTGCATCGAAATAGCTATTTCAAAGTAGGATATCAGATATTACACCTTCATCTGGTCATCATTGTACGGTTCTTGAGGCGCACTTATCCTCAGAACCTCACTAAAGCAATATGTTACAGAAACCCTAACACCCTCAACAGAATGTTTCAAAAGAGAATCAGCAATTAGTGCCTTCATAAGTGGAAGAAGGGAATCTTGGAGAGGGTCTGACGGTCCTTGCTCCATGTTAGCTAACAGATACTCAGCATCCTGAAATGCAGTCGAACATGTAAGTCATGGCAATAACATTAGCTGATAAGAGAAATCCTTCCAAAATCACAAGAAGAAAAGGCACACTCATTGAAAATAGTAAAGCAGTGGATAAGTGATGCCAATGAACAAATAAAAAAATCATCAAGTGTACGAGGGGGATGAAAAATCAAATTAGCAACAGAGTTTTAAAACTCATGGGGGCACAAACATCATTAATCGTGCGAAGAAGCGAATGTTAAAGAAACATTAAGCACAACGAGCAATGTAAGTAAAGCATTCGCGCCTCCACTGCAAAGAAAAAAATAGATAAAAGATAAAACACCATATCTGATCTTTTATAGAGATTAACTAAACTAGACCTCCAACTAAAAGTTTATCTACCAGATAATTTAGCATATCTGCTACAATTATTTCCTGATGATTCTTGACATGTCCCACCTGCCAGCGTTTAGCAAGAGAAGACCCAGCAAGACAGCAAGGGGGCATTTGACACGTGATAATTAACAAATGAGTAACTAGAAGTACAAAGTTAGTATATTTCACCCAAAAATGCACCAAACGAATCGCCACAATGGGGACTGAATACATAACGTCAGATGACAAGAGACATCATATGTAGCCAAAAGGCGATCAAATGAGCCTAAAGCTGCAATCTTGGAAGGACAAGGACACAATCTACAAAACCATGCGAAGAATCAGTACATACGATACAAAAGAATGATGGAACAAATTCAGAATAGAAATGGCAATCAGTTCCAAAGGCAAAGAAGGCCGACGAGTAATTCGGGGCAACTACCAAGCAGCACCAAACAGCTATTCAAACACCATCAAGCTATATCCCAACGAGCACAGCACACACAAGAAAACCCAATGCAAGTGAGGCCAAGAAACACTGCACACCAGATCATCATATGCGAATGCATGAATGAGCAAATTGGGCAACCATACTTCGAGGAGAGCGAGCAGCCCGTCGACAGAAGAAGGGGCATTGAGGAGGCCATTGCCAACCCATCTGAGCTTCGCTTCCGAGCTCCTCTCAAACGAGGAAGAAGACGACGCCATTTCTCTCTCTCCTCACCTGCAGCGGTCACCCACACACGCACGCACTCTCACGCTCAAAGAAACACAAAGATCGGCGATGTTCTCTTGCGGGCTTCGCGGGTAGAGCAATCCGAAACTCATGGTGCGTTCTAAAGGCGAAAATCAAAACTGGGCAACTCGAGAGCAAGAGTGGGAAGGCAGCGATTGGGGATTCGAGGCGAAGTGCAGACCATGCAGGCCGATGCAACCAAGAACGGAATTGAGGAACACCCGAATTCGGATTCCGCCAATACTATGAATTTGGTCTGAATTCTTGGGCTTCGAATCCGCTCCCATTTTTGGTTCCTCGGCCGGCTCCTCCTCCAACTGTGGCACTGTGCTCTTCATTGGCGCTTTCACGTTTGCTTCTTTCGAGTGACCAAATAATAAAAATAAGAGCTTTCAAAGGTGTATGTCAAATCTTGGGGACTTTGGAATTTTGGAGGACATAATTCACTTGCCATTTCATTTCCTTCTTGGTTTTTCCCCCCAGGATTTTGTGCTTAGTCACTCCCTTGATCACTAAAAATGTTCAACTCTATGCTCATCGCGTGGTATTTAACTTTATCTTTTAGAATCACTATATAACAAGATAGGTGTCGTAATCATACTATGTGGTCCGATATTTGACCACTTACCATTTGTTTAGTAATTGATCATGCTTCGACATAATTTTAGTAAAACCAAAATCACGTCGTTTTTGAAAGGAAACGATATGATGTGGCTATGAAATGACATTGTTTCTCTCTAGTAACTCAAGTAACAACGTTGATTTGATTTCCAATTTCATGTCCACTTCTTTTTTATTGTTGTTGTCCATGCAAGTGGTTTCGTAAGATTTTTAATATTTGTTTGGGAAGAAACACTATGAATAAGGTTACGTTGGTCACATTAATCAAGTCTGAGTTTTTTTAGTGTGAATAAGAAGTTTAAGATAGTGATATTCGGAATGTGACTATTATGGTTATTTTATGTGACATAAAAAGGGTTTGGGATATTAGCATCATATTAGCATCACAACAGATATAATTTAGAGTGTTTAGTAATATTAATAATTAAAAAAAAAAAAAGGTGAACGCTAATTCACCCCGACTTTGGCTCTATAAAGACCTTAAGAAGGCAAAAATGACAAGTATACCCACGTTATGGATCCCGCAGTCCCCGGGAGGCCGTGGCACAGGCATTCTCTCTCTCTGCCTCACTTTGCTCGCATCGCCCCACGCTCATTGTCGAAGGTTGTTGCCGAGCACACCATCATGGATCGAGCTTGCCCCATTTCTTTGCTCTCTACACACTTCCGCTTGCACGGACTTACTAGGAGTAGGAGTGATCGGTTTTCAGTCTAGTCTGATTCCCCTTAAAAATCAAAAACCAGACCGAGAAGATCGGTTTCCATTTTTTGGAACTAGGAATTGGAATAGACAATCTTAGGATTAGAATTCAGACTAGACCAATTGATTTGATCAGATCCAATAGAATTGGCCACTTATAGAAAAAATTGATTTTTTTAAAACTAGAATTATTACAATTTTATCGTTTATTGTCAAAAAAATAAAAATATATAGAGTTAATTCGGCCTGGTGCGGTTCCCCCTGGAATTGGGAACCGGATCGACACTCTCGAGCCTCGAGGACTGGACCAAACCGGCCTTCAGTTCGAGCAATTCTCGGTCAGAGCAATCCAATATGCTCACTCCTAGATAGGACTTATTGGGAAATCCGTACTATGGGTACTTTTGTCATTGTGATTTCTTAGGGTGTGTATAGAGCCGAAATAGGGGTGGGCAAATGAAACATGACAGCAACATAAAAAATTTGATTATTCAAACAGAACACAAAAGCTGTCTAAAATTTGGTTCTCCGCGTCTCATAGCGCCTTCAAATGAACACGCACTGATGTTTAAGTCCAACCTCTAGAGAGAGAGAGGGAGGGAGGGGGAGGCCATTCGTTTCCCATCTCCGTTCCTCTCTCTGTTCTTCCTCTCAGGTATCGCCAATCTTTTTCCAGCTCGGGTTCGCTGCGTCGACCCCTTTGTCGATCCCTTTGGAAGGTCGCTTTCAATGACCGGGCATTTTGACCAAAAAAAAAAATGACCGGGCATGTTCCAACTTTGTTGTTCGACATGCTGTCCATGTTCTTGCCTTGGATTTGGCTTTTTTACTTTACGGAGCATGTTGGGTGTCCATCAATTTCGTTGGTCGTATATAAAGTATAGAACTTTACGCGACCTTTTGCAGATCCGCTTCGACCCAATAGGCTTTCGGATAAGTTTCTGAATTTTTTTTTGTCGGGTCGATCGCGTGATCGTCAATATCACCCTCACCCGGATGAATGTCAGCCCCAGCAAATCAGGATCCTGATACTCTGACTGTTCCCACTGCAAATCGACGGGGATCCCATAGAAGGTACCAAGAAGTGCGGGCCGGCATTTGATTACTCTGAAATATGTTAGTCCCCACAAGGAGTGAGTACAACCAGTTAGCAGCTAAAGATCTACGAAACTATATTATGTAGAACCATCATCATCTGATTTTATGCAAAAGACACAAAACACATAATCTGGAAGAATAGGTATGCATTAAATCAATAGAGTTTTCCAACGAAACGGCATAACACAGCAGAATAATCAAGCTTTGGAACTCAAGAAATTTTTATCTACTACCACCATCTTTCGGAGGACTAATGTTTGCGTCCCTCCAGGCATATCATACCCAACCTAGCATCACGAAAGCCTCTGGTTTCATATTTCAGTCACTGGGCATCCAGAGCGTGTTACGTTACACCTTCAGGTATCTCCAATCTCACCTAGCATCACGAGAAATCACCAAGGCTCACCATGTCAATGATTGTCCCTACCCTCCGAAACGTGTATCGTCATACATCCAGGCATCCCGCCTCTCCCGGGGAACCTCCGGGGCTCACCAGTCCCCAGGCATCTAGAGGTATCGCCACTATGATCCTCCAGGCAACCCGTCTCCCAAGGCATCATCATCCCAAGGGTCCGATAGCAGCAATAACACATCAACCATGGTGTAGTAATTAAATCATTTCAATGCCAAAACGTTTTCGAATCGCCAATATGGAGAATCCCTTCGACTTTTCCCGAAAATTCCATTTTCACAATTAACCCTCCAATGTTTTCGAAATCCAGAAGTAAAACCTTGAATGGTACTCACACTCGCGGCTCGCGACAAACAATTTATCAAAACTATAAGTAAACTTGAAAACCGCACATCGATAAATCCAAATCTCAATCCCGACTTCAATGACTTCGAATGGTTGATATAAAATTCGGAAGTTTGAAAGCACCACACGTTTTCTTAAAACATTCGAGAGCGGTGCCATGGTACATAGAAATTTTTAATGCAAATCGGGAGATTTCTAAATCAATTTACGGTTAAGATTTTCAAAGCTTCGTAGTCGCAATATCGGTGTACATTCGAAGTCCAAAAGCCGCAATCATTCATAGGAAATAATAAATATGAAGGTTTCCTCGACTTCCTAGCCTCAACCCATTCGGTCATCATCTATACTACCACCCATCACTCCTGAAATTTCGTCCGTTTCAGCTTCATTTATGCCTTGAAGTGACGTCGCTGTTGCCCAAGAGCGACTCGATTCATATCCGTGAGGTGTGGAATGATAACCTTGAGCAAGAATTTGAGCTAATCCGTGCTATTGTCGACGACTATTTGTACATCGCCATGGATACCGAGTTCCCTGGTGTTGTTCTTCGCTCTGCGGGCTGTTTCCAGAGCTCAAATGACTACCACTGCCAAACATTGAAGGACAATGTGTGCACCAGGATCATTTGTTGATACTTCTCTTGAATGGACAGTGGAATTACTGTGGAAATGATCAAGTCAACCATAGTCCTGCTACTAAGACTAAGTCCTGAACCAATGCAACTAGAACCCCATATTTGCATTCTCTTTCTCCGAATGCTTCAAGGAAGTTGGGTCTCACGCTCTTCGATGAGAAAGAGAACTTGCCAACTTGCGGGACGGATAAGCATTGCATATGGCAATTCAACTTTTGGGAATTCAATTTGACTGAGGATGTATTCACAAGCGATTCCATCGAGCTTCTCAAGCAGTGTGGCATAGATTTCAGGAAGAACAATCAGAAGAGCGTTGATGCAGCGCAATCTGGGGAGTTGTTGATGTCATCTGGCATCGTGCTGAAAGATAGCATTTATTGGGTGACTTTCCATAGCAGTTATGATTTTGGGTACTTGCTCAAGCTGTTGACGTGTCAGGATTTGCCCAACACACGATCCGCATTCTTTAAATTGACAGACATGTATTTCCTGATGTTATATGACATCAAGCAGCTGATGAAGTTCTGCAATAGTCTTCATGGAGGTCTGGACAAGCTCATGGAGTTGTTAGAAGTGGAAAGAGTGGGGATTTGTCACCAAGCTGGATCGGATAGTTTGTTGACATCCTGTACTTTTAGAAAATTGAAAGACAATTTCTTTAGAGGATCACTGAAGAAATATGCTGGTGTATTGTATGGTCTAGGTTTTGAAAATGGACAAAGTACACAATGAACATAACTAGAATTTAGTAGAAGGGTTGTTTTTGAAGTTGTTTGTCCTACTTTGTCTTATGCAAATGCTTCTCTGTGAATTTTTGGCGGAGTTTTGTTAGTTTAAATTTTCACCATTATCTTTTCGTTGTTTTGAAATTCATAAGATAAGCTGGATTAGAATTGTTTTTGGCTTTGGTACGTATCAACGAAGCTTTTTCACTTGAACATGTTTGAGGAGCAAGTTATGTGCAGAACAAGGTCCTCTTGTGGGTGTACAAATTATTTTCGAGAATACATGTTGACACAATATCTGAAAGTAAAATACCTGGCAAGATTTGGTGTACTCCTGGATTTTGAAATCTCTTCTCCTGATGCCAAATGTACCATCTTCTGCTTCTCCATGACGTTGTGGAAGTATCATGTATCAATTTGTGTTTTAGTGAATTCTGCAGATGATGAACAAGAAATGTGCATATAGATTACCATTACATTTCAAGCACATTACCCAACAATGAAACAGTTTGTACTACATGTTGGGCCAGCCACCCTTGCTCTCTGTAGATCTTGCTGTCCGAAATGGTTTTTCTTGCATTTAGTTGTAGGGCTATATGTGATTTGTGTCCCCTTCTTTTGCTTCTTCGTGTTCCTCCAGAAGTTTTATCAAGCAATTTCCTTGATATCTGATTGAGTAACCTATGAGGTTAAAACTTTTGAATGATATGTTAGAGAATATATATTGAAGTTCACTGAGCTGATAGCTAGTGTTTATAAATGATATGCATCATTGTTGTACTTGTCCTCAAGATTAAGGAATGCTAACTCATTTGCCGTTTGGTCATTTAAGGCATTGTTGCGTTACTTTAACATGACCAAACACATTAAAAAAAAAGTTGTCATCCTTGCAGCGGGTAATTTTAACTTTCAGGTCAGAAGTCCACCAATATCTGCCATAAAGTGACCAAGTTGAAGTTTTAAACAAAGTTCTTGTTATCATTCTTTCTGGTGAACTTGTTGTCCTTTCTAAAACTTCGTTTTCTTTTGAGGTTTTGTTGTGCGCCCTCTCTGCTAGTTCCATCGAATGCCGTAATCTCTCAGTTCCAGCATGATTGAGTGCTGTGTTGAGCAATGGAATGCAATCATTCTGTGTACTTGTTAGGATAGGATGATTTTCCTTTTCTACCATTGAGTGTGACGGTGCCTTCTTTGCATTTGTTGCTGTTCTATATTCACTTGCGCTGCCTATTTTCTCCTCTGAAAATAGGTGGTTTTTAGCACCTCCCGATGTTTTATATGCAGTTAATATTGAGGTTCTCAGTATAGCATCCAGGAACTCTAATGAAATTGTCCCACCGCTACAGAGCATGTTTGGCTCTATGATGTCGCCACATGACAGAAAGAAATTTGTTTTAAAGGCCTCTTCTGTTCCAAAATGACTGGCTAGCAATGGCTTTCATTTTCTATGCTTGATTTCCATATTCCTCCTCCATTGGTAACGTGCACAACAAAATCATGATCCTTCCGAGAACGCTCCTGGTGTTCTTTTTGTGCTACTGGTTGATTTGACAATAATCCTTTATTACTACACAGGACGTTCCTACAGTCTTGCACGATGTCAAAGCTTTGACGGAGACTGCAATCAAGTGAAAAGGGAATTTAAGGCACAGAGCTTTGATTTTAAGCTGAATTGAAGTCCAGGAGATGAGTGGAGAAGGAAACAGGTAATCTGGGGGAGGCCACACATCCTTGAATGAGGAGAATTTATGCCCCCCTATGTTTAAAGTTCTTTTCTTAGGTAAGAAGTAGGTATAAACGGTCTTCTCTACTGATTCTCCCAGGATGTGATGTGCAACTCGAGAATGTTTCATAGAAGATGTATACGGAGCCACGACTGCTGCTATTAGCCATCAAGCCATGTAGATCCCACGTGGACTCGACCATGGTCAAGCTGCCGGTAGTGGATTTCTAGTTTCATAAGTCACGTCGTAATGGCTAGCGAGAGAACTGGGGATGAATCATTTTTCCGTCTCCATGGACATTGTTTCCCAATATCATATCCATTTTTGTTACTTTAATTTAGTAATTCAGTTGGATTAAGATGCCTACCTCAAGCATTATGGTCTTTTCATTTGATGAGCGGACTGTCGATGGTGAGGCACACTTAGTTTTTTGAATGCTAAGTGAAAATATCATCCGATGAAAACCTCGTTGCAGAAAATAAGAAATTAGCTCAATACATGAGAGAGAATAGAAAATCATGGACAGCTCACTTTTATTCTTAAGAAACATATTTCCAGAGGAGAGAGAGAACAAGAACATTATTTGCTAAGTTTGGCCTACTTTTTCCAGACCCGATATCATAATCAACGGTCGTTAACACATCTGAGGATCTGAATTTCTTGCATGGACTGATGAGGAATAATTATTCTTGTACTCAAGATTCAAAATGTGTTAATTGGCATCTAATTCAGTTAGCTTTAGTACTTACAAATCTCAAGAATTGATTATAATCAAGTTTAATAAGGCACTTTGTTGTTTAATTATTTCGATGGTTGACGTCAGTGGTGGCCAGATCACATATGGTGTCCTTTGATTAACTATATTCAAGAGATGTTGGGTGCGCAATTTACGCTTTACACACTAGAAAAACAAAGATTCCCCTCAACTGATTGAACTTCCACATTGCATGCATATGTCTAGAAGGACAGAAACTCGAAACTCAGTTTCCCATAGCAATTTTTTTTTTGCTATCGCTAATACGATAGACGTAATCAATTACAGTAAAAAAAAAAATCTACATTTTTCATGTACTTGATGCAACCTTCAATTAATCCTCAAACGGTGATTGGCTGAATATTAACGCCCCGAAGAAAGCAAAATCTGAGCCATATTCAACCAAGCAAATGCAAATAAAAAATCAACATGTCATCCAAATTTGGCTTTCCATAATTATGGCAGGTAAAGTGACAAATGCACACGACATGATTGCGGAAAAACTTTCCGAGATCCGTCTCCCCCGCACATGCAACCAATAGCGAAATAAAAGAAAATGAAGGCCTAGTCAAAAAAAGCATATAACGAAAGATGTAAATAAGATAATTTACATGGCAACTCTCTCTCTCTCTCTCTCTCTCTCTCTCTCTCTCTCTTTCTTGGGATTCTCCAAGTCAACTATCTTCCTTCGTCCTTAAATACCTCAAACCAGAGTCATTGCTTTTCAGACTTCGTTCCAAACTAGTACCCCAAAGTTCAGTACTTGCCCACCTACTGGTTGTTGCATAAATTCTTCCCAAAAGAGTACTTCTTACAGCTGATCTGCAGTGAAGTTGGAAACTGAAAAATGGAGAATGAGGAAGTCCCATCAGCTCCTTCAACTCCTGTAACTCCAGGCACTCCAGGAGCTCCACTCTTTGGAGGTGGTCAGAGGGCAGAGAGAAGTCATGGAAGGAAGTCACTTCTCAGGAACTGCTCAGGTTGCTTCCCTGTGGAGGCTTGGTCCATGGAAGGAGGATTGCCCAGATCTCTGTCCAGCTCATTGCTACACCCGCCAGTTTCACTCGCAAGAAAGGTACTCGTTATGCAATGAGAATTCGATCTTTAATCTGACCCATTATTTTCATTGCCTTTTGTGAATCATGTGCCATTGCAAAAAATCAGGTGGGAGCAGAATTCATTGGCACCCTCATACTAGTATTTGCTGGAACAGCCACACCCATAGTGAACCAGAAGACTAATGGATCAGAGACGCTACTTGGCCTTGCTGCCTCCTCTGGCCTCGCCGTCATGATTGTGATCCTCGCGGTCGGCCACATCTCTGGAGCCCATCTCAACCCGGCTCTAACCATTTCCTTTGCAGCTCTCAAGCACTTCCCTTGGAAACATGTATGGAAGTTACCGAGATATTCTAATTTACTAACACGAAAAATGTTCTGCAGGTACTGATGGTTTGCTCTAATTTCCTGCGGTTATAGGTGCCTGTTTACATTGGAGCACAGGCGGTGGCCTCACTGTGTGCAGCGTTTGCACTGAAAGGGATATTCTACCCAGTAATGGGCGGAGGAGTGACTGTTCCTTCAGCAGGCGTTAGTGATGGTCAAGCTTTTGCTCTGGAGTTTATCATCAGTTTCAACCTCATGTTGGTTGTCACTGCAGTGGCTACCGACACTAGAGCTGTAAGGGACTCTTCATGCTTGAATTACTCTCTTTTGTTTTGTCTGAAAACAGTCCTAGAAAAAAAAGCCATCCCAACTCCGAAAGAACAAGTAATGGATTCATTGCCATCACTTTGTCCAGTCAGTCCTCATTTCGGTTCGAACTGAAGGATTCTGGGAAGATGACCATCTTACTTTGATACTGCACATGATCTTTACATTACTGAATAGCTCCCTCATGGCACAAAAGTGACTATAGCATCATTTAGGGGGATGGATATTATTTCCTTATAGGTGTGCAGATCTGTGATTAGAAATACAACATGCATTGTGTCCTCGATACAATTATTATCTTCGTTTAATCCGAGGAAAAGGAGACATCTTCGGTGTTTCCCTTTTTTTTTTTTTTTAATTTCCTCTAAATCCACCGACAATGGTCAGATGCAAGGTGCCACTTTACTGCAAAGAAATTAAAAATCAAACTAGTGCAGAGATTGACCTCTCAGGCTCTCACGTGCCCATGGTAAAGAAATCAGATACCTAAAAGGAGGCTTGCTCTTTCCTCTCTCTATAATCGAGGCAATTGAATAGTAATAGATGCAGCAATGCATGATCACTTGCACTTGTAAAATTCCTGATCTCAAGTTCTCTTGTCTGCTGCTTGCTTCACAAGTTAAACAAACATGCACATATGAACAAGATGAAATAGAATGACAGTTCGATTTACCTACCCATTGGCATAGTTAATCGATTTTCAATTGAAAATGTATACACAGGTCGGAGAGTTGGCGGGAATCGCAGTGGGAGCTACTGTTATGCTCAACATCCTTATTGCTGGGTAACTCGCAATTCTCAGTGGTTTTAAATTTTTGATTGGTTTAGGGAACTTTTATCGTCCTCAATACATGCCACATAAATGCACATGAGTTCCAAGATTTTCACCATCAACTCAGCTTGTAAATCACCTTCAGATCAAGCCAAAAAAAAACAAGAAGAGAAAAATCAATCCGGACAGGCAAAATTAGGTATCGTCCATGCTTCTCTCGTATGGAAATTTATTAGACCTCCGAAAATATTAACACCCGAGATGTGTGACCAACATAAAAGGTCTTTCCTGCATGCTGGGTATGTGATACCTTAAGAATGCAGCATCTCTGTGTATTTCTGGCAACAGGTAACGTTGATGTGTAAATACTGCTGTCTGTATGTTTCAAGACAAAATTACTCTATCAAGCCAAAGGAGCTTGAGGAAAAAAAAGAGAGCATGAAAGCATATTGATAGCAATAAGAATAAAAACCTCTCTTTGGGTACTGATGAATAAAAATGATAAAACTTACTTTTCGTCCTTAGCTCAAGCTCATACAGATTCATAAAACCACTAAAAGGGATAGACTTAACAAACCAGAGAAAGGAAAAGAGAATATAGTTGAGTTGAAAACTATGGGACGTAGAAGTCAATATGAGTCACTGGGGCATCTCCTTTTGTTTCATTGCACAGGCCAACCACAGGAGCTTCAATGAATCCAGCAAGGACATTGGGACCGGCCATAGCAGCAGGAAACTACAGAGCCATCTGGATTTACCTCACTGCCCCCATTCTTGGCGCGCTTTGTGGAGCTGGAATATACACTGCTGTTAAGTTGCCAGATGATGGAGGAAACAACCAGGGAAAGCCTTAAGACTTTTATGTAGATTCAGGAGGCGACAGGCAAACATAACACCATATTGCCACATTTAACAGAAACTCCAATAAAACAAGTATGACATAGATCAATGCACCGGCAACATATATAGATGAAGCTAGCTATATTACCTGTTAAGTTACTTTAATTGAGTTATTTTTTATTTTCAGAGTTTTACTTCTTTCTTACTTACATAAAGGTATTATGGTCATATACAATTTATATTTAATATAAAAACAATGGGTGCAGAGTTTCTGTTACACAGAAATCTACAGCCCTCTCTTTGTTTCTTTTACGTTCTTCTTCTTCTCCTCCTCCTCTCTATTCCTTCTCTCTTCCTTCTCTCTCTTTCTACTTGCTGCGGGTTCTCTGATCAGCTTTGTGACATTGCCCTCTGCATTTCTATCTTACTTTATTCCTTTTTTAATATTGGTCTGTAGCTACAGTGAAGAAAAATTATGCACACATTTGGACATTTGGCTTCTTGATCTATGTATTTGGGATCAAGAGGAATATATGTAATAGAATTATATTAGTCAACCATAACACAGTCATGAAACAGGCAAATCTTGTGCTTCCAGAGAGTAGATTGGTGATAATTGATTGATAATTATGGATTTCAACAACATTGCAGGTGAAATTCGCAATCTTTGCATGGTCTTAAACTATGGTTATGAGGCTTTTAGAACTGATTACCGTGCACAATCCATGTAGAATCTCATGCGGCTTTCTCGGGAACTCTACATGATTCTTAAGATATGATTACCAGGGTCTCAACAACAGTACAACACTATGAAACTACAAGTAAACTTCAGATGCATAGAGGAAGATTACAAACAATTTTTAAATTAGGAAATGTATCAAGCACTCATCTATACTCGACTACCTTGTTTATGTGAGTCATGTATTGGAAAAACATGATACAAAATCATGAAGCAAGCAAACTTCACCTGTTACAATAGATCACGCAATTAGGCTAGTAGTTGGCAATAGTCCCCCGACATCAATTGTTACAAACGCAGAAAGAAAACCAAGAATCAAGCAATAACATCTGTATTGCCACGTCATTCAGCAAAAGAGCTAAATCTAAACCTCAGAATGCATTTACTTGATTTTCATCTTACTTCAGAGAGTAACATCAGTTTTAACATCAGCTTTTGCGATCATCACTGGAACTTAAATCGATTTCAATCATGTCTCCATTTGAAATTAACTAACAAGCCAACACCTCCTCTAATTAGCTGAAGCATAGACTATCCTCTGCTGTCTTAACAGGAACAAGATGAAAAAATCGAAGCTTTGTCCCAAAATCCTAAGCAACACAACATACTCAATGCCGTAAAAACAGGAGGAAGCTAAGCAGAAAGAGTTGGTATCCCAAATAGCACGCACCTCAAAATTCGAGCTTTCTTCGAATGCCTCGCCGAAAGATCCAGCATTTCAGAGCTTCAGAAATATCCTTCTCTGACGTAGCATTCAGATCGACATAAAAAGAAGGCCGCAAATTCTCCCCCAAAACGAAGCAATCGAACCCAGCTACCCGCCCAAACGAGTCAAACCATGGACGCAACACCGTGCTGACCCGTTTCCGGCGCGGGTCGGGTCGAGGACCTGCGGCGGCAGAGGGAGAGGGCGGAGGCGGCGATGAGGACGCCGAGGACGTCGGCGAGGGCGTCCTTGGCGGAGGCGCCGTCGGAGGGGAAGACGCCGAGGTGGTCGGCGGCCTCCTTGGCGGCGCCGGCGAGGAGGGAGGCGGCGGATCCGACGAGGAGGAGCGGCGGCGGAGGAGGGAGGGGCGGGGGCGAGGGAGGCGAGGCGAGAGAAGAGGAGGGTGAGGGAGAGGCAGAAGAGGACGTGGTACAGCTTGTCGCGCGCCAGCCATGGGTCGTCGCGATCGACCATCGTCGTTCGCGTCGTACTTCCAGCTGAGACTCCGGGATTTGAATGAGTGGAATGAAATGGCTACGAGAGGCATCTCTATATTATATGTAATTGCAAGCGCACGAGGAATATGAGAATGCCTTCTCCTTTCCTTTCAAATTTTTGATAGTCAAAAAATTAATTTATAATAAATTCATCACAGATATACTAATTTGAGGTTTAGAAAAAAAAATTGAACATGATTACTTAGAAAGTGGCAATATCTAATAGCAAAATTTATAAAGTTGAAACACCAATTTGTGATTATTGAAGAGACGGCCAAATCCTCATATAATTGCATAGAGTACATTCCGCATCATGATTGTTTGAGGATATATTTCTTGGTTCTGATTAATAAGAAGGAATATTAAGATAGCTAGCTGCTGAAATATTCTGAAATCACAAACGGAATGCAACCACCACATACTCAGCATTCGACTTGAGTTCTATCGCAACAGACAGAAGAAAGCAAGACCACTACCATTAATTTCAAAATTTAGATAAGAGTCAACAAAACTGTGGTACTAGTCCATGTCTGTCTTCACAAGCAGAGATCAGCCTGCGCTAGTTCAGTTTCCTGATTAGTTCATTGATGTGATCCTCTCGATTGCCAGTTTCTCCCCCATCCTTGTACATTCTTTTAGTTCTTCTTAGGCCTCCTTCTGGCTTGCTGAGCATAAAAGGCCACAAAAAGCTAGTAACCTCCTTAAAATGTGGACCCACATTAGCGATCTCATGGACTATATCCTCTGTGCATAAGATGCCATACTTGCCCACTTCCTGCTCCAAAAAAAAAAAAAAAAAATTGGCAAAGAAGGTTCTTCACACACACGAAACGCAAGATGACATGTGATGATACAAAGGGCTGGGAATAGTCCCAACAAAACTAAGGGAAGACAGCAGATGCTTAATGAACAAATTTCATCTACTAGATTTCATTATGAAGTACCTGCTCAATAATGTTATTGTCCGTTAAAGGAACCCTCTGCTTGCCAATGTTTGCAAATCCCTTCTTGATAATAAGCTCCCTCACATTTGTAAGATTAGGATACCTTCAAAAAGAAAAAAAAAAGATCCTCCATAAAATTCTCAGGTACAAAAGACTAAGTTAGGTTAGGATAATCATGAAGGCATTAACAGGGGTCAAAATAATCACAGAGCATATGTAGAAGATGGCATTCAAATGCTAATCGTGATGCAAACATTCAACTATGGTCAGGTAGTAAACTTTACTCCAAGGGCGGACCACTATTAATGACCAATAATTTTTTATTAAGAACTGTCAAAGGAGATGTGGAAATAGTCAAGGCCTATGTTTTTGAATAATTAAAAGTACTTATGATTTATCAAATGCTTTTAAAGCTAAGAGGTGTTACAACGCATCTAAGGCCAGCTCCACTAATAATCAGCAGCATGTGATCTATGGGTCCAAACAGGCAGGGCTTGAGAAGACAATTTGTATTTTTATCCTGTCTAGAAAATTTCAGTCTGTTTGACTAAAGAGGGTTTTCTGCAGTTGAACCACAAGTCGAGGAACAGACCCAAAAAATGTCACCAGCTCCTATAGCTGTCGGCAACATGACAAATACTACTACAGAATCAAAGAAGGATGTGAAGCAGAATTTAAGTTGCCTACCCATATGTGACATATGGCTCCACCTTTTGCAGCATCGCCAGGATTCCTTCAGTTGCCTTCACAAAGACACCACTAAGGACTCTTCTTAGTCTCAGATTGTTTAAGATCTTTATAGTTTTTGGATGCATGTCATTTTTCCTGGGAGGAGGAGAAGGTAGAGTTCAGATTGTGAGGACAACAAACCACCCATAAGAAATAACCTCCACTAGGCAAAAATCGCACCCTTGAATGCGGATAATGAAGAGCAGCTTCGCATTCGATGGTGCTACTGGCGGTGCTCGTCTCTTAACCCTATGTTTCATTCGGATGAGATCAAGTTCCTACATGAAAAAGCAAGATAAATGATTTTGTGTCCTGTTTCATTTATTTTCCACATTCAGGAGTCAACAGAGGACTTTACGGGCATCATCAAGAAACCAAACACAATCTATGTTGCTGGATGTTCCAGTAAAAAATGTAGTTGTAGCACCAGTTAATTCAATAGTAAGGATGGTCAACAAAAGAAAAAGAAAGAACAAACGGAAAGGGACAAAGACTCTGGCCGTGACATGAGAGGAAAAAAAAGTCCAACTAAGCTGAAAGCGTAGCAAAGTCCACATAATAGCTGAATACCCTAGAGCTAAATGGGGAAGCTTTCAGCGAAGTTCTCATTCCACTGGTTAAGCTGTACCACGTAGGCGTCACAACAGACATCAACCTCCAAAATCATTGTGCTACTGACACTCTAAAGCCGACTCTACAGTAGAGCAAAAGCCAAGTCTCTCGATAACAGTACTGCCGAAGCAGCCCCCATCATACACGAATGTCTAGAAGCACCAATTAAATCGACCCCAAACGGATATACACAGAGAGGACAAACTAAAATGGCCTCCCATACAATAGCAAAGCACGAGTAAGCAATCGAATCACACGACCTTCCTTCCACGACGATCAAGCTTCAGGAACCTAACTACAAGTTCCCGTTTCCCAATTCCCAGTTAACCCACAAGCATCCGCACAATCTACATTAGGACGACACGAACCGCCACGACGACATCCAAACTAAACTAGAAAGTCGAAAAGGCGACAGCTTACCTTCTCCCTGTAATCTTTGATGAACTGCTCGGGCATTTTGAAGTCGCTCGATTTGGAGTGCTTCGACCTCTTCTGGCGCAGCTGGAGCTGGGCCCTCCGCCGGAGCGCCAACTCCTCGGTGCTCTTCCTCTTCTTCAGTATCGCCTCCTGCACGAACGTCAACGGCTGCTCCGCCGCCGCCGCCGCCGCCTCCTCCGCCATCGAATTGCCCAAAATCAGGAAAACCCCCGAAGCAAGAACCCTGCGCAAAGCCCAGAACGCGCGGATGAGCCAGAGAAACAATAACCATTGCAGCGAACAATCGAAGAAGATGCCTACTGATCAGCGGATGCGAGCAAGGACCGTGAGCACAACGCGAGGGAAGCGAGGAGGAACGACTGAATGCTAGAGCTCGCGGGAGAGGAGGAGAAAGATTAGGGTTTTAGGTTGCTCTTCTTTAAGAAATTACCCAAAAAATAAAAATTATAAAAATATATATATACATTCGGTGCGGAGAAACGAAATATATGGGAATTTTTTTAATCATTAACAGCACAAAAATTTACTTTTCTGATGAAGGGAAAGTAATAGGATTATCCTTACCCAAAAAAAAAAAAAAAAAAAAAAGTAATAGGATCATTTAAAACTAAGACTAACAAATTTAAAGTTAATAGAAAATTTATTTTTAATCGTGAAAAAATTACTTAGGATAAAACTTTACTTTTTTAGAAAATGAATTCTCGTTAAGTCTGCTAACATTATAAAAATAACTCACATATTCACATCTCAAATTGTTGATATGTAAAAGAATATATAAATTGTTTGTTTAATAATGGGCATATGAAATATTCTTCATGATATTATTTGAAAAGTGGAAATATATGTTACCTACCTGCATAAAAAATTGCAAATCATATTTGAATGTGGTGAATTAAATGTCTTAAAACAAACACATTATATCAATTTTTCCGCCATCACTCAATATGAACTTAATTAATGGCAATACTTTGATCATACCATCTGAAATTTCAGGATTTTATTCTTTTAGGCCCATAATTTTTTTCATTTATGTGAATAGTTGGTGGAGATAAGAAAAGACTTGCGACCGGTCGGGGGATAAAGAATAACTTCCCGCGAGTGGCGGCAATTTTGCAAGGAAATGAAGAATAACTTCCCGCAATTAGAAAAGGCCAAAAAAAAAAAAAAAATCAAGCGCGATGAATTGAGGAAGAAGCGAACTGGGCCAAATTGCCGTTGGGGATCGGGCGGTCTGTCCCCGTCTCTCTCGACAAAACCCCACGAAGCCCGAATCGAAATCCGCAACGCCAACCTCCGATCACCGCCGCCGAGAACCGGAGAGCAGAGTTCCCGGAATCCGATCCGGCGACGGCGGATTCCTCCGTCGCGGTCGTCGCCCCTTTCTCCGATTCGATTTGGCGATAAGTTGACAGCTCGGCTGCTCGATTCATGGAGGTGCCGAGCTCATGGGACGCCCTCCGCAAGCAGGTCCTTAGTTCTTCTTCTTCTTCTTCTTCTTCTTCTTCTTCTTCTTCTTCGCTTACTGTCGTCCGAGTCCTCGTCGGAATCGATTTGACGAGCTGATGTTCCTTTTGTTCTTGTGATTGAATGGATGAATTCTCTGTCGACTTGCTGGAGATCGCCTCGGTCGGGCCTTCGTTTTTGGCTTGATTTTAGGATTTCGTTTGACTTCAATGTCGTTTTGTCATGTCCGGCGTCTGATCCACGAGGAGTCTAGGATGCACGATGGAGTTGATTTTGTCGGTGTTAGTTGATTAAGGTCGATTGTCCGATCTGGCGAGGATTTCGCGCGACGACTCTGGAGAGTTAAGAGTCTTTGCTCCTTGAGCATTGAACAGCCCAGATCCTTTACATGTGAAGTCGATAAAGGTGGATTCGGTCGCTCAATTCGGAATTAGTGGTGCTTTTTGTCTCGACATCCTCGATCATGCGTTACAAGAGATGTCTTGAGTGCAGAGTTGTTTGCTCAGTTTTTTTATTTTCTAAGCCAAGTACTTATGGCAATGTTGGATATGTGCGCGAGGCCGCAGAGATTTTAGGAGTGTTTGGATGCCCGATCCTGATGTTTTGCAGTTGTTTGTGAATTATAATGACGGTTACTGCAAATGCTAACGAGGGGAGCATGACCTTTTGTTGCTGAAGTGGAAAATGGTCTAAATATTCCCTGCTAGGCAAAGCCACTATTTTCCTCGAGCATCCTAACCCATTTATAATTTCCTCAGAATCATTTGAGTTGTCAGAATGACTCTATGACAATTCACGGATCTTATTTTTCCTGTCTCATCGCGATTCCTGTCAATGTCCCTGCTGCATGTATCTTTCGCTTCTAACGTCTCTTGACCTTTTGAGTGCAGGCAAGAAAGCTCGAAGCTCAGTTGGATGAGCAGATGAATTCATATAGGAGGATTGCTTCTGCAAAGGCTTCTTCTAAAGCTGATGCTACGGAGACAGATGTTGAAACTGGGATAGATCGACTACTGAAACAGCTCGAACAAGTAAATATACAAATGCAAGCTTGGGTATCATCTGGAGGCTCTGAGATGGTTTCTCATACATTGACACGGCATCAAGAAATTCTACAAGATCTTACGCAGGTATTTTTGGCAGTTTGACATCGGTTAATAGGTTCGTCGTTTTGAGATTTGATTTGGTCTAAGCACCAAATGATACTTCAGTGTTGGTTAATTTAGAGTCAACTTGAGATCTTTGAGTCTCAGCTGTGTTTTTGGTTGCACATCAGAATATCAGACTGGAGAAGATAGAATAGGGCTGTGCCAGATTTTTTCTTGATTGCTCTTATATTACAAGCTCATCCTAGTAGAATGATCAATTCAGGGACTAGAAGTTATCATATCCTATCATATTTCACTGATTGTTGTGCATCATACAAATAGGTCATGAGCAAGAACTTCAGTGAAAAATGCACGCATTTTCAAAAATAGTTGAATCTTCTGTAGGAACTTATTGATTTATTGGCAAATATTTTATAAGCGCAAACCATCAAAATAGGCAGATGGACTGCCCACTTCTCTCTTGATTCAAATGTACTCCATGAAGGTGACTAAACATAATCATAAATCACACTAACTTCAATTGGTTACATACTGGATGGCAGATAAAATCATTATCGTTCCTGTTGTGGCACAAATTCCGGAGCTACCTCAGCATTCGGAACTCTATTCCGTTTGAGAAAAAGTAACAACATAGCCTTTGGTCGTTGAGTGGTGTCAATTTTCACTTTGTGTCTTGTCAATATG
The DNA here is from genome assembly GCA_017140595.1 of Eucalyptus curtisii. Taxonomy (NCBI): domain Eukaryota; kingdom Viridiplantae; phylum Streptophyta; class Magnoliopsida; order Myrtales; family Myrtaceae; genus Eucalyptus; species Eucalyptus curtisii. The sequence goes on along the minus strand of CM029503.1, from coordinate 38,625,668 downwards.
ATCAAAATATTCTATGTTATTTTCTTCATGTTTCTGCCTTCTTAGGTCTTTCCTTTTCCTTTTCCCTTGCGCATTCACCAAACTTGCCAAGTTAGAAGACCCTGCAGATTACCATGAGTTGCTGATTTACCATGTTTCGTTTTAACATAGAATGTTTCTTCCATCACACCTTGACTGTAGCAATGGTCTCAACTCCATTCTTGTCTACTTGATTTTTTTCCACATGCCTACCTGCGAATCTTAATACTTCCCTCCTGACTTTCAGATTATCCTTTGTGTGAGCATTGCTAGTATAATAAAAATTTGTACTGCATTTTGCTCTTTACTTTTTCTGTGATTCTTGGCTGTAGGGGGAAATTTTTTATTGCTAGGTACCTAGCACCTGTAACTGAAATATTCTTGTTTTGGTCAGATGGCTGTGTAATATGTCGTTCTGAACAGAGTTTGATATTCTAGTGGGATAATTTTAGTAGGTCATTTTAACGGACTTGTCCTTTGTATTTCTATTGGCATTCTAGTGTATTTGGATATTAAGAAGAGAGAGAAAAAGTCACTTTAGAGATGAGATGCTCAAGTTCATGAAGATTACAAGACATGAGTTTATCTTTTCTTAAAAGGGCATGACTATGCCATTCTCAAGTCTTATCAGTTAAGCTAAAATACCTCCTTTCTTGATCCTGTATCTTCCACTGTTCTGAACAGAGTTTGATATTCTAGTGGGATATATTTAGTAGGTCATTTTAACGGACTTGTCCTTTGTATTTCTATTGGCATTCTAGTGTATTTGGATATTAAGAAGAGATAGAAAAAGTCACTTGTACTCAGAGATGAGATGCTCAAGTTCATGAAGATTACAAGACATGACTTTATCTTTTCTTAAAAGGGCATGACTATGCCATTCTCAAGTCTACCAGTTAAACTAAAGTACCTCCTTTCTTGATCCTGTATCTTCCACTGATCAGAAAATAAAAGTAGCCTCTTTTACTTTCCTTTTTATACTCTCTCTCTCTCTCTCTCTCTCTCTCTCTCTCTCTCAATATTGGTTGCTCTCTGTAAGAACTGGGGAATTTATTTTACATGGGAATTTCCTATTTGTTGGGGATGTGGAATGTTATATATCAAATTTTCTGGTATGGACGAGGGACTTTATCTTCCCATGACTAACTTTCTTTTGGGGTAAATTCTCATGACTCATTTGGATTTTGAGGAAACTTCTCCCATAAACTTCCAGTTCTATGCCTTAAGAATTGGCTGAATTACCTTAATTTACATGAATGCAGGAGTTCTATCGACTTCGATCCAGCCTAAGAGCTAAACAAGAGCATGCTTCACTCCTTGAGGATTTTAGGGAGTTTGATAGGACAAGGCTGGACTTGGAAGATGGCCACGGTTCTCCAGAGCAAGCGCTCCTTAAGGAGCATGCATCCATTGGCAGAAGTACAGGACAGGTATGCAATATTGGCTTCTAAAATAATGGCGTAACAATTTGCTTGTTGCTTTTGAAATTGAAGATAAATTATGATGCAATGTGCTGGTAGCAGGGTTATTGTTTGTTGTTGATGAGGTGTCACATGTAGTTTTTTTCATCTTATAGCGTGTTGACAATTTTGGTATGAACTTACAACAAGAACAGCTTGGCATGGCTACTATATACATCCCGTGTGTGTTATCAGCAACACTCTTAATTTTGTGGGCATTTCACTGTTTGCTATTTTGTTTTTAGCCATAACCTGTGGTTATTAGGGAAATCTCTTGAAATATTCTGCTGGCACCTTCACCATTAGGTATCAGCTTGCATCATGGCTCTCTATATATTTTGCTTTTGCTAGGGTAGAATCTGAATATGCGCTATCCCAGTTTCTTTTGTTTCAATTTTTAGTTTCATCTGCGCTTTCAACACCTGGGCTTCTTTTATGTCAAATAACTTGATGGTTGTCCAGATGTTCTTTTGTGATCATTGCTTCTTTTACTGTATCAATGGATGCACGAACCTATACCTTTGCAAGCCACTGGCTGAACAATCTAGGTGATCAGTTCGGTGTGGTATGGGAACATCAATTTCTAATCCACTAATGTAGGTTTAAACTTAGGTACTTTGTATGTGTGAATATCTTGGCAAAACGAAAAGCCTTGGTTATTCGTTGGACCACCTTATTGAACATGTTCCTCTGCTGCAGATGGATAATGTCATATCTCAAGCTCAAGCAACACTCGGTACCCTTGTTTTGCAACGTTCCACTTTTGGGGGCATCAATTCAAAACTTAGCAATGTCAGCAGCCGCCTTCCATCGGTAAGTGATCATTTCACTTATAAAATTTTCTGGAACACAACCAAATGTTCTAAAAATTTAAATTGTTAGATGAATGCGTGGTTTATATTCAACACTCTAATACTTTCTCTGACACGTAAGCTGGACTTTATCCTAAGACTAAAGGGTGAAAATATATAATGAGGAGGCAAATAAGATACCTGAAAAGATCTGAGCTCAGGACCATCCTATGCTGATACTGTGAGGTTTTATAGGCCATAACCGATTACTCTAAAAGTTTAAGATATTAGATAAAGGCGGAGTTTAATATTTAAATATTTTGACATCAGTATATGTATTAGGGATAATATGTTTGGGGACTCAGTTGCATATGAAGCCACAAAACTTCATGGTGATGGCATAATGTAAAATGTTACGAGTGCCTTTGAATAAGTTTTTTCTTGGTATTATCTTTTGACCAAAACAGGACGTGAAGGAGAGCGATATTAAGAGGTAAACATGATGGGAAGCGAAATCTATGTAAATAATAGATCAAATATGAAGGACGGATGGTTCTGTGTTTTCTTAGCTTATATGTAATATTTCTACATACGTTGTGGGAACCAATGTACTTTTCTCTGATATGTTGCCGCAGGTTAATCAAATTCTCTCAGCAATAAAGAGGAAAAAGTCAATGGATACCATCATACTCTCTCTTGTTGCTTCTGTTTGCACATTCCTTATTTTCATATATTGGCTGAGCAAGTAACGATGTCATTTTTAGCATTACTAGTGGGTTGTCAGTATGGGCCAATCTCTCTATGTTTTGTAATTAGTTGTTCTTTAGAATGCCTCATCTGTCTTTTTATACCATTTCTCTATCCTTCAAATGGATGCTGTATCTGCATTTTACTGTTTATAGAGATAATACCAGATGCACTTCAAGGCTTTGGGTCCACCATTATCTTTGTAGAGCTTTCGAACTCAGTCTCCATTACCCATTGCTTGAAGTAACGCCATAATGGTTTTGAGGCAATCCCAACATTGACCATCCACTGGGTCAACCTACAGCACATTCTCTTTAGTCATTTATTTGCCTTTGCCTGGGGAATCTTTTTTTGTTGCGAGTCCACATATTAAATCCAATGTTTGTTTTGAGGGATATTCAAGATGATACGCTATATAAGCTGTGTGGCATATTGTGTGTGTTTTTCTTTAATGCTCTGAGTTTGATCTGATCTGGATTTTGAATTTGGTATGTTGAGGATGAATTGGTGGTAGGGATGATGTTGTCACTGCCGTGATTTTTTCCCAGTTATGAGGATTTTGTTGACATTTATGACTTTGAAATTGATTGTTCTCACTGGGTAAATCAATTGACAATGCGCATTCAAACTTACTCTCATTGATGTCACGCTCGATCTTGTTAAGATTATTTCATTTGAATACCTGTGAATGCCCATGTGGAAAGAAAAACTTTAGTTTAATATTTCACCCCTAAAATGAGTGAAGTAGAATTGTTCTCCAAGTCAGCTGTCAAGTGAGGCTAAAAATTTGAAAGCGAAGAAGCTAAGAAGATACCATTACAACTGCATCGGTCTTGGATGACCAAGCCAGAAAGTGACCGACTCTTAGGACCACCTCTCCAAGACAAAAAGTTGGCCAAGGTCCACTCAACTTGCAAGGAAGAGGCAAGGGAGGGGGATGCGGCGATACCATAATGCGAGCGCGCCCTTTAGAGAAAGAGTACCATGTACATTAGGTTAGTGCCTGATGTTAAAATCTGAAAGGGACAATCCTTCTTGCTTGGGGACATTTACGTCCACCGATTCTCTCCTTCTCATCATGTTGCGAAAATGATATCTTCAATATGATTGGCTAGGGAGTGCAATAATTTGAGGACATCGTCAGAGGAATGCCTAATTCAAATGTCTCGATCTTGGGACATTCTGTTACGCTTCTGCTCTACGTCTGTTCTAAATAGTCCGGGGAATCAAATCAAGATAGAGGGACTGACCTTCTCGGAGGGTCATTATACAACTGCAATTTCAGTAGTCTAAACAGAATCTTAGTTGTAGGATTCTGGTTATGGAAATTGTAATATTTCAGCCTCTGTACCTTTGCAGAACCTTAAAAGCATGAGGGTGTGAGTTAAAGAGATGGGTTTCCATTTCTTTCAGGTGCCAAGGAGAAGAAAAGTTGTCACCGCTTGGGCTGGATGAGGTTGAAACTACTGCGGGTTTAAAAATGTATGACGAGCTTGAAGTGTAGAAAATGAACGGACAGAGAAATCTAGACAGATGCTCGGTCCAATTGGTTAGAAAAGGCATGCTTAACATAGCCTAACAAAGAAATTATGCTTAGCATATGTACAGGAGAAGATCAAACGGTTAAAAAACAAGTGCTTTTACAACCAGTTAGACTGTTATGCGTGCCCATCATTCACGCTTTCCTGATTGATCAAACAATTTGTCTTGGCTCTTGTTTTATCTCGGGCTTGATTTCAGGAAAATCAGCACGAGTGACAATGATTCATGAGGATTAACATGCGTAGGACGGCAATCCGGGAGCATGTCAAGGGCCCTTTCCATCAACTCCTCCATCCACCTGTCTGCCACTTGTTTGTGAAGTAAATCTTTCGCCACTGCGAGAGGACAAACGAATCTTCTGTTTGCATGTGGATTGAATTGGACTTTTCATTTGTGCACATGAAGTTTTTGATTGGGGACCACCCATCCAAGTTGACTGTTAGTGTTGACAATAGAGACAAAAGTTTAAAAGAGAGGGATTTGTACTTCTAGTTTTCCTTTCAATCAAGATTCAAGGCATGAAGGCCAATGGAGAACTGGTTTACTTCGAGAAGGATGCCCCCAAGCTGAAGTGATATTAGGGTCTTAGGGGTCATATTTAGGTGTTTGTCAAAATCAGGTCATTTTGGTCTGGACAAATCACACAAAGTAGGCAAAGCTTTACACCTATTCACTCTTGACGGATACCTATTTCTCCACCCGGCTTTTTTAGGTCATAATTTGCGAAATTTGCTGGAAAGCGTATGATACTATGGGAGGTACCCAGTAATTGCAAGACAAACTGCAATTACAAGCGTAAGGCCCTTCACAATTTTGATAGCGGTTCTGCACTTTGCAAGTCCATGAAATTCAATGGAGATGATGCTCAAACTTTTTATGTAATCTTAAGTGTCTTTGCTCCTATTTACCAGATGCAAACTACTACCCATGGCGAGAGGGGGAAAAATCATTTTCAAGCCGACACGTAATTAGGTCGAGTTAGACATATGAGAGCCCATAGAGTAACCTTAGTCTAAGAATGCTTCGACGACCGTCTTATTGGATTCTGGTTATTGCATCCTAGTCACTCTGTCTGTTTCCCATGTTCTTGAGTATTAAGATCTGCATAGACATGATCTATCTGTAGATGATTGATATTCGTATCATTATTCATCGGTAAAGACGCTCACTGCAACTTGATGGATGAAATTGAGATGGTTCATGTGAAGAACCCTTAAACACTAGCTAGTTACCACGGTAGTTCTGAGAATTACATTGATGGCTAACATCTTCTATGTGAATTCTGATATTCCTACTCCATCTACCGGTATTTGTCTTCTTGCAAAGCTCTGGCCTACCGACTTAATATCTGACACAGACACAAGTGACCGCTTTCTGTCACTATCTCATTACACCCGCAGAGAGGACGCATACCGAAAAGGAGTTACCTGTACAACCCGTGTTTCCAACTCTCAATTTGCCATCCAATGTCCGTGAATTAATTTCCAAGGAAACTTATAAAGATGAAAAAGAAAGGCAGAGGTTTGTATTAACCATCGATTCTGCTAGGTCACAGAGGATTAGATATTGACTAAAAGTTTCAGCAGATTCCTAGGCATTGAAAAGGACATATATGGAGCCTTTACCTTCTTAGTGTGGGAGCTTACCTAACAATGTGCACTGATCATTACGAATATATGTCACTTCTATGTGCGAAACAGATCGACAGACTTTCTGGTGCCACAGTTTGGAGAGAGGAAGGACGTTGTGAAATTTCCAATTGTTTTTTCCTGCTTTAGTCGAACTTGAAATAGAAGTTTCCCATGGAATGATGAAATGGCAGTTTAACAACAGATTAAGGTTAAAGGAAATCAGTTTAGCTAAGGCCAGTTAGGATGAGAACCCCTTCGGGCGATTTCTCAGATGGCACCTCGCAAGCAGCTGATGTGAGCTTTTATTGTCAATATACTTCGACCTTTTCAAAAACCATCCGGTGAGATAACGAGGATATCATTGTTCTGCTCTCGGGGTCTATAATCTGCATTGTAAAGAAACAATCATAAAAAAAGACCTAATCAGAAGACTGAAAAGCAGAACTTTTCAGAATTAATTAGTTGAACCAAGAGGTCGCCTGTCTGCACAACCGTGCCGACTGCTGAGACTTTAAAATGATGACACTATTATGTGGACATATGTGGTAATTATTCCATGAACAACAGCACCTGTTTTGAACCATATTTGCGTAGGCACCCACTAACTTCAAGGGTGCACTAGAAATGTACAGTGCAGAGTATGGACAAGCGATTGCTCCCACAATGACTGAACTCTTACACAAGATAAGGACATTACTTTTTCTGTGAAGATATTGCATATCCTTCATTCGGGTGCCAAAATTTACAAAGCCACATCTTTTTTAAGATAAGTCCATTCCAAGACTCACATAAGTCCAAAAACCAAAAGGGCGGATTTATTCGGTCTTGGATTTAATATGTGACGACACAGCCACGGACATTCACAAAGAAGGAGCGTGAAGCACAAACACAAGAATGGCCAGAAGACAGGAGTTTGAGGCGAAAAGAATAATAAAAGTACACGTTTATAGTGCGTACATGGATATAGGTGCACGATATCGCTCATGAGTTTCAATCAAGAGTTTGTAACATCTCTCTCTCTCTCTCTCTCTTCTTCCAAAACTGTCCTGGTCCTCATATCCTAGTCCTTCTATATTAAGACCTTGTAACTGCAAAACAGGAGCAGTTCCTTCCATACATAGCTCAGAGCTTTTATTACTGACCCATCAATAGGCTTTTGAATTTGAATATATTTCTCTGCTGCAAAAGGTTATCTCCATGGCACATGACTAGTAAGCCGCTTTTGCTAATTTCCTCCGCATGTACCCTCCAAAGTGAGAGCAGGTCACTCAGAAAACCCAACCTCAGCTTATCATCTGAAGTCCCCTCTCTTGTGAAAACCTCATATCTTAAGCCATGGAGGGGATGCAAAAGCTAGAGAAAGATCATCAGAGACACAGAGAAAGCAAGAATTCCGCTCTTACCCTGGATCTCAGCCTATCTAGGGAAGATTCTGTCACGGTTCGAATCCAGAACTGGATCTCATCCAAGGTTTCGACTCTGATTCACCTCGAAACTCTGAAGACACCCTTCCAGGTAGTGAAAACGAGCCAAGAGTGTTTTCATGCAACTATTGTCAGAGGAAATTTTACAGCTCTCAAGCACTCGGAGGCCACCAGAACGCGCACAAGCGAGAGCGGACACTAGCAAAGCGTCACCGGATCGGCGGCTTTGCGTATTCCAGCATGGCCTCCCTGCCTCTGCATGGCTCTTATAACAGATCTCTCGGCATTCAAGTGCATTCTATGATCCACAAGCCGCCTCACACTTATCGACATGACGGGTGGAGTCGGCAATCGCTGAATCAGCAGCCTGCAGTTGGAAGACTTGTGGTACAGGATTCTTTTCGTGTGGGAATAACCACCACAGGATCATCATCAAATTCTGGGATCGGCAGATTCGACGGAGTCAGGAAGATTTCTTCTGCCGCCGAAGGGATGGGAGGATCCTGGTGGGGCAGTGTAAACCATTTGGATACCAAACAAGATGAAGTGCAGAAAATTGACTTGTCCCTGAAACTCTAAGCTGTTTTTCTCTTCCTTTTTCCCCCCTTTTTTCGCCCTCTCCAAGCAAAAGTAATGACATTTTCTTACTTCTTCAGGCAAAGTTGGTTTATTTTGTTTCGGGATTATCATTTGTACATGCTTTTCTGAGTATAGACATAAATCACCGTGGGATGGACTAATTTCTAGGACGCTTCTACTGTCTCCTATAATCTGGAAATCCGAGTTTCTTTGTCCAGAATTAAGTTTTCTTAACTGTAGATGGTAGGAGTGAAAAAAACACAAGAAGAAGAGATTTCCATGGGTTGCGGCTAGCCGTAAAAACTGGTTTTGACAACCAGTGCAAAGGGCTTTTGTAAACTTAATGTGAAGTCACCTATTAATATTTGAATTTGGCCGCTATTAAATTAATGGAGGACACTAGTTGGAAGTTTAAAAGGAGAGTGAAGGACAAAGATCAGACCGAGTCTCCCAAAACATGACATGCAACAGAGTTTTTATTTAATTAAGAACAGTAGCTTTTTTTTCACATGCATTATTAATTTCATGCGGACATGATGGTCCACACTGGCAGGGGTGTCATCTGAAAGCATGTTCTTGTCATCCCTTGTTGTCACAAAACACAACGCGCAATGCTTGTCAAGAAAGAACATAGTATAGTTGGATGGCTGTGATTTGTCTGAACAGCATTACAGATACCTACTTACAGTTGATTATAGACCATTTTTGTTTGGTATGGCCATGTGAGATGGCGCAGAATGGCCCACACAAGCTCTGCTATCACATCATTTTCCATACACAAACTTTGGGTAAAATCTGCATATTCATTTGATTTCTCACCTAATAAGATTTCTTGACTGTGGCCATCAAAGCAGGAGGCCCACAACAGACCCCGATGTGCACTGGTTGCATCTTTTCATTAGTCATAATGCAACTTGGATTTTCCACAATCAAGAGTTAATGTGACAAAAACAGTCGCATCGTTACGACAGTTAATTACCCCAGTAATCCGACAATAGTGAGGACTATGATTGAGTTAGATGCAAGTCATAATGAAAGTTACAAGTCATGAACGCTCACCAAAGTTGGCCTCTTAGGTGGACAGTCCTTTTTTGTGTCAAAAATGGGAAATGAATTGTTTTGTTGTTAAAGCAAGAAACCCCAAAAAAGCACCCGATTAGGAAGATGTCTGTGTTCAAAATGGACTCACCATTGGCTGAGATTGGGTGGGAAGCTTTACTGCAGGCAATGGTCCTCACTTTTTTAATCTCATCCTAATACGTGTAACGCATTGTTTGTTTCTACAAGTTGGGCATGACTTCTTAAATTACTTGAGAGAGACTAATAATTACACATCATCTTTTCTATATCCATCAATCAGATTGATTGACCATGTCATTACACTATATGTTTTTACACAGATAATCAAACGCAGAGATCTTTAGATTATGCAAGACCGGACTGCACGCACGGTTTTCCCCCCCGCGTCTCCTTATTTCTGCTCTGAATTCTCCACATTTCAGAGCATGCATGAAGAATCAAACTGATAAATGGATCAAATTGATCATTTTGCAGGACTAAAAGCACATATCCATCCGCGCTTACTCTAATTGATAGTAATTCCATTTAAAGAAACATACAGCGGGTTTTAATAGCAGCCTTTTTTGTCTTAAGAGGGGTTGCCATGTTTACCGCAACTATGAAGCACTAGGAAGTCATTATAATTTGCAAAGGTAACAAGTGATTTGACTTACACCTCATTCGAAATGAGTATGATTCTTCAGAACCTAGTAAATGTGCATATCGTAGAGTGTAGCATTAGGGAACTAATCACTTGATATCAAGCACAAATAGAATTACAAGGAATCAGGATCCGTTCACAGAGGAGGTCGCTTCACTTGTTCCTTCATTCACATTGCCTCTGCTCAACATCATTCCTCCATAAATCACCACCTGCTCTTCATATGCCATATATCATGATCAAAAAATACGAGGTTCCCTTCAATGGCATCCTGATTTACAAAGAAAACAAGACGGCCCAGATCACAAAATAATAGCCTTTTTCCAATTCAACCTAATTCAAAGACTCGTTAAATAAATACAAGGGATAGATGATGGACAAAAATTAACAAATTTAGCCCATGGCACACGAACAACTCATGATACCATAAGTATAGGATGCTAGACTAAACAACCAATCAGATCAACAAGAATATTCTCTCAGGCATGCAGTTCCCCTGTCTGTACCTTTGTTAAGCAACTTTTGGACATGGATTTCTGTTATGCCAGAGCATAAATTGTGCATCTCTTTCCAGAAATAATAAATCTGTCTTGGCCAAAACGTCATTCAAACTAAGCACCACGGAAATCTCATCATTTTGGGCCTTAATTGGTCTGATCCTTTTGGGAAGAAACAGGAACTAAAGCTGAACCGCCTCCCTCTTCTTTACCATCATTGCTTTTAACCACAGGTTTTCCAGGTTCTGGCTCTGCAGTGCTGGGCTTGGCCGATGATTGAATTTCTTTCTTCATTGCATCCTCCTGCTTTGCACGAGAGCTGCCACCTGATTGTTTCTTTGCTTCAACAACTATTTCCTTCACAGCCTCTTCCAGCTTGTTGAGTCTCACTTTTACCTCAGAAAGGTCCTTTACCGAATCCACTTCTTCTTCTTCTTCTGGAGTTTCCTCTTCCATCTCTTTCAATTTCTTTTCTTCTTCCAGCTTCTTCTGCTCCAGTTCCTGAGATAGTGATAAAAACAACAAAATGATAAATCATACACATCGCAAAGGTTAGGTTGCTGGCAATTTGAATTGAGCATATGAAAGAACAGATTCAACCCTTTAATTAGTCATCATCACAACATGCAACAATCCAACAAGATACAAACTATCCCCTTTTTTTTTTTTTAACAAATCAATTAGAAAGAAACAGACTAAAGTCCCCATGCACGTAATAAATTATTGAGTGACAAGAACTGCAATGTCAAGTATCAGTGTTCACTGGCTAAGTATGTAAAAGAGCGTGGCTTACAGCTTCCATTCTTCTCATTTCATATCGCGCATATTGAGCCACCAAGTAAACAGCTGTCACACAAACCATCCGCTTTAAGACAGGAGCACCAAACCAACAGGCAACATTGTAAATCTGAAATTCGATAGTTGGTAGACTTCGAAATACCCAGTGAAGGCATGCAGGCAAAGAAAAGCTGTACCAGATGGAAATCAATCCTGATCATGCAACAAAGAACTGTATAAGAAGAAAGTTCGACATTAAGTGAGAAAAAAAAATTGGAAGAATTTGAGAGCGGACCGAGTATGATTAAGCATTATGAAGAATCGGAGATTGCATTCCCAGTTTCATCTCACATGAGTCATATTACATGTTGGCTACCATAATTATGACAAGAAGACAACCCGGGTTTAACATTTCAAGAAAGAGCATCATAGTGTCTGGTGGAGCTACAAAAGCAAGAAATGCAAATTCCATAATCATGAGGAGGAACATCTACACCTAACCTACCCAAAGTTCTTTTTCTTCGGGGGATCAGTGAACAGGATCCTAGCAGCAGTCATGAAATCCAACTTCTCCAGCTGCCTGTAGGCCTTTTTGTAAGTGCCGATGCTCGATTCAGCATTCTCGCCATTGCTAGAATCAGCGATGAAGGTGCTGGATTTATCACCATTCTTGCCGCCGGAGCTGCCGTACGATCTCGCCCGTCCAAGTCTGTATATCCTGGTGAGGTGAACCCAAGCTTTCTGGGCACAAAACATCACTAGCTACCCCCTCTCGCTTCGAACTACATTCTGCAAAATCCAAAGGTACTCTAATTTCACTTTCTTCAAATAAGCCACACGCCAGACATACCATTTGGTAAGAACTAAACGAAACGATCCAGCAAAAACTAAAGAGGCGGCGAATTTTGTTCTCAGCAGATTCAATAACTCTCTCCCAATCAACATGCTAAATTGAAAGCTACATTTCTTGCTACACGCGAATTAACAGAATGACGCGAATGCATCCAGCATTTCAATGGTCAAGACCGCGATTCGCATTCTAAATAACTTGTCAAACCATCGGAGAGCTAAAAGACAGCGTCGAGAATCTTTCCGCGCCTGTTGGATGAATCAACTGCCGAAAAGGTACAACCTTTCAGCACACTGCAGTGCGGCCAATTTCCTAACGATGTTTACTGCAACCTCGGAGGCTAAAATCCCACTAATACTCCCAATCAACATCGAAGACCGCCATATCACATCCACGCCGCGTCAGTCCCCGATCAATCTCGAAAGCGCAGCAACTACTTCGCTTCCTAGTCGCACGCGAACTGCGCGGAAACAATGAACGAGATTGAAACCTACCAGGTCGTCGCGGAGCGAGGCGGACGGCGAGATCGGCGGCGATCGGGGGGAAGCGAGCTCGAGGTGTCCGCTGGGCGGCGGTGGCGGCGGCAGTCGGTGGCGGAGTCGTCCGGTTGAGCGGCCGCGGGGGTTGGGTTGGGGTAATGCTTGAAGCTGGGCTCTTGTGGTGGGCCGGAGATTGTTGGGCCAGATCCACAAATGAAAGCCTTTCCTACCTATACTCGCCAGGATTGTTTGAATAGAGGAGATCAAATTTTGATCTCAATTTTGATTTTAGGACTTAGCTTACATGCTTAAAAATGTTTTTGATAAGGAGTCGCTGGACCGTGTTTTGCTTGGGCACGACCCCTTTGCTCCTAGGTCAATGCTCGAGCACTGGCTTGGATAGGACTAGACTAGTCTAGTTTCAAAACTTTTTATTAGGTTAAGTTCATTTAAATATAGATTATTGAAAAAGTTTAGTCCAAGCATATTTAAAGTTTGTGCCCAAGTTTGACTGTTCTTAGAATACATATTGATCATGAATTCCAAGACTCAAAGTCGCAATTATCAAATGATTAATATGAAATTACAATATACAATATCACATTAAGGAGATGGAAATTCACACGTCTCTCGATTTTAACAAGAAAACTTTGGACTGGATGAGGTCACTTTAGATTTCAATAACCATCGTATGTTTTTCACTTATTTTTTTAGAATTTTACCCACAAAACTGGATTATATTTTGGCCCTTTGAAGTTTAATTAATTAATTTCAACTTGATTATCATTTCTAAAGATTTTCAATGAAAAATTGTTGCATTATATTTTTAAAACGCTTCTAATTTCTAAAAATGTATGCTCCTGAGACTTTCGGAACCATTTAAATTAAACCTCCTATTTTCAATTATCCCAACCATTCATCCACATGTATATAAAATTTATGAATAAAAAATTAGCTTCGCTAAGATTTTAATGGACACATTATATATCGATGTAGGATCGATTTCCACTCATACATCTCTATGTTAGATCAATGTTCAACATCAATAACATAAATATTATCAAGTCAACACATTGGATCATTACATGTTAATTAATAGACTATTATATCAATCGATACATTTCACAAAGGTTGAATGAAGAGATTGAAGCGAATATTTTATTCCACGTCTACAAAAATCATTAAGCGTATCTAACAAGAATTTCCAAATTTTAAAATTAAGCAACCGGCAATAATGAAATTAAATTAACTTCTTTTCCCGTTAATAAATAACATGGTCGGTTTAATCGTCGCATAGTTTATCAGAAAAAATAAAAAGAAAATGTTAAAAGAGCGCGCCTTATATTATGAAAATATAAATATTTTCACGACGATTTTTTTAGAAAACTGGATTTTCGGAGTATACATTAGATAAATAGGGATGACGATTAATTTGAAAATCTCGATCAAAAAGCTTCACTTTGGCGCGGTCGAACGAGCGTCGTCGTCACAACAACGCTGCGCTCAAAAACGCCAAAACCAAAAAAAAAACGCAAGCACCTATAAATAAAACGCAGGCTCTCTAAAACCCGCACTTGAAAATTTTTTCCTTTCTTTCCCCTCTTCTGAGAAGTTCTCCGCCTCGAATTCACGACGGCGCCCGCCCTCCTCCTCGCTCCGCCGCTGCAATGGCCGCTTTCGGAGCAGCTCCCGGCGGGAACCATAACCCTAACAAGTCTTCCGAGGTACTTGCTCTTCGCTGCTACGGCGTTCTGAGTGTTTTCTTGCTGCTGCGTCGTTCGGAGTTAGATGGGCGTTAAACCCGACGACGATGATCGATCGGTTTCAAGCCAGAGGACTGGCGTGCTATCGTGCGTGCTCGCCGTTGGTTTTGTTTTTTTTTTCCGGCGACTCCTTTGGATGCTTGAATGAGTTCGGTTTAGCTCCGATCGCTCGCTGTGTTTTCGGATTTCCGTTAGGGAGAGGATTTTACTAGCGAGCCGCGATTAGTAGATTTACGTTCGGTGGATCATGCGTTGTGCGGTGCGTGTGATCGGGAGGGGATGGTAATTGAGCGCCTGCTCTTTTGGTGATTTGGTTGTTGTTTTGTGGATTTTCCGTTAGGTCTGATGGGACGGTTGGTTGTAGAGGTTAGCTTGATGTCTTTGGCTAAGCTCTTTCGATTGTGACGATGTCAGGTGATTCAACCTCCCAGCGATTCCGTTTCGAGCCTGAGTTTTAGCCCGAGGGCCAACCACTTAGTTGCTACTTCGTGGGATAATCAGGTTTGCACAGCTCGGTTTGTACTTTGCCGAAACCTTACGGGCGAAGATCGATTGCTGCGTTTTAGCTTTTTGTTGACGCCCATTTGTTTTTTCCTGTCGCCATCTTGAAAATCTTTGTAGGTACGGTGCTGGGAACTTACGAAGAATGGGGCTTCTGTAAGTAGCGTGCCCAAGGCGTCGATATCACATGACCAACCGGTGATTGTCTAACCTTGGTTTCGTATTAGAAGGATTTTGTCTTAGTTTTGGTTTCCATGATCTAATATGTTTTCATATATGCTCTCTGGAAAATATCTCCATTTCTTTTAAAAGGTACTTTGTTCAGCTTGGAAGGATGATGGAACGACTGTCTTTTCTGGCGGCTGTGATAAACAAGCAAAAATGTGGTCTTTAATGTCTGGAGGTCAGCCAGTGACAGTCGCCATGCATGACGCACCCATTAAGGAGATTGCTTGGATCCCAGAGATGAATGTCTTAGTTACAGGAAGCTGGGACAAGACCCTGAAGTATGAGTTATTTTGCTTGTCATTTGTATGCATGGCATAGGAGTATTTTATCACAATCTGCTGCATTTAACTGTCAATTTGATTGATGTGCATTAGGTGGTAGAGGTATCAGCGATGGTGCTGCAATCAAATTTTTCTCATAATTCCAATGTTTGTAATTCTAGCATAGAATTGTAGTGCATGGATGGAGCAGCACTATCTCATGACTAAGCCGATGCTGCATTATATAGTTGCTCTGATCTTTTAATTTTCTGCTGTTATAATTATGTTGACACTCGCATTGGTCATGCTCTTCTGTCTTTGTTGCATCGATTTTGGAGGATGATGACCTTACATTATTTGCATGAAGATGTGTGCACATAATTATTTTAACAATGTACCATGAGGATAGGACTCGCAATGTTTTTTCCCTGTTGATCCATGATATCCGCAGCCTGATGTTATTTTTTGGAGAAATTTCTTTATGCAACTTGTTTCAAGTACTGATAATATTTTCTATATATCGTTTTGACATGATTAAGGTACTGGGACACGAGGCAGTCAAATCCAGTACATACTCAACAGCTCCCAGAGCGCTGCTATGCAATGACAGTGAGATATCCCCTGATGGTTGTTGGCACTGCAGATAGGAATCTTATTGTCTTTAATCTGCAGAATCCTCAGGTATAACCTTCTAAATTTTCAATCTAATTGAATGTTTTCATTTCATTTAACATGTTTGTTCCCATGGAATATCACTTGACATTGCAATTGTTATCCTCCATGAGTGGCCACTTATATGTGTTTTAAGCTACATTCAGGACAATATCGGTCCCCTTTTTATGGTATGCAATTTTGATGTGCATGAGAGACATTGGATGCTTGTTTGCATTATCTTCTGCTAATTGTGTGCCCAGACATCGTGTAACCTTGGCAACCACTTTACACATCGACTAAGAAGGAATAGGAATAGGATACTTTGGTCCATTGTACCTGTATGCTGATACAGGTCTTGGACATGGTTATTGCTCACATTGACCTTAGACTCAAGATAATGGATAGTAGGCAAAGTTTTCCTCCACTTGCTAGACCTATTTCTCAAGGAGACTAAAGCACCTAATTAATTTAATCTATTCATAGGCGCTCTCGATTGAAGTATGTTTACATCACTTAGCACATTACAACGCAATTTTACTCGGCATATAAGATGGCAGTTATCTTGTTCTACCCAGGATTATGTTTCATGATTACGGTCTATTTACCTGTTGATGCACAGAACTTTTCTCTAATTTCTTTAATAGTCTGAATTTGCTAATGGCAGTAATAAAACAATTTTTTTTTTTCTTTCAATAAGATATAGAAACAAAAAGAAGTCGTCTTTCATTCTTTGCTCACAGTTGCTAATTCTACCTCAATTTTCCAGTACTACTGGAATGAGTTTCAAGTTATCTAAGTTTTACTGTTGGAAATGATAACAGGCTGAGTTCAAGAGGTTTTCTTCACCCCTAAAGTACCAGACAAGATGTGTTGCAGCTTTCCCTGACCAACAAGGTTTCCTGGTAAGTACTCAGTTGCCGCTAGTTATCATGTGTATAATGTGTACCATTTTCTGCTATTCATTTGCTCCATACAATATGACTTATAGTGATGAGAATATGTACAACACGGTTGAATTAAGTTGACGTGATGAGAATGAAACAATGGTCAATTGCTTCTAAACCCTATATTGTGATACAATTCAGATTAAATCATGCTTGTCATCCTTTTCCCATGATTAAGTACATTGGTCTTTGTCACTCAATGACATTTTATACTCTTTATCTTGTACTATATTCTTATTGCCGTCATTTAAGTTTTAGCTCCTATGTTAATGGTAAAATTCTGTGAACTCTAGGTTGGATCCATCGAGGGGAGGGTTGGTGTTCATCACCTGGATGATTCCCAGATCAGTAAAAACTTCACATTTAAGTGTCATAGAGATAACAATGACATTTATTCTGTCAACTCCTTGAATTTCCATCCAGTGAGTCAATCTTCAGTAATCCATATTGGCAACCTCATCCAGACAGTCAACATTCATCCAGAGTTTTACTTTCTTACTTCAGGTGCATCATACCTTTGCCACTGCTGGATCTGATGGTACTTTTAACTTTTGGGACAAGGATAGTAAGCAGAGACTTAAGGTCTCTCTCTCTCTCTCTCTCTGTGTGGTTGAGTTTGGCGAGTATTGCTGTATCTCATTTTTTTATTTTTATTTTGTCCTGAGTACATCGTGAGGACCATTGGCTGGTAAAATGACGGTAAGGTCCAAGGTTATCATGGTTTAGGATATTATAGTATAAGGTTTTCAGCACCTTCATAAACCAAGAGTACTTTTTGAGTGGTCATAGGGCTCTCCACCTGTCTCTTGGGCTAGCCATAATTTGTTGAGCAGATCATCTTCATTTTCTTTCCTTTTAGGCCTTAGGGAGACTTTGCTTACGTTAGATATGACCATGTTTGTATAGTCTAAATGAAATATAGTTGAGTCGTCTTAATTCATCTAAATACTTGATTTATCTTTTTGCAAATCTCTTCATGATTTCCCTCTGAAGGTCTCTTACTTCAAGGGTGAAGGTATCCAATTAAGTAATTTTCAAAAGCATAGAAAAAGTACTTGATGAATAGACTGGTAATTGTTTCAGAACTACTTTGTTGCTATTCTCAGGCAATGTCAAGATGCAGCCAATCAATACCTTGTAGCACCTTCAATAATGACGGCACAATATATGCATATTCAGTGAGTCTCTTTTCACATTCTATAGATAGATTCCTAGTCCACCTTGTTTCTGTAATGAATTCTATCTTCAGTAGAGAGATGCATAGTGAAGGAGGAAATCATGCCACTTCCTCATATGAACATATCAAGAGATGTTCTTATGTGCATTTGTGTAAATACATCCAACGTTTGACTGTGCTGAGAGAGATGTCATCGTTCTATACTTTGTATTTGCCAACTCCGTCTCATGACATATCAATATAGACTAAAACTAGGGTAGATTCACTTCACTAGTCTAGTGTAGATTCACTTCACTTCATGCATGACTTGTTTAGCCACCACCCCCTCTTTCAGTTTCTTATTGCATACCCACTTTGCTTTAAGAAGGGGCTTTCCTTTAAGAAGGGGCTCAGGCTCATGGTGTTTCTAGTTATTTTCTTGGTAGATTCACTTCACTAGTCTAGTGTAGATTCACTTCATTTCATACTCGACTTGTTTAGCCACCACCGCCTCTTTCAGTTTCTCATTGCATGCCCACTTTGCTTTTAGAACAGGCTCAGGCTCAGGTTCATGGTGTTTCTGGTTATTTTTTTGGTTGCCTCTGATTGGACTTTCTCAATAGCCAAATCTTCTCTTATAAATTGAGAGGAATATGGAGGAAGCAAGTCTTTGTGATATTATTGCTTTACCCTAAAAAAGATCTATGCAATATTGAATAATTTGATCAAAAAGACATTTCTTCGCTTGCTGTTAGATTTTGCTAGAAAACATTAAAGTTGTTCTATAGTTATAGCATCTACCGATGTGGCTCCATCAGCCTTCTGCTCATAGTAGCCTCTCTCTCTATCTCAAGTCAAATGTATACTGTTTGATTTAAAATTTGTACAGTGACCCCAACTACATATTTTGAATATGTTATGTGATTTGCACGCATGGCCAGGCAGTGCTCTCCTTTTGGTTTTTCTTCTGTACACAAGAGGACTATGATTGTATCAAGGACAATTAGGGATCTGACTAGCCCTGAAATTTGTGGTTCAACTTGCTTACAGGTCTGTTATGACTGGAGCAAGGGGGCAGAAAATCACAATCCTGCTACAGCAAAGACCTATATCTTCTTGCACTTACCACAGGTATTTTCATCCTCATTTCCACTGACTGCTCTTTTAGTTGCACTTAGAAGTGCCTGGATGGGGGGATTACTTATAAATGGCTACATATGCATTTTGATTGGATTACAGGAATCGGAGGTTAAAGCGAAGCCACGGGTTGGAACAACTAACAGGAAGTGAAGTTGCTGATTAGTTTAGAATAGGAAGTTTTGAGGAAAACAATGGCAGTGAAGAAAATGGTGCTATTTATTTGCCAGAAATTGTAGAATAGGAATGGTCCTTCCCTCTCATTGTGGTTTTTTGAGTCATAGTAATCCATTGTTGATATTTTATTTTTTCCTTTTTTTTGGTCATTTTCATATACCAGTAACTTTTGCGGTCTCTGATAGGCCAAGTTCTATTAACTGTGGTGGATGGGAAGAGTGGCGCTTATTTCAGTACTGTTTTTGTCAAGTCATGTCTATCACATTGATGTTTGAAGATTAAATACATTTCGTACTTCTTAGGAACACAAACAAAATTTTCACCAGTATCATCAGAAATAAAAGATGTCTAGAGCATCAGTTGCTCTAGAACTGCATTTGTCTCTGTACCTGAACATATGAAGTATCGATAATTATCCCTGAACTTCTGTTTTAAGCTAGGGGCCGATCATAACATGTCCTTGACTACTGCTTTTACTGTGATCATAGTTAGTAATATTTGCTAATGTGCAATATCCCATGAATCGTCATCAAGGAGCCAAGCTTGAGAAACTGTCAGTTGAACTCGATAGGTAGATGCTGTAAACAATGCTATTAGTCTTGAGCTCATCTGCTTTATTTTGGCTTTAGTTTCCCCGCACCATTATGAGAAACTGTTCTATTGATAGTAGGTCCCCTTAGAACGGGAGTTTGGTTTTCCATCGGTTCGAAGCAGCATGCCAGAGGGTGCTAATTTTCATTCTACTTTACTGAGCTTGGCTTAGCATATATTACATCTAGGGTCCAGGCACAATCAGAGCTTGCCATCGTGTGATTATGTTTGCGGAGCTGGCATATGGCTTTTAGATGCTCTTAGGATTTCATTCAAATTCTTGCCTTGCCGGCTGAACTAGTTGACCTCGCAAGTAGAAAAATGAATTCAAATACTTTCAATTGTGAAAGTGGTGCTTCGGTCACCTCTGGATAATGGACTGGCTCCTGGACTTCGGAGGACGGACAAAACAGCCATAATATATAAGTGGTTGGCAAGAAGACCAATCAAACCCCAAAGCCTTTACTTTAATAATCAACCTCTGATGCAATCCTATTAATTTGTCATGAAATGTCATCTTGACAAAAAAAAATGTTAAAAAGTATGAATTGACGGCTTAAAGTAGGAATGATTGAGATGGTACTCTCTTAGATTCACAAAGAAATTAGGAAAATCAAACATTCCTCCTTTCCTTTTTCATTTGCAAAGAGCACTGGAGAGATTCATTATTGTAAATGAAGAACATGATAATTTCGATGTCATCTATCCAAGTAAAGAAGCTGCAAAAAGTTTCTTCCTGATGGAGTGCAGCTGGGTTGCAACTTTGTCGATGCTCATGCGTCTTCTAGGCTCCTCCATAGAGCAAGCGAGTCCAATACGATATACCGTTTCCAAACATTCCTGGAATATGCTGCTTCTTTCGTGTAGCAAATCTTGGGAACGGCTGTGGCTCTCTCCTTCGTGAAGCAACACAGGATCGATAATCTCCACAACTCGTTGAGCCAAAGCCTCCGCAACATAATTATGAATATTCAAATTATCTCTGAACATGTCGCTAGTGGGACTTAATCCCGTGAACATCTCTAATAAGAGGACGCCGTAACTGTAGACATCACCTTCTCTTGATACCTGACTTCCGCTAGCATATTCTGCAGTTTACACATATTATGGCATAAGAAATGTCAAGAACAAGAATTTGAATTCACAAAACAAAAAAAACACTAGTCTCTACAAGGACGAGTTGATAAGACAAGGCCTAAGCTTTCTTTCGGGGGAGAGATGTTTACCGGGAGCGGCATAACCAACGGTTCCTCTTAAACCAGCGGAACTCAAATTTGCTCTAGTGTCAGACATGGATTGGAGGACAATCTTCGCCAACCCAAAGTCACCAATATGTCCAACCATGTCAACATCTAGAAGGACATTACTTGGCTTTAGATCACAATGAATAATTGGGCTTTCACAATGGTTATGGAGATAATCTAATGCCGAAGCAACATCATCGGAAATGTTTATCCTTTGGAGGAGACTCAATTTCTTGGAATGCCCATCGACATCATTTGGAACTGGATTTGGGTGCAACCACTCATCTAGGCTACCATTGACCATGAACTCGTAAACTAAAGCCTTAAACTCATCACCCTTATAATCAATGCTTGAGCATGCCGTCAAGACTTTCAGAAGATTTCGGTGTCTTGTACGCTTTAAAGCCTCGCACTCAGCTTTGAAACTCTTGAGAGAGCCATGCCGTGTTAAATTAAGCACCTTCACTGCAATGACAATTCCATTCTCCTGGAGCAACCCCTTGTAGACGGATCCAAAACTTCCAACCCCAATCAAATTAGTTGAAGAAAAACCATCGGTTGCTTTTAGAAGAGCTCCGTAAGATAGATTCAACACAGAATCATCTGAGGAGCTTGAAATTGGCTTGTTTCTCTTCATCTTCAACCAATATAGATATAGGAAAGTGACAACAAGAGTTATTCCGAGAATACCAAAAAGGATGGTGACGATGAGTTTCAACTTGTGGACTCGTCCTTTGTTTTTGGAGTTTCGAGGGACACACTCTGGGAGCTCAAATTCAGGCATTCCCCCACAGAGCTTTTCATTTCCAGCAACAAATGTCGCGCTCACATTCCTAAAGACACCTTGAGTTGGTAGCGGGCCCTCCAAATGATTGAAAGATAAATTCAGCTCTTCCAAAAATTGAAATGCCTCCAGAAACTTTGGAATTTCACCAGAGAAGCTGTTGTTAGAGAGATCTAATTCCTCAATGCTTTTTAATGAGCTAAGTGGTTGATGAATGGACCCGTGGAAAAGGTTATCTCGCATTCTTAGTATTGTCAGTCCATCACAATTACTTAGACTACTGGGGATTTCACCGTCCAAAATATTTCCCGAGACATCTAATTTGTCCAAATGTTTCAAGCTGCCAATTTTCATCGGAAGGACTCCATTTAGATGGTTTCGAGACAAATTCAAATAGAGGAGGTTTCCTGCCACGGGGAATATAACCGGACCATTAAAATAGTTGCTGGAAAGATCTAGGTCTGTCAAGCTCTGATATCTGACTAGGTATGAAGGAATCGGCCCTTTCAAGTTATTTTTGGCAAGACTAAGCTGGTTTAACCAGTGCAGATTTTGCAAAGAGGATGGGATTATGCCAGATAGATTGTTGCCTTCCAATTCCAATACTAGGAGATTTGAAAGGCTTCCTAAATCATACGGGATTGGACCTGAAAGAAGGTTGCCATTTAAAACTAATCTCTGCAAGTTCACAAGTTTATTAATTTCTCTCGGGATCTCACCCGAAATCAAATTCGGGCCAAGTGTCATAGTTGTCAAAGTAGCGGAAAGATTGCCGATACATACAGGAAGGGTCCCACCCAATCTATTGTTATGTACCAACAATCTATTTAAGTTAGCGGCATTTGTTAGTGAGCAAAGGAAGCTCAGATCATCTGCATTGGACCTTCCACTCCCGAGATAATTGTAGAATATGGCAAAAAACTCAAGGTTACGAAGATTTGCCAATGAGGGGACTTTTCCAGAGAGCTCATTGCCAGAAAGTTGGAGCACTCTTAGATTTGTGGAATTGGCTATCGATGAAGGAATTGATCTAGTGAAGTGGTTATCAACAATGCTAAAAAATTGAAGATTCGGAAGAGTGAATCCCATATCTTCAGGAAGATTTCCATGGATCTGGTTCAGAATTGCGTCAAATGAAGCCAGCGAAGACAAGTTGAAGACGGAAGGTGGAATAGTACCTGAAAGCCTGTTGACTCCCAAGGTAAGCATTCGTAGTTTGGTTAGTCGACCTAGAGATTGGGGAATAATCCCACTCAAATCGTTGAAGTTACAAGTAATCTGCTCCAGAGATGATAAGTTGCCCATGGATGAAGGGATGCCGCCAGTTAATTGGTTCATACGAAAGTTGATCCTTTGAAGATTTGACAAGGAGCCTAGCTCCACTGGAATTCCTCCAACCAACTGATTGTAATGGAGGTGTAAATTTAGAAGATTCATGCAACTTGATATATTCCTAGGAATGTCGCCCGTCAATGAATTAAAAGATAAATTCAAGAATTGGAGCTGACGCAACCGGCCAATTTGTGGAGGGATTTCAAGGCTGAAGCTATTGTTTTGGAGTAGCAGCAATCTCAAGAAGCTGAGGTTCCCTATGTGAGAGGAGATGGGTCCCGAGAGTCCTCGGGAATGGAGGTCCAGTATGGTGATTCTGTGGTGTCGACGACCGCATATAACCCCATACCATTGGCAGAAGTCAGTGCTATCGTTCCATGAGTTAATCGATCCGAAAGGATCCCTAGTTATTTCGGCCTTGAATGCAAGCAATGCAAGCCTGTCTGTATCGTTAATAGCAGAAACGATGATGATGAAGCATGGCATGAGGAGGGCAGCCAAAAGAAGACAAGAACAAAGGAGTTGTGCACAAACGAAACACAAATGTGCCATTTTATGAGCATAAATTGGGTACCAAGTCTCAAAGGGAGGGCAAGAAAGAATGATTGAAGTGATATGTATTGGTTGAGCAGCTTGTGTTATATATTAAATAGCCTCACAGAGAAGACCTTTTTATAGAAGTTATGTAGGATCCTGAAAGAGTTGTTTCGAGCACGTGTTTGACCCACAAAATCCGTTTGAAGTATGTATGACACAACTTAAGATGGTCTTCTAATGCTATAATTTATGTACCATTATTTCCACCCTCCTTTTTTCAATCCAAATGCCCAAAAGACATGCTTGGGCAACCATTGGCAATAACCGTTCGATGTCAACGAAACCTTTTTGCGAGAGGATTATGATATGTTGATGCCACTAACCATTGGACACTCCATATACCTCATTTTCCACGCTCTTTCAATGAGTTTGAACCCAAATCACACTTTTGTGGAAATGGATCTTTACGTCCCCATTACGCTCAAAATCGAAGACCAAAAAAAGTTTTACTTTTTCTTATTGGATTGACATCAAATCTAATCCTTAGGATGATTGACAATTCATATCATCAATCTAATACTAACTATTTGGGTCATTTTGCGCTGATTGCAATTTATTTCAATTAAAAACCAATGACAGTGTGTCAATTTATGTCATCTTTGAATTAACTTTGTCATGTGTAGTCTAGACTTTTTCTCGAAACGTCTATGGCTTGTTCGAGTTTATCTTGGTTATGAATTGCCACCCCTTATTCTATTGGTGTGACAATTTGTGGAGAGAATGATTTTGATAATCTCAAAATAATTCTAGCATGTTTAGTGCCTTATTTACATTACGAAAGGTGGAGGAGGATTAAGAGAAAAGTTTATCATCATAATTAGTACGGATTGCGATTTCCTTGCACATGTGATAAAGATGAAAAAGAAAAATTATATTAAAAATCCTAAACACTTTTTACAAAATGTTTCAAGATAGCACGATTTTGTTCTTACGAAGTACAATGATCAGCATCGGTTTCTGACCGCTAGATGTGGGGTGGAGTGGGGGCACATCCTCCCAAGACGAGGAACTGTGCCCCGTAAGGGAAAAAAAAAATTAGTAACTTTTCTTAAATAATAAATGATATATAACCGTCAATATTTTCTTAGCAATTATGAGTTATTCTATTTTAAGCTTATTTGTATTCTATAATTATTAAAAAAATCGCAATATCATTAGCTTAACTCTGCTTATTTATATTATTTGCACGCTCTCTAGGCCAAAATCAGGATAATTCATTAAAAGAAATGATATACTGCGCAAATTATGGAACGTGGTACATTAAAAACAATCAATACCGGTTCCGATATCCATGTTGGGTTATTAGCGGAATCACAACTTTCGTCTCATGATCAACGATTGTTTTACCCATAATTTGTATTACCAGCGGTCGAAAGCACAATCACAAAGCAAAAACAAATTCACCGGAAGTTTGCATGGCCAATTATGCTACTTGATCCGTACAATTCAAGTTTACTCTTGCATGTAACGTACGGTTCTTCGAGAAGGAAAAAGCAACTTGTTTTGTTCTTCCAAACTATTACTTTTCTTTTACATTAGGATGAAAATAGGCTGCAAATAAGAGGACTGTTGTTATCTCTTATATCATTTAATCACCTCCCATTTCAACCGATGATGATGGATGGGTTTAAGCATAGCGGTGCTTATCCACACTTAACTGTTCCCTCACAGAGGAACGCCAAGAAGCACATTGAGTTGGGGATCATAGGCTAGGCTCGAGCTGATGATATATATATCCAAACAAAATAGAATTGTCTTTAGTCTAAGGATAAGCGAAGCGAACATTACTGTGCAAGAGGTGTTCTTATTTTGAAAGCAAACAACCTCCTATTGATTGCCGTTTCACACGGTAGCCTGATCTTCTCTGCCAAAGTGCGAAAATAATAGTTCGGTCACTGCTGAGAAAATTTCCTTTATCTAGAAAGCCTAAACTATCTGAGGTAAGTTACCTCACGTGTGATTAAATCTTTCGTAGTATAACTTCTCGGTTGGGTTTAGAAATGCGTGGGTAAAATACATCGGTAGGGAAGCATTCCGTCTTAGGGGAAGCACCCGCGAGTGCAGGGGTGGATAAAGCAGAAACAAGAATGTCTGCTTGAGTAGAGAAATTTCTTTGATGTCTATATAGAAAAGGAGTACATGAATGACAATATAAGGAAATCAAATCAAAGATGTGTGTTAAAAGGGATATGAAAAATCAGAAACAATGTCATATAAATATCTCTAACAAATTAATTGAACCAAATCTTCAATTTTATTTCCTAAGTAACAGTACCCATATTTCCTGTGCTTATCCTCCAAATCCTACTTTTAGTATGAGATCTTCAATTTGATGGTAATCGTTGGCAACTCCATTAATAACCGAACCAAAAACAAAATCTCTCCTTTCCATTCAAAATTGAGGAATAAGAAATTCTCTCTCTCGACACGCACGAGAGAGAAGAGAGAAAGCGAGGAGCCACGTCAGCCGATCCCACCCTCCTTTTTCCCAGTCCGAATGCCCAAAAAACATGCCTGGGCAACCATTGGCAATAACAGTTCAATGTCAACAAAACCTTTTTGTGAGAGGATTATGATATGTTGATGCCACTAACCATTGGACACTCCATACACATCATTTTCCGCGTTCTTACAGTGAGTTTGAACCCAAATCACAAGGGATCTTTACGTCCTTATTCCGCTCAAAATTCAAGACTAAAAAAGTTTACTTTTTCTTATTGGATCGACATCAAATCTAATTAGGATTATAGTCAGAATGATTGACATTTCATATCATCAACCTAATACTGACTATTTGGATCATTTTACGCTGATTGCAATTTATTTTAATTAAATACCAATGATAGTGGGTCAATTTGTTTCATCTTTGAATCAACTTTGTCGTGCGTAGTATAGGATTTTTCTCGATACGTCTATGGCTTGTTCAAGTTTGTCCTAGTTATGAATTGCCACCCCTTGTTCTATTAGTGTAACAATTTGTGGAGAGATTGATTTCGATAATCTCAAGATAATTCTAACATGTTTAGTGCCTTATTTACATCGCAAAGAAGGAGGAGTATTGAGAGAAAAGTTGATCATCATAATTAGTATGGATTGTGATTCCCTTGCACATGTAATAAACATGAGAAAAAAAAATTATATTAGGAATCCTAAATGCTTTTTATGAAATGTTTCAAGATAGCACAACTATGTTTTTATGGAGTACAATTATCAGCATTGGTTTCTGCCCACCAGATGTGGGGTGGAGTGGGGGCACATCCTCCCGAGACGAGGAATTGTGCCCCGTAAGTGAAAAAAATTTCAATAACTTTTTCTTAAATAATATATGATATATAACCGTTAATATTTTCTTAGCAAATCTATCTTAAACTTATTTGTATTCTATACTTATTAAAAAAATCACAATCTCATTAGCTTTAACTCTATTTATTTATATTCATGTGTTTATATTATTCACTTGACGATGCGATTGAGCTGCACCATATGCGTGGCTTTATATGCCCGAGCCAATCAACTATAGACGCAGCTCTTGCTGCCACATGTCAACGTGTAATTCATTCACATCACACTTACGTGACAGTGGTATCCCCTAATTGTCACACCACCATCTGACTTGGCATCGCCACGGCGTTAGCCATGTGGTGACATGTGTTGCCATAGCTGTTGTCGATCGAGCTTTTGATGTGGCACTAACATCAGCATTTTCTTCATCACTTATACACATTCATGTCATATTTGCATTCTCTCTAGCCAAAATCATGATAACTCATTAAAAGGAATAGTATACTGCGCAAATTATGGAATGCTAAAAGTAACTTGTTTTGTTCTTCCAAACTATTGCTTTTCTTTTATCTTAGGATGAAAATAGGGTGCAAATAAAAGGACCGTTGTTATCTCTCATATCATTTAATCACCTCCCATTTCAACCGATGACGATGGCTTGGTTTAAGCATAGCGGCGCTTACCCATACTAGGGAAACTCCAAGAAGCACATGAGTTGGGATCATAGGCTAGCCTTGTCCTGATATATATCTAAACAAAACGGATTTGCCTTTAGTCTAACAATGAGCGAAGCAAACATTACTGTGCAAGAGGTGTTCTTATTTTGAAAGCAAACAACCTCCTCTTGATTGCCATTTCACACGATCACCTGATCCTTTCTGCCAAAGTGCGAAATTAATCGTCCCCCACGCATGATGAAGAAGTTTGGTCATCGCTGAGAAAATTTCTTTTTATCTAGGACGCCTAAATTATCCGAGGTAAATTCCCCGGCACGTGATTAAAATCTTATTTAGTATAACTTCTCGGTTGGGTTTAGGATTGTGTGGGTAAAATAGTTATTTTAATGATAAAAAGTCTCATCTCATATTAAATATCTCTTTTTTCTCAGTAATATTAAACATATAGTTGCTTTCTATAAATAAGAAATTATCAAATCGATAAGTTATTCCATAAATTCTAATAGAACTAGACTACGCATTAGCATTGAAGATCAATTTTCCGTTACCCAATGTTTGTCGGGGCTCAACATTCATATCTAGTGTTTTTTGATTGTATTGTTAGTTCTCAACAACCAATCTTACATCTATCGATTTGACATAATTCCCACTTACTAGCAAGGCAAATTAGTTGGCGATGGTGAATCGAGATAAGTGAACCGAACGAATTGTAAACCGAGATAAGTGAAGAGAACCCAATATCCTCTGCCATGAAGAGGATCTTAGATCATGACATGAAGTGAAGCATCAAATTGGATATACAAATCAACTTCTTCCATGTATTCACTAGGAGGGCATCAGACATAAATATCAGCTACTTCACTTCCAAGTCGCCCACGAACTACACGGAAACAATGAATGAGATTGAAACCTACCACGTCGTAGCGCAGCGAGACGGACAGCGAGATCGGCAGCGATCGAAGGGAAGCGAGCTCGAGGTGTCCATTGGGTGGTGGAGGCGGCAGTCGGTGGCGGAGTCATCTGCTTGAGCGACCGCGGGGGTTGGGTTTGGGTAATGCTTGAACTTGGGCTCTAGTGGTGGGCCGATATTGTTGGGCCAGATTCACAAATGAAAGCCTTCCTGCTTGCCTGGATTGTTTGAATAGAGGAGATCGACATTTGATCTCAAATTTTGATTTCAAGACATAATTTACATGCGTAAAAAAGGTCCGTGTTTGCGCGGCCCTACACAACCTTGTGCCTAGCAGTGGCATGGCCCCTTTGCTACCGGGTCAATGCTCGAGCACTGGTTCAGATAAGTTTGAGCTAATCTAGTCTCAAAATTTTTTATCGAATCGTGTTTACTTAAATATGGATTATTGGAAAAGTTCAGTTCAGTTTAATGTTTATACCCAAGCCTGACTTTTCTTATAATATATTTTTCGAAAAATACTATATATTGATTATGAATTCCAAGACTCAAACCCGCAATTATCAAATGATTAATATGAAATTACATAATACAATACTGCATTAAGGAGATGGAAATTCACACGTCTCTTGACTTTAAAAAGAAAACTTTGAACCGAATGAGGTCACTTTGGATCTCAAAATCCATTGCATGGCATGTTTTTACTTATTATTTTTCATAATTTTACCCACATAACCTGATTTTTTTATTTTTATAATTCTTGGCCCTTTTGAAGTCTACTGATTAATTTCAACTTGTTTACAATGTTATTAAGATTTTCAATGAACGGGTGATTTAATTACTCAATTAGTCAATTGTTGGACATTATATTTTTAAAGTACTTCTAATTTCTAAAAGTATGCCCCTTGAGACTTTCGGAACCGTTTAAATAGAACCTCCTATTTTGAATCATGCCAACCATTTATCCATATAGATATAATTTATTTTAAAAATTTATGAATAGAAGATTAGCATCTCTAAGAATTCAATGGGGCACACACTATATATTGATATATGATCTATTTCCACTCGTACGTCGGTGTATAATAAAGCCAACATATACGATCATAACACAATTATCGGTCAACTATCATATCAATTGATGTATTTCACAAAGGTCGAGTGAAAAAGTCGAGGTAAATACTTTTATTCCATGTCTCTGAAAAATCATTAAGTGCGTTGTCGTGACCAAATTTTCGGGTAATCCACCTAGAGTTTGGCTCCTGTCTCCTTAGGTCTCAAGGACACAGAGGTACGAGCCTATAGAACAGATCCTGTTCAAGTAAGGTCGTACCTCTGTGTCCTTGAGACCTAAGGAGACAGGAGTCAAACTCTAGGTGGATTACTCAAAAATTTGGTCGCGACAGCTTGACGACTCCACTGGGGACTTGAGTTAAAACTCTTAGTGGACTTAGGCCAATTTTCTCTTTCTCTGAAAACATGTTTTTGTTTGGCGGCGAGGTTTCCAGGTATGTCCCTAACATCTAAGATGTTAAATGTTCTTGCAGATTGGGAGTAGTGTTGCTTGATATAAACTGTTATGCAAGCTTTGCATCTTGCACTACACTTTTGCCAACCTGCCGCCAAACCTGAGTTGCATAGGATCATCTAGGATGGTATTGAGATGGATACCACTCCAACCGCATGCTCGTAGTACAAGTCGCCCATCTCAATACCGAAGTTTCTTTTTTTGGTGTCAAGAGTACCCACCTCGGTTCGCATGCCGCAACCCAGGTCAGCTCTTTGACCAAGCCAGAGTCATGAGGACCTGACTTAGTCCGCACGCCCGCGGCTAGTCCGATCATCCTTGTGGCTTCACTTTGCTAAGCATGTCTAGAGTAGAAATCGAGCCTTACATCTCATGTGTATGTCTATGTGATTGCCATTATTTTCCTTGGTGAAGTAAGTATTCTATCTCTATACCATGCCATTTATTTTGTCGTACTTTTGGTCGATCCATGACAATTTAGGTCAATCATTGATTTAATTCATTTGTCAATTAGGAATGAAATGAGGAAATTGCCATGCAATGAATCATTTGGAAAATAAAAAAAATTAGAAATTTGTTTTCAATTTGTGTCTTGGCTCTTCCTAGTTCATGTTTAGGAAATTTTGTCCCTACTAGGGCATCCCATGTCTTTGTTTTCCTAATCCATTTTTAGGAAATCCTCTTCATGTGTGGACTTTTATTGACTAAAAAAATAGATTGTTGTCATGGATTGGCTCTCTATTTACACCTTCTGCTTACATATTTTCGTTCAAATCAATTAGATGACAATGGATCCTTCACGTTCGCCCATTATTACACGATCAAAAGCTAGAATGGATGATCAAATTGAAATGCGTGATCATATGTCTGCTATGGAAGACCAACTTCAACAGTTGCTCGCCTCCATGCAACTTATGACGGCTTAAATCCAATCCCTCAGAGCAAATCCGACTCCTACACCCGCTCTTCCTGAGATAGTTATTCCGAAGTAAGCAAGCAAGGCTCAAATTGGTGATGACGACATGCCTGAGCTAAAGGATAACCCACTGTTCGTCACTACCGAGCCTGACAATGTCCCTAAGGCAGAACAAGATGAACGCTTTGCCAAACTCGAGGAGAAAGTGAAGCAATTGCAAGGATCACAGAGCTCACTCCCGTTCGACTTGTCAGTTTATGAGAATGTTAAAGTGCCCAAAAAATTTAAGATGCCGGAGTTCGAGAAATATGATGGTACTTCCTGCCTAAAAGCTCATTTGCAGATGTACCACGTACGCATGGCCCAATATGTCAAGAATGAGCCTCTCATGATTCAATCGTTCCATGCAAGTTTGACTGGACCCGCACTGAACTGGTACATAATGAAAAATGTAAACCTTCTCGACACCTGAAATGAAGTGACTAATGCGTTCCTAAAGCAATATAAGTTCAACATGGACATTACACCTTCCCGAGAGGATCTTGAGCGGATGGAGAAGAAGAAAAACGAGTCATTTAAAGAGTATGCTGTGAGGTAGCGAAACCTGGCGGCTTAAATCACTCCCGAGTCTACAAATAAGGAGCTGATGAAGTTGTTCGTCAAAACTCTCCTGTCTGAGTTCCATACCCGAATGGCTAGTACATACGTGGAGAACTTCAATCAACTTATCTCGGGGGGTGAGCAAATCGAGATTGGGCTGAGAGGTGGATGGTTCGACGAACCAACCCATCAAGACAAAAGGTTCACCATGAAGAAAGACAAAGAACCAAGCACGGAAGTCAATGTTGCATATGCACAATCTAGCAAGCCTCCAGTTATTCATGTCCCTAAGAATCAACAAGGGGAAGGCCGACTGTCCGCCCCCCGACAATTTGTTAAGAGGTAGTTCACTCCTCTTCCTGGCCCTCTGTCCTAGGTCTTAAAGGTTATTCAAAAGAAGGGGTTGTTGTCCAATGAGCCAAAGCGACCCAATGCTGAAAAATTTTCCAACTATGATCCCTCCAAGAAATGCGAGTACCATATGGGGGAAGTAGGACATTCGATTGATGAATGCATGACTTTGAAGCATCATGTCCAAAACTTACTGGACACCAAGGCGTTTGCCTTTAATACCGCTCAATCGAATGTAAAAAAGAATCATCTACCTGAGCATGAGGATAGGGTGAATGCTCTTGATGAAGGACCTTTAAAAGAAATGGGCCTTGGCCCACAAGAGTAACTTATTACTTTTGCACATTCCCCTGCGCGGGAATTTGTATCGTTTTCTAGGAATTTTATCGCTTTTTAGGAGTTATTATCGCTATCTAGCGATTGTTTTCGATTTCTTCTTTTTCACTTC
This sequence comes from Eucalyptus curtisii, assembly GCA_017140595.1. Taxonomy (NCBI): domain Eukaryota; kingdom Viridiplantae; phylum Streptophyta; class Magnoliopsida; order Myrtales; family Myrtaceae; genus Eucalyptus; species Eucalyptus curtisii. Next base: position 38,593,073 of record CM029503.1, on the reverse strand, counting down.
CTTTTTAGGACTTGAATTTGCATTTTCCATTCAATAAATGTAATTGATTGATGAATATCAATGAAATTACAAGTTTTATTTTGAGGGCATGATGAGGTACACCAAACCAGCTCGGTGATGTTATCCAGCCGATAAACAAAAAGAAAAATCCAAGGAGAATTCTGAGGCCTGGGCTTCAACATGCTTTCCCGTGTCAAAATGTTAAAATAAATGCCTTTCCAATTTCTTTTCAAAAAAAAAAATCTTTAAAAAAAATGAATGATTTACCCTGTTTGTTTTTTTGATCCATCTACTTTCCATTTCAAGGACAGTCATATAACATGCAAAGGTGTGGAAATGGTCCAATCCAATGCAACAAGTGCTGACAATGATGGTCCCGAAGACTCGATCGAAGATGCCATTGAGATGCAGCGTAGTTGGGAACAACGTGAAAGAGCCAAGGCTCTTACATCCGAGCAGACCGTCACTATTAATTTAGATGACATTGAAGAAGCTAAGGAGGTAGATGATCTTGTTCTAAGGGAGTTGTTGCCAATTTTTCCAAATCCTGGAGGCAAGTTTGCTCCAAATTACAGCGACCCATATGGGGGTGAAGAAGGTACTTCCTGGAGGTGCTTTAATCCTGGCGAAATGGATGGTTGTGAGTTTTCTATTCTAGTTAATTCTGATGCTGTCAAGAAGTATTACCCATGATTGAATTTGCCATGTCATGTTTTGAACTGCAAAAATGAATAAAATGCACCAATGTGTTGAATTGTTCAAATTTGTTACAAATCTTGCATGTTTTCCCTGATGAATTGTGTGAGATGGATTGAATGTGTCAAATTGGATACTTTAGAATGACGAAAGGCATGCCTTATTCCATACATTGTTTTCATACACTAATCCCCGGTAAGTTGTGCGGAAAATCCCATGCCTACAAGGAAAATGGTGATCTCGCAAATGGTAAGTCAACCGAAGTGATGAGAGACAGTTTCTTCTTCTACTCGAAACACTACAGGTATACCCATTGTTTAGCTCTTTGAGCCCACACACATGAAGAGCTTTTTAAATTATCCCTGTCAAGGATCGTCCATATCGAGGCAAAATTTGAAAGGAATGATAGGAATTTTCTTATTCACACTTGCATCAATCTTCGAGTATTGCTTTCGCATTGTAACTTGTATGGTAATTGAAGTGCCTTAGGATGACGAGAAGCAGTTCTTTCTCTATCCCACACACTTTTATCTATTACATAGCCCATTTGAGCCTATGAATTCGTTTCACATTAAACTAAGTTGGTGATCATTCCCCACACTGGGGCAAGGCAAAGAAAAGAAAAAATTCAAATGGCATGGTCTAGAATGATAAAAGATGGAGGATGTGTGAGTCCAAAGAAAATAAGTGCAAAAAAAGGGGCGTGAAAAAACAGTGTGCCTGGTAAAAGCAAGGCCAATGCCCAAAGAGAAAAAAATCAATCAAACACTTGATGTAATGAGTCATACCCCTGGCAATGCGGTACTAAAAAACTCAAATGCTGTTGCAATCAATGGAGTTGTGATGTGAAAAAAATCTTCAAAGGTGGAGAAGAAAATTGGTGGAAATGTCAAGATGATCACTAGCTTTGACCCCTTAAACACTTTTTGAGCCTAATGATCTTTTTGTTTCTCAACCCGTGAACTCGGTCTACGTTACGTCCCTTGCAAAGTCTCTTCTGATTAGGGCACTTGAATTAACATAGATGTTCACATGTTTTAAGCATCGCTCGAAGGAGTGCGAGTAAGATAATTTATGCTTCATTTCGTATGTTTCTTAACTTGTAAACCCCAAGATGTCTGCAGAATATCACCAATTTTTTCAATAGCCTCGACTCAAAGAGTCTTATTTGCTAAGCTATTGACCAAGCCCGCATTACAGTCCTTGTTAAAGACCTCTCAGAATTGTAAGGTCGTACCACTTGCGAGATTGCTCGGACCCTTGTTTGGCATGACGATGAAAAGATAGAGTGATTGTCAAGATCCTGCATCAAATGTCAGGATGAAATAGCCCTTTCAATAAGGATGAGTGAAAAGTCCTTTCAAACTGAAAGATCCCTCACTTGACACATCCATGACACTCATGTGTTCAGATTGGAATAATCTTTTGAAATCTTCCCAATGGAAATTAGGTGATGCATGATTAATAGAAGTCATCACACATGAACCCCTTTTGAATTAGTGCATGTTTGTGATTACAAATGCATGTTGCCTCTGCTACGACCATGTTTTGCAAGAGACATATCCATGAGGATCAGAGATGTTACCAGGTAAGTATATCTCTATCCATACCCTAAATACTTGTCATTGCACAGGTATTCCCCCTCAAGTACACCTACACTCGACTCGATCGAGCTATCCCCCATAGTTTTTCTCCAAATTCAATTTGATTAAGGCGACCGAAGAAAGGTTTGGGTCCTGGTCAGATGATATGCGTTGCAACGCTAGGCGACCATAGAAAGGTATGGGTCTTGGACGTGTAACACAAACTATCTTGAATCATTCTACCATCTTTGAAGGTAAGATATTCCAGGTAAGTTCCTTTGACATCTCAGTCTTGATTTAGGTGTCTTAATTATTTTCACTCAAACATTTCACTTTGGATGTGAATGTTTTTCAATCTTTCTCGTTATACTTTAGTCTGGATCTAGGTATTTCGAGTTTAAAAAAAATCACGACATCTCAGTCATATGTCTTGATTATTTTCGTTGAACATTTCACTTTGGATGTGAATGTTCTTCAATCTTCCTCGTAATACCTTAGTCTAGATCTAGGTATTTCGAGTTTCAAAAATCTTGACATCTCAATCTGGATCCAAATGTCTTGATTATTTTCGTTGAACATTTCACTCTGGATGTGAATGTTCTTCAATCTTCCTTGTTATACCTTAGTCTGGATCTAAGTATTTCAAGTACAAAAATCTTGACATCTCAGTCTAGACCCGGATGTCTTGATTATTTTCGTTGAACACTTTACTTTGGATGTGAATGTTCTTCAATCTTTCTCATTATACCTTAGTTTGGATCTAGGTATTTCGAGCTTCAAAAATCATAACATCTCAGTCTGGGCCTGGATGTCTTAATTATTTTCATTTAAACATTTCACTCTGGATGTGAATGTTTTTCAATCATTCTCGTTATACCTTAGTTTGGATCTAGGTATTTCGGGTTCAAAAATTTTAACATCTCAGTCTGGATCTGGATGTCTTAATTATTTTGGTTTAAACATTTCACTCTGGATGTGAATGTTTTTTCAACCTTTCTCATTATACCTTAGTCTAGATCTAGGTATTTCGAGCTTTAAATATCTTGACATCTCAATCTGGACCCGGATGTCTTGATTCTTTTCGTTTAAACATTTCACTCTGGATGTGAATGTTTTTTCGACCTTTCTCGTTATACCTTAGTCTGGATCTAGGTATTTCGAGCTTTAAATATCTTGACATCTCAGTCTGGACTCGGATGTCTTGATTCTTTTCGTTGAACATTTCACTTTGGATGTGCATGTTTTTCGAGCTCTCTCGTTATACCTTAGTCTGGATCTAGGTATCTCGAGTTTTGACATCTCAGTCTGGATCTGGTTGTCTCAATTCTTTTCGTTGAACATTTCACTTTGGATGTGAATGTTCTTCTCAATCTCAAAGTCTCAATCTATTACCTGTTACACTCTTCAAGGAACCTGAGTGAGAGTTGGGTACTTGTCGAGCAAATGGGGATTTATCATGTACCTCAAGATTCTCTATCGCACTGATTGGTAAGTGACTGTAGGTACGTTATCTCCTTTTGCATCATGCATTTGCATTAGCATTTCCATGCATCATATGAATTGCATTTAAAAAAAAAATGGTATTCAATTCCTGACAAAAAAAAAAAAATCATTCAGGTGCATGTGCATAGTCAAAATTTAGGTTTCAATTTGTCTTTGAAGGCAACCTCTACGAGCTCACCTTCAAAAAGGGATAGTGCATTGACACCTAAATTTTGGCGATCTCATTTATTTATTGCATAGAAATTAAGGGTTAATTTTATCCTTGAAAAAATATTAATTGCATAGCATATAGATGTAGGTGCATTTATTTTTAATTTACATGTTTTACATTTATCTATTGGATCGGTGGCGGGTGGATTTGAATTAGTGGTTCGAGCTTTAAATTGACAGCCGGGCTAAGTCCACGAAAAGAGCAAATCGGCTCAAGCCCGTATCTTCGAAGAGATTTTACAGATTCATCTTTGCAAGATTTCAAATTTGAAAAAGATCCTTTAGTAATCTTGAATTGTACAAAAAAAAAACGAATATTGTGTTTGAAAAAAAAGAATCTTCGTGGATATCGGTTTGGAAAAATTGAAAACCTAATCGGTGGCCTATAAATAGGTTTGTCCGCTTAGGGTTTTAGGGAGGCCACACATTGAATATATGGCTGCATAACCGGGTTTTTCTTTCTCTCGATTTTCTAGGTCGAAAAATTGAAGTCAAGAGTGAAGAAATTCTTCCTTCGTTTTGGGGTTTTAGGGGGCGATTTTCTGGGCTTTCTCGATAAAAATTGAGGCCAAAGAGACGAATTCGTGTTTTTTTTAGGGTTTGCGGCGAAATAGCATATTTTCTTTCGACGGGGAGGAAAAAAGTCTGACGTTTTCCTTCTGCAAAAATTACTGCGGAAAGGACTGCAGCTTACAGAGCAGCAGAGAGGGAGACATGCAGAAGAGCAAGGAAAAGAAAAAAAAAAACAAAAAAAAACAAAAAAAACAAAAGGTCTTCTTCTTCCTCGTGTAGTAGCCCTCCGCGGAGCCCTTCGGCCGTTCGGTTGTCCCCTCACCTGAGCGACCGCCCGATCTTGCCGTCACCTCTTAGCCGTCACGCCTGTCTGCTGTCGTCGTGCTCCGGCCTAGCTAGACGCCTCCGCGCCCCTACTCATCCACGAGCTCTGCCCTGCACCGCGGCTCATCGCATCTGTTGCAGCCCCGACAAGAGACGCCGCTCCTGCTTCTGTCCCTTAGCATCTCGCCACACCAACGCTACGTAGCTCCGCCGTCCATTGCACCCGCATAGCCCTGCAATTCCACCCCTACTCCGACGACCCAAGCGCCCCCTTTGCTGGTTGCCTCTTAGCCGTCACGCACATGCGCTATCGTCGTGCTCCGGCCTAGCTAGACGCCTCCGCGCCCTTGCTCATCCACGAGCTACGCCCGCACCGCGGCTCATCGCATCTGTTGCAGCCCCGACAAGAGATGCCGCTCCTGCTTCTGTCCCTCAGCATCTCGCCACACCAGCGCTACGCAGCTCAATCGTCCATTGCACCCGCATAGCCCTGCAATTCCACCCCTGCTACGACAACCCGAGCGCCCCCTTTGCTGGTTGCTGTTACCGCCGACCCGCGACGCCACCGGTGGTCGAGTTGTTGCACGCTCAAGCGACGCCGCTGCTCCTGGTCCGAGTCTCTTCCGCGCCGCGCCCCAGCAGATCTCGAGCCAACTCCTCCCTGCTTGCAACGTTGCCATTGCTTTGCTCCGCCCGCCTCTGCTCTATCTCGCCGGAGTCGAACCCGAGCCAGATCTGCAGCTCTCCTTCGAGCGACCCCCTGCATCTGCACGCCGTTGCTCTGCCACGCCAGTCCAATAACGTTTCAAGAAGGACCGAACAGCATCGTCTCCAGCCCAACATTGGCCTAGAGCAGCAGCATCGTCTCTACACTCTCTCCCGCTGCTCTGTCACGTCAGTCCAAGGGCGTGTCAAGGAGGGCTGAACAACGTCGCCAACATCCATCCTTTGGTGCAGACGTGTCTGTGGGTTCTTCAGGCTTGAATTGCGGCCAGCGTAGCCCAGCTCAGTATTGGTCAAATCTGTTGGTCTTGCTGCATCAACGTTGCCACTCTAGGTTTTTTTGCGGCCTTGTCGAGCCGTATAACAGCCCGCCTTTTTGCGTGGCCTTGTCCATAGCCGCCAAGTTCATCCGTCCGCCCATCGTTGGTCCATTCTACCGATTGATTTTTTTTGAAAAAAATTCAATTTAGGTAGAGATTTATTTTATTTTTAGGTAGAATTAATTTATTAAGTAGATTTCTTTTATCTTATTTTAGTTTTTGATATTTTATCTCTTTGTTTGAAATATTTTCCAATGCATGATAGAAATTCCATGATGTAGCATCCAAATTGCAACCGCATGAATTTTTATTCTATCTATAAGGCTTTAGATGGAATAATTAATCACGGGAGTAAAATTGATATCTTGATCTTTAAGGTTTAAGATCAATTTATCAATTTTATTAGCGAAATAATCGAGTTTGAATCTAAATTCGAATTATGGTTAATATTTTTGATGATCATGGATGATTTGGTGCTTATCTTTTAATTATTTTGTTTATCCCGAAAATACAAAAAAAAATTGCATTTGCATCCCATGTAGATTAGGATTGATTGTATTGATAGGTTAGTTTTTTTTTTTTTTTTAAATGCATGTTTAGAAGGCATTTAGAATAGATAGCATTTCACGTTAGTTTTCACTTTAGTTAGATTTTTAGTGATTTCTAATATGAATTTTCATAAAAAAAAAATACAAAAAAATCATGCGCATGTCATGTAGGATTAGGTTCATGAAATGCATGTCATCTAGTGGTTGTTGCTAGGTTCATTTAGTTAGAAATTGCTCGTCATTAGAATTATGTTATTTGGTTAATGTAGATTACATATTTAATTGTTTAATTTAGAAATTCATGGAAAAACCCAAAAAAATTGTCTTAGAATTAATCAATTTTATTCTTTAGGATAGGCTGCATGCTTATTCATGTCATATAGCTTAGGTCATATTGCCATGTCATATCATTTCATGTTAGATTAGTAGCATGCATTTCATAAAGCGTGTTAATTAGAAATCATATTTAGAATTGTTGACGTGAATTATGATCTAACATTGCATATTATTTCGATGCCATGAGGTAAGTCTAGCAATTTATTCGTTGCTTTATCTGGGTGTTAAATGGGTGGTTTACGCACGCATGATAACCTCACATGTTAGGGAAGTGGATTAAAATCATTTCAAGCTACCCGCAAAATAAAAGAGAAATGTTTTTTTTGACATTAGAGAAATCTAACGTAATGAAGTCCCCGTACCCAAAATCTCTGGTTCGTAGGAGTAAAATAATTCTCCAATTATTTTACTTAGGTGTCTAATCGACCTACCATAAACTGATTAGTGGCGACTCCTAGATAAAATCCATTTGCATGTTAAGAAATTTGAACTTAAGTCGCGAATTGGTATGGGCTTGGGAGAGCTCGAGTTAAGTCTAATCCATTAGCCAAACTCTAGGTGGATTACCCGAAAATTTGGTCACGACCGCGGCTGCCAACGTTGGCGAGCGGTAGAAGGGGAGTGCAAAGGGTCGGCGAGGTGCTGCACGAAGAAGGAGAAGAAGACCTTTTTTTTCTTTTTCCTTTTTCTTCTTTTCTCTCTCTTCTCACCTGTCGCACGTCCCTTCTCACGCCTTCTCTGCTGCACCTTCTGCATCAGTCCTCTTTCTTTTCTTCTGCACTTGGTCAGAAGAAAAGAAAAAGAAAACTCATTTTGGCTTCCTTTTGCTTTTTCTTCGGTGTTGTGAACGAAGAAATCTTTCTCTTTCGTCTTGAATTTTGACCTAGAAAACCGAGAGAAAAACCCTTTTTGACGTAAAAAAAACTCCTTTTGTGTGGCCGTATATTCAATGTGTGCGACCTCTCTGAAAATCCTACACGAACAATCTATTTATAAGCCTCAGACAAGGGTTTTAATTTTTCTAAATTGATATCCACGAAGATTCTTTTTTTTCAAACACAATATTCATTTTTTTGATACAATTCAAGATTGCGAAAGGATCTTTTTCAAATTTGAAATATTGCAAAGATGAATCTGTAAAATCTCTTCGAAGATACGGATTTGGGCCGATTTGCTCTCTTCATGAGCTTAGCCTAGCTCGGCCTGTCAATTTAAAGCTCAGAACCACTAATTTAAATCTACCCGCCACCAGTCCAATAGATAAATGCAAAACATGTAAATTAAAAATAAATGCACCAACATCTATATGCTACGTAATTAATATTTTTTCAGGAATAAAATTAACCCGTAATTTTTATGCAATAAATAAATGACCACATCGTTAAAATTTAGGTATCATCATGCGTCTAACAAGGATTTCCAAAATTTCAAATTAAGCAACTGGTAAGAATGTAATTGAATTATCTTCTTTTCCCGTTCAGAAGTGTCACATAATTTATCAAAAAAAGAAAAAAAATGTTAAAAGAGCTCACATTATATTATGAAAACATAAATATTTTCACCACGATTTTTCAGAAAACTGGATTTTCGGAGTATATACGATGTTAGATGATAGGGGTGACGATAAATTTGAAAATCTCGATCAGAAAACTTCACTTTGACGCGGGCGAACGAGCGTCGTCGTCACAACACCGCTGCGCTCAAAAACGCCAAACCGAAAACGCAAGCACCTATAAATAAAACGCGGGCTCTCTAAAACCCGCTCTTGAAATTTTTCGTTTTTTACCCTCTTCGCTGCTACGGCGGTTTGAGTGTTTTCTTGCTGCTGCGTCGTTCGGAGTCGGATGGGCGTTAAACCCGACGGCGATGATCGATCGGTTTCAAGCTAGAGGACTGGCGTGTTATTCTGCGTGCTCGCCGTGGATTTTTTTCTGTTAGTTCTGATGGGACGGTTGGTTGTAGAGGTTAGCTTGATGTCTTTGGCTACGCTCTTTCGAATGTGACGATGTCAGATGATTCGACCTCCCAGCGATTCCGTTTCGAGCCTGAGTTTCAGCCCGAGGGCCGACCACTTACTTTGCTGAAACCTCACGGGCGAAGATCGATTGCCGCGTTCCAGCTTTTAGTTGACGCCCATTTGTTTTTTTCCTGTTGCACCCCTGAAAATCTTTGTAGGTACGGTGCTGGGAACTTACGAAGAACGGGGCTTCTGTAACTAGCGTGCCCAAGGCGTCGATATCACACGACCAACCGGTGATTGTCTAACTCTGGTTTCGTATTAAAAGGATTTTGTCTGAGTTTTGGTTTCCATGATCTAATATGTTTTCATATAGGCTTTCTGGAAAATATCTCCATTTCTTTTAAAAGGTACTTTGTTCAGCTTGGAAGGATGATGGAACGGCTGTCTTTTCTGGCGGCTGTGATAAACAAGCAAAAATGTGGTCTTTAATGTCTGGAGGTCAGCCAGTGACAGTTGCCATGCACGATGCGCCCATCAAGGAGATTGCTTGGATCCCAGAGATGAATGTCTTAGTTACAGGAAGCTGGGACAAGATCTTGAAGTACGAGTTATTTTGCTTTTCATGTGTATGCATGGCATAAGAGTATGTTATCACAATCTGCTGCACTTTAACTGTCAATTTAATTGATGTAACATTAGGTGGTACAGGTATCAGCGGTGGTGCTGCAATCAAATTTTTCTCATAATTCCAATGTTTGTAATTCTATCATAGAATTGTAGTGCGTGGAAGGAGCAGCACTATCTCATGACTGAGCCGATGCTGCATTATGTGGTAGCTTTGATCTTTTAATTTTTTGCTGTTATAATTATGTTGACACTTGCATTGGTCATGCTCTTCTGTCTTTGTCGCATCAATTTTGGAGAATAACGGCCTTACTTTATTTGCATGAAGATGTGTGCATATAATTATTCTAACAATGTACCATGAGGATAGGACTTGCAATCTTTCTTCCCCGTTTGTACCATGATATCTGCATCCTGATGTTATTTTTTGGAGAAATTGCTTGATTCAACTTGTTTCAAGTACTGATAATATTTTCTATATATCGTCATGACATGATTAAGGTACTAAGACACCAGGCAATCAAATCCGGTACATACTCAACAGCTCCCAGAATGTTGCTATGCACTTACAGTGAGATATCCCCTGATGGTTGTTGGCACTGCTGATAGGAATCTTATTGTCTATAATCTGCAGAATCCTCAGGGATAAACTTCTAAATTTTTAATCTAATTGAATGCTCTCTTTTAATTTAACCTGTTTGTTTCCATGGAATAGCACTTGACATTGCAATTGTTATCCTCCATAAGTGGCCGCTTATACGTGTTTTTAGCTACATTCTGGCCAATATCGGTCCCCTTTTTATCGTATGGGATTTTGATGTGCATGAGAAAGACATTGGATGCTTGTTTGCATTATCTTCTGCTAATTGTGTGCCCAGACATCATGTAACCTTGGCAACCACTTTCCACGTCGACTAAGAAGGAACAGGAATAGGATACTTTGCACATCCATTGTACTTGTATGCTGATACAGGTCTTGGACATGGTTATTGCTCACATTGACCTTAGACTCAAGATAATGGATGGTAGGCAAAGTTTTCCTCCACTTGCTAGACCTATTTCTCAAGGAGACTAAAGCACCTAATTAATTTAATCTATTCATAGGGCTCTCGATTGAAGTACGTTTACATCACTTAGCACATTGCAACGGAATTTTACTGGGCATATAAGATGGCAGTTATCTTTTTCTACCCAGGATTATATTTCATGATAATGGCCTATTTACCTGTTGTTGCACACAACTTTTCTCTAATTTCTTTAATGGTCTGAATTTGCTAATATCAGTAATAAAAAAATATATTTTTTTTCCTTCAAGAAGATATAGAAAGAAAAAGAAGTTGTCTTTCATTCTTTGCTCACAGTTGATAATTCTACCTCAATTTTCCAGTACTACTGGAATGAGTTTCAAGTTATCTAAGTTTTACCACTGGAAATGATAACAGGCTGAGTTCAAGAGATTTACTTCACCCCTAAAGTACCAGACAAGATGTGTTGCAGCTTTCCCTGACCAACAAGGTTTTTTGGTAAGTACTCAGTTGCAGCTAGTTATCATGTGTATGATGTGCATGTGCTATTCATTTGCTCAATAAAATATGAATTATAGTGATGAGAATATGTACAACACGGTTGAATTACAATGACATGATGACAATGAAACAATGGTCAATTACTTCTAAACCTTATATTGTCATACAATTCAGTTCAAACCATGCTTGTCATCCTTTTTTCATGATTAAGTGTATTGGTCTTTGTCACTCAATGGCATTTTTATATTCTTTATCTTGTTCTATATTCTTATTGCGGTCCTTTAAATTTTTGCTCCTATGGTAATGGTAAAATTCTGTTAACTCTAGGTTGGATCCATCGAGGGGAGGGTTGGTGTTCATCACCTGGATGATTCCCAGATCAGTAAAAACTTCACATTTAAGTGTCATAGAGATAACAATGACATTTATTCTGTCAACTCCTTGAATTTCCATCCAGTAAGTCAATCTTCAGTAATCCATAGTGGCAACCTCATCCAGACAGTCAATGTTCATCCAGAGTTTTACTTTCTTACTTCAGGTGCATCATACCTTTGCCACTGCTGGTTCTGATGGTACTTTTTACTTTTGGGACAAGGATAGTAAACAAAGACTTAAGGTAGGTTTCTCTCTCTCTCTCTCCCTCTCTGTGGTTGAGTATGGCAAGTATTGCTGTATCTCATTTTTTTCCCGAGTACATCATAAGGACCATTGGCTGGTTAAATGATGGTAAGGTCCAAGGTTAACATGGTTTAGTATATTATAGGATAAGGTTTTCAGCACCTTCATAAACCCAGAGTACTTTTTGAGTGGTCTAGGGGTCTCCACCTGTCTCTCGGGCTAGCCATAATGTATTGAGTAGATCATCTTCATTTCCTTTCCTTTTAGGCCTCAGGGAGACTTTTGCTTACATTAGACATGACAATGTTTGTAGAGTCTAAATGAAATATAGTTGAGTCATTTTAAAATAATCTGAATACTCGATTTATCTTTTCGCAAACTGCTTCATGATTTCCCTCTGAAGGTCTCATTTCAAGGGTGAAGGTATACAATTAGGCAATTTTCAAAAGCATAGAAAAAGTACTCGATGAATAGACTGGTAATTTTTTCAGAACTACTTTGTTGCTATTCTCAGGCAATGTCAAGATGCAGCCAACCAATATCTTGTAGCACCTTCAATAATGACGGCACCATATATGCATATTCGGTGAGTATCTTTTCACATTCTATAGATAGATTCCTAGTCGATCTTGCTTCTGTAATGAATTCTATCTTCAGTAGAGAGATGATAGTGAAGGAGGAAATCATGCCACTTCCTCGTATGAATAATCAAGAGATGTTCTTATGTGCATGTGTAAATACATCCAACGTTTGACTGTGCTGAGAGAGATGTCATCGTTCTATACTTGGTATTTGCCAACTCCGTCTCATGACATATCAATATAGACTAAAACTAGGGTAGATTCACTTCACTAGTCTAGTGTAGATTCACTTCACTTCATGCATGACTCGTTTAGCCACCACCCCCTCTTTCAGTTTCTTATTGCATACCCACTTTGCTTTAAGAAGGGGCTCAGGCTGATGGTGTTTCTAGTTATTTTCTTGGTAGATTCTCTTCACTAGTCTAGTAGATTCACTTCATTTCATACACGACTTGTTTAGCCACCACCGCCTCTTTCAGTTTCTCATTGCATGCCCACTTTGCTTTTAGAACAGGCTCAGGCTCAGGCTCATGGTGTTTCTGGTTGTTTTTTTGGTTGCCTCTGATTGGACTTTCTCAATAGCCAAATCTTCTCTTATAAATTGAGAGGAATATGGAGGAAGCAAGTCTCTGTGATATTATTGCTTTGCCCTAAAAAAGGTCTATGCAATATTGTATAATTTGATCAAAAAGACATTTCTTTGCTTGCTGTTCAGGTTAGATTTTGCTAGAAAACATTAAAGTTGTTCTTTAGTTATAGCATCTACCTATGTGGCTCCATCAGCCTTCTGCTCATAGTAGCCTCTCTCTCTATCTCAAGTCAAATGTATACTGTTTGATTTAAAATTTGTACAGTGACCCCAACTACATATTTTGAATATGTTATGATGTGATTTGCACGCATGGCCAGGCAGTGCTCTCCTTTTGGTTTTTCTTATGTACACAAGAGGACTATGATTGTATCAAGGACAATTAGGGATCTGAATAGCACTGAAATTATTGGTTCAACTTGCTTACAGGTCTGTTATGACTGGAGCAAGGGGGCAGAAAATCACAATCCTGCTACAGCAAAGACCTATATCTTCTTGCACTTACCACAGGTATTTTTATCCTCATTTCCACTGACTGCTCTTTTAGTTGCACTTAGAAGTGACTGAATGGGGGGATTACTTATAAATGGCTACATATGCATTTTGATTGGATTACAGGAATCGGAGGTCAAAGGGAACCACGGGTTGGAACAACTAACAGGAAGTGAAGTTGCTGATTAGTTTAGAATAGGAAGTTTTGAGGAAAACGGTGGCAGTGAAGAAAATGGTGCTATTCATTTGCCAGAAATTGTAGAATAGGAATGGTCCTTCCCTCTCATTGTGGTTTTTTGAGTCATAGTAATCCATTGTTGATATTTTATTTTATTTTATTCCTTTTTTTGGTCATTTTCATATACCAGTAACTTTTGCGGTCTCTGATAGGCCAAGTTCTATTAACTGTGGTGGATGGGAAGAGTGGCTCTTATTTCAGTACTGTTTTTGTCGCTTATTTCGGTACTGTTTTTGTCAAGTCATGTCTATCAGATTGATGTTTGTAGATTAAATACATTTCGTAGTTCTCAGGGACACAACCAAAATTTTCGCAAGTATCATCAGAAATAAAAGATGTCTAGAGAATGAGTTGCTCGCCGTTGCATGAACTGCATTCATCTGTCCCTGAACATATGAAGTATCGATAACTATCCCTGAATTTCTGTTTTCAGCTAGGGGCCGATCATAACATGTCCTTGACTAGTGCTTTTACCGTGATGATAGTTAATAATATTTGCTAATGCGCAATATCCCATGAATCGTCATCAAGGAGCCAAGCTTGAGAAACTGTCAGTTGAACTCGAAAGATAGGTAGATGCTGTAAACAATGCAATTAGTCTTGAGCGCATCTGCTTTATTTTGGCTTTAGTTTCCCCGCACCATTATGAGAAACTGTTCTATTGATAGGTCCCCGTAGAACGGGATTTTGGGTTTCCATTGGTTGGAAGCAGCATGCCAGAGGGTGCTAATTTTCATTCTACTTTACTGAGATTGGCTTAGCATCTATTACATCTAGGGTCCAGGCACAATCAGAGCTTGCCATAATCACATATGGCTTTTAGATGCTCTTAGGATTTCATTCAAATTCTTACCTTGCCGGCTGTACTAGTTGACCTCGCAAGTAGAAAAATGAAGTCAAAACCTTCCAATTGTGAAAGTGATGCTTCGGTCGCCTCTGGATAATGGACTAGCTCCTGGACTTCGTAGGACGGACAAAACAGCTATAATATATAAGTGGTTGGCAAGAAGATCAATCAAACCCCCAAGCTTCAAGCTTTAATAATCAGCCTCTGATGCAAACCATCGGTTGCGGTCAGGACGAAAACAAGTTTTTTCCTCAAACGCGATGCTCGAAAATTCTCCTCAAATATCAGAATTGTTAATTAGAGGGACGCCACATTTCTATAAAACCAATTGCAACTTAGTTTTTAAGCAGTGCGGATGGACCCTCCCAAGTTGCAATGAAACTTTTCGTTTTTCTGGTAGAACTACAAACCAGATTCGATCAACAAAGCATGATGACATCCTAATAGCAATGGAGCCATATAGAGAGCAGAGCCTTGTGCAGATCAGAGGGACTTGTCCCATTTCATGTAGATTGAATCCGTAATTACAAGTGGCGACTCAAAAAAGTCCATAATTGCAGGTCAATTTGGCTCATAAATTTGACTTTTTATCCTATTAATTTGTCATGAAATGTCATTTTGACAAAAAAAAAATTGTTAAAAAGTATGAATTGACGGCTTCAAGTAGGAATGATTGAGATGGTACTCTCTTAGATTCACAAGGAAATTAGGAAAATCAAACATTCATCCTTTCATTTTTCATTTGCAAAGAGCACTGGAGAGATTTATTATTGGAATGAAGAACATGATAATTTCGATGTCATCTATTCATGCCTCATCTATCCAAGTAAAGAAGCTGCAAAAAGTTTCTTCCTGATGGAGTGCAGCTGGGTTGCAACTTTGTCGATGCTCATGCGTCTTCTAGGCTCCTCCACAGAGCAAGCGAGTCCAATACGATATATTGTTTCCAAACTTTCCTGGAATATGTTGCTTCTTTCGTGTAGCAAATCTTGGGAACGGCTGTGGCTCTCTCCTTCGTGAAGCAGCACGGGATCGATAATCTCCACAACTCGTTGGGCCAAAGCCTCCGCAACATAATTATGAAGACTCAAATTGTCTTTGAACATGTCGCTAGTGGGACTTAATCCCGTGAACATCTCTAATAAGAGGATGCCGTAACTATAGACATCACCTTCTCTTGATACCTGACTTCCGCTAGCATATTCTGCAGTTTACACATGTCGTGGCATAAAAATGTCAAAAACGAGAATTTGAATTCACAAAACAAAAAAACACTTGTCTCTACAAGGACAAGTTGATAAGACAAGGTCTAAGCTTTCTTTCGAGAGAGAGAGAGATGTTTACCGGGAGCAGCATAACCAACAGTTCCTCTTAAACCAGCAGAACTCATATTTGCTCTAGTGTCAGACATGGATTGGAGGACAATCTTCGCCAACCCAAAGTCACCAATATGTCCAACCATGTCAGCATCTAGAAGGACATTACTTGGCTTTAGATCACAATGAATTATTGGGCTTTCACATTGATTATGGAGATAATCTAATGCCAAAGCAACATCAATGGAAATGTTCATCCTTTGGAGGAGACTCAATTTCTTGGAATGCCCATCTGCATCATTTGGATCTGGATTTGGGTGCAGCCACTCATCTAGGCTGCCATTGACCATGAACTCGTAAACTAGAGCCTTAAACTCATCGCCCTTATAATCAATGCTTGAGCATGCCGTCAAGACTTTCAGAAGATTTCGGTGTTTAATACGCTTTAAAGCCTCGCACTCAGCTTTGAAGCTCGAGAGCGCCATGCCGTGTTAAATTAAGCACTTTCACTGCAATGACAATTCCATTCTCCTGGAGCAACCCCTTGTAGACGGATCCAAAACTTCCAACCCCAATCAAATTTGCTAAAGAAAACCCATCAGTTGCTTTTAGAAGAGCTCCGTAAGATAGATTCAACATAGAATCATCCAAGGAGCTTGAAATTGGCTTGCTTCTCTTCATCTTCAACCAACATAGATATAGGAAAGTGACAACGAGAGTTATTCCGAGAAGACCAAAAAGGATGGTGACGATGAGTTTCAACTTGTGGACTCCTCCTTTGTTTTTGGAGTTTCGAGAGACACACTTAGGGAGCTCAAATTCAGGCATTCCCCCACAGAGCTTTTCATTTCCAGCAACAAAAGTCACGCTCACATTCCTAAAGACACCTTGAGTTGGTAGCGGGCCCTCCAAAAGATTGTAAGATAAATTCAGCTCTTCCAAATATTGAAATGCTTCCATGAACTTTGGAATTTCACCAGAGAAGCTGTTGTTGGAGCGATCTAATTCCTCAATGCTTTTTAATGAGCTAAGTGATTGAGGAATGGACCCTTGGAAAAGGTTATCTCGCATTATTAGTATTCTCAGTCCATCACAATTGCTTAGACTACTGGGGATTTCACCGTCCAAAATATTTCCCGAGACATCTAATGTGTCCAAATGTTTCAAGCTGCCAATTTTCATCGGAAGGACTCCATTTAGATGGTTTCGAGACAAATCCAAATAGCGGAGGTTCCCTGTCATGGGGAATATAACCAGACCATTAAAATAGTTGTTGGAAAGATCTAGGATTGTCAAGCTCTGGGATCTGACTAGGTATGAAGGAATCGACCCTTTCAAGTTATTTTCGGCAAGACTAAGAAGGTCCAACCATTGCAAATTTTGCAAAGAGGATGGGATTATACCGGATAGATTGTTGCCTGCCAAGACCTATTGTACGAGATTCGAAAGGCTTCCTAAATCGACGGGATCGACCGAAAGAAGGTTGCCATATAAATATAATCTCTGCAAGTTCACAAGTTTATTAATCTCTCTCGGGATCTCACCTGAAATCAGATTCGGGCGAGTGACATGATTTTTAAAGTAGTGGAAAGATTGCCGATACATACAGGAAGGGTCCCACCCAACCTATTGTTATGTGTGAGCAATTTCCATAAGTTATCGGCATTTGTTAGTGAGCAAAGGAAGCTCAAATCATCTGCATCAGACCTTCCACTCCCAAGATTATTGTAGAATATGGCAAAAAGCTCAAGTTTACGAAGATTTGCCAATGAGGGGACTTTTCCAAAGAGCTCATTGCCAGAAAGTTGGAGCACTCTTAGATTTGTGGAATTGGCTATCGATGAGGGAATTGATCCATGAAGTGGTTATCAACAATGCTAAAAAATTGAAGATTCGGAAGAGTGAATCCTATATCTTTAGGAAGATTTCCATGGATTTGGTTCAGAATTATGTCAAATGCAGTTAGCGAAGACAAGTTGAAGATAGAAGGTGGAATGGTACCTGAAAGCCCGTTGACTCCCAAGGCGAGCTCTTGTAGTTTGGTTAGTCGACCCAGAGATTGAGGAATAATCCCACTTAAATTGTTTTCGAAACAATAAAGCCACTTCAGAGATGATAAGTTGCCTATGGATCAAGGGATGCCGCCAGTTAATTGATTCATAGTAAAGCCGATACTTTGAAGATTTGACAAGGAGCCTAGCTCCATTGGAATTCCTCCAACCAACCGGTTGTAACGGAGGTGTAAATCTAGAAGATTCGTGCAACCCGATATATTCCTAGGAATCTCACCGTCAATGAATTATTGGACAAATCCAAGAATTGGAGCCGACGCAGTCGGCCAATTTGTGGAGGGATTTCAAGGTTGAAGCTATTGTTTTGGAGTAGCAGCAATCTCAAGAAGCTGAGGTTCCCTATGTGAGAGGAGATGGGTCCCGAGAGTCCTCGGGAATGGAGGTCCAAGTATAGTGACTCGTGGTGTCGATGACCGCATATAACCCCATACCATCGGCAGAAGTTGGTGCTGTCGTTCCATGAGTAATGTG
The DNA here is from genome assembly GCA_017140595.1 of Eucalyptus curtisii. Classification (NCBI taxonomy): domain Eukaryota; kingdom Viridiplantae; phylum Streptophyta; class Magnoliopsida; order Myrtales; family Myrtaceae; genus Eucalyptus; species Eucalyptus curtisii. Next base: position 38,574,983 of record CM029503.1, on the reverse strand, counting down.
ATCCGAAAGGATCCCTAGTTATTTCGGCCTTGAATGCAAGCAACGCAAGCACCGTATGCAGTATCGTTAAGAGCAGAAACGATGATAATGAAGCCCGACATGAGGAGGGCGGCCAAAAGAAGGCGAGAACAAAGAAGTTGTGCACAAATGAGAAGCAAATGTGCCATTTTTTTAGCGTAAATTGAGTGCCAAGTCTCAAAGGGAGGGCAAGAAAGAATGATTGAAGTGAGATGTATTGGTTGAGCAGCTTGAGTTATATACTAAACAGCCTCACTGAGAAGACCTTTTATAGAAGCTGTGTAGGACTCTGAAAGAGTTGTTTCTAGCACATGTTGGACCCGCAGAATCCGTTCGAAGGAAGTATGACGCAGCTTAAGATGGTCTTCTATTGCTATAATTTGTGTACCATTATTTCCACCCTCCCCTTTTCCAATCCAAATGCCCAAAAGACATGCTTGGGCAACCATTGGCAATAACCGTTCAATGTCAACAAAACCTTTTTGCGAGAGGATTATGATATGTTGATGCCACTAACCATTGGACACTCCATATACATCATTTTCCACGTTCTTTCAATGAGTTTGAACCCAAATCACACTTTTGTGGAAAGGGATCTTTACGTCCCCATTCCGCTCAAAATCCAAGACCAAAAAAAGTTTTACTTTTTCTTATTGGATTGACATCAAATCTAATCCTTAGAACGATTGACAATTCATATCATCAATTTAATACTAACTATTTGGGTCATTTTGTGTTGATTGCAATTTATTTCAATTAAATACCAATGACAGCGTGTCAATTTATGTCATCTTTGAATTTACTTTGTCATGTGTAGTGTAGACTTTTTCTCGAAACGTCTATGGCTTGTTCGAGTTTATCCTGGTTATGACTTGCCACCCCTTATTCTATTGGTGTGACAATTTGTGGAGAGAATGATTTCGATAATCTTAAAATAATTCTAACATGTTTAGTGCCTTATTTACGTTACAAAAGGAGGGGGAGGAGGACTAAGAGAAAAGTCGATCATCATAATTAGTACGGATTGCGATTCCCTTGCACATGTGATAAAGATGAAAAAGAAAAATTATATTAGAAATCCTAAACGCTTTTTACAAAATGTTTCAAGATAGCACAATTTTGTTCTTACGGAGTCCAATTATCAGCATCAGTTTCTGACCGCTAGATGTGGGGTGGAGTGGGGGCACATCCTACCGAGACGAGGAACTTTTTCTTAAATAGTATATGATATATAACCGTTAATATTTTCTTAGCAATGATGAGTTATTCTATTTTAAGCTTATTTGTATTCTATAATTATTAAAAAAATCGCAATATCATTAGCTTAACTCTACTTATTTGAATTCATGTGTTTATATTATTCACTTGATAATGCAACTGAGTTGCATCATATGCGTGGCTTTATACACCCGAGCCAGTTAATTACAGACGCAGCTCTTTTTACCACATGTCAACATGTGATTCATTTACATCATGCGTGGCGGTGCTATCCCCTAAATTGTCACGCCACCATCTGATGTGGCACTGCCATGGCATTAGATGTGGTGACATGTGTTGCCGTACCTGTTGTTGATAGGGCTTTTGACGTGGTGCTAACTTCAGCATTTTCTTCATCACTTATACATTTTGCTATCATATTTGCATGCTCTCTAGGCCAAAATCACGATAATTCATTAAAAGAAATAATATACTGCGCAAATTTTGGAACGTGGTGCATGAAAAACAATCAATACTGGTTCCAATGTCCATGTTGGGTTATTAGCGGAATCACACCTTTCATCTCATGATCAACAATTGTTTCACCCATAATTGTATTACTAGCGGTCGAAAGCACAATCACAAAGCAAAAACAAATACACCGGAAGTTTGCATGCCCAATTATGCTACTTGATCCGTACAATTCGAGTTTACTCTTGCATGTAACGTACGGTTCTTCGTGAAGGAAAAAGCAACTTGTTTTGTTCTTCTAAATTCTTTTACATTAGGATGAACATAGGCTGCAAATAAGAGGACTGTTGTTATCTCTTGTATCATTTAATGACCTCCCATTTCAACCGATGATGATGAATGGGTTTAAGCATAGCAGTGCTTATCCACACTTAACTGTTCCCTCACAGAGGAACGTCAAGAAGCACATGAGTTGGGGATCATAGGCTAGGCTCGAGCTGATGATATATATCCAAACAAAATAGAATTGCCTTTAGTCTAACGATAAGCGAAGCGAACATTACTGTGCAAGAGGTGTTCTTATTATGAAAGCAAACAACCTCCTATTGATTGCCGTTTCACACGATAGCCTAATCTTCTCTGCCAAAATGCGAAAATAATAGTTGGGTCACTGCTGAGAAAATTTCCTTCATCTAGAAAGCCTAAACTATCCGAGGTAAGTTACCTCACATGTGATTAAATCTTTCGTAGTATAACTTCTCGGTTGGGCTTAGAAATGTGTGGGTAAAATACATCAGTAGGGGAGCGGGGAAGCACCCGTGGTTGTAGGGGTGGACGAAGCGGAAGGGAGAATGTCGGCTTGAGTAGAGAAATTTCTTTGATGTCTATATAGAAAAGGAGTACACGAATGACAATATAAGGAAATCAAATCAAAGATGCGTATTAAAAGGGATATGAAAAATCAGAAACAATGTCATATAAATATCTCTAACAAATTAGTTGAACCAAATCTTCGATTCTATTTCCTAAGTAACAGTACCCATATTTCTTGTGCTTATCCTCCAAATCCTACTTTTAGTATGGGATCTTCGATTTGATGGTAATCGTTCGCACCTCCATTAATAACCGAACCAAAAACAAGATCTCTCCTTTCCATTTCAAAATTGAGGAATAAGAAATTCTCTCTCTGTCTCGACGCGCATTAGAGAGAAGAGAAAAAGCGAGGAGCCACGTCAGCCGATCCCACCCTCCTTTTTCGCAGTCCGAATGCACAAAAAACATGCCTGGGCAACCATTGGCATTAACAGTTCAATGTCAACAAAACATTTTTGCGAGAGGATTATGATATGTTGATGTCACTAACCATTGGACACTCCATACACATCATTTTCCGCGTTCTTACAGTGAGTTTGAACCCAAATCACAAGGGATCTTTACGTCCTTAATCCGCTCAAAATCCAAGCCTAAAAAAGTTTACTTTTCTTATTGGATTGACATCAAATTTAATTAGGATTATAGTCAAAATGATTGACATTTCATATTATCAACCTAATACTGACTATTTGGATCATTTTACGATGATTGCAATTTATTTTAATTAAATACCAATGATAGTGTGTCAATTTGTATCATCTTTGAATCAACTTTGTCGTGCGTAGTATAGGATTTTTCTCGATAGGTCTATGGCTTGTTCAAGTTTGTCCTAGTTATGAATTGCCACCCCTTCTTCTATTCGTGTAACAATTTGCGGAGAGATTGATTTCGATAATCTCAAGATAATTCTAACATGTTTAGTGCCTTATTTACATCGCAAAAGGAGGAGGAGGATTCAGAGAAAAGTTGATCATCATAATTAGTACAGATTGTGATTCCCTTGCACATGTAATAAACATGAAAAAGAAAAATTATATTAAAAATCCTAAATGCTTTTTATGAAATTTCAAGATAGCACAATTATGTTTTTATGGAGTACAATTATCAGCATTGGTTTCTGCCCACCAGATGTGGGGTGGAGTGGGGGCACATCCTCCCGAGACGAGGAATTGTGCCCCGTAAGTGAAAAAAATTTCAATAACTTTTTCTTAAAAAAATATATGATATATAACCGTTAATATTTTCTTTGCAATTATGAGTTATTCTATCATATACTTATTTGTATTCTATACTTATTAAAAAAATCAGAATCTCATTAGCTTGAACTCTATTTATTTATATTCATGTGTTTATATTATTCACTTGACGATTCGATTGAGCTGCACCATATGCGTGGCTTTATATGCTCGAGCCAATCAACTATAGATGCAGCTCTTGCTGCCACATGTCAACATGTAATTCATTCACATCACGCTTACGTGACAGTGGTATCCCCTGGATTGTCACACCACCATCTGACTTGGCATCACCACGGCGTTAGCCATGTGGTGACATGTGTCGCCATAGCTGTTGTTGATCGGGCTTTTGACGTGGCATTAACATCAGCATTTTCTTCATCACTTATACACATTCATGTAATATTTGCATTCTCTCTAACCAAAATCATGATAATTCATTAAAAGGAATAGTGTGCTGCGCAAATTATGGAATGCTAAGAGTAACTTGTTTTGTTCTTCCAAACTATTACTTTTCTTTTACCTTAGGATGAAAATATGGTGCAAATAAGAGGACTGTTGTTATCTCTCATATTATTTAATCACCTCCCATTTCAACCGATGATGATGGCTTGGCTTAAGCATAGCGGCGCTTACCCATATACTAGGGAAACTCCAAGAAGCACATGAGTTAGGCTAGGCTTGTCCTGATATATATCCAAACAAAATGGAATTGCCTTTAGTCTAACAATGAACGAAGCAAACATTACTGTGCAAGTGGTGTTCTTATTTTGAAAGCAAACAACCTCCTCTTGATTGCCATTTCACACGGTCGCTTGATCCTTTCTGCCAAAGTGAGAAATTAATCGTCCCCCACGCATGATGATTAAAATCTTATTTAGTATAACTTCTCAGTTGGGTTTAGAATTGTATAGCTAAAATAGTTATTTTAATGATAAAAAGTCCCCTCTCATATTAAATATCTCTTTTTTCTCAATAATATTAAACATATAATTGCTTTCTATAAATAAGAAATTATCAAATTGATAAGTTATTCCATAAATTCTAATAGAACTAGACTATGCATTAGCATTGAAGATCAATTTTCCGTTACCCAGTGTTTGTCGGGGCTCAACTTTCATATCTAGTGTTTCTTGATTGTATTGTTAGTTCTCAACAACCAATCTTACATCTATCGATTTGACATAATTCCCACTTACTAGCAAGGCGAATTAGTTGACGATGGTGAATCGAGATAAGTGAATGGAACGAATTGTAAATCAAGATAAGTGAAGAGAACCCAATATCCTCTGCCATGAAGAGGATCTTAGATGATGACATGAAGTGAAGTATCAAATTGGATATACAAATCAACTTCTTCCATCTATTCACTAGGAGGGCATCAGACATGAATAGCAGCTACTTCACTTCCAAGTCGCCCACGAACTGCACGGAAACAATGAATGAGATTGAAACCTACCATGTCGTCGCGGAGCGAGACGGACAGCGAGATCGGCGGCGATCGAAGGGAAGCGAGCTCGAGGTGTCCATTGGGTGGTGGAGGCGGCGGTCGGTGGCGGAGTCATCTGCTTTAGCGACCGCGGGGGTTGGGTTGGGGTAATGCTTGAACTTCGGCTCTTGTGGTGGGCCGATATTGTTGGGCCAGATTCACAAATGAAAGCCTTCCTTTTTGCTAGGATTGTTTGAATAGAGGAGATCGATATTTGTTCTCAAATTTTGATTTCAGGACATAATTTACATGCGTAAATAATGTTTTTGATCAGGAATGGCCGACCGTGTTTGCGCGGCCCTACACAGCCTTGTGCTTAGCAGTGGCATGGCCCCTTTGCTACCGGGTCAATGCTCGAGCACTGATTCAAATAGGTTTGAGCTAACCTAGTCTCAAAACTTTTTATCGAATCATGTTTACTTAAATATGGACTGTTGGAAAAGTTCAGTTCAATTTAATGTTTATACCCAAGCCCGACTTTTCTTATAATATATTTTTCGAAAAATACTATATATTGATTATGAATTCCAAGACTCAAACCCGCATATGGGATCATAACACATTAATCGGTCAACTATTATATCAATTGATGTATTTCACAAAGGTCGAGTGAAAAATTCGAGGTAAACACTTATATTCCATGGCTCGGAAAAATCATTAAGTTTTTCTAACAAGGATTTTCAAAATTTCAAATTAAGCAACCGGTAAGAATGTAATTGAATTATCTTCTTTTCCCGTTGAGAAATGTCGCATAATTTATCAGAAAAAAAAAATTGTTACAAGAGCTCACATTATATTATGAAAACGTAAATATTTTCACCACGATTTTTCGGAAAACTGGATTTTCGGAGTATATACGATGTTAGATGATAGGGATGACGATAAATTTGAAATTTTTCGTTTTTTTCCCTCTTCGCTGCTACGGCGGTTTGAGTGTTTTCTTGCTGCTGCGTCGTTCGGAGTCGGATGGGCGTTAAACCCGACGGCGATGATCGATCGGTTTCAAGCTGGAGGACTGGCGTGCTATCGTGCGTGCTCGCCGTTGGTTTTTTCCCGGCGACTCCTTTGGATGCTTGAATAAGTTCGGTTTAGCTCCGATTGCTCGCGGTGTTTTCGGATTTCCATTAGGGAGACGCCTTTCTTAGGAAGCCGCGATTAGTAGATTTACGTTCGGTGAATTATGCGTTGTGCGTGTGTGATCAGTTTGGCGATTTGATTGTTGTTTTGTGGATTTTCTGTTAGTTCTGATGGGACGGTTGGTTGTAGGCGTAGCTTGATGTCTTTGGCTAAGCTCTTTCGAATGTGACGATGTCAGGTGATTCAACCTCCCAGCGATTCCGTTTCGAGCCTGAGTTTTAGCCCGAGGGCCAACCACTTAGTTGCTACTTCGTGGGATAATCAGGTTTGCACAGCTCGGTTTGTACTTCACTGAAACCTTACGGGCGAAGATCGGTTGCTGCGTTTTAGCTTTTTGTTGACGCCCATTTGTTTTTTCCTGACGCTGTCTCGAAAATCTTTGTAGGTACGGTGCTGGGAACTTACGAAGAACGGGGCTTCTGTAAGTAGCGTGCCCAGGGCGTCCATATCACATGACCAACCGGTGATTGTCTAACCTTGGTTTCGTATTAAGAGGATTTTGTCTGAGTTTTGGTTTCCATGATCTAATATGTTTTCATATATGCTCTCTGAAAAATATCTCCATTTCTTTTAAAAGGTACTTTGTTCAGCTTGGAAGGATGATGGAACGACTGTCTTTTCTGGCGGCTGTGATAAACAAGCAAAAATGTGGTCTTTAATGTCTGGAGGTCAGCCAGTGACAGTTGCCATGCATGACGCACCCATTAAGGAGATTGCTTGGATCCCAGAGATGAATGTCTTAGTTACAGGAAGCTGGGACAAGACCCTGAAGTACGAGTTATTTTTCTTGTCATTTGTACGCATGGCATAGGAGTATTTTATCACGATCTGCTGCATTTAACTGTCAATTTAATTGATGTACATTAGGTGGTACAGGTATCAGCGATGGTGCTGCAATCAAATTTTTCTCATAATTCCAATGTTTGTAATTCTAGCATAGAATTGTAGTGCATGGATGGAGCAGCCCTATCTCATGACTAAGCCGATGCTGCATTATATAGTTGCTCTGATCTTTTAATTTTCTGCTGTTATAATTATGTTGACACTTGCATTGGTCATGCTCTTCTGTCTTTGTTGCATCGATTTTGGAGGATGATGACCTTACATTATTTGCATGAAGATGTGTGCACATAATTATTTTAACAATGTACCACGAGGATAGGACTCGCAATGTTTCTTCCCTGTTGATCCATGATATCTGCAGCCTGATGTTATTGTTTGGAGAAATTTCTTGATGCAACTTGTTTCAAGTACTGATAATATTTTCTATATATCGTCATGACATGATTAAGGTACTGGGACACAAGGCAGTCAAATCCGGTACATACTCAACAGCTCCCAGAACGCTGCTATGCACTTACAGTGAGATATCCCCTGATGGTTGTTGGCACTGCTAATAGGAATCTTACTGTCTATAATCTGCAGAATCCTCAGGTATAAACTTCTAAATTTTTAATCTAATTGAATGCTCTCTTTTCATTTAACCTGTTTGTTTCCATGGAATAGCACTTGACATTGCAATTGTTATCCTCCATAAGTGGCCGCTTATATGTGTTTTGAGCTACATTCAGGCCAATATCGATCCCCTTTTTATCGTATGGGATTTTGATGTGCATGAGAAAGACATTGGATGCTTGTTTGCATTATCTTCTGCTAATTGTGTGCCCAGACATCATGTAACCACTTTCCACGTCGACTAAGAAGGAACAGGAATAGGATACTTTGCACATCCATTGTACTTGTATGCTGATACAGGTCTTGGACATGGTTATTGCTCACATTGACCTTAGACTCAAGATAATGGATGGTAGGCAAAGTTTTCCTCCACTTGCTAGACCTATTTCTCAAGGAGACTAAAGCACCTAATTAATTTAATCTATTCATAGGGCTCTCCATTGAAGTACGTTTACATCACTTAGCACATTGCAACGGAATTTCACTTGGCATATAAGATGGCAGTTATCTTTTTCTACCCAGGATTATATTTCATGATAATGGCCTATTTACCTGTTGTTGCACACAACTTTTCTCTAATTTCTTTAATGGTCTGAATTTGCTAATATCAGTAATAAAACAAATTTTTTTTTTTTCCTTCAAGAAGATATAGAAAGAAAAAGAAGTTGTCTTTCATTCTTTGCTCACAGTTGATAATTCTACCTCAATTTTCCAGTACTACTGGAATGAGTTTCAAGTTATCTAAGTTTTACCGCTGGAAATGATAACAGGCTGAGTTCAAGAGATTTACTTCACCCCTAAAGTACCAGACAAGATGTGCTGCAGCTTTCCCTGACCAACAAGGTTTTTTGGTAAGTACTCAGTTGCAGCTAGTTATCATGTGTATGATGTGCATCGTTTTGTGCTATTCATTTGCTCAATAAAATATGAATTATAGTGATGAGAATATGTACAGGGCAGTTGAATTACGTTGACATGATGAGAATGAAACAACGGTCAATTGCTTCTAAACCTTATATTGTAATACAATTCAGATTAAATCACGCTTGTCATCCTTTTCCCATGATTAAGTACATTGGTCTTTGTCGCTCAATGACATTTTTATATTCTTTATGTTGTACTATATTCTTATTGCGGTCCTTTAAGTTTTAGCTCCTATGTTAATGGTAAAATTCTGTTAACTCTAGGTTGGATCCATCGAGGGGAGGGTTGGTGTTCTTCACCTGGATGATTCCCAGATCAGTAAAAACTTCACATTTAAGTGTCATAGAGATAACAACGACATTTATTCTGTCAACTCCTTGAATTTCCATCCAGTAAGTCAATCTTCAGTAATCCATATTGGCAACCTCATCCAGACAGTCGTTATTCATCCAGAATTTAATTTTCTTACTTCAGGTGCATCATACCTTTGCCACTGCTGGATCCGATGGTACTTTTAACTTTTGGGACAAGGATAGTAAGCAGAGACTTAAGGTCTCTCTCTCTCTCTCTCTCTCTCTCTCTCTCTCTCTCTCTCTCTCTCCCCTGTGGTTGAGTTTGGCGAGTATTGCTGTATCTCAATTTCTTTTTTTTTGTCCTGAGTATATCGTGAGGACCATTGGCTGGTGAAATGATGGTAAGGTCCAAGGTTATCATGGTTTAGGATATTATAGTATAAGGTTTTCAGCACCTTCATAAACCGAGAGTACTTTTTGAGTGGTCATAGGGCTCTCCACCTGTCTCTCGGGCTAGCCATAATGTGTTGAGCAGATCATCTTCATTTTCTTTCCTTTTAGGCCTTAGGGAGACTTTGCTTACGTTAGATATGACCATGTTTGTATAGTCTAAATGAAATATAGTCGAGTCGTCTTAATTCATCTAAATACTTGATTTATCTTTTTGCAAATCTCTTCATGATTTCCCTCTGAAGGTGTCTTACTTCAAGGGTGAAGGTATCCAATTAAGTAATTTTCAAAAGCATAGAAAAAGTACTTGATGAATAGACTGGTAATTGTTTCAGAACTACTTTGTTGCTATTCTCAGGCAATGTCAAGATGCAGCCAACCAATACCTTGTAGCACCTTCAATAATGACGGCACAATATATGCATATTCGGTGAGTCTCTTTTCACATTCTATAGATAGATTCCTAGTCCATCTTGTTTCTGTAATGAATTCTATCTTCAGTAGAGAGATGCATAGTGAAGGAGGAAATCATGCCACTTCCTCGTATGAAATATCAAGAGATGTTCTTATGTGCATTTGTGTAAATACATCCAACGTTTGACTGTGCTGAGAGAGATGTCATCGTTCTATACTTGGTATTTGCCAACTCCGTCTCACGACATATCAATATAGACTAAAACTAGGGTAGATTCACTTCACTTCATGCATGACTCGTTTAGCTACCACCCCCTCTTTCAGTTTCTTATTGCATACCCACTTTGCTTTAAGAAGGGGCTCAGGCTCATGGTGTTTCCAGTTATTTTCTTGGTAGATTCACTTCACTAGTCTAGTGTAGATTCACTTCATTTCATTCACAACTTGTTTAGCCACCACCGCCTCTTTCAGTTTCTCATTGCATGCCCACTTTGCTTTTAGAACAGGCTCAGGCTCAGGCTCAGGCTCAGGCTCATGGTGTTTCTGGTTATTTTTTTGGTTGCCTCTGATTGGACTTAATCAATAGCCAAATCTTCTCTTATAAATTGAGAGGAATATGGAGGAAGCAAGTCTTTGTGATATTATTGCTTTACCCTAAAAAAGGTCTATGCAATATTGAATAATTTTTTCAAAAAGACATTTCTTTGCTTGCTGTTCAGGTTAGATTTTGCTAGAAAACGTTAAAGTTCTTTAGTTATAGCATCTACCTATGTGGCTCCATCAGCCTTCTGCTCATAGTTGCCTCTCCCTCTATCTCAAGTCAAATGTATACTGTTTGATTTAAAATTTGTATGGTGACCCCAACTACATATTTTGAATATGTTATGATGTGATTTGCATGCATGGCCAGGCAGTGCTCTCCTTTTGGTTTTTCTCATGTACACAAGAGGACTATGATTGTATCAAGGACAATTAGGGATCTGACTAGCACTGAAATTTGTGGTTCAACTTGCTTAGAGGTCTGTTATGACTGGATCAAGGGGGCAGAAAATCACAATCCTGCTACAGCAAAGACCTATATCTTCTTGCAATTACCACAGGTATTTTTATCCTCATTTCCACTGACTGCTCTTTTAGTTGCACTTAGAAGTGCCTGAATGGGGGGATTACTTATAAATAGCTACATATGCATTTTGATTGGATTACAGGAATCGGAGGTCAAAGCGAAGCCACGGGTTGGAACAACTAACAGGAAGTGAAGTTGCTGATTAGTTTAGAATAGGAAGTTTTGAGGAAAACAGTGGCAGTGAAGAAAATGGTGCTATTCATTTGCCAGAAAGTGTAGGATAGGAATGGTCCTTCCCTCTCATTGTGGTTTTTTGGGTCATAGTAATCCATTGTTGATATTTTTTTTTTCTTTTTTTGGTCATTTTCATATACCAGTAACTTTAGCGGTCTCTGATAGGCCAAGTTCTATTAACTGCGGTGGATGGGAAGAGTGGCGCTTATTTCAGTACTGTTTTTGTCAAGTCATGTCTATCACATTGATGTTTGAAGATTAAATACATTTCGTACTTCTCAGGAACACAAACAAAATTCTCACCAGTATCATCAGAAATAAAAGATGTCTAGAGCATCAGTTGCTCGCCGTTGCATGAACTGCATTCGTCTCTGTCCCTGAACATATGAAGTATTGATAATTATCCCTGAACTTCTGTTTTCAGCTAGGGGCCGATCATAACATGTCCTTGACTACTGCTTTTACTGTGATCATAGTTAATAATATTTGCTAATGTGCAATATCCCATGAATCGTCATCAAGGAGCCAAGCTTGAGAAACTGTCAGTTGAACTCGATAGGGAGATGCTGTAAACAATGCAATTAGTCTTGAGCTCATCTGCTTTATTTTAGCTTTAGTTTCCCCGCACCATTATGAGAAACTGTTCTATTGATAGGTCCCCGTAGATCCGGATTTTGGTTTTCCATTTGTTGGAAGCAGCATGCCAGAGGGTGCTAATTTTCATTCTACTTTACTGTGATTGGCTTAGCATCTATTACATCTAGGGTCCAGGCACAATCAGAGCTTGCCATTCGTGTGATTATGTTTGCGGAGCTGGCATATGGCTTTTAGATGCTCTTAGGATTTCATTCAAATTCTTGCCTTGCCGGCTGTACTAGTTGACCTCGCAAGTAGAAAAATGAATTCAAATACTTTCAATTGTGAAAGTGATGCTTCGGTCACCTCTGGATAATGGACTGGCTCCTGGACTTCGGAGGACGGATAAAACAGCTATAATATATAAGTGGTTGGCGAGAAGACCAATCAAATCCCAAAGCTTTTACTTTAATAATCAACCTCTGATGCAAACCGTCGCTTGCGGTCAGGACGAAAACAAGCTTTTTCCTCAAACGCGATGCTTGAAAATTCACCTCAAATATCAGAATTGTTAATTAGAGGGACGCCACATTTATATAAAACCAATTGCAACTTAGTTTTTAAGTAGTGCAGATGGACCCTCTCAAGTTGCAATGAAACTTTTCGTTTTTCTGGTAGAACTACCAACCAGATTCGATCAACAAAGCATGATGACATCCTAATAGCTATGGAGCCATATAGAGAGCAGAGCCTTGTGCAGATCAGAGGGACTTGTCCCATTTCATGTAGATTGAATCCGTAATTACAAGTGGCGACTCAAAAAATCTGTAATTGCAGGTCAATTTGGCTCATAAATTTGTCTTTTTATCCTATTAATTTGTCATGAAATGTCATTTTGACAAAAAAAAGAAGAAGTTAAAAAGTATGAATTGACGGCTTCAAGTAGGAATGATTGAGATGGTACTCTCTTAGATTCACAAGGAAATTAGGAAAATCAAACATTCATCCTTTCCTTTTTCATTTGCAAAGAGCACTAGAGAGATTCATTATTGGAAATGAAGAACATGATAATTTCGATGTCATCTATTCATGCCTTATCTATCCAAGTAAAGAAGCTGCAAAAAGTTTCTTCCTGATGGAGTGCAGCTGGTTGCAACTTTGTCGATGCTCATGCGTCTTCTAGGCTCCTCCACAGAGCAAGCGAGTCCAATACGATATACTATTTCAAAACATTCCTGAAATATGTTGCTTCTTTCGTGTAGCAAATCTCGGGAACGGCTGTGGCTCTCTCCTTCGTGAAGCAGCACGGGATCGATAATCTCCACAACTCGTTGGGCCAAAGCCTCCGCAACATAATTATGAATATTCAAATTATCTCTGAACATGTCACTAGTGGGACTTAATCCTGTGAACATCTCTAATAAGAGGACACCGTAACTGTAGACATCACCTTCTCTTGATACCTGACTTCCACTAGCATATTCTGCAGTTTACACATATCATGGCATAAGAAATGACAAAAATAAGAATTTGAATTCACAAAACAAAAAAGCACTAGTGTCTATAAGAACAAGTTGATAATGACAAGGCCTAAGCTTTCTTTCGGGGGAGAGATGCTTACCAGGAGCCGCATAACCAACCGTTCCTCTTAAACCAGCGGAACTCATATTTGCTCTAGCGTCACACATGGATTGGAGGACAATCTTCGCCAACCCAAAGTCACCAATATGTCCAACCATGTCAGCATCTAGAAGGATATTACTTGGCTTTAGATCACAATGAATTATTGGGCTTTCACATTGATTATGGAGATAATCTAATGCTGAAGCAACGTCAATGGAAATGTTTATCCTTTGGCGGAGACTCAATTTCTTGGAATGCCCATCCGCATCATTTGGAGTTGGATTTGGGTGCAGCCACTCATCTAGGTTGCCATTGACCATGAACTCGTAGACTAAAGCCTTAAACTCATCACCCTTATAATCAATGCTTGAGCACGCCGTCAAGACTTTCAGAAGATTTCGGTGTCTTATACACCTTAAAGCCTCACACTCAGCTTTGAAGCTCTTGAGAGCACCATGCCGTGTTAAATTAAGCACCTTCACTGCAATGACAATTCCATTCTCCTGGAACAACCCCTTGTAGACGGATCCAAAACTTCCGACCCCAATCAAATTAGTTGAAGAAAAATCATTGGTTGCTTTTAGAAGAGCTCCGTAAGATAGATTCCACATAGAATCATCTAAGGAGCTTGAAGTTGGCTTGTTTCTTTTCATCTTCAACCAACATAGATATAAGAAAGCAACAACGAGCGTTATTCCGAGAAGACCGAAAAGGATGCCGACGATGAGTTTCAACTTGTGGACTCCTCCTTTGTTTGTGGAGTTTCGAGAGACGCACTTAGGGAGCTCAAATTCAGGCATTCCCCCACAGAGCTTTTCATTTCCAGCAACGAAAGTCGCGCTCACATTCGTAAAAACACCTTGAGTTGGTAGCGGGCCCTCCAAACGATTGTAAGATAAATTCAGCTCTTCCAAAAATTGAAATGCTTCCAGGAACTTTGGAATTTCACCAAAGAAGCTGTTGTTGGAGAGATCTAATTCCTCAATGCTCTTTAATGAGCTAAGTTGTTGAGGAATGGACCCGTGGAAAAGGTTATCTCGCATTCTTAATATTCTCAGTCCATCACAATTGCTTAGACTACTGGGGATTTCACCATCCAAAATATTTCCCGAGACATCTAATGTATCCAAATGTTTCAAGCTGCCAATTTTCATCGGAAGGACTCACTTAGATGGTTTCGAGACAAATTCAAAAATAGGAGGTTCCCTGCCACGGGGAATATAACCGGACCATTAAAATAGTTGCTGGAAAGATCTAGGTATGTCAAGCTATCATATCTGACTACATATGAAGGAATCGGCCCTTTCAAGTTATTTTTGGCAAGAATAAGATGTCCAACCATTGCAAATTTTGCAAAGAGGATGGGATTATGCCAGATAGATTGTTGCTTGCCAAGTCCAATGCTACGAGATTCAAAAGGCTTCCTAAATCAGACGGGATCGGACCCGAAAGAAGGTTGCCATTTAAAAATAATCTCTGTAAGTTCACAAGTTTATTAATCTCTCTCGGGATCTCACCTGAAATCAGATTCTGGTAGAGTGACATCATTACTAAAGTAGTGGAAAGATTGCCGATACATACAGGAAGGGTCCCACCCAACCTTTTTTTATGTGCCAACAAATTCCATAAGTTAGTGGCATTTGTTAGTGAGCAAAGGAAGCTCAAATCACCTGCATCGGACCTACCACTCCCGAGATAATTGTAGAATATGGCAAAAACCCAAAGCTTACGGAGATTTGCTAATGAGGGGACTTTTCCAAAGAGCTCATTGCCAGAAAGTTGGAGCACTCTTAGATTTGTGGAATTGGCTATCGACGAGGGAATTGATCCAGTGAAGTGGTTATCAACAATGCTAAAAAATTGAAGATTCGGAAGAGTGAATCCTATATCTTTAGGAAGATTTCCATGGATCTGGTTCAGAATTACGTCAAATGCAGTTAGCGAAGACAAGTTGAATATAGAAGGTGGAATGGTACCTGAAAGCTTGTTGACTCCCAAGTAGAGCCCTTGTAGTTTGGTTAGTTGACTTAGAGATTGAGGAATAATCCCACTTAAATTGTTTTCAAAACAATAAAGCCACTTCAGAGATGATAAGTTGCCTATGGATGAAGGGATGCCGCTAGTTAATTGATTCATAGTAAAGTTGATACTTTGAAGATTTGACAAGGAGCCTAGCTCCATTGGAATTCCTCCAACCAACCGGTTGTAATGGAGGCGTAAATCTAGAAGATTCGTGCAACCTGATAAATTCCTAGGAATCTCACCCGTCAGTGAATTATTGGACAAATCCAAGAATTGGAGTTGACGTAGCTGGCTAATTTGTGGAGGCATTTCAAGGCTGAGGCCATTGTTTTGGAGTAGCAGCAATCTCAAGAAGCTAAGGTTCCCTATGTGAGAGGAGATGGGTCCCAAGAGTCCTTGGGAATAGAGGTCTAGTATAGTGACTCTGTGGTGTCGATGACCGCATATAACCCCATACCATCGGCAGAAGTCGGTGCTGTCGTTCCATGAGTTAAGCGATCTGAAAGGATCCCCAGTTATTTCGGCCTTGAATGCAAGCAACGCAAGCCTGTCTGTATCATTAAGAGCAGAAACGATGATAATGAAGCCCGACATGATGAGGGCGGCCAAAAGAAGACAAGAACAAAGGAGTTGTGCACAAATGAGACGCAAATGTGCCATTTTTTGAGCGTAAATGGAGTGCCAAGTCTCAAAGGGAGGGCAAGAAAGAATGATTGAAGTGATATGTATTGGTTGAGCAGCTTGAGTTATATACTAAACAGCCTCACTGAGAAGACCTTTTATAGAAGCTGTGTAGGACTTTGAAAGAGTTGTTTCTAGCACACGTTGGACCCGCAGAATCCGTTCGAAGGAAGTATGATGCAACTTAAGATGGTCTTCTATTGCTATAATTTGTGTACCATTATTTCCACCCTCCCCTTTTCCAATCCAAATGCCCAAAAGACATGCTTGGGCAACCATTGGCAATAACCGTTCAATGTCAACAAAACCTTTTTGTGAGAGGATTATGATATGTTGATGCCACTAACCATTGGACACTCCATATACATCATTTTCCACGTTCTTTCAATGAGTTTGAACCCAAATCACGCTTTTGTGGAAATGGATCTTTACGTCCCCATTCCACTCAAAATCCAAGACCAAAAAAAGTTTTACTTTTTCTTATTGGATTGACATCAAATCTAATCCTTAGAAGGATTGACAATTCATATCATTGATATAGCTAGTATAAACACCTAGAGGGGGGGTGAATAGGTGTAAAAAAAAATTATCGAGTTACGAAAGCAATACTTGGAAGACAATAGAAAGGAAGTTCTCTAAAACATATTATGATCAAAGTAAACAAAGAGTAGAGAAGAGAAAATAGAACACAAGGTTTATAGTGGTTCGGCTTATTTCAAGCCTACGTCCACTCTTTCGCACTGACAGCCCACCGGCTGGATTTCACTATGAGCAAAAGAGATATTACAGCAATGCTTTCCCTTGATTCCACAGTGTAGATATTCTACCACACTTCCTCAAGGTATCTCAAAATATAAACTCTCTTTTGCGTACAAGATTTCGCTCAGTAAATGAATTGACTAAGAATAAGGAGCTTCAGACTTTGGAATTATTCTATCGTGCACAACCTCGAACAACTGGAACGTCTTCCTTATATACTCCATTATGCCATCATACCCGTTGGCACTTACCAAAGGAATTCTTCCAATCTTCCCGTTGGACAGAATCAATTAGGAAGGTCATCCGAGCCATTAAAGGAACATGTCGATAGCCCATCAATCATGCTCGCCCATACAATCAGGATCTCGGTTTCCATAAGTAGAACCTTCCAAGTATACTTCGCCAATCATCGGATCTTTAATCAATCTTAATTCGAATAAAGGAATCCGTTATGTCATATCCAGCCAAGAGATCTTCGTCAGTCGATAAGATCAAATCCTTAACGAAACACACAGTCCTGGATATACCTTCTTCGACAAACTACAAGCTCATCAATGAGAATAGACTTTGAGTCTTGAGTCGCGAGTCCAAAGGTCTTTAGACTTTAAATAGTAGAGTCTACAAATCTTCGACTAGACTGATGGAAACGTTTTGTCAGCTTCAAAATATTCCAAAAAGATTTCTCCAACAATCTCCCCCTTTTTTATGGTGACAAAACTTTCCTACAGATTTGAATATCTTTGACCTGCAAAACATTACTCAAGCAAATATGGATATCTCATAAAGATTAATGGCTTAATAATAACACTAGAATCTGCAACCACAAAAAATAGGTTAGTCTTGCATGAGAGTAAAGCCATTCATAAGATATCAATAGTACTTAATATAAGCAGTCAAATCCAAATCCCAAATTCAGTCCACAACCAGACACACAAGTCAAATCAAACATCAAAACAAACAAACTAAAAGTTTAAGTTCAAAGTTTTCAAATCTCGCATCTCTCCCCCTTTTTGTCATCATAAAAAGGTTGAGATGGAAATGGAATAGAGTCAAGATTGCTTGGGAATACGAACAAGCTGGAAATCTCCCAATGACTGTACGATGCCTTCAAGCTTTTTCATATCTTCCTTCAGTTGAGCCACCTCTTCACTCTTAGCATTTGCTTGAATATGGAGAGCAAGGGCTTGGATCTGATCATTCAAAGAAACTGAAGAAGCTTGTCCTGCATTCTGCAAGTTCTGAACTTCGTATCCCAAAGCATATATCTGACCCCGCATTTCCAAGAGAACATCAAGAATTCTGCGGAAATCTGCTGAATTATCAGTCTGCGTACTGGCTTCGGCACGATTAGATGGAGTAAAGGCAGACGATGGTACATCAGCATAGTCACGCAGATTTGGCGATGAAGCATCATGTCCCTCCTCGGGAAATTGAGAGGCATAAATGTCCTCCGGATCTGCCGGAGAGCGGCCGACTCCTTCACTTTGGTAGCGGGATATGAGGATATTCCTCTTTTCTCACCATCTCCCCCGTTTCCATGCCTTCGGTGGAGAAGAGTGTTCCTCATGCTCTCCTTCCTCTGGATTTCCTCTTTCTTCTTCTTCTTCTTCTTTTTCAAACCTTTCTTCTTCTACATCTCTTTCTTCAATTTCTCTATCCTCTGATTCTTTCTCCTCTGCTTCTTTTTCTTCTGCTTCTTTTTTCCTGTCGTTCCATTGATTCTGGAACAGAACGACTCAGGTTCTTCAATGCCATAGCAAAAATGGTGATGTCATCCTCATCATCTTCATCCTCAATGATGAGAGCTCTTCTCTTTTTGGATGGAGCAGTTATAGGCTCCTTCCCTTTTCTTTTTGCTGCCAAAGAGACTTGATGAGGCTTGGCAGGGGTTGTCTCCTTGAATTTCTCCAACGCCTTGTTGAGTTCTTTCAGACGCATTTTGGACACCATTTTCAGTCCTACCACCATTTTATCACACGATCGAACACGAGAAATTGTGGAGACTGAACATTCAAATGTCTGAATAACTTTGACACAAGACCTGGATAAGGAAGTTGACCCTTGTCCTTCACCACTGCTCTATACATGTGGAACAAAATAGTGTGAGGAAGAGAAAACCTTTTTCCAGCATTGATGGCGTACATCAGCTTTGCCTTTGAGTTTGAAACATCAGTCTTTGAAGTAGATTTCGGTCTAAGGCAATTTATCACAATCTTGTGAAGCAGAACGTTGAACGCACGCATTCTTGAGTAGGAAATTCTTCCCTCTGTCCTTCTGTCCTTAACAAGTTCCAATGTAGCATGAGTAATAGAGACATTAATAGGTTGATATCTTCCTCTCTCAACCCCAATCACATCAGCTAGCATATCTACATCCACCACAAAGTCCTGATCTCGGACACTAAAAGAAATTTTATTCGCATCCAAGAAGCTAAGATTCGAATAGAAATATGCAGTTAGTTCAGCATAGGCTTCTGTAGTGTCAGAACAAAACTGTTCAAGTTGAAGAAAACGGAACTTTTCCCTCAAATTAACATTCACAGCATCAAGGAAATCAAAATCCACACTCCTAGGGTTTATCACCCCACGCTTCAACAATTTGGAGTATAGATCCTTCTGTTCCTTCGATCGGAACAAGTCTGTCATTTTTCCCCGAATTTTCGCCGCAACACCCATTCTCGGTTGAAATTGGCTGTACAATTTGTCATCATCATTCCCATCTATCGGATTCAGTCCTCCAACACGCGGGTCACTTGGGATATTTGCAAGGGATTCTTCTGCCATCCCCTTAGGAGCAATTCCCAAACGCTCCATATTTCGCAAAAAGATGTACTCATTTCCATATCCCTTGTCCTTAAGAAACTCATCGATGTAGTTCAATGGAGTACCGCTCCTCTTTAAAGCACGGTAAAGCTTATAAATAAAAGAGGGCTTTTGAGTTCTTACAGGAACAGCGCCTTCAGCGATTTCTTCCTCTTCGCGATGACCAACACCCTGTGGACTAGTTGGTGAAGAATGACGCTGTTGAGAATGTTGTGGGCTCTGTTGCTGACTGGGTGACTCCTCTTCCTCGGTGAGATCAAAGTGAGTAGGCCCCTCACTCATTTGCCGTGGTCCCCTGCTTGCAATCCTCGAAGACTTTCTTGAAGACGACATCTTTCACAGTCTTGAAAGATTCCGAACTCGACTTTCCCAAGAAAAATGATAACTTTTTCGAAGATTAAACAAGTGAAGAAGACAGGAGTGAAAGATCGATGCTTTTTAGGGTTTTTTTTTTAACGAAGAGGAACTGACTGTATAAAGGTCAGTCGAAGAGAGGCATACCAAGCGACGTAATGGAAAGTAAAAGATGCCCTTTTTAAAAAATAACTGCCTTTTTCAAAAATAGATACCTGCCATTTTTAAAACATTAACTCCTTTTTGAAAAAGAAAAGATTGCACTTATCACGGAAATTGAAGATAGCAAAAATCAATTATAGATAGATGATCGTACCTTTCCGAGATTTAATATGAGAGAAAATAAAATAACTTACGAGTCAAGAACCTTGTTTGTCCGAGTCTCGAGAGTCTCTAGACTTTAACTTCTTCAAGTTTCGGGATGTTGAGTCCGGAACGGATGAATTCAAATTGATTTTTCTCCAAAGGCTTTGTAAATATATCCGCCAGTTGGTTCTTTGAGTCAATAAACTGAATCGAAATTTCTCCATTTTGAACATGATCTCTAATGAAGTGATGTCGAATCTCTATATGCTTCGCTCTTGAGTGAAGGATTGGATTTTTGGTAAGATTGATTGCACTTGGTGTTGTCACGGTTAATCTCCGTGCATGAATCTTCAATTCCAAAGTCTCTTAGCTGTTGTTTTATCCACAGAATTTGTGAACAACAACTTCCGAGAGCTACATACTCGCCTGCTGTAGAAAAAGCTACGTATTTTGCTTCCTTGAAAACCAAGACACTTACGCTTCCAAGTAGTTGACAAGTGCCCAAAGTGCTCTTTCTATCAACTCTGCAACCAGCTAGATCTGCGTCTGAGTATCCAAGAAGAGTAAAGTCTCCCTTTTTAGGATACCAAAGACCGATGCTTGAAGTTGAGGCAATGTATTTGATAATACGCTTTGCAGCATTTAGATGAGATTCTTTAGGGTCTGCTTGAAATCTAGCACAAATGCAAACACTAAACAAAATGTCGGTCTAGAAGCGTAAGATAAAGAAGTGAACCAATGATACTCCCGTATAGCTTCCGGTCAACTTTCTTTCCTCCTTCATCTTTGTCTATCTTCAAAGAGCTTGACATTGGTATATCGTCTTTTTGCAATTTTCCAGTCCAAACTTTTTGACAAGATCATTAGCATATTTTTCTTGATGAATAAAGGTCCCTTCCTTCAATTGTTTCACTTGAAGTCCAAGAAAGAAGGTTAGTTCACCCATCATGCTCATTTCAAATTCATTACGCATAGACTTAGAGAAATTCTTGCACAGACTTTCATTAGAGGATCCAAAGATAATATCATCAACATATATTTGAACAAGCAGAAAACTTTTGCTTTCTCTTTTGATAAACAGAGTAGTGTCTACTTTACCTTTAACAAAGCCACTTTGAATTAAAAACTTACTCAGCCTGTCGTACCAAGCTCGAGGTGCTTGCTTTAAACCATACAAGGCCTTTTTCAGTCTGAAGACTGAGTCTGGCTTCTTTGGGTCTTCAAACCCAGGCGGTTGTTCCACATAAACTTCCTCTTGGATAAATCCATTTAGGAAAGCACTTTTGACGTCCATTTGGAATAACCTGAAATTTTTATAACAAGCAAACGCAAGTAATAGACGAATAGCTTCTAACCTTGCTACTGGTGCGTAAGTCTCGTCATAGTCTATTCCTTCTTCTTGCGTATATCCTTTGGCCACGAGTCTTGCTTTGTTTCTTATAAATTTTCCTTTCTCGTTCATCTTGTTCCTGAAAACCCATTTAGCTCCAATAATTGATTTACCTTTTGGTTTAGGAGTCAACTCCCAGACATCATTAATGCTGAATTGTCTGAGTTCTTCTTGCATAGCTTCAATCCAGCTTTCATCAGATAAAGCTTCTTCTATGCTTTTGGGTTCTATTTCAGAAATAAGAGCCACAGCACTAGACTCTTCACGCCTTTTGGATCTTGTGCGAATTCCTTCATTAATGTCGCCAATAATGAGATCTTTGGGATGACTGGACTTATGCTTCCAGTTACTGGTTGATTTTTCAGATTGATGATCACTTCCTTCATTTGAATCTTCAATAACCACTTGTTGCTGGTCTTTCAGAGTTTGAACTGCTTCTTTAGACTCTGTAGAGTCTGAAAGAGGTTCAGATTCTTCAAGATGAGTCTAAATAGATTCATTTTGCATAGAATCCTGGAATTTGACATTCATTGATTCCTCCACAGATTGAGTCTTCTTGTTATAGACTCTGTAGGCTTTGCTCGAGGTAGAATATCCAAGGAAGATGCCTTTGTCTGATTTTTCTTCAAACTTGCCAACTCGATCATTTGCATTTTTCAAAATAAAGCATTTACATCCAAATACATGAAAGTATGAAACAATAGGTTTCTTTCCTTTGAATAACTCATAGGGGTTTTTTCCAGAATTGGTCTTAGAAAAACTCTATTAATAATATAACATGCTTTGTAGAAACTGCTTCAGCCAAAAACGTGAAGAAATGTTACTTTCAATTAAAAGAGTTCTAGCCATTTCTTGAAGCGACCTATTCTTTCTTTCCACAACTCCGTTTTGCTCTAGAGTATATGGAGAGGAGAATAAATGCTGAAAACCGATTCATCACAAAATTTTGTAAAATCTTGATTTTCAAATTCACCTCCATGGTCTATTCTTATACTTGAAATAACATTACCCTTTTTCATTTTGAACCTTTTTAGCAAACTTTTCAAAGTAAGAGAATGTTTCAGACTTACTTGCTAGGAAATATACCCAGGTAAATCGTGAGTAATCATCCACAATTACTAGGCAATATTTCTTACCTCCAATGCTCGAGTTCGGTTGGTCCAAAGAGATCCATATGCGTAAGCCGCATGTACACGATTAGTGGAAACTTGATTTATTGGTTTAAAGGAATTTCTTACCTGCTTTCCCAATACGCATGGAGTGCATAAATCAGACTTTTGGTATGATAAATTGGGTAAACCATGAACAAGCTTCTTTGCTGAAATTTTGGCTATCTGCTTCATATTGATGTGCCCAAGCTTTCTGTGCCATAAGTTTGCTTCGTCTTGAATTGAGATCAGACATTGCGATTCATCTGGTTTCACGTCCAAGAGGTAGATATTTCCATGTCTTCGACCCATAAATGACTGAGTAGAGTCTTTACTGGTTCCTGAACATATTCCCTCTTGAAAGTTTATTTTGAAACCGGTATCACATAGCTGACTGATACTGAGCAGATTGTAGTTGAGTCCTTCCACTAGGGAAACATTGCTTATTGTGAGATTTCCAATCTTTACAGTTCCAAACCCCACAATTCTCCCTTTGTTGTTTCCTCCAAATGAGACTTTTCCACCATTTACTTGAACGAGCTTTATGAAGCAATTTGAATATCCTGTCATATGTCTTGAGCATCCACTATCTAGTTACCATTTTACATTTTTCTTGATAGTGACCTGCATTTAAAAAAGAGACTCAAGCTTTCTTTGGTACCCATATTTTCTTGGGTCCATTGGTGTTAGTATGATATGCGGTTTTTGCCCATACCTTTTTAACGGTTTCCAAACCATAGGACATTCCTTTTCAAAATTATCTGCACTATTGCACTTTGAACATCGAGAGCATTTCGACCTCTTTTGGTTTTACAAAAACCTTTTTGAAATGATTTTTGTAAGCATCTCTTGTGGGTCTTTGCTTAATTCTTTCCTTCACTTTAGGAAAATCAATTAGAGGAATGGTTTCTACAGTCATTCCCAAACCAGATTTATTGAAATAAGGTCTTTGTCTTTGAAAGAATTTTTTCAAGTTTCTCGAGATCCTATTGAAAATCTTTTTGAAATATTTGATATGTCAATTTTTAAAAATTCATTTTCTTTTAAAAGATTTTCTTCACTTTCTTTAAGAGTAGAAACATTCATGTCTAAACATTTCAACTTTTCTTTCAAAGCATTTTCCTGTTGTTTTAGTGCAGAATTTTCTTTTTTAAGTTCGGAAATCCTTTTAAGAGAAGTCTTAAGACTAGAACACAACTCATCAACGTATTTAGAGACTTTAATAGGGATTTTAAAATTACTTACCTCAAACTCACTGTCTGAATCTGAGTCTGTCTTGGAATCTGAATCCGATTGTGCCATCAGACATATATTGGCATAATCATCATCACTTTCTTCACACTCCGTATCACTCCGGTTTTTACGCTTTAAGAGCCTTTCGATACTTTTCAGCTTTTCCTTTCTTCTTCCTCGAAGAGGACAGGTTAGGTCGATATGTCCCTTTTTCTTACATTCAAAGCGAGACTATATCTTTGTTTGATTCATCATCCTCAACAGACTTAGTCTATTGCTTTTGAAAACTCTGTTTCTTTGGATTGAATCTTCTTCCTTTTCTGTTCAGCTTTCTGAATCTTCTTATCATGAGAGCAAGCTCCTCATCATCCATATCGTCTTCAGAATCTGTAACATCATAATCATCATTGGATTTTAATGCAATGGATTTCTTACCTTTAGGATATTCGTCTTCATTGATTCGTTCCACTTCATAAGATTGAAGAGTTCCAACCAACTCATCGACAGATA
Organism: Eucalyptus curtisii; assembly: GCA_017140595.1. Taxonomy (NCBI): domain Eukaryota; kingdom Viridiplantae; phylum Streptophyta; class Magnoliopsida; order Myrtales; family Myrtaceae; genus Eucalyptus; species Eucalyptus curtisii. Next base: position 38,550,303 of record CM029503.1, on the reverse strand, counting down.
GTGGCATGATTCTTTGTGTTTCTCTTATTGAGGTCTTTATGTGATTCCAATCCTTGGAGAGTCCACGCAGATAGCTTGTTTACTTTCATGGGATCGAAATTGGTTGACCTTGATTTTCAAGACCATTCACGATTTACGTAAAACGACTAAACATGTCGAGTTATAGATTCTCCTGAATTCATTTTGAAGGCTTCGTATTGACCGAGGAGAATGTTGATTCTGGTCTCTTTCACTCGATCAGTTCCTTCATAGGTAATATGTAATCCATCCCAGACTTCTTTTGCTGTAACACAAGAAGATATTATGTTATATTCAGTAGGTGACAAAGCACAATATAAAGAATAAATTGCTTTTGCATCAAGAGCTTGTCTCTTGATTATCTCTTCCTGAGTCATTTCACTAGACTCAACAGTTTCTTTTCCTCTCTCTGAGACGAGATGCAGCTTTAGGAGTGATTCCTTTTTCTACAACGTCCCATTCCGGAGGATCCTTTGATCTTAAGAACGCTTTCATCTTGTTTTTCCAGATGTTGTAATCCTTTCCATCAAAGTAAGGAGGTCTGGTATTGCTTTGCCCTTCCACCAGCCACGGAGCTAACATACTAGCCATGGATCTTTAACTCTGAAGTAAAACACTTCAAACAAAGTGAGTACACAAGCTCTGATACCAATTGATATAGCTAGTATAAACACCTAGAGGGGGGTGAATATGTGTAAAAAAAAATTATCGAGTTACGAAAGCAATACTTGGCAGACAATAGAAAGGAAGTTCTCTAAAACAGATTATGATAAAAGTAAACAAAGAGTAGAGAAGAGAAAATAGAACACAAGGTTTATAGTGGTTCGGCTTATTTCAAGCCTACGTCCACTCTTTCGCACCGACAGACCCCACCGGCTGGATTTCACTATGAGCAAAAGAGATATTACAGCAATGCTTTCCCTTGATTCCACAGTGTAGATATTCTACCACACTTCCTCAAGGTATCTCAAAATATAAACTCTCTTTTGCGTACAAGATTTCGCTCAGTAAATGAATTGACTAAGAATAAAGAGCTTCAGACTTTGGAATTCTTCTATCGTGCACAACCTCGAACAACTGGAACGTCTTCCTTATATACTCCATTATGCCATCATACCCGTTGGCACTTACCAAAGGAATTCTTCCAATCTTCCCGTTGGACAGAATCAATTAGGAAGATCATCCGAGCCATTAAAGGAACATGTCGATAGCCCATCAATCCTGCTCGCCCATACAATCGGGATCTCGGTTTCCATAAGTAGAACCTTCCAAGTATACTTCGCCAATCATCGGATCTTTAATCAATCTTAATTCGAATAAAGGAATCCGTTATGTCATATCCAGCCAAGAGATCTTCGTCAGTCGATAAGATCAAATCCTTAACGAAACACACAGTCCTGGATAGACCTTCTTCGACAAACTACAAGCTGTCAATGAGAATAGACTTTGAGTCTTGAGTCTGGCAGTCCAAAGGTCTTTAGACTTTAAATAGTAGAGTCTGCAAATCTTTAGACTAGACTGATGGAAACGTTTTGTCAGCTTCAAAATATTCCAGAAAGATTTCTCCAACAATCATCAATTTAATACTAACTATTTGGGTCATTTTGTGTTGATTTCAGTTTATTTCAACTAAATACCAAAGACAGCGTGTCAATTTATGTCATCTTTGAATTTACTTTGTCATGTGTAGTGTAGACTTTTTCTCGAAACGTCTATGGCTTGTTCGAGTTTATCTTGGTTCTGAATTGCCACCCCTTATTCTATTGGTGTGACAATTTGTGGAGAGAATGATTTCGATAATCTTAAAATAATTCTAACATGTTTAGTGCCTTATTTACGTTACAAAAGGAGGGGGAGGAGGACTAAGAGAAAAGTCGATCATCATAATTAGTACGGATTGCGATTCCCTTGCACATGTGATAAAGATGAAAAAGAAAAATTATATTAGAAATCCTAAACGCTTTTTACAAAATGTTTCAAGATAGCACAATTTTGTTCTTACGGAGTCCAATTATCAGCATCAGTTTCTGACCGCTAGATGTGGGGTGGAGTGGGGCCACATCCTCCCGAGACGAGGAACTTTTTCTTAAATAATATATGATATATAACCGTTAATATTTTCTTAGCAATGATGAGTTATTCTATTTTAAGGTTATTTGTATTCTATAATTATTAAAAAAATCGCAATATCATTAGCTTAACTCTACTTATTTATATTCATGTGTTTATATTATTCACTTGATAATGCAACGGAGTTGCTTCATATGCGTGGCTTTATACACCCGAGCCAGTTAGTTACAGACGTAGCTCTTTTTACCACATGTCAACATGTGATTCATTTACATCATGCGTGGCGATGCTATCCCCTAAATTGCCACGCCACCATCTGATGTGGCACTGCCATGGCATTAGTCATGTGGTGACATGTGTTGTCGTACCTGTTGTTGATAGGGCTTTTGACGTGGCGCTAACTTCAGCATTTTCTTCATCACTTATACATTTTGCTATCATATTTGCATGCTCTCTAGGCCAAAATCACGATAATTCATTAAAAGAAATAATATACTGCGCAAATTTTGGAACGTGGTGCATGAAAAACAATCAATACTGGTTCCAATATCCATGTTAGGTTATTAGCGGAATCACACCTTTCATCTCACGATCAACAATTGTTTCACCCATAATTGTATTACCAGCGGTCAAAGGCACAATCACAAAGCAAAAACAAATACACCGGAAGTTTGCATGCCCAATTATGCTACTTGATCCGTACAATTCAAGTTTACTCTTGCATGTAACGTACGGTTCTTCGTGAAGGAAAAAACAACTTGCTTTGTTCTTCCAAATTCTTTTACATTAGGATGAACATAGGCTGCAAATAAGAGGACTGTTGTTTTCTCTTGTATCATTTAATCACCTCCCATTTCAACCGATGATGATGAATGGGTTTAAGCATAGCAGTGCTTATCCACACTTAACTGTTCCCTCACAGAGGAACGTCAAGAAGCACATGAGTTGGGGATCATAGGCTAGGCTCGAGCTGATGATATATATCCAAACAAAATAGAATTGCCTTTAGTCTAACGATAAGCGAAGCGAACATTACTGTGAAAGAGGTGTTCTTATTATGAAAGCAAACAACCTCCTATTGATTGATTTCCGTTTCACACGGTAGCTTGATCTTCTCTGCCAAAGTGCGAAAATAATAGTTCGGTCACTGCTGAGAAAATTTCCTTCATCTAGAAAGCCTAAACTATCCGAGGTAAGTTACCTCACATGTGATTAAATCCTTCGTAGTATAACTTCTCGGTTGGGCTTAGAAATGTGTGGGTAAAATACATCAGTAGGGGAGCGGGGAAGCACCCGTGGGTGCAGGGGTGGACGAAGCGGAAGGGAGAATGTCGGCTTGAGTAGAGAAATTTCTTTAATGTCTATATAGAAAAGGAGTACACGAATGACAATATAAGGAAATCAAATCAAAGATGCGTATTAAAAGGGATATGAAAAATCAGAAACAATGTCATATAAATATCTCTAACAAATTAGTTGAACCAAATCTTCGATTCTATTTCCTAAGTAACAGTACCCATATTTCCTGTGCTTATCCTCCAAATCCTACTTTTAGTATGGGATCTTCAATTTGATGGTAATCGTTCGCACCTCCATTAATAACCGAACAAAAAACAAGATCTCTCCTTTCCATTTCAAAATTGAGGAATAAGAAATTCTCTCTCTCTCGACGCGCATGAGAGAGAAGAGAGAAAGCGAGGAGCCACGTCAGCCGATCCCACCCTCCTTTTTCGCAGTCCGAATGCACAAAAAACATGCCTGGGCAACCATTGGCAATAACAGTTCAATGTCAACAAAACATTTTTGCGAGAGGATTATGATATGTTGATGCCACTAACCATTGGACACTCCATACACATCATTTCCGCGTTCTTACAGTGAGTTTGAACCCAAATCACAAGGGATCTTTACGTCCTTATTCCGCTCAAAATCCAAGACTAAAAAAGTTTACTTTTTCTTAGTGGATTGACATCAAATCTATTTAGGATTATAGTCAAAATGATTGACATTTCATATCATCAACCTAATACTGACTATTTGGATCATTTTATGATGATTGGAATTTTTTTTAATTAAATACCAATGATAGTGTGTCAATTTGTATCATGTTTGAATCAACTTTGTCGTGCGTGGTATAGGATTTTTCTCGATATGTCTATGGCTTGTTCAAGTTTGTCCTAGTTATGAATTGCCACCCCTTGTTCTATTCGTGTAACAATTTGCGGAGAGATTGATTTCGATAATCTCAAGATAATTCTAACATGTTTAGTGCCTTATTTACATCGCAAAAGGAGGAGGAGGATTGAGAGAAAAGTTGATCATCATAATTAGTACGGATTGTGATTCCCTTGCACATGTAATAAACATGAAAAAGAAAAATGTTATTAGAAATCCTAAATGCTTTTTATGAAATGTTTCAAGATAGCACAATTATGTTTTTATGGAGTACAATTATCAGCATTGGTTTCTGCCCACCAGATGTGGGGTGGAGTGGGGGCACATCCTCCCGAGACGAGGAGTTGTGCCCTGTAAGTGAAAAAAATTTCAATAACTTTTTCTTAAAAAAATATATGATGTATAACCGTTAATATTTTCTTAGCAATTATGAGTTATTCTATCATATACTTATTTGTATTCTATACTTATTAAAAAAATCAGAATCTCATTAGCTTTAACTCTATTTATTTATATTCATGTGTTTATATTATTCACTTGACGATTCGATTGAGCTGCACCATATGCGTGGCTTTATATGCCCGAGCCAATCAACTATAGATGCAGCTCTTGCTGCCACATGTCAACGTGTAATTCATTCACATCACGCTTACGTGACAGTGGTATCCCCTGGATTGTCACACCACCATCTGACTTGGCATCGCCACGGCGTTAGCCATGTGGTGACATGTGTCGCCATAGCTGTTGATGATCGGGCTTTTGACGTGGCACTAACATCAGCATTTTCTTCATCACTTATACACATTCATGTCATATTTGCATTCTCTCTAGCCAAAATCATGATAATTCATAAAAGGAATAGTATGCTGCGCAAATTATGGAATGCTAAAAGTAACTTGTTTTGTTCTTCCAAACTATTACTTTTCTTTTACCTTAGGATGAAAATAGGGTGCAAATAAGAGGACTGTTGTTATCTCTCATATTATTTAATCACCTCCCATTTCAACCGATGATGATGGCTTGGCTTAAGCATAGCGGCGCTTACCCATACTAGGGAAACTCCAAGAAGCACATGAATTGGGGATCATAGGCTAGGCTTGTCCTAATATATATCCAAACAAAACGGAATTGCCTTTAGTCTAACAATGAACGAAGCAAACATTATTGTGCAAGAGGTGTTCTTATTTTGAAAGCAAACAACCTCCTCTCACATGGTCGCCTGATCCTTTCTGCCAAAGTGCGAAATTAATCGCCCCCCACGCATGATGAAGAAGTTCGGTCATCGCTGAGAAAATTTCCTTTTATCTAGGAAGCCTAAATTATCCGAGGTAAATTCCCCGGCACGTGATTAAAATCTTATTTAGTATAACTTCTCAGTTGGGTTTACAATTGTGTGGCTAAAATAGTTATTTTAATGATAAAAAGGCTCATCTCATATTAAATATCTCTTTTTTCTCGGTAATATTAAACATATAGTTGCTTTCTATTAAATAAGAAATTATCAAAGTGATAAGTTATTCCATAAATTCTAATAGAACTAGACTACGCATTAGCATTGAAGATCAATTTTCCGTTACCCAGTGTTTGTCGGGGCTCAACTTTCATATCTAGTGTTTCTTGATTGTATTGTTAGTTCTCAACAACCAATCTTACATCTATCGATTTGACACGATTCCCACTTACTAGCAAGGCAAATTAGTTGGCGATGGTGAATCGAGATAAGTGAACAGAATGAATTGTAAATCAAGATAAGTGAAGAGAACCCAATATCCTCTGCCATGAAGAGGATCTTAGATCATGACATGAAGTGAAGTATCAAATTGGATATACAAATCAACTTCTTCCATGTATTCAGTAGGAGGGCATCACACATGAATAGCAGCTACTTCACTTCCAAGTCGCCCACGAACTACACGGAAACAATGAATGAGATTGAAACCAACCACGTCGTCGCGGAGCGAGGCGAACAGCGAGATCGGCGGCGATCGAAGGGAAGCGAGCTCGAGGTGTCCATTGGGTGGTGGAGGCGGCGGTCGATGGCGGAGTCATCTGCTTGAGTGACCGCGGGGGTTGGGTTGGGGTAATGCTTGAACTTCGGCTCTTGTGGTGGGCCGATATTGTTGGGCCAGATTCACAAATGAAAGCCTTCCTGCTTGCTAGGATTGTTTGAATAGAGGAGATCGATATTTGATCTCAAATTTTGATTTCAGGACATAATTTACAAGCGTAAAAAATGTTTTTGATCAGGAATGGCCGCCCACCATGTTTGCGCGGCCCTACACAACCTTGTGCCTAGCAGTGGCACGGCCCCTTTGCTACTGGGTCAATGCTCGAGCACTGGTTCAGATAGGTTTGAGCTAGCTTAGTCTCAAAACATTTTATCGAATCATGTTTACTTAAATATGGATCATTGGAAAAGTTCATTTCAGTTTAATGTTTATACCCAAGCCCGACTTTTCTTATAATATATTTTTCGAAAAATACTATATATTGATTATAAATTCCAAGACTCAAACCCGCAATTATCAAATGATTAATATGAAATTACATAATACAATACTGCATTAAGGAGATGGAAATTCACACATCTCTTGACTTTAAAAGAAAACTTTGAACCGAATGAGGTCACTTTGGATCTCAAAATCCATCGCATGGCATGTTTTTACTTTTTCATAATTTTACCCACATAACCTGATTTTTTTTAATTTTATTTTTGGCCCTTTTGAAGTCTACTGATTAATTTCAACTTGTTTACAATTTTATTAAGATTTTCAATGAACGGGTGATTTAATTACTCAATAAGTCAGTTGTTGCACATTATATTTTTAAAGTACTTCTAATTTCTAAAACTATGCCCCTTGAGACTTTCGGAACCGTTTAAATTAAACATCCAATTTTCAACCATGCCAACCATTTATCCATATGGATATAATTTATTTTAAAATTTATGAATACAAAATTAGCATCTCTAAGAATTCAATGGGGCACACTATATATTGATACGTGATCTGTTTCCACTCGTACATCTCTGTATATTAAAGCGAACATATAAGATCATAACACATTAATCGGTGGACTATTATATCAATTGATGTATCAAACAAAAAGAAAAAAAAATGTTAAAAGAGCTCACATTATATTATGAAAACATAAATATTTTCACCACGATTTTTCAGAAAACTGGATTTCCGGAGTATAGACGATGTTAGATGATAGGGATGACAATAAATTTGAAAATTTTCGTTTTTTACCCTCTTCGCTGCTACGGTGGTTTGAGTGATTTCTTGCTGCTGCGTCGTTCGGAGTCGGATGGGCGTTAAACCCGACGGCGATGATCGATCGGTTTCAAGCTAGAGGACTAGCGTGTTATTCTGCGTGCTCGCCGTGGTCTTTTCCGGCGACTCCTTTGGATGCTTGAATAAGTTCGGTTTAGCTCCGGTTGCTCGCGGTGTTTTCGGATTTCCATTACGGAGAGGCGTCTCTTAGGGAGGTGGATGTGCGTTCGGTGAATTATGCGTTGTGCGGTGTGTGTGATCGGGAGGGGATGGTAATTGAGCGCCAGCTCTTTTGGCGATTTGATTGTTGTTTTGTTGGATTTTTTCTGTTAGTTCTGATGGGACGGTTGGTTGTAGTGGTTAGCTTGATGTCTTTGGCTAAGCTCTTTCGAATGTGACGATGTCAGGTGATTCGACCTCCCAGCGATTTCGTTTCGAGCCCGAGGGCCAACCACTTACTTTGCTGAAACCTCACGGGCGAAGATGGATTGCCGCGTTCCAGCTTTTGGTTGACGCCCATTTGTTTTTTTCGCGTTGCACCCCTGAAAATCTTTGTAGGTACGGTGCTGGGAACTTACGAAGAACGGGGCTTCTGTAACTAGCGTGCCCAAGGCGTCGATATCACACGACCAACCGGTGATTGTCTAACCTTGGTTTCGTATTAATAGGATTTTGTCTTAGTTTTGGTTTCCATGATCTAATATGTTTTCATATATGCTTTCTGGAAAATATCTCCATTTCTTTTAAAAGGTACTTTGTTCAGCTTGGAAGGATGATGGAACGGCTGTCTTTTCTGGCGGCTGTGATAAACAAGCAAAAATGTGGTCTTTAGTGTCTGGAGGTCAGCCAGTGACAGTCGCCATGCACGATGCACCCATCAAGGAGATTGCTTGGATCCCAGAGATGAATGTCTTAGTTACAGGAAGCTGGGACAAGATCTTGAAGTACGAGTTATTTTGCTTTTCATGGGTATGCATGGCATAAGAGTATGTTATCATAATCTGCTGCACTTTAACTGTCAATTTAATTGATGTAACATTAGGTGGTACAGGTATCAGCGGTGGTGCTGCAATCAAATTTTTCTCATAATTCCAATGTTTGTAATTCTAGCATAGAATTGTAGTGCGTGGAAGGAGCAGCACTATCTCATGACTGAGCCGATGCTGCATTATGTGGTAGCTTTGATCTTTTAATTTTTTGCTGTTATAATTATGTTGACACTTGCATTGGTCATGCTCTTCTGTCTTTGTTGCATCAATTTTGGAGAATAACGGCCTTACTTTATTTGCATGAAGATGTGTGCATATAATTATTCTAACAATGTACCATGAGGATAGGACTTGCAATCTTTCTTCCCCGTTTGTACCATGATATCTGCACCCTGATGTTATTTTTTGGAGAAATTGCTTGATTCAACTTGTTTCAAGTACTGATAATATTTTCTATATATCGTCATGACATGATTAAGGTACTAAGACACCAGGCAGTCAAATCCGGTACATACTCAACAGCTCCCAGAACGCTGCTATGCACTTACAGTGAGATATCCCCTGATGGTTGTTGGCACTGCTGATAGGAATCTTATTGTCTATAATCTGCAGAATCCTCAGGCATAAACTTCTAAATTTTTAATCTAATTGAATGCTCTCTTTTAATTTAACCTGTTTGTTTCCATGGAATAGCACTTGATATTGCAATTGTTATCCTCCATAAGTGGCCGCTTATATGTGTTTTGAGGTACATTCTGGCCAATATCGGTCCCCTTTTTATCGTATGGGATTTTGATGTGCATGAGAAAGACATTGGATGCTTGTTTGCATTATCTTCTGCTAATTGTGTGCCCAGACATCATGTAACCTTGGCAACCACTTTCCACGTCGACTAAGAAGGAACAGGAATAGGATACTTTGCACATCCATTGTACTTGTATGCTGATACAGGTCTTGGACATGGTTATTGCTCACATTGACCTTAGACTCAAGATAATGGATGGTAGGCAAAGTTTTCCTCCCCTTGCTAGACCTATTTCTCAAGGAGACTAAAGCACCTAATTAATTTAATCTATTCATAGGGCTCTCGATTGAAGTACATTTACATCACTTAGCACATTGCAACGGAATTTTACTGGGCATATAAGATGGCAGTTATCTTTTTCTACCCAGGATTATATTTCATGATAATGGCCTATTTACCTGTTGTTGCACACAACTTTTCTCTAATTTCTTTAATGGTCTGAATTTGCTAATATCAGTAATAAAACAATTTTTTTTTTCCTTCAAGAAGATATAGAAAGAAAAAGAAGTCGTCTTTCATTCTTTGCTCACAGTTGATAATTCTACCTCAATTTTCCAGTACTACTGGAATGAGTTTCAAGTTATCTAAGTTTTACCACTGGAAATGATAACAGGCTGAGTTCAAGAGATTTACTTCACCCCTAAAGTACCAGACAAGATGTGTTGCAGCTTTCCCTGACCAACAAGGTTTTTTGGTAAGTACTCAGTTGCAGCTAGTTATCATGTGTATGATGTGCATCGTTTTGTGCTATTCATTTGCTCAATAAAATATCAATTATAGTGATGAGAATATGTACAACACGGTTGAATTACAATGACATGATGACAATGAAACAATGGTCAATTACTTCTAAACCTTATATTGTCATACAATTCAGTTCAAACCATGCTTGTCATCCGTTTTTCATGATTAAGTGTATTGGTCTTTGTCACTCAATGGCATTTTTATATTCTTTATCTTGTTCTATATTATTATTGCGGTCCTTTAAATTTTTGCTCCTATGGTAATGGTAAAATTCTGTTAACTCTAGGTTGGATCCATCAAGGGGAGGGTTGGTGTTCATCACCTGGATGATTCCCAGATCAGTAAAAACTTCACATTTAAGTGTCATAGAGATAACAATGACATTTATTCTGTCAACTCCTTGAATTTCCATCCAGTAAGTCAATCTTCAGTAATCCATAGTGGCAACCTCATCCAGACAGTCAATGTTCATCCAGAGTTTTACTTTCTTACTTCAGGTGCATCATACCTTTGCCACCGCTGGTTCTGATGGTACTTTTAAGTTTTGGGACAAGGATAGTAAACAAAGACTTAAGGTAGGTTTCTCTCTCTCTCTCTCTCTCTCTCTCTCTCTCTCTCTCCTCTCTGTGGTTGAGTATGGCGAGTATTGCTGTATCTCATTTTTTTCCCGAGTACATCATAAGGACCATTGGCTGGTTAAATGATGGTAAGGTCCAAGGTTAACATGGTTTAGTATATTATAGGATAAGGTTTTCAGCACCTTCATAAACCCAGAGTACTTTTTGAGTGGTCTAGGGGTCTCCACCTGTCTCTCAGGCTAGCCATAATGTATTGAGTAGATCATCTTCATTTCCTTTCCTTTTAGGCCTCAGGGAGACTTTTGCTTACATTAGACATGACCATGTTTGTAGAGTCTAAATGAAATATAGTTGAGTCATTTTAAAATAATCTGAATACTCGATTTATCTTTTCGCAAACCTCTTCATGATTTCCCTCTGAAGGTCTCATTTCAAGGGTGAAGGTATACAATTAGGCAATTTTCAAAAGCATAGAAAAAGTACTTGATGAATAGACTGGTAATTATTTCAGAGCTACTTTGTTGCTATTCTCAGGCAATGTCAAGATGCAGCCAACCAATATCTTGTAGCACCTTCAATAATGACGGCACCATATATGCATATTCGGTGAGTCTCTTTTCACATTCTATAGATAGATTCCTAGTCGATCTTGCTTCTGTAATGAATTCTATCTTCAGTAGAGAGATGATAGTGAAGGAGGAAATTATGCCACTTCCTCGTATGAATAATCAAGAGATGTTCTTATGTGCATTTGTGTAAATACATCCAACGTTTGACTGTGCTGAGAGAGATGTCATTGTTCTATACTTGGTATTTGCCAACTCCGTCTCATGACATATCAATATAGACTAAAACTAGGGTAGATTCACTTCACTGGTCTAGTGTAGATTCACTTCACTGGTCTAGTGTAGATTCACTTCACTTCATGCATGACTCGTTTAGCCACCACCCCCTCTTTCAGTTTCTTATTGCATACCCACTTTGCTTTAAGAAGGGGCTCAGGCTCATGGTGTTTCTAGTTATTTTCTTGGTAGATTCTCTTCACTAGTCTAGTAGATTCACTTCATTTCATACACGACTTGTTTAGCCACCACCGCCTCTTTCAGTTTCTCATTGCATGCCCACTTTGCTTTTAGAACAGGCTCAGGCTCAGGCTCAGGCTCAGGCTCATGGTGTTTCTGGTTATTTTTTTGGTTGCCTCTGATTGGACTTTCTCAATAGCCAAATCTTCTCTTATAAATTGAGAGGAATATGGAGGAAGCAAGTCTCTGTGATATTATTGCTTTGCCCTAAAAAGGTCTATGCAATATTGTATAATTTGATCAAAAAGACATTTCTTTGCTTGCTGTTCAGGTTAGATTTTGCTAGAAAACATTAAAGTTGTTCTTTAGTTATAGCATCTACCTATGTGGCTCCATCAGCCTTCTGCTTATAGTAGCCTCTCTCTCTATCTCAAGTCAAATGTATACTGTTTGATTTAAAATTTGTACAGTGACCCCAACTACATATTTTGAATATGTTATGATGTGATTTGCACGCATGGCCAGGCAGTGCTCTCCTTTTGGTTTTTCTTATGTACACAAGAGGACTATGATTGTATCAAGGACAATTAGGGATCTGAATAGCACTGAAATTATTGGTTCAACTTGCTTACAGGTCTGTTATGACTGGAGCAAGGGGGCAGAAAATCACAATCCTGCTACAGCAAAGACCTATATCTTCTTGCACTTACCACAGGTATTTTTATCCTCATTTCCACTGACTGCTCTTTTAGTTGCACTTAGAAGTGACTGAATGGGGGGATTACTTATAAATGGCTACATATGCATTTTGATTGGATTACAGGAATCAGAGGTCAAAGCGAACCACGGGTTGGAACAACTAACAGGAAGTGAAGTTGCTGATTAGTTTAGAATAGGAAGTTTTGAGGAAAACGGTGGCAGTGAAGAAAATGGTGCTATTCATTTGCCAGAAATTGTAGAATAGGAATGGTCCTTCCCTCTCATTGTGGTTTTTTGAGTCATAGTAATCCATTGTTGATATTTTATTTTATTTTATTCCTTTTTTTGGTCATTTTCATATACCAGTAACTTTTGCGGTCTCTGATAGGCCAAGTTCTATTAACTGTGGTGGATGGGAAGAGTGGCGCTTATTTCAGTACTGTTTTTGTCGCTTATTTCGGTACTGTTTTTGTCAAGTCATGTCTATCAGATTGATGTTTGTAGATTAAATACATTTCGTAGTTCTCAGAAACACAACCAAAATTTTGGCAAGTATCATCAGAAATAAAAGATGTCTAGAGAATGAGTAGCTCGCCGTTGCATGAACTGCATTCATCTGTCCCTGAACATATGAAGTATCGATAACTATCCCTGAATTTCTGTTTTCAGCTAGGGGCCGATCATAACATGTCCTTGACTAGTGCTTTTACCGTGATCATAGTTAATAATATTTGCTAATGCGCAATATCCCATGAATCGTCATCAAGGAGCCAAGCTTGAGAAACTGTCAGTTGAACTCAGAAAGGTATATGCTGTAAACAATGCAATTAGTCTTGAGCTCATCTGCTTTATTTTGGCTTTAGTTTCCCCGCACCATTATGAGAAACTGTTCTATTGATAGGTCCCCGTAGAACGGGATTTTGGGTTTCCATTGGTTGGAAGCAGCATGCCAGAGGGTGCTAATTTTCATTCTACTTTACTGAGATTGGCTTAGCATCTATTACATCTAGGGTCCAGGCACAATCAGAGCTTGCCATAATCACATATGGCTTTTAGATGCTCTTAGGATTTCATTCAAATTCTTACCTTGCCGGCTTTACTAGTTGACCTCGCAAGTAGAAAAATGAAGTCAAAACCTTCCAATTGTGAAAGTGATGCTTCGGTCGCCTCTGGATAATGGACTAGCTCCTGGACTTCGTAGGACGGACAAAACAGCTATAATATATAAGTGGTTGGCAAGAAGACGAATCAAACCCCCAAGCTTCAAGCTTTAATAATCAGCCTCTGATGCAAACCATCGGTTGCGGTCAGGACGAAAACAAGTTTTTTCCTCAAATGCGATGCTCGAAAATTCTCCTCAAATATCAGAATTGTTAATTAGAGGGACGCCACATTTATATAAAACCCTTTGCAACTTAGTTTTTAAGCTGTGCGGATGGACTCTCCCAAGTTGCAATGAAACATTTCGTTTCGATCAACAAAGCATGATGACATCCTAATAGCAATGGAGCCATATAGAGAGCAGAGCCTTGTGCAGATCAGAAGGACTTGTCCCATTTCATGTAGATTGAATACGTAATTACAAGTGGCGACTCAAAAAATCAGTAATTGCAGGTCAATTTGGCTCATAAATTTGGCTTTTTATCCTATTAATTTGTCATAAAATGTCGGTTTGACAAAAAAAAATGTTAAAAAGTATGAATTGACGGCTTAAAGTAGGAATGATTGAGATGGTACTCTCTTAGATTCACAAGGAAATTAGAAAAATCAAACATTCATCTTTCCTTTTTCATTCACAAATAGCACTAGAGAGATTTATTCCAGGACATGGAGAACATGATAATTTCGATGTTATCTATTCATGCCTCTTCTATCCAAGTAAAGAAGCTGCAAAAAGTTTCTTCTTGATCGAGTGCAGCTGGGTTGCAACTTTGTCGATGCTCATGCGTCTTCTAGGCTCCTCCACAGAGCAAGCAAGTCCAATACGATATATCGTTTCCAAACATTCTTGAAATATGTTGTTTCTCTCGTGTAGCAAATCTTGGGAACGGCTGTGACTCTGTCCTTCATGAAGCAGCACGGGATCAATAATCTCCACAACTCGTTGGGCCAAAGCCTCCGCAACATAATTATGAAGATTCAAATTATCTCTGAACATGTCGCTAGTGGGACCTAATCCCGTGAACATATCTAATAAGAGGACGACGTAACTATAGACATCACCTTCTCTTGATACTTGACTTTCGCTAGCATATTCTACAATTCACACATATCGTGGCATAAGAAATGTCAAAAACGAGAATTTGAATTCACAAAACAAAAAACAACTAGTCTCTACAAGGACAAGTTGATAATGACAAGGTCTAAGCTTTCTTTTGGGGGAGAGATGTTTACCAGGAGCGGCATAACCAACGGTTCCTCTTAAACCAACAGAACTCATATTTGCTTTAGTGTCAGACATGGATTGGAGGACAATCTTCGCCAACCCAAAGTCACCAATATGTCCAACCATGTCAGCATCTAGAAGGACATTACTTGGCTTTAGATCACAATGAATAATCGGGCTTTCACATTGATTATGCAGATAATCTAATGCCGAAGCAACATCAATGGAAATGTTTATCCTTTGGCGGAGACTCAATTTCTTGGAATGCCCATCCACATCATTTGAAGTTGGATTTGGGTGCAACCACTCATCTAGGCTACCATTGACCATGAACTCGTAAACTAAAGCCTTAAACTCATCACCCTTATAATCAATGCCTGAGCACGTCGTCAAGACTTTCAAAAGATTTCGGTGTCTTATACACTTTAAAGCCTCGCACTCAGCTTTGAAACTCTTGAGGGCACCATGCCATGTTAAATTAAGAACCTTCACTGCAATGACAATTCCATTCTCCTGGAGCAACCCCTTGTAGACGGATCCAAAACTTCCGACCCCAATCAAATTAGTTAAAGAAAAACCATCAGTTGCTTTTAGAAGAGCTCCGTAAGATAGATTCAACATAGAATCATCTAAGGAGTTTGAAATTGGCTTGTTTCTTTTCATCTTCAACCGACATAGATATAGGAAAGTGACAGCAAGAGTTATTCCAAGAAGACCAAAAAGGATGCTGAAGATGAGTTTCAACTTGTGGGCTCGTCCTTTGTTTTTGGAGTTTTGAGAGACGCACTCAGGAGCTCAAATTCAGGCATTCCTCCACAAAGCTTTTCATTTCCAGCAACAAAAGTCGCACTCACATTCCTAAAAACATTTTGAGTTGGTAGCGGGCCCTCCAAAAGATTGTAAGATAAATTCAGCTCTTTCAAATACTGAAATGCTTCTAGGAACTTTGGAATTTTACCAAAGAAGCTATTGTTGGAGAGATCTAATTCCTCAATGCTTTTTAATGAGCTAAGTGGTTGAGGAATGGACTCGTGGAAAAGGTTATCTCGCATTATTAGTACCGCCAGTCCATCACAATTGCTTAGACTACTGGGGATTTCACCGTCCAAAATATTTCCCGAGACATCTAATCTGTCCAAATGTTTCAAGTTGCCAATTTTCATCGAAAGGACTCCATTTAGATGGTTTCTAGACAAATTCAAAAAGAGGAGACTCTCTACCACGGGAAATATAACCGGACCACTAAGATAGTTGCTAGAAAGATCTAGATGTGTCAAGCTCTGATATTTGACTAGGTATGAAGGAAGCGGCCCTTTCAAGTTATTTTTGGCAAGACGAAGCTTGTTTAACCAGTGCAAATTTTGCAAAGAGGATGGGATTATGCCAGATAGATTATTGCCCTCCAAGTAAAATTCTACAAGTTTTGAAATGTTTCCGAAATCAAACGGGATCATACCTTAAAGAAGGTTATAACTTAAATATAAACCCTGCAATTTCACAAGTTTATTAATCTCTCTCGGGATTTTACCCGAAATCAGATTCAAGTCTAGTGATAGTGTTATACAAGTGGCGGAAAGATTACCGATACATACAGGAAGGGTCCCACCAAATCTATTGTGATGCCCCAGCATTCTCCTTAAGTTAGCGGCATTTGTTAGTGAGCAAAGGAAGCTCAAATCATCTGCATCAGACCTTCCATTCCCAAGATTATTGTAGATTATGGCAAAAAGCTCAAGTTTACGAAGATTTGCCAATGAGGGGACTTTGCCGAAGAGTTCATTGCTAGAAAGTTGGAGCACCATTAGATTTGTGGAATTGGCTATCGACGAGGGAATTGATCCAGTGAAGTGGTTATCAACAATGCTAAAACATTGAAGATTCAGAAGAGTGAATCCTATATCTTCAGGAAGATTGCCGTGGATCTGGTTTAGAATTACGTTAAATATAGTCAACGAAGACAAGTTGAAGATGGAAGGTGGAATGGTACCTGAAAGCTTGTTGTCTCCCAAGGAGAGCACTTGTACTTTGGTTAGTCGACCTAGAGATTGAGGAATAATCCCACTTAAACCGTTCTCGGAACAATAAATCCCCTCCAGAGATGATAAGTTGCCTATGGATGAAGGGATGCGGTCAGTTAATTGATTCATAGCAAACCTGATCCTTTCAAGATTTCACAAGGAGCCTAGCTCCACTGGAATTCTTCCAACCAACTAGTTGTAATGAAGGTAAAAAAGTAGAAGATTCATGCAACCCGATATATTCCTAGGAATCTCACCCGTCAGTGAATTATTGGACAAATCCAAGAATTGGGGCCGACGCAGCCGGCCAATTTGTGGAGGGATTTCAAGGTTGAAGCTATTGTTTTGGAGTAGCAGCAATCTCAAGAAGCTGAGGTTCCCTATGTGAGAGGAGATGGGTCCCGAGAGTCCTTGGGAATGGAGGTCCAGTATAGTGACTCTGTGGTGTCGATGACCGCATATAACCCCATACCATCGGCAGACGTTGGTGCTGTCGTTCCACGAGTTAAGCGATCCGAAAGGATCCCCAGTTATTTCGGCCTTGAATGCAAGCAACGCAAGCCTGTCTGTATTGTTAAGAGCAGAAACGATGGTAATGAAGCCCGACATGAGGAGGGCGGCCAAAAGAAGACGAGAACAAAGGGGTTGTGCACAAATGAGATGCAAATGTGCCATTTTTTTAGCGTAAATTGAGTGCCAAGTCTCAAAGGGAGGGCAAGAAAGAATGATTGAAGTAAGATGTATTGGTTGAGCAGCTTGAGTTATATACTAAACAGCCTCACTGAGAAGACCTTTTATAGAAGCTGCATAGGACTCTGAAAGAGTTGTTTCTAGCACATGTTGGACCCGCAGAATCCGTTCGAAGGAAGTATGACGCAGCTTAAGATGGTCTTCTATTGCTATAATTTGTGTACCATTATTTCCACCCTCCCCTTTTCCAATCCAAATGCCCAAAAGACATGCTTGGGCAACCATTGGCAATAACCGTTCAATGTCAACAAAACCCTTTTGCGAGAGGATTATGATATGTTGATGCGACTAACCATTGGACGCTCCATATACATCATTTTCCACGTTCTTTCAATGAGTTTGAACCCAAATCACACTTTTGTGGGAAGGGATCTTTACGTCCCCATTCCGCTCAAAATCCAAGACCAAAAAAAGTTTTACTTTTTCTTATTGGATTGACATCAAATCTAATCCTTAGAAGGATTGACAATTCATATCATCCATTTAATACTAACTATTTGGGTCATTTTGTGTTGATTGCAGTTTATTTCAATTAAATACCAATGACAGCGTGTCAATTTATGTCATCTTTGAATTTACTTTGTCATGTGTAGTGTAGACTTTTTCTCGAAACGTCTATGGCTTGTTCGAGTTTATCCTGGTTATGACTTGCCACCCCTTATTCTATTGGTGTGACAATTTGTGGAGAGAATGATTTCGATAATCTTAAAATAATTCTCACATTTTTAGTGCCTTATTTACGTTACAAAAGGAGGGGGAGGAGGACTAAGAGAAAAGTCCATCATCATAATTAGTACGGATTGCGATTCCCTTGCACATGTGATAAAGATGAAAAAGAAAAATTATATTAGAAATCCTAAACGCTTTTTACAAAATGTTTCAAGATAGCACAATTTTGTTCTTACGGAGTCCAATTATCAGCATTAGTTTTTGACCGCTAGATGTGGGGTGGAGTGGGGGCACATCCTCCCGAGACGAGGAACTTTTTCTTAAATAATATATGATATATAACCGTTAATATTTTCTTAGCAATGATGAGTTATTCTATTTTAAGGTTATTTGTATTCTATAATTATTAAAAAAATCGCAATATCATTAGCTTAACTCTACTTATTTATATTCATGTGTTTATATTATTCACTTGATAATGCAACTGAGTTGCATCATATGCGTGGCTTTATACACCCGAGCCGAGTTAATTATAGACGCAGCTCTTTTTACCACATGTCAACATGTGATTCATTTACATCATGCGTGGCGGTGCTATCCCCTAAATTGTCACGCCACCATCTGATGTGGCACTGCCATGGCATTAGTCATGTGGTGACATGTGTTGCCGTACCTGTTGTTGATAGGGCTTTTGACGTGGCGCTAACTTCAGCATTTTCTTCATCACTTATACATTTTGCTATCATATTTGCATGCTCTCTAGGCCAAAATCACGATAATTCATTAAAAGAAATAATATCCTGCGCAAATTTTGGAATGTAGTGCATGAAAAACAATCAATATTGGTTCCAATATCCATGTTGGGTTATTAGCGGAACCACACCTTTCATCTCACGATCAACAATTGTTTCACCCATAATTGTATTACCAGCGGTCGAAAGCACAATCACAAAGCAAAAACAAATACACCGGAAGTTTGCATGCCCAATTATGCTACTTGATCCGTACAATTCAAGTTTACTCTTGCATGTAACGTACGGTTCTTCGTGAAGGAAAAAGCAACTTGTTTTGTTCTTCCAATTCTTTTACATTAGGATGAACATAGGCTGCAAATAAGAGGACTGTTGTTATCTCTTGTATCATTTAATCACCTCCCATTTCAATCGATGATGATGAATGGGTTTAAGCATAGCAGTGCTTATCCACACTTAACTGTTCCCTCACAGAGGAACGTCAAGAAGCACATGAGTTGGGGATCATAGGCTAGGCTCGAGCTGATGATATATATCCAAACAAAATAGAATTGCCTTTAGTCTAACGATAAGCGAGGCGAACATTACTGTGCAAGAGGTGTTCTTATTATGAAAGCAAACAACCTCCTATTGATTTCCGTTTCACACGGTAGCCTGATCTTCTCTGCCAAAGTGCGAAAATAATAGTTCGGTCACTGCTGAGAAAATTTCCTTCATCTAGAAAGCCTAAACTATCCGAGGTAAGTTACCTCACATGTGATTAAATCCTTCGTAGTATAACTTCTCGGTTGGGCTTAGAAATGTGTGGGTAAAATACATCAGTAGGGGAGCGGGGAAGCACCCGTGGGTGCAGGGGTGGACGAAGCGGAAGGGAGAATGTCGGCTTGAGTAGAGAAATTTCTTTGATGTCTATATAGAAAAAGGAGTACACGAATGACAATATAAGGAAATCAAATCAAAGCTGCGTATTAAAAGGGATATGAAAAATCAGAAACAATGTCATATAAATATCTCTAACAAATTAGTTGAACCAAATCTTCGATTCTATTTCCTAAGTAACAGTACCCATATTTCCTGTCCTTATCCTCCAAATCCTACTTTTAGTTTGGGATCTTCGATTTGATGGTAATCGTTCGCACCTCCATTAATAACCGAACCAAAAACAAGATCTCTCCTTTCCATTTCAAAATTGAGGAATAAGAAATTCTCTCTCGATCTCGACGCGCATGAGAGAGAAGAGAGAAAGCGAGGAGCCACGTCAGCCGATCCCACCCTCCTTTTTCGCAGTCCGAATGCGCAAAAAACATGCCTAGGCAACCATTGGCAATAACAGTTCAATGTCAACAAAACCTTTTTGCGAGAGGATTATGATATGTTGATGCCACTAACCATTGGACACTCCATACACATCATTTTCCGCGTTCTTACGGTGAGTTTGAACCCAAATCACAAGGGATCTTTACGTCCTTATTCCGCTCAAAATCCAAGACTAAAAAAGTTTACTTTTTCTTATTGGATTGACATCAAATCTAATTAGGATTATAGTCCGAATGATTGACATTTCATATCATCAACCTAATACTGACTATTTGGATCATCTTACGCTGATTGCCATTTATTTTAATTAAATACCAATGGTAGTGTGTCAATTTGTATCATCTTTGAATCAACTTTGTCGTGCGTAGTATCATCTTTGAATCAATTATTATACGATTTTGTCGGCGGTCGTCGACGGCCGATGGGCTGGGCGGCGGCGGTGGCGGTGGCGGCCGGCGGACGTGCAGCGGCGGCGGCGGCGGCGGCGGCGGCGGCGGACGGCGGCAACGGACGGCGGCGATCCTTAGGCAAGAATAAAATTCAAATAAATACAAAAGAGAAATTGTTGCGTTACCAAATGCATTTCTATTCTTTTTCTATTTCAAGAGTAGAAATTTTGTGTAGTTATCAAACGGGTTCTTTTACTCAGAAATTGTTCCCCGGAATAGAAATAGAAAATAACTATTTCTGAAAAAAAAAAAAAAAAAACTCTTTCCCAGCCAAGAAATTTTACCATGCGCACCCTTAGCATCTATTACATCTAGGGTCCAGGCACAATCAGAGCTTGCCATCGTGTGATTATGTTTGCGGAGCTGGCATATGGCTTTTAGATGCTCTTATGATTTCATTCAAATTCTTGCCTTGCCGGCTGTACTGGTTGACCTCACAAGTAGAAAAATGAATTCAAATACTTTCAATTGTGGAAGTGATGCTTCGGTCCCCTCTGGATAATGGACTGGCTCCTGGCCTTTGGAGGACGGACAAAACAGCTATAATATATAAGTGGTTGGCGAGAAGACCAATCAAATCCCAAAGCTTTTACTTTAATAATCAACCTCTGATGCAAACCGTCGCTTGCGGTCAGGACGAAAACAAGCTTTTTCCTCAAACGCGATGCTTGAAAATTCACCTCAAATATCAGAATTGTTAATTAGAGGGACGCCACATTTATATAAAACCAATTGCAACTTAGTTTTTAAGCAGTGCGGATGGACCCTCCCAAGTTGCAATGAAACTTTTCGTTTTTCTAGTAGAACTACAAACCAAATTCGATCAACAAAGCATGATGACATCCTAATAGCAACGCAGCCATATAGAGAGCAGAGCCTTGTGCAGATCAGAGGGACTTGTCCCATTTCATGTACATTGAATCCGTAATTACAAGTGGCGACTCAAAAAAATCCGTAATTGCAGGTCAATTTGGCTCATAAATTTGGCTTTTTATCCTATTAATTTGTCATGAAATGTCATTTTGACCAAAAAAAAATGTTAAAAAGTATGAATTGACGGCTTCAAGTAGGAATGATTGAGATGGCACTCTCTTAGATTCACAACGAAATTAGGAAAATCAAACATTCATCCTTTCCTTTTTCATTTGCAAAGAGCACTGGAGAGATTCATTATCGGAATGAAGAACATGATAATTTCGATGTCATCTATTCATGCCTCACCTATCCAAGTAAAGAAGCTGCAAAAAGTTTCTTCCTGATGGAGTGCAGCTGGGTTGCAACTTTGTCGATGCTCGTGCGTCTCCTAGGCTCCTCCACAGAGCAAGCGAGTCCAATACGATATATTGTTTCCAAACTTTCCTGGAATATGTTGCTTCTTTCGTGTAGCAAATCTTGGGAACGGCTGTGGCTCTCTCCTTCGTGAAGCAGCACGGGATCGATAATCTCCACAACTCGTTGGGCCAAAGCCTCCGCAATATAATTATGAAGACTCAAATTGTCTCTGAACATGTCGCTAGTGGGACTTAATCCCGTGAACATCTCTAATAAGAGGATGCCGTAACTATAGACATCACCTTCTCTTGATACCTGACTTCCGCTAGCATATTCTGCAGTTTACACATGTCGTGGCATAAAAAATGTCAAAAACGAGAATTTGAATTCACAAAACAAAAACACTTGTCTCTACAAGGACAAGTTGATAAGACAAGGTCTAAGCTTTCTTTCGAGGGAGAGATGTTTACCGGGAGCAGCATAACCAACAGTTCCTCTTAAACCAGCAGAACTCATATTTGCTCTAGTTTCAGACATGGATTGGAGGACAATCTTCGCCAACCCAAAGTCACCAATATGTCCAACCATGTCAGCATCTAGAAGGACATTACTTGGCTTTAGATCACAATGAATTATTGGGCTTTCACATTGATTATGGAGATAATCTAATGCCGAAGCAACATCAATGGAAATGTTCATCCTTTGGAGGAGACTCAATTTCTTGGAATGCCCATCCGCATCATTTGGATCTGGATTTGGGTGCAGCCACTCATCTAGGCTGCCATTGACCATGAACTCGTAAACTAGAGCCTTAAACTCATCACCCTTATAATCAATGCTTGAGCATGCCGTCAAGACTTTCAGAAGATTTCGGTGTTTTATACGCTTTAAAGCCTCGCACTCAGCTTTGAAGCTCTTGAGAGCGCCATGCCGTGTTAAATTAAGCACTTTCACTGCAATGATAGTTCCATTCTCCTGGAGCAACCCCTTGTAGACGGATCCAAAACTTCCAACCCCAATCAAATTAGCTAAAGAAAACCCATCAGTTGCTTTTAGAAGAGCTCCGTAAGATAGATTCAATATAGAATCATCCAAGGAGCTTGAAATTGGCTTGCTTCTCTTCATCTTCAACCAACATAGATATAGGAAAGTGACAACGAGAGTTATTCCGAGAAGACCAAAAAAGATGGTGACGATGAGTTTCAACTTGTGGACTCCTCCTTTGTTTTTGGAGTTTCGAGAGACACACTTAGGGAGCTCAAATTCAGGCATTCCCCCACAGAGCTTTTCATTTCCAGCAACAAATGTCGCGCTCACATTCCTAAAGACACCTTGAGTTGGTAGCGGGCCCTCCAAAAGATTGTAAGATAAATTCAGCTCTTCCAAATATTGAAATGCTTCCATGAACTTTGGAATTTCACCAGAGAAGCTGTTGTTGGAGAGATCTAATTCCTCAATGCTTTTTAATGAGCTAAGTGGTTGAGGAATGGACCCTTGGAAAAGGTTATCTCGCATTATTAGTATTCTCAGTCCATCACAATTGCTTAGACTACTGGGGATTTCACCGTCCAAAATATTTCCCGAGACATCTAATCTGTCCAAATGTTTCAAGGTGCCAATTTTCATCGGAAGGACTCCATTTAGATGGTTTCGAGACAAATCCAAATAGAGGAGGTTCCCTGTCGTGGGGAATATAACCAGACCATTAAAATAGTTGTTGGAAAGATCTAGGATTGTCAAGCTTTGAGATCTGACTAGGTATGAAGGAATCGGCCCTTTCAAGTTATTTTCGGCAAGACTAAGAAGGTCCAACCATTGCAAATTTTGCAAAGAGGATGGGATTATACCAGATAGATTGTTGCCTGCCAAGACCAATTGTACGAGATTCGAAAGGCTTCCTAAATCAGACGGGATCGGACCTGAAAGAAGGTTGCCATATAAATATAATCTCTGCAAGTTCACAAGTTTATTAATCTCTCTCGGGATCTCACCTGAAATCAGATTCTGGGCGAGTGACATGATTATTAAAGTAGTGGAAAGATTGCCGATACATACAGGAAGGGTCCCACCCAACCTATTGTTATGTGTGAACAATTTCCCTAAGTTATCGGCATTTGTTAGTGAGCAAAGGAAGCTCAAATCATCTGCATCAGACCTTCCACTCCCAAGATTATTGTAGAATATGGCAAAAAGCTCAAGTTTACGAAGATTTGCCAATGAGGGGACTTTTCCAAAGAGCTCATTGCCAGAAAGTTGGAGCACTCTTAGATTTGTGGAATTGGCTATCGACGAGGGAATTGATCCAGTGAAGTGGTTATCAACAATGCTAAAAAATTTAAGATTCGGAAGAGTGAATCCTATATCTTTAGGAAGATTTCCATGGATTTGGTTCAGAATTACGTCAAATGTAGTTAGCGAAGACAAGTTGAAGATAGAAGGTGGAATGGTACCTGAAAGCCCGTTGACTCCCAAGGCGAGTTCTTGTAGTTTGGTTAGTCGACCCAGAGATTGAGGAATAATCCCGCTTAAATTGTTTTCGAAACAATAAAGCCACTTCAGAGATGATAAGTTGCCTATGGATGAAGGGATGCCGCCAGTTAATTGATTCCTAGTCAAGCCGATACTTTGAAGATTTGACAAGGAGCCTAGCTCCATTGGAATTCCTCCAACCAACCGGTTGTAATGGAGGTGTAACTCTAGAAGATTCGTGCAACCTGATAAATTCCTAGGAATCTCACCCGTCAGTGAATTATTGGACAAATCCAAGAATTGGAGACGACGCAGCCGGCCAATTTGTGGAGAGATTTCAAGGTTGAAGCTATTGTTTTGGAGTAGCAGCAATCTCAAGAAGCTGAGGTTCCCTATGTGAGAGGAGATGGGTCCCGAGAGTCCTTGGGAATGGAGGTCCAGTATAGTGACTCTGTGGTGTCGATGACCGCATATAACCCCATACCATCGGCAGAAGTTGGTGCTGTCGTTCCATGAGTTAAGCGATCCGAAAGGATCCCCAGTTATTTCGGCCTTGAATGTAAGCAACGCAAGCCTGTCTGTATCGTTAAGAGCAGAAACGATGATAATGAAGCCCGACATGAGGAGGGCGGCCAAAAGAAGACGAGAACAAAGGAGTTGTGCACAAATGAGACGCAAATGTGCCATTTTTTTAGCGTAAATTGAGTGCCAAGTCTCAAAGGGAGGGCAAGAAAGAATGATTGAAGTAAGATGTATTGGTTGAGTAGCTTGAGTTATATACTAAACAGCCTCACTGAGAAGACCTTTTATAGAAGCTGTGTACGACTCGAAAGAGTTGTTTCTAGCACATGTTGGACCCGCAGAATCCGTTCGAAGGAAGTATGACGCAGCTTAAGATGGTCTTCTATTGCTATAATTTGTGTACCATTATTTCCACCCTCCCCTTTTCCAATCCAAATGCCCAAAAGACATGCTTGGGCAACCATTGGCAATAACCGTTCAATGTCAACAAAACCCTTTTGCGAGAGGATTATGATATGTTGATGCGACTAACCATTGGACGCTCCATATACATCATTTTCCACGTTCTTTCAATGAGTTTGAACCCAAATCACACTTTTGTGGGAAGGGATCTTTACGTCCCCATTCCGCTCAAAATCCAAGACCGAAAAAAGTTTTACTTTTTCTTATTGGATTGACATCAAATCTAATCCTTAGAAGGATTGACAATTCATATCATCAATTTAATACTAACTATTTGGGTCATTTTGTGTTGATTGCAATTTATTTCAATTAAATACCAATGACAGCGTGTCAATTTATGTCATCTTTGAATTTACTTTGTCATGTGTAGTGTAGACTTTTTCTCGAAACGTCTATGGCTTGTTCGAGTTTATCCTGGTTATGACTTGCCACCCCTTATTCTATTGGGGTGACAATTTGTGGAGAGAATGATTTCGATAATCTTAAAATAATTCTAACATGTTTAGTGCCTTATTTACGTTACAAAAGGAGGGGGAGGAGGACTAAGAGAAAAGTCCATCATCATAATTAGTACGGATTGCGATTCCCTTGCACATGTGATAAAGATGAAAAAGAAAAATTATATTAGAAATCCTAAACGCTTTTTACAAAATGTTTCAAGATAGCACAATTTTGTTCTTACGGAGTCCAATTATCAGCATTAGTTTATGTCCGCTAGATGTGGGGTGGAGTGGGGGCACATCCTCCCGAGACGAGGAACTTTTTCTTAAATAGTATATGATATATAACCGTTAATATTTTCTTAGCAATGATGAGTTATTCTATTTTAAGCTTATTTGTATTCTATAATTATTAAAAAAATCGCAATATCATTAGCTTAACTCTACTTATTTATATTCATGTGTTTATATTATTCACTTGATAATGCAACTGAGTTGCATCATATGCGTGGCTTTATACACCCGAGCCAGTTAATTATAGACGCAGCTCTTTTTACCACATGTCAACATGTGATTCATTTACATCATGCGTGGCGGTGCTATCCCCTAAATTGTCACGCCACCATCTGATGTGGCACTGCCATGGCATTAGTCATGTGGTGACATGTGTTGCCGTACCTGTTGTTGATAGGGCTTTTGACGTGGCGCTAACTTCAGCATTTTCTTTATCACTTATACATTTTGCTATCATATTTGCATGCTCTCTAGGCCAAAATCACGATAATTCATTAAAAGAAATAATATACTGCGCAAATTTTGGAACGTGGTGCATGAAAAACAATCAATATTGGTTCCAATATCCATGTTGGGTTATTAGCGGAATCACACCTTTCATCTCATGATCAACAATTGTTTCACCCATAATTGTATTACCAGCAGTCGAAAGCACAATCACAAAGTAAAAACAAATACACCGGAAGTTTGCATGCCCAATTATGCTACTTGATCCGTACAATTCAAGTTTACTCTTGCATGTAACGTACGGTTCTTCGTGAAGGAAAAAGCAACTTGTTTTGTTCTTCCAAATTCTTTTACATTAGGATGAACATAGGCTGCAAATAAGAGGACTGTTGTTATCTCTTGTATCATTTAATCACCTCCCATTTCAATCGATGATGATGAATGGGTTTAAGCATAGCAGTGCTTATCCACACTTAACTGTTCCCTCACAGACGAACGTCAAGAAGCACATGAGTTGGGGATCATAGGCTAGGCTCGAGCTGATGATATATATCCAAATAAAATAGAATTGCCTTTAGTCTAACGATAAGCGAAGCGAACATTACTGTGCAAGAGGTGTTCTTATTATGAAAGCAAACAACCTCCTATTGATTGCCGTTTCACACGATAGCCTGATCTTCTCTGCCAAAATGCGAAAAATAATAGTTGGGTCACTGCTGAGAAAATTTCCTTCATCTAGAAAGCCTAAACTATCCGAGGTAAGTTACCTCACATGTGATTAAATCCTTCGTATTATAACTTCTCGGTTGGGCTTAGAAATGTGTGGGTAAAATACATCAGTAAGGGAGCGGGGAAGCACCCGTGGGTGCAGGGGTGGACGAAGCGGAAGGGAGAATGTCGGGTTGAGTAGAGAAATTTCTTTGATGTCTATATAGAAAAGGAGTACACGAATGACAATATAAGGAAATCAAATCAAAGATGCGTATTAAAAGGGATATGAAAAATC
Source organism: Eucalyptus curtisii (assembly GCA_017140595.1). Classification (NCBI taxonomy): domain Eukaryota; kingdom Viridiplantae; phylum Streptophyta; class Magnoliopsida; order Myrtales; family Myrtaceae; genus Eucalyptus; species Eucalyptus curtisii. The sequence goes on along the minus strand of CM029503.1, from coordinate 38,522,675 downwards.
AGAAACAATGTCATATAAATATCTCTAACAAATTAGTTGAAACCAAATCTTCGATTCTATTTCCTAAGTAATAGTACCCATATTTCCTGTCCTTATCCTCCAAATCCTACTTTTAGTTTGGGATCTTCGATTTGATGGTAATCGTTCGTACCTCCATTAATAACCGAACCAAAAACAAGATCTCTCCTTTCCATTTCAAAATTGAGGAATAAGAAATTCTCTCTCTCTCGACGCGCATGAGAGAGAAGAGAGAAAGCGAGGAGCCACGTCAGCCGATCCCACCCTCCTTTTTCGCACTCCCAATGCACAAAAAACATGCCTGGGCAACCATTGGCAATAACAGTTCAATGTCAACAAAACCTTTTTGCGAGAGGATTATGATATGTTGATGCCACTAACCATTGGACACTCCATACACATCATTTTCCGCGTTCTTACAGTGAATTTGAACCCAAATCACAAGGGATCTTTACGTCCTTATTCCGCTCAAAATCCAAGACTAAAAAAGTTTACTTTTTCTTATTGGATTGACATCAAATCTAATTAGGATTATAGTCATAATGATTGACATCTCGTATCATCAACCTAATACTGACTATTTGGATCATTTTACGCTGATTGCAATTTATTTTAATTAAATACCAATGATAGTGTGTCAATTTGTATCATCTTTGAATCAACTTTGTCGTGCATAGTATAGGATTTTTCTCGATACGTCTATGGCTTGTTCAAGTTTGTCCTAGTTATGAATTGCCACCCCTTGTTCTATTAGTGTAACAATTTGTGGAGAGATTGATTTCGATAATCTCAAGATAATTCTAACATGTTTAGTGCCTTATTTACATCGCAAAAGGAGGAGGAGGATTGAGAGAAAAGTTGATCATCATAATTAGTACGGATTGTGATTCCCTTGCACATGTAATAAACATGAAAAAGAAAAATTATAGTAGAAATCCTAAATGCTTTTTATGAAATGTTTCAAGATAGCACAATTATGTTTTTATGGAGTACAATTATCAGCATTGGTTTCTGCCCACCAGATGTGGGGTGGAGTGGGGGCACATCCTGCTGAGACGAGGAATTGTGCCCCGTAAGTGAAAAAAATTTCAATAACTTTTTCTTAAAAAATATATGATATATAACCGTAGCAATTATGAGTTATTCTATCATATACTTATTTGTATTCTATGCTTATTAAAAAAATCATAATCTCATTAGCTTTAACTCTATTTATTTATATTCATGTGTTTATATTATTCACTTGACGATGCGATTGAGCTGCACCATATGTGGCTTTATATGCCCGAGCCAATCAACTATAGACGCAGCTCTTGCTGCCACATGTCAACATGTAATTCATTCACATCACACTTACATGACAGTGGTATCCCCTGAATTGTCACACCACCATCTGACTTGGCATCGCCACGGCATTAGCCATGTGGTGACATGTGTCGCCATAGCTGTTGTTGATCGAGCTTTTGACGTGGCACTAACATCAGCATTTTCTTCATCACTTATACACATTCATGTCATATTTGTATTCTCTCTAGCCAAAATCATGATAATTCATTAAAAGGAATAGTATACTGCGCAAATTATGGAATGCTAAAAGTAACTTGTTTTGTTCTTCCAAACTATTACTTTTCTTTTATCTTAGGATGAAAATAGGGTGCAAATAAAAGGACCGTTGTTATCTCTCATGTCATTTAATCACCTCCCATTTCAACCGATGACGATGGCTTGGTTTAAGCATAGCGGCGCTTACCCATACTAGGGAAACTCCAAGAAGCACATGAGTTGGGATCATAGGCTAGCCTTGTCCTGATATATATCCAAAGAAAACGGATTTGCCTTTAGTCTAACGATGAGCGAAGCAAACATTACTGTGCAAGAGGTGTTCTTATTTTGAAAGCAAACAACCTCCTCTTGATTGCCATTTCACACGGTCACTTGATCCTTTCTGCCAAAGTGCGAAATTAATCGTCCCCCACGCATGATGAAGAAGTTTGGTCATCGCTGAGAAAATTTCTTTTTATCTAGGAAGCCTAAATTATCCGAGGTAAATTCCCCGGCACGTGATTAAAATCTTATTTAGTATAACTTCTCGGTTGGGTTTAGGATTGTGTGGGTAAAGTAGTTATTTTAATGATAAAAAGTCTCATCTCATATTAAATATCTCTTTTTTCTCAGTAATATTAAACATATAGTTGCTTTCTATAAATAAGAAATTATCAAATCGATAAGTTATTCCATAAATTCTAATAGAACTAGACTACGCGTTAGCATTGAAGATCAATTTTCCGTTACCCAGTGTTTGTCGGGGCTCAACTTTCATATCTAGTTTTTGTTGATTGTATTGTTAGTTCTCAACAACCAATCTTACATCTATCGATTTGACATAATTCCCACTTACTAGCAAGGCAAATTAGTTGGCGATGGTGAATCGAGATAAGTGAACCGAACGAATTGTAAACCAAGATAAGTGAAGAGAACCCAATATCCTCTGCCATGAAGAGGATCTTAGATCATGACATGAAGTGAAGCATCAAATTGGATATACAAATCAACTTCTTCCATGTATTCACTAGGAGGGCATCAGACATAAATATCAGCTACTTCACTTCCAAGTCGCCCACGAACTACACGGAAACAATGAATGAGATTGAAACCTACCACGTCGTAGCGCAGCGAGGCGGACAGCGAGATCGGCAGCGATCGAAGGGAAGTGAGCTCGAGGTGTCCATTGGGTGGTGGAGGCAGCGGTCGGTGGCGGAGTCATCTGCTTGAGCGACCACAGGCGTTGGGTTTGGGTAATGCTTGAACTTGGGCTCTTGTGGTGGGCCGATATTGTTGGGCCAGATTCACAAATGAAAGCCTTCCTGCTTGCCAGGATTGTTTGAATAGAGGAGATCGATATTTGATCTCAAATTTTGATTTCAAGATATAATTTACATGCGTAAAAAAGGTCCGTGTTTGCGCGGCCCTACACAACCTTGTGCCTAGCAGTGGCATGGCCCCTTTGCTACCGGGTCAATGCTCGAGCACTGGTTCAGATAAGTTTGAGCTAACCTAGTCTCAACACTTTTTATCGAATCGTGTTTACTTAAATATGGATTATTGGAAAAGTTCAGTTCAGTTTAATGTTTATACCCAAGCCTGACTTTTCTTATAATATATTTTTTGAAAAATACTATATATTGATTATGAATTCCAAGACTCAAATCCGCAATTATCAAATGATTAATATGAAATTACATAATACAATACTGCATTAAGGAGATGGAAATTCACACGTCTCTTGACTTTAAAAAGAAAACTTTGAACCGAATGAGGTCACTTTGGATCTCAAAATCCATTGCATGGCATGTTTTTACTTATTATTTTTCATAATTTTACCCACATAACCTGATTTTTTTTTTTTAAATTCTTGGCCCTTTTGAAGTCTACTGATTAATTTCAACTTGTTTACAATGTTATTAAGATTTTCAATGAACGGGTGATTTAATTACTCAATTAGTCAATTGTTGCACATTATATTTTTAAAGTACTTCTAATTTCTAAAAGTATGCCCCTTGAGACTTTCGGAACCGTTTAAATAGAACCTCCTATTTTGAATCATGCCAACCATTTATCCATATAGATATAATTTATTTTAAAAATTTATGAATAGAAAATTAGCATCTCTAAGAATTCAATGGGGCACACACTATATATTGATATATGATCTATTTCCACTCGTACGTCGGTGTATAATAAAGCCAACATATACGATCATAACACAATTATCGGTCAACTATCATATCAATTGATGTATTTCACAAAGGTCGAGTGAAAAAGTCGAGGTAAATACTTTTATTCCATGTCTCTGAAAAATCATTAAGTGCGTTGTTATGGCCAAATTTTCGGGTAATCCACCTAGAGTTTAGCTCCTGTCTCCTTAGGTCTCAAGGACACAGAGGTACGAGCCTATAGAACAGATCCTGTTCAAGTAAGGTCGTACCTCTGTGTCCTTGAGACCTAAGGAGACAGAAGCCAAACTCTAGGTGGATTACTCGAAAATTTGGTCGCGACAGCTTGACGACTCCGCTGGGGACTTGAGTTAAAACTCTTAGTGGACTTAGGCCAATTTTCTCTTTCTCTGAAAACATGTTTTTGTTTGGCAGCGAGGTTTCCAGGTACGTCCCTAACATCTAAGGTGTTAAATGTTCTTGCAGATTGGGAGTAGTGTTGCTTGATATAAACTGTTATGCAAGCCTTGCATCTTGCACTACACTTTTGCACACACAACCTGCCGCCGGACCTGGGCTGCATAGGATCATCTAGGATAGTATTGAGATGGATACCACTCCGACCGCATGCTCGCAATACAAGTCGCCCATCTCAATACCGAAGTTTCTTTTTTTTGGTGTCAAGAGTACCCACCTCGGTTCGCAAGCCTGCAACCCAGGTCAGCTCTTTGACCAAGCCGGAGTCATGAGGACCTAACTTAGTCCGCACGCCCCCGGCTAGTCCGATCATCCTTGTGGCTTCACTTTGCTAAACCTATTTAGAGTAGAAATCGAGCCTCACATCTCATGTGCATGTCTATGTGATTGCCATTATATTCCTTGGTGAAGTAAGTATTCTATCTCTATACCATGCCATTTATTTTGTCGTACTTTTGGTCGGTCCATGACAATTTAGGTCAATCATTGATTTAATTCATTTGTCAATTAGGAATGAAATGAGGAAATTGCCATGCAATGAATCATTTGGAAAATTAAAAAAATTAGAAATTTGTTTTCAATTTGTGTCTTGGCTCTTCCTAGTTCATGTTTAGGAAATTTCGTCCCTACTAGGGCATCCCATGTCTTTGTTTTCCTAATCCATTTTTAGGAAATCCTCTTCATGTGTGGACTTTTATTGACTAAAAAAATAGATTGTTATCATGGATTGGCTCTCTATTTACACCTTCTGCTTACATATTTTCGTTCAAATCAATTAGATGACAACGGATCCTTCACGTTCGCCCATTATTACACGATCAAGAGCTAGAATGGATGATCAAACTGAAATGCGTGATCGTATGTCTGCTATGGAAGACCAACTTCAACAGTTGCTCGCCTCCATGCAACTTATGACGGCTTAAATCCAATCCCTCCAAGCAAATCCGACTCATGCACCCGCTCTTCCTGAGATAGTTATTCCGAAGCAAGCAAGCAAGGCTCAAATGGGTGATGATGACATGCCTGAGCTGAAGGATAACCCATTGTTCATCACTACCAAGCCTGACAATGTCCCTAAGGCAGAACAAGATGAACGCTTTGCCAAACTCGAGGAGAAAGTGAAGCAATTGCAAGGATCACAGAGCTCACTCCTGTTCGACTTGTCAGTTTATGAGAATGTTAAAGTGCCCAAAAAATTTAAGATGCCGGAGTTCGAGAAGTACGATGGTACTTCCTGCCCAAAAGCTCATTTGCAGATGTACCACGTACGCATGGCCCAATATGTCAAGAATGAGCCTCTCATGATTCAATCGTTCCATGCAAGTTTGACTGGGCCCGCATTGAACTAATACATAATGAAAAATGTAAACCTTTTCGACACCCGAAATGAAGTGACTAATGCATTCCTAAAGCAATATAAGTTCAACATGGACATTACACCTTCCCGAGTGGATCTTGAGCGGATGGAGAAGAAGAAAAGCGAGTCATTTAAAGAGTATGCTGTGAGGTGGCGAAACCCGGCGGCTTAAATCACTCCCGAGCCTACAAATAAGGAGCTGATGAAGTTGTTCGTCAAGACTCTCCTGTCTGAGTTCCATACCCGAATGGCTAGTACATACGTGGAGAACTTCAATCAACTTATCCCGGTGGGTGAGCAAATCGAGATTGAGCTAAGAGGTGGATGGTTCGATGAACCAACCCATCAAGGCAAAAGGTTCACCATGAAGAAAGACAAAGAACCAAGCACGGAAGTCAATGTTGCATATGCACAATCTAGCAAGCCTCTAGTTATTCATGTCCCTGAGAATCAACAAGGGGAAGGCTGACCGTCCACCCCCCGACAATTTGTTAAGAGGCAGTTCACTCCTCTTCCTAGCCCTCTGTCCCAGGTCTTAAAGGTTCTTCAAAAGAAGTGGCTGCTGTCCTATGAGCCAAAGCGACCCAATGCTGAAAAATTTTCCAACTATGATCCCTCCAAGAAATGCGAGTACCATATGGGGGAAGTAGGACATTCGATTGATGAATGCATGACTTTGAAGCATCAGGTCCAAAACTTACTGGACACCAAGGCGTTTGCCTTCAATACCGCTCAACCGAATGTAAAAAAGAATCATCTACCTGAGCATGAGGATAGGGTGAATGCCATTTATGAAAGACCTTTGGAAGAAATGGGCCTTGGCCCGCAAGAGTAACTTATTACTTTTGCACATTCCCCTGCGGGGGAATTTGTATCTTTTTCTAGGAATTTTATCGCTTTTTAGGAGTAATTATCGCTATCTAGCGATTGTTTTCGATTTCTTCTTTTTCACTTCCTTTTTAGGACTTGAATTCGCATTTTCCATTCAATAAATGTAATTGATTGATGAATATCAATGAAATTACAAGTTTTATTTTGAGGGCATGATGAGGTACACCAAACCAGCCCGGTGATGTTATCCAGCCGATAAACAAAAAGAAAAATCCAAGGAGAATTTTGAGGCCTGGGCTTCAACATGCTTTCCCATGTCAAAATGTTAAAAAAAATGCCTTTCCAATTGCTTTTCAAAAAAAAAATCTTTAAAAAAAATGAATGATTTACCCTGTTTGTTTTTTTTTTTATCCATCTACTTTCCATTTCAAGGACAGTCATATAGTATGCAAAGGTGTGGAAATGGTCCAATCCAACGCAACAAGTGCTGACAATGATGGTCCTGAAGACTCGATCGAAGATGCCATTGAGGTGCAGCGTGGTTGGGAATAACATGAAAGAGCCAAGGCTCTTACATCCGAGCAGACCGTCACTATTAATTTAGATGACACTGAAGAAGCTAAGGAGGTAAATGATCTTGTTCTAAGGGAGCTGTTGCCAATTTTTCCAAATCCTGGAGGCAAGTTTGCTCCAAATTACAGCAACCCATATGGGGTGAAGAAGGTACTTCCTGGAGGTGCTTTGATCCTGGCGAAATGGATGGTTGTGAGTTTTCTATTCCAGTTAATTCTGATGCTGTCAAGAAGTATTACCCATGATTGAATTTGCCATGTCATGTTTTGAACTGCAAATATGAATAAAATGCACAAATGTGTTGAATTGTTCAAATTTGTTGCAAATCTTGCATGTTTTCCCTGATGAATTATGTGAGATGGATCGAATGTGTCAAATGGGATACTTTGGAATGACGAAAGGCATGCCTTATTCCATACACTGTTTTCATACACTAATCCCCGGTAAGTTGTGCGGAAAATCCCATGCCTACAAGGAAAATGGTGATCTTGCAAATGGTACGTCAACCGAAATGATGAGAGACAGTTTCTTCTTCTACCCGAAACACTACAGGTATACCCATTGTTTAGCTCTTTGAGCCCACACACATGAAAAGCTTTTTAAATTATCCCTGTCAAAGATCGTCTATACCGGGGCAAAATTTGAAAGGAATGATAGGAATTTTCTTATTCACACTTGCATCAATCTTCGAGTATTGCTTTCGCAGTGTAACTTGTATGGTAATTGAAGTGCCTTAGGATGACGAAAAGCAATTCTTTCTCTATCCCACACACTTTTATCCATTACATAGCCCATTTGAGCCTATGAATTCGTTTCACATTAAACCCAGTTGGTGATCATTCCCCACACTGGGGCAAGGCAAAGAAAAGAAAAAATTCAAGTGGCATGGTCTAGAATGATAAAAGATGGAGGCTGTGTGAGTCCAAAGAAAATAAGTGCAAAAGAGGGGCATGAAAAAGCAGTATGCCTGGTAAAAGCAAGGCCAATGCCCAAAGAGAAAAAAATCAATCAAACACTTGATGTAATGAGTCATACCCCCGACAATGCGGTACTAAAAAACTCAAATGCTGTTGCAATCAATGGAGTTGTGATGTGAAAAAAATCTTCAAAGGTGGAGAAGAAAATTGGTGGAAATGTCAAGATGATCACTAGCTTTGACCCCTTAAACACTTTTTGAGCCTAATGATCTTTTTGTTTCTCAACCCGTGAACCCGGCCTACGTTACGTCCCTTGCAAAGTCTCTTCTGATTAGGGCACTTGAATTAACGTAGAGGTTCACATGTTTTAAGCATCGCTCGAAGGAGTGCGAGCAAGATAATTTATGCTTCATTTCGTATGTTTCTTAACTTGTAAACCCCAAGATGTCTGCAGAATATCACCAATTTTTTCAATAGCCTCGACTCAAAGAGTCTCATTTGCTAAGCTATTGACCAAGCCCGCATTACAATCCTTGTTAAAGACCTCTCAGATTGGTAAGGTCGTACCACTTGCGAGATTGCTCGGGCCCTTGTTTGGCATGACGATGGAAAGATAGAGTGATTGTCAAGATCTTGCATAAAATGTCGGATGAAATAGCCATTTCAATGAGGATGAGTGAAAAGTCTTTTCAAACTGAAAGATCCCTCACTTGACACATCCATGACACTCATGTGTTCAGATTGGAATAATCTTTTGAAATCTTCCCAATGGAAATTAGGTGATGCATGATTAATAGAATTCATCACACATGAACCCCTTTTGAATTAGTGCATGTTTGTGATTACAAATGCATGTTGCCTCTCCTACGACCATGTTTTGCGGAGACATATCCATGAGGATCGTAGATGTTACCAGGTAAGTATATCTCTATCCATACCCTAAATACTTGTCATTGCACAGGTATTCCCCCTCAAGTACACCTACACTCGACTCGATCGAGCTATCCCTTAGAGTTTTTCTCCAAATTCAATCTGATTAAGGCGACCGAAGAAAGGTTCGGGTCCTGGTCAGTAGATCTGCGTTGCAACGCTAGGCGACCGTAGAAAGGTATAGGTCTTGGACGTGTAACACAAACTATCTTGAATCATTCTACCATCTTTGAAGGTAAGATATTCCAGGTAAGTCCCTTTGACATCTCAGTCTTGATCTAGGTGTCTTAATTATTTTCACTCAAACATTTCACTTTGGATGTGAATGTTTTTCAATCTTTCTCGTTATACTTTAGTCTGGATCTAGGTATTTCGAGTTTCAAAAAAATCACGACATCTCAGTCAGGACCCAGATGTCTTGATTATTTTCGTTGAACATTTCACTTTGGATGTGAATGTTCTTCAATCTTCCTCGTAATACCTTAGTCTAGATCTAGGTATTTCGAGTTTCAAAAATCTTGACATCTCGATCGGACCCGATGTCTTGATTATTTTCGTTGAACATTTCACTCGGATGTGAATGTTCTTTAATCTTCCTCGTTATACCTTAATCTGGATCTAAGTATTTCAAGTACAAAAATCTTGACATCTCGCCTAGACCCGGATGTCTTGATTATTTTCGTTGAACACTTCACTCTGGATGTGAATGTTCTTCAATCTTTCTCATTATACCTTAGTTTGGATCTAGGTATTTCAAGCTTCAAAAATCATGACATCTCAGTCTGGGCCTGGATGTCTTAATTATTTTCATTTAAACATTTCACTCTGGATGTGAATGTTTTTCAATCATTCTCGTTATACCTTAGTTTGAATCTAGGTATTTCGAGTTCAAAAATTTTGACATCTCAGTCTGGATCTGGATGTCTTAATTATTTTGGTTTAAACATTTCACTCTGGATGTGAATGTTTTTTCGACCTTTCTCGTTATACCTTAGTCTGGATCTAGATATTTCGAGCTTTAAGTATCTTGACATCTCAGTCTGGACTCGGATGTCTTGATTCTTTTCGTTGAACATTTCACTTTGGATGTGCATGTTTTTTGAGCTCTCTCGTTATACCTTAGTCTGGATCTAGGTATTTTGAGTTTTGACATCTCAGTCTGGATATGGTTGTCTCAATTCTTTTCGTTGAACATTTCACTTTGGATGTGAATGTTCTTCTCAATCTCAATGTCTCAATCTATTACCTGTTACACTCTTCAAGGAACCTGAGTGAGAGTTGGGTACTTGTCGAGCAAATGGGGATTTATCATGTACCTCAAGATTCTCTACTGCACTGATTGGTAAGTGACTGTAGGTATGTTCTCTCCTTTTGCATCATGCATTTGCATTAGAATTTCCATGCATCATATGAATTGCATTTTAAAAAAAATGGGATTCAATTCCTGACAAAAAAAAAATGAAATCATTCAGTGCATGTGCATAGTCAAAATTTAGGTTTCAATTTGTCTTTGAAGGCAACCTCTACGAGCTCACCTTCAAAGAGGGACAATTGTTGACACCTAAATTTTGGCGGTCTAGTCATTTATTTATTGCATATAAATTAGGGGTTAATTTTATCCTTGAAAAAATATTAATTGCATAGTATATAGATATAGGTGCATTTATTTTTAATTTACATGTTTTACATTTATCTATTGGACCAAAGGGCGGGTGGATTTGAATTAGTGGTTTTGAGCTTTAAATTGACAAAGCGGGCTAAGCCCACGAAGAGAGCAAATAGGCCCAAGCCCGTATCTTCGAAGAGATTTTACAGATTCATCTTTGCAAGATTTCAAATGTGAAAAAGATCCTTTAGTAATCTTGAATTGTATAAAAAAAACGAATATTGTGTTTGAAAAATAAGAATCTTCGTGGATATCGGTTTGGAAAAATTGAAAACATAATCGGTGGCCTATAAATAGGTTTGTCCGCTTAAGGTTTTAGGGAGGCCACACATTGAATATACGGCCGCATAACGGGGTTTTTCTTTCTCTCGGTTTTCTAGGTCGAAAAATTGAAGTCAAGAGTGAAGAAATTCTTCCTTCATTTTGGGGTTTTAGGGGGCGATTTTCTGGGCTTTCTCGATAAAAATTAGGCCAAAGAGACGAATTCGTGTTTTTTTTAGGGTTTGTGGCGAAATAGCATATTTTCTTTCGACAGGGAGGAAAAAGTCTGACGTTTTCCTTCTGCAAAAATTACTGCGGAAAGGAGTGCAGCAAAGAGAAGAGAGAGAGAGAGAGTAGAACAGAGAAAGTCAGCAAGGAAAGCAGAAAATTACAGAGCAGCAGAGAGGGAGACATGCGAGAAGAGCAAGGAAAAAGAAAAAAAAAAGAAAGAAAAAAAAAAACAAAAGGTCTTCTTCTTCCTCGTGCAGCAGCCCTCCACGGAGCCCTTCGGCCGTTCGGTTGTCCCCTCGCCTGAGCGACCGCCCGATCTTGCCGTTGCCTCTTAGCCGTCATGCCTGTCTGCTGTCGTCGTGCTCCGGCCTAGCTAGACGCCTCCGCGCCCCTGCTCATCCACGAGCTCTGCCCTGCACCGCTGCTCATCGCATCTGTTGCAGCCCCGACAAGAGACGCCGCTCCTGCTTCTGTCCCTCAGCATCTCGCCACACCAGCACTACACAGCTCCGCCGTCCATTGCACCCACATAGCCCTGCAATTCCACCCCTGCTCCGACGACCCGAGCGCCCCCTTTGTTGGTTGCTGTTACCGGCGACCCGCGACGCCACCGGTGGTCGAGTTGTTGCACGCTCAAGCGACGCCGCTGCTCCTGGTCTGAGCCTCTTCCGCACCGCGCCCCAGCAGATCTCGAGCCAACTCCTCCCTGCTTGCAACGTTGCCATTGCTCTGCTCCGCCCGCCTCTGCTCTATCTCGCCGGAGTCGAACCCGAGCCAGATCTGTAGCTCTCCTTCGAGCGACCCCCTGCATCTGCACGCCGCTGCTCTGCCACGCCAGTCCAATAACGTTTCAAGAAGGACCGAACAGCATCGTCTCCAGCCCAACATTAGCCGAGAGCAGCAGCATCGTCTCTACACTCTCTCCCGCTGCTTTGCCACGTCAGTCCAAAGGCGTGTCAAGGAGGGCTGAACAGCGTCGCCAACATCCATCCTTTGGTGCAGAGGTGTCTGTGGGTTCTTCAGGCTTGAATTGCGGCCAGCGTAGCCCAGCTCAGTATTTGCGAAATCTATTGGTCTTGCTGCATCAACGTTGCCTCTCTAGGTTTCCTGGTGTCCCGTATAACAGCCCATTGAATTTGTTGCGGCCTTGTCGAGCCACGCCCGCTCCCTTTGCGTCGTCCGTAGCCGCGCCAAGTCCATCCGTCTTTGAGTCGTGCCGAGCCTAGCCGTGCCGTGCCGCGCCCATCGTTGGTCCATTCTACCGATTGGATTTTTTTTGAAAAAAATCAATTTAGGTAGAGATTTATTTTATTTTTAGGTAGATTTAATTTATTTTGTTTAATTTAGAAATTCATGGAAAAACCCAAAAAAATTGTCTTAGAATTAATCAATTTTATTCTTTAGGATAGGATGCATGCTTATTCATGTCATATAGCTTAGGTCATATTGCCATGTCATATCATTTCATCTTAGATTAGTAGCATGCATTTCATAAATCATGATTCTCATTAAAAAGTGAAAACAAAAAACGGAGTGGTTGCGTGTTAATTAGAAATCATATCTAGAATTGCTAATGTGAATTCTGATCTAACATTGCAGATTCTTTCGATGCCATGAGGTAAGTCTAGCAATTTATTCGCTACTTTATCTGGGTGTTAAATTGGTGGTTTGCGCACGCATAATAACCTCACATGTTAGGGAAGTGGATTAAAATCATTTCAAGTTGCCTGCCAAACATTTTTTTTCCAAATAAAAGAGAAAGGGAAGTGGATTAAAATCATTTCAAGTTGCCTGCCAAACATTTTTTTTTTCAAAATAAAAGAGAAAGGTACCGAAATGACGTTAGAAAAATCTAACGTAATCAAGTCCCCGTACCCATAATCTCTGGTTCGTAGGAGTAAAATAATTCTCCCATTATTTTACTTAGGTGTCTAATCGACCTACCATAAATTGATTAGTGGTGACTCCTAGATAAAATCCATTTGCATGTTAAGAAATTTGAACTTAAGTCGCGAATTAGTATAGATTTAGGAGAGCCCGAGTTAAGTCTAGGCTTAACAATCCATTAGCCAAACTCTAGGTAGATTACCCGAAAATTTGGTCGCAACCGCGACTGCCAACGTCGGCAGCAGCAGAAGGGGAGTACAAAGGGTCGGCGAGGTGCTGCACGAAGAAGGAGAAGAAGACCTTCTTTTTTTTCTTTTTCTTTTTTTTTTCTTTTCTCTCTCTTCTCACCTGTTGCACGTCCCTTCTCACGCCTTCTCTGCTGCACCTTCTGCAACAGTCCTCTTTCTTTTCTTCTGCACTTGGTCAAGAAAAGAAAAGAAAAAGAAAACTCATTTTGGCTTCCTTTTGCTTTTCCTTCTGTGTTGTGAACGAAGAAATCTTTCTCTTTCGTCTTGAATTTTGACCTAGAAAACCGAGAGAAAAACCCTTTTCGACGTAAAAAAAAACTCCTTTTGTGTGGCCGTATATTCAATGTGTGTGGCCTCTCTGAAAATCCTACACGAACAAATAAGCCTCAGACTAGGGTTTTAATTTTTCTAAATTGATATCCATGAAGATTCTTTTTTTTTTCAAACACAATATTCATTTTTTTGATACAAGTCAAGATTGCGAAAGGATCTTTTTCAAATTTGAAATCTTGCAAAGATGAATCTGTAAAATCTCTTCAAGATACGGGCTTGGGCCGATTTGCTCTCTTCATGGGCTTCGCCCCAGGCTGTCAATTTAAAGCTCGGAACCACTAATTCAAATCTACCCGCCACCGGTCCAATAGATAAATGCAAAACATGTAAATTAAAAATAAATGCACCCTCATTTATATGCTATATAATTAATATTTTTTTAGGGATAAAATTAACCCATAATCTTTATGCAATAAATAAATGACCAGATCGCCAAAATTTAAGTGTCAACATGCGTCTAACAAGGATTTCCAAAATTTCAAATTAAGCAACTGGTAAGAATGTAATTGAATTATCTTCTTTTCCCGTTGAGAAGTGTCACATAATTTATCAAAAAAAGAAAAAAATGTTAAAAGAGTTCACATTATATTATGAAAACATAAATATCTTCACCACGATTTTTCAGAAAACTGGATTTTCGGAGTATATACGATGTTAGATGATAGGGATGACGATAAATTTGAAAATCTCGATCAGAAAACTTCACTTTGACGCGGGCGAACGAGCGTCGTCGTCACAACACCGCTGCGCTCAAAAACGCCAAACCGAAAAACGCAAGCACCTATAAATAAAACGCGGGCTCTCTAAAACCCGCTCTTGAAATTTTTCGTTTTTTTCCCTCTTCGCTACGGCGGTTTGAGTGTTTTCTTGCTGCTGCGTCGTTCGGAGTCGGATGGGCGTTAAACCCGACGGCGATGATCGATCGGTTTCAAGCTAGAGGATTAGCGTGTTATTCTGCGTGCTCGCCGTGGTCTTTTCCGGCGACTCCTTTGGATGCTTGAATAAGTTCGGTTTCGCTCTGATTGCTCGCGGTGTTTTCGGATTTCCATTAGGGAGAGGCGTCTCTTAGGGAGCCGCGATTCGTGGATGTGCGTTCGGTGAATTATGCTTGGATCCCAGAGATGAATGTCTTAGTTACAGAAGCTGGGACAAGACCCTGAAGTACGAGTTATCTTGCTTGTCATTTGTACGCATGGCATAGGAGTATTTGATCACAATCTACTGCATTTAACTGTCAATTTAATTGATGTACATTAGGTGGTACAGGTATCAGCGATGGTGCTGCAATCAAATTTTTCTCATAATTCCAATGTTTGTAATTCTAGCATAGAATTGTAGTGCATGGATGGAGCAGCACCATCTCATGACTAAGCCGATGCTGCATTATATAGTTGCTTCGATCTTTTAATCTTCTTCTGTTATAATTATGTTGAGACTCGCATTGGTCATGCTCTTCTGTCTTTGTTGCATCGATTTTGGAGGATAATGACCTTACCTTATTTGCATGAAGATGTGTGCACATAATTATTTTAACAATGTACCACGAGGATAGGACTCGCAATGTTTCTTCCCTGTTGATCCATGATATCTGCAGCCTGATGTTATTTTTTGAAGAAATTTCTTGATGCAACTTGTTTCAAGTACTGATGATATTTTCTATATATCGTTTTGACATGATTAAGGTACTGGGACACGAGGCAGTCAAATCCAGTACATACTCAACAGCTCCCAGAGCGCTGCTATGCAATGACAGTGAGATATCCCCTGATGGTTGTTGGCACTGCAGATAGGAATCTTATTGTCTTTAATCTGCAGAATCCTCAGGTATAACCTTCTAAATTTTCAATCTAATTGAATGCTCTCTTTTCATTTTAACACGTTTGTTCCCATGGAATATCACTTGACATTGCAATTGTTATCCTCCATAAGTGGCCACTTATATGTGTTTTAAGCTACATTCAGGACAATATCAGTCCCCTTTTAAAGGTATGCGATTTTGATGTGCATGAGAAAGACATTGGATGCTTGTTTGCATTATCTTCTGCTAATTGTGTGCCCAGACATCATGCAACCTTGGCAACCACTTTACACATTGACTAAGAAGGAACACAAATAGGATGCTTTGCACATCCATTGTACTTGTATGCTGATACAGGTCTTGGACATGGTTATTGCTCACATTGACCTTAGACTCAAGATAATGGATAGTAGGCAAAGTTTTCCTCCACTTGCTAGACCTATTTCTCGAGGAGACTAAAGCCCCTAATTAATTTAATCTATTCATAGGCTCTTGATTGAAGTGCGTTTACATCACTTAGCACATTACAACACAATTTTACTTGGCATATAAGATGGCAGTTATCTTCTTCTACCCAGGATTATATTTCATGATAACGGTCTATTTACCTGTTGTTGCACACAACTTTTCTCTAATTTCTTTAATGGTCTGAACTTGCTAATGGCAGTAATAAAACAATTTTTTTTTTCCTTCAAGAAGATTTAGAAAGAAAAAGAAGTCGCTTTCATTCTTTGCTCACAGTTGATAATTCTACCTCAATTTTCCAGTACTACTGGAATGAGTTCAAGTTATCTAAGTTTTACTGTTGGAAATGAGAACCGGCTGAGTTCAAGAGATTTTCTTCACCCCTAAAGTACCAGACCAGATGTGTTGCAGCTTTCCCTGACCAACAAGGTTTCCTGGTAAGTATTCAGATGCCACTAGTTATCATGTGTATAATGTGTATCATTTTCTGCTATTCATTTGCTCAATAGAATATGACTTATAGTGATGAGAATATGTACAACACAGTTGAATTAAGTTGACGTGATAAGAATTAAACAATGGTCAATTGCTTCTAAACCTTACATTGTGATACAATTCAGATTAAATCATGCTTGTCATCCTTTTCCCATGATTAAGTATATCGGTCTTTGTCACTCAATGACAATTTTATATTCTTTATCTTGTACTATATTCTTATTGCGGTCCTTTAAGTTTTTGCTCCTATGTTAATTGTAAAATTCTGTTAACTCTAGGTTGGATCCATCGAGGGGAGGGTTGGTGTTCAGCACCTGGATGATTCCCAGATCAGTAAAAACTTCACTTCTAAGTGTCATAGAGATAACAACGACATTTATTCTGTCAACTCCTTGAATTTCCATCCAGTGAGTCAAATCTTCAGTAATCCATATTGGCAACCTCATCCAGACAGTCAACATTCATCCAGAGTTTTACTTTCTTACTTCAGGTGCATCATACCTTTGCCACTGCTGGATCTGATGGTACTTTTAACTTTTGGGACAAGGATATTAAAGCAAAGACTTAAGGTCTCTCTCTCTCTCTCTTTGGTTGAGTTTGGCTAGTATTGCTCTATCTCAGTTTTTTTTTTTTTCCTGAGTACATCATAAGGACCATTGGCTGGTTAAATGACGGTAAGGTCCAAGGTTATTATGGTTTAGGATATTATAGTATAAGGTTTTCAACACCTTCATCAATGGAGAGTACTTTTTGAGTGGTCATAGGGCTCTCCACCTGTCTCTCGGGCTAGCCATAATGTATTGAGTAGATCATCTTCATTTTCTTTCCTTTGAGGCCTTAGGCAGACTTTGCTTACGTTATACATGACCGTGTTTGTAGGGTCTAAATGAAATATAGTTGAGTCGTCTTAATTCATCGAAATACTTGATTTATCTTTTTGCAAATCTCTTCATGATTTCCCTCTGAAGGTCTCTTACTTCAAGGGTGAAGGTGTCCAATTAAGTAATTTTCAAAAGCATAGAAAAAGTACTTGATGAATAGACTGGTAATTGTTTCAGAACTACTTTATTGCTATTCTCAGGCAATGTCAAGATGCAGCCAACCAATACCTTGTAGCACCTTCAATAATGATGGCACAATATATGCATATTCAGTGAGACTCTTTTCACATTATATAGATAGATTCCTAGTCCATCTTGTTTCTGTAATGAATTCTATCTTCAGTAGAGAGATGCATAGTGAAGGAGGAAATCACGCCACTTCCTCATATGAACATATCAAGAGATGTTCTTATGTGCATTTGTGTAAATACATCCAACGTTTGACTGTGCTGAGAGAGATGTCATCGTTCTATACTTGGTATTTGCCAACTCCGTCTCACGACATATCAATATAGACTAAAACTAGGGTAGATTCACTTCACTAGTCTAGTGTAGATTCACTTCACTTCATGCATGACTCGTTTAGCCACCACCCCCTCTTTCAGTTTCTTATTTTATACCCACTTTGCTTTAAGAAGGGGCTCAGGCTCATGGTGTTTCTAGTTATTCTCTTGGTAGATTCACTTCACTAGTCTAGTGTAGATTCACTTCATTTCATACATGACTTGTTTAGCCACCACCGCCTCTTTCAGTTTCTCATTGCATGCCCACTTTGCTTTTTGTCGCGACCAATTTTTCGGGTGTGAACCACCTATGATTTGGCTAATGGATTGTTAAGCCTAGACTTAACTCGGGCTCTCCCAAACCCATACCAGTTCGCGACTTAAGTTCAAGTTCTTAACATACAAATGATTTTCAATCGGAGTCGCCACTAATCTATTTTTGGTGGGTCGATTAGAAACTCATGTAAAGTAATGGGAGTTTTACTTTACTCCTACGAACCAAAGATTTGTGAATTCGGGGACTTGATTACGTTAGATTTCTCTAACGCCCTTTCGTACCTTTTCTTTTTATTTTGAAAAATGTTTGGCAAGCAGTTTGAATCAATTTTAATTTACTTTCCTAACATGTGAGGTGATCACTCAGGTGCGCAAACCACCAATTTAACACCCAAGAAAGTAAATAAATAAAATGCAGGACTTACTTGTAGCAACGAAAGCATCTGCGTTGTTAGACCGTGAATTCACATCATCAATCCTAGATATGATTTTTAATTAACAAGCAATCATTCAATTTTTGCTTTCACTTTTTTTTAGACAAGCGCATAGTCCATATGCAATGCAATGCAATGCAATGCTTCTAATCTAATATGAAATAATATGGCATGGCAACATATCCTAAACTATATGAAAAAAACTAATGATTTCTTAATGAACATGCAATAATTAAATATGCAATCAAAATTAACCAAGATGACCTAATTCTAATGACGAGGATGTTCTAATTAAATGAACCTAATAAAAATCACTAAAATGACGTGCATTTCATGGGCCTAATTCTATATGGTATGCACATGATTTTTATTCTAGAAAATGCAATCTATCCTAGAAATTGAAATTAATTTATCCTAAGACATTTTTTTTTTAAATTCGAAATTAAGAAAAATGCAACAATTACCCAACTTGGTTAAAATTCTATCCAATTTAAATTAAGGATTAGGCGAACTAAATCCTAATTTAAACCAAGATATTATTTTAACCTAGCGACTTCTAACCCAAGATGCAATATATCTAAAAGTCGATTGAAACTTAAAATGAAACATGCAATCCTATTCTAATATGCATGAGAATGATTTTTTATTTATTTATTTCTTTTAATGGAAATTCATAATTAAAAATCTAACTAAAGCGAGACATTATCTATTTTAAGTTAGGAATATACCAATCCTATCTTAATCTAGAACGTTATCTCGTGATGCAATCCTAAAATATTATCTAATCTAGATACTATGTGCATTTTTAAAAAAACTATCATGCAATTCTTTAAAAAAAAAAAATCTATCTAGACCTAAAATAAAGCATGCAATTTTATCTCACAATAACATGCAAAGAATGTCATAATTCTAATTTTTATATGAAATTCGAAATTAAAATTAAACATGCAATTCACATAAAAAAAATCTAACATCCTAAATGAATGCACTTTTTCTTTTTCTTTTTTTTTTTTACGACTCAAAATAAAATCCCTATTCTAAACATGCAAAATAATTATAAAAAAAAAAACTAATCCTAACTCAGATTTTTTTATTTCATTTTCCTTTTACGAAAATAAAACCGACTCGAACACCATGTCATCAAATCAAACAAGATAATGTTGATATCCAAAAATTGGCGAACCATATCTCGCATGAGATCGGGTTGACCAATTTTAAAATTAAGTCGCGAATCGAATCTCGGGCTTGAGATTGGATTGTCGATTTTGTAAGGGATTGCGAGTCGGATTTCGGGCGCGAAAATCGGATCGACAACCCCTAATTTGGGGGCACTTTCATGTTGGAATATCAATCATTTATTTAGGAGCAACTTCACTAAAAAAAAAATCAGATATAAGGGAAAACAATAAAAAAAAACTATAACTGGAGAAGCAATAATAATAAAATAAAATAAAAAAATCTACCTAATTCCTTTTTCTTTTTCTTTTATTTTTTTTTTCCTTCTCCCTACCCACGCACGCTTGCTCGTGGGTCACCAAGGGATCGATCGCCGCCGATCGGATCTCCGGCGAGGGCGGCGACGGGCGGAGGCAAGCTGGGGCCGTCGGGTGCCGGGTCGCGGACGGAAGGCGTTGGGCGGCTTGGCGTCGGTGCTTGGCGCGGCGCGGACAAATCAGGGGCGGCAGCAGCGTCACGGGCGGATCTCAAGCGGCGAACAGCAGTGGCGGACGCGAGTGGAGCGGCACGGGCGGCGGCGCGAGTCGGTGGAGGCTTCACGAAGCTCCGGTCTGCCGGGTGCCGTGACGAGCGGAGGAGAACCACGCGCGAGGGATCGGCGCGGGGCAATCGCAGAGGCGAAGGTGCGGCGGCGCGAGCACGTGCACGGCGCGTGGCTTCGTCGACGTGGAGCAGCGGTGCGGTTTGGGTCCGGTTGCGGGGCGACGACTACTGGGTGGTACTCGTGGGTCGCCAGCGTCGGGTTGCACGGATCGGGAGCAGCAGGGCTCCGGTGTCAGATTGCAGCGATTGGTGCTGCAGGTGCTTCGATGGGGATGGGCTGCGGTGGTACCTCAGAGACGGTGAGCAGGCGGTCGAAGGCGCGGTGGTCACTCGGTTCGTCGTGCCGTTGGCGCGGGCTCGCCGGTGAGGGGGCTCGGTTGGGCGCAGCCGGCGGTAGACGAATCAACCGGGGAAGAACAACAGTGTTCTTCTTCCCTCTTCTTTTTTTTTTTTTTTTTTTTTAATTCTCTCTCTCCTCCCTTTTCTCTTTCCACCGCCGCGACCCCCTCTCTCGCTCCTCCTTCACTTTTCTCGCCGAAGCCAACTTTTTCCTTTTCTCTCTTTTGTGTTTCTTTTCTTTCGAGGACTCCACCGGACGGGCCCCCCTAAAACACGAAAATTCTTTTCCCTTTTTGTGGATTTTTCACTTCGAAAGAACGAAAAGCCCCCATAAACCTCTCGCATGCACGACCTTTTATAGAGGAAGGAATCGGATTTTTTTTCAAATTCTCTCGAATCAACATTCGCAAATATTTTCATAAAATTCATCCCATATTGATAAGAATTCGAGATTACGATGAATTTTTTCTAAATCCAAATCTTTTAAAGACAAATCGCAATATATTTTTTTTACCCATTTGCCCTATCCAAAATAAAATCATATCTCGAAAAAATTTCAAAATTTTTATTTTCCCACGAGATAATTTTTAATCAATAAATAAAAAAAAACATGGGCTTGGGCCAACTCGCTCGTTTCATGGGCTTAATCCGGCCTGTTAATTTAAAATTCAAAATCACTAATTCGACCCATCCGCCACCGATCCAACAAATAAACGCAAAAAAAAATACAAATTAAAAATAAATGCACTTAAATCTATATGCTATGCAATTAATATTTTTTTAGGGATAAAATTAACCCTAATTTTCTATGCAATAAATAAATTAACTAAATCGCCAAAATTTAGGTGTCAAACCGCCCTCTTTGAAGGTGAGCTCGAAGAGGTTACATTCAAAGATAAATTGAGACCTAAATTTTGACCATGCACATGCACTGAATGATTTTGATTTTGATTTTTTATTTTTTATTTTTGATTTTTTTTTTCTTTGAAAAAATGAATCCTATTTTGAAACGCAATTTATATAGCGCACGGAAATACTAATGCAAATGCATGATGTGAAAGGAAAAGACGTACCTACAATTACTTACCAAATCGGCGCGGTAGAGCATCTTGAGGTACATGATAAATTCTCGTTGCTCCGCAAGTACCCAACTCTCACTCAGGTTCTTTGAAGAGTATAAAAGGCAATAGATTGAAACATTGAAATTGAGAAGAACATTCACATCCAAAGTGAAATGTTCAACGAAAATAATTGAGACATCTAGATCCAACCGAGATGTCAAAGGAAACTACCGGAACAACTTACCTTCCAGGAGGATAGAGTAGCTCAAGATAGTTTGTGTTACATGTCCAGACCCGTACTCATTCTACGGTCGCCGCTTAATAGTAACATGGCTTTGTAAAGAGATTG
The DNA here is from genome assembly GCA_017140595.1 of Eucalyptus curtisii. NCBI lineage: Eukaryota > Viridiplantae > Streptophyta > Magnoliopsida > Myrtales > Myrtaceae > Eucalyptus > Eucalyptus curtisii. The sequence goes on along the minus strand of CM029503.1, from coordinate 38,500,853 downwards.
CTTTCCCAGGACTCGTACCATTCTACGGCCGCCCGATAGCAAAGTGCTTGGTTGTGTCTAGGACTTGTACCATTCTACGGTCGCCTAAACGGATTTACCTTCCAGACCCGTACTATTCTACGGTCGCCCTGACTAGGGAAATAGGTTTTGTCTAGGACACGTACCATTCTATGGTCGCCTAAACGGATTTACCTTCCAGACCCGTACCATTCTACGGTCGCTGAATAGGGAAATAGGTTTTGTCTAGGACCCGTACCATTCTATGGTCGCCAAACGGGGATTTACCTTCCCGGGATGACCCGTACCATTCTACGGTCCGCCTGAATAGGAAATAGGTTTTGTCTAGGACCCGTACTATTCTACGGTCGCCTAAACGAGGACTCACTTTTCAGGACCCGTACCATTCTACTGGGCGCCCGTCGAGCAATAAATGTTATCTAGGACCCATACCATTCTACGGTCGCTTAAACAGGTTTTGCTTGGCTAGGACCCGAACCATTCTTCGTCGCCAAATACGCGTAATCTGGGAAAAATCTTTGGGGACAACTCCATCGAGTGTCGGTGTGCTCAAAAGGGAGAATACCTGCATAACGACAAGTATTTAAGGTATAGATAGAGATATACTTACCTGGCGATATCTCTGCTCATTGGGGACATGTCTCCCCGTAAAACATGGTTATAGGAGAAGCAACATGTATTTGTGATTACAAATAACACATGCATTAATTCAAGTAAGGTTCATGCGTAATGATTTCTATCAACCATGCATCACCTAATTCCAATGGAAAGGATTTCAAAAGAAGATTCCAATCTGAACACATGAGCGTCATGGATGTGTCAAATGAGGGATCATTTAGTCTAAAAGGACTTTTCACTCATCCTCATTAACATGGAGCTTTTTTATCCTAACCTTTGATGTAGGATTTTGACAATCGCTTTATCTCACCGTCATCACGCCAAACAAGAGTCTCGGGCAATCTCGCAAGTGGTACGACTTTACCAATGCGAGAGGTCTTTAACGGGGACCGTAATGTGAGCTTGGTCAATGGCTTAACAATGGGGACTCTTTGAGTCGAGGCTAAAAATGACATTTCGCAATTGTCTTAGGATTTACAAGTCAAGAAACACACGAAATGAGGCAAAAATTATCTTACTCGCACTTCTTCAAGCGATGCTTTCAAGCATATGAACTCTTACGTTAATTCAAGTGCCTAATCTGAAGAGACTTTACAAGGGACGTAACGTAGGCTTGGTTCATGGGTTGAGAAACGAATGGATCATTAGGCTCAAACAGGTGTTTAGGGGATTTAAAGTTGATGATCATCTTGACATTTCCACCACTTTCCTTTCCACTGTCGAAGATTTTTCTTATCGAATCTCCATTGATCGCAACAGCATTTGAGTTTTAGTACCGCCTTGTTGGGGATATGACTCATTATATCAAGAGTTTGATTTTTTTTCTTTTCTGGGCATTGGCCTTGCTTTTACCAGGCACACTGCTTTTTTTTGTGCCCCTTTTTTTTTTTCTTTAACAGAATCTCCATTTTGTCGGCATTCTAGTTCATGCTACTTGAATGTTTTTGTCTTGCCTTGCCCCGGTGTGGGGGATGATCACCAACTGAGTTTAATGTGAAATGAATTTATAAGTTCAAGTGGGCTATGCAATGGATAAAAGTGTATAGGATAGAGAAATGACTGCTCTTCGTCATCTTAAGGCACTTTGAATTATCATACGAGTTACAATGCGAAAACAATATTGAAGATTGATGCAAGTGTGAGTAAGAAAATCCCTATCATTCATCTCAAATTTTGTCCCAATGTGGGATGATCCTTGACAGGGATGGCTTTAAAAACTCTTCATGTGTATGGGCTCAAAGGGCTAAACAATTGGTACACATGTAGTGTTTCGAGCAGAGAAAAGAACTGCCTCTCATCACTTTGGTTAGCGTACTCTTTGCGAGATTACCTTTTTCCTTGCGGGCATGGAATTTTTTTACAACTCACTGAGGATTAGTGTATGGAATAGCGTACGGAACAAGGCTTGCCTTTCATCATTCCAAGATATCCCATTTGACACATTCAATTTATCTCACACAGCTCATCAAGGAAGAAAATGCAAGTTTTGCAACAAATTTCAGATAATTCAACTCATTGAAGCAATTTATTCAACATAGAAATGCTTGCAGTTTAAAACATGACATGGCAATTTCTATCATGGGTAATACTTCTTGACAGCATCGGAATTAACTGGATTGGAAAACTCACGACCATCCATTTCTGCCAGGATCAAGGCACCTCCGGGAAGCACTTTCTTCACGACATAAGGGCCACTGTAATTTGGAGCAAACTTGCCCCCAGGATCTGGAAATATTGGCAATAGCTTCCTTAGAACAAGATCATCCACTTCGAAATGTCTCGGCCGCACCTTCCGGTTGAAAGATCTAGCTACTCTCTGATATGTTTGGCCATGGCAGAGAGCCTTCAATCTTTTTTCGTCGATCAAGTTCAACTGCTCAAATCTTTGTTGCGACCATTCTGCTTCCGATAAATCCACTTGGGATAAAACTCTTAGAGAAGGAATCTCCACTTCGACAGGCAAAACTGCCTCCATGCCATACACACCGAGCAAAAGGGGTTGCCCCGAGAAGTGCGGATCGAAGTTCGGTATGCCATCAATGCGAAGGGTAACTTGTCATGCCAATCTCGATAATTCTCGGCTGTCTTAGCCAAGATCTTCTTTGATGTTCTTATTGGCCGTTGTCAACAGCCCCGTTCATTTGAGGGCGGTAAGGAGATGAATTCGGATGCTTGATCTTGAACTTGTTGAACAACCCATCAACAAGTTTGTTGTTCAAATTTGTCCCATTATCGTTGATGATTGCTTCGGGACGCCATAACGAGCAATTATGTCATGTTTAACGAATTTTACAATATTGCGGGCAGTGACATTTGCAAAGGATGTGGCTTCAATCCATTTGGAGAAATAGTCTATCGCTACCAAGATGAATCGATGCCCATTTGAAGCTTTAGGGTTGATTGGGCCAATCACATCAATGCCCCACATCGAGAAAGGCCATGGCTCGGAAAAGCGTGCGGCTCGGTTGGAGGAACATTTATCTTATTCCAGTTGAATCTGGCAACGGTGACAACTCCGAACATGTTGGATGCAATCACTTTCCAGTGTGAGCCAGTAGTAGCCTAATCTCATGATTTTCTTGGCTAACATGTGCCCATTCATATGAGGGCCACATACCCCTTCGTGCACTTCTTGCATGATTTGAGTGGCCTCGACTGCATCTATACACCGCAATAAGACCGAATCGTAAGATCTCTTGTACAAATTCTCACCACCGACAAAAACTTCGAGGCCATCTTCATGACGTACTTCCTATCAGCCGAGTGCTTCCTTCGTGGGAATTCCTGCTTTTAATGTAATTCATGATATCGTAATACCATGGTTTTCCATCGATTCTTCAAATACAATCATACAATAAGGCGGCTTCGGCAAAACCTCTATTTTCGGTGGCTCGACCTTCTTAACCCATCGTTGACTTGCAACATAGAAGACAAAGTTGCGAGCGTCCGCAAATTGATTATGAGACCTTGGCAAGTATTCAAATGAAATTTCGTTAACTCCTTTATCGATCTTCTAAATACTTATGATAATCGAAGCAATTTGGCATCTTTAGTCTTCCATTCACCTACGGTCTGTAGTATGATTAGCGCTGAATCTCCGAACACTTTTAACTTAGCCACACCCATCTCAATTGCGGCTTGAAGCCCAAGGATGCAAGCTTCATACTCGGCCACATTGTTAGTGCATGGGAATATCAATTTTGCAGCTACTAGATGGTGTTGTCCTCCGGAGATATCGGAATCGCTTCCAAACATGCAAACTCCACAAGTTCACGGCTCCATCAAAGAACATTGTCCATGCATCTTCACTTACGTTCGTGACATGATCATCTAGGAAGCTATCATCATTATTCGAGATTCCCGAATTCTCGCCAATAGATCGCAATCACTCGACCCTTAACCGACTTTTGTGGCATGAATCGCACATCAAATTCTGAGATCAAAATCTGCCATTTAGCTAACTTACCCACCAAAGCTGGTACCGATCAAGTAAGTACTTGATAGGATTGCTCTCGATCACAAGGAACGTACGGTGATGCAAATACCGTCGCAATCTATGCAATACCCACACTAATGCGGCACAAGTCTTTTCCACATCGAATATTTCGGCTACGATTTGTGAATTTTTTACTCGATAATAAATGGCTCGTTCTTTTTTATCGACGGGACTTTCCCCGAGCCAACATTGCACCCGGACTCACTATGAATGGTGAGGTAGAGAATCAAAGGTTGCCGGCCGATGGCGGGGCATCGGTGGGTTCATCAAGTAATACTTCAATTTGTCGAATGCTTCTCGACACTCATCATCCCGACTTGTGCATTCTTCGAGGAGTTTGAAGAATGGCTTGCGCTTCGAAGAAGTTGGGAAATGAATCGAGCAATGTAATTCAACCTCCCTAAAAGGCTCCGGACTTCTTTCACTTGACGGAGGTCGTAGCTCACAAATGGCCTTAACTTTAGCTTCGGGCCGATTTCAATCCCTTTACTGCTCACAATGAATCCAAGTAATTTACCGATGTTGCTCAACACGCACTTAGCGGGATTTAGTCGAAGGTTGAACTCACGGAGTCGATCAAACAACTTCTTCAAGGTTTCGACGTGGCTTTTCCCGGTGTCGGGTTTTTGCAATCATATCGTCGACATAAACTTCGATCTCTTGATGCATCATGTCGTGAACAGATCTTATCATGGCTCGATAAGTTGCCCCCATTTTGAGTCCGAAGGGCATAACCTTATAATGGAAGGTTCCCCAAGGGGTGATAAACGCAGTCTTCTCCTTTGTCTTCCTTTCATCCTTATTTGATTATACCCGGAAAAACCTTCCATAAATGAGAATAGTTCAAAGCCAGCGGTACTATCCACAAGGACATCTATGTGTGGTAACGGAAAATCATCTTTCGGGTAGCTTTGTTCAGATCCCGATAATCAACACAAACACGGACTCGACCGTCCTTCTTTCATTACCGGTACAATATTGGCCACCCATTCGGGTACTTGTGAAACTTCAATGAATCCCACCTTTAAGAGCTTCATCACTTCCCTCTTCTATCTTCTTTGAGAGTTCGGGCTTAGTTCTCCAGCCCGCTTCTTAGGTGGCACGCGTCCGGATTAGTAGGTAGGCAATGCTCCACAATCGACGGTCAAACCGGGCATGTCGGCATAGGTCCATGCAAAAAATATCCTGATATTCCTTCAATAGCCGAGTCGCGCTCGCCTCATCTTTGGGGAGACTCGCCCCAATTTTCACCTCTTTGGCTTCTTCGTCACTTAAATTAATAGTGACGGTTCCGCTTTCGATGGGAGCTTTAGCCTTTTCATGTTGTTCCCAGTACGTTGCACTTCGCTGGAATCTTCGATTGAATCTTCGGGATCATCATCATCAGCACTTGTCAGTATTGGATTGGACCATTTCCACACCTTTGCATGCTATATGATCGTTCCCGCGTAATGTAGATGGATCAAAAAGACAAACGGGGTAAATCATATTTATCTATCTTTTTTTGTTAAAAAGATTTTTCTTTTGAAAAGAAATGAAAAGTAATTGGAAAAACGTTCTTTTTGAAACATTTTGACATAGGAAAGCATGATGAAACCCGTGCCTCGGAAATTCTCCTTGGATTTTTCATTTTGTTTTATCGGTTGGATATCATCCCCGGGCTGGTTTGGTGTGCCTCATCATACTTTCAAAATAAAGGTTGTAATTTTATTGAAATTCATCAATCAATTACAATTTATTGAATGGAAAATGCATTTCAAGTCCTAAGAAGAAAACGAAAAGGAAGAAATCGAAAATGTCCCCTAGAAAGCAATAAAAATTCCCGCGGGGAATGTGCGAAAGCGAAAAAAAAAAGTTACTCTTTGGCCAAGGCCCATCTCTTCGGGGATCCTTCATCAATGGCTCCTATGATGAGGTTGTCAAATAAGCTCGCAACTCCCAGCTCATCCTCAAGGTTTTCGGTCTTCGGGGTGTTGGGTCATCCATGCTATCCCATCCATCCGGGGACTATCCGACGAGGATCGCCATTGATGAGGCCGGGAGGGGCCGAATACTTCACTAGATAATCAAATTTGCCACTAGGGTGCCCTGTGGTATCTCGGGCTTCATCCCGCATCATTATAGGAGGACCGGGGAATGTCTCATGAATGCTCGGTAGCGGGTTTTGCCTCCCTCGTCTTTGTCCTCTTGAACTTCCCTACCTCTTCCACGGTACCCCAAACCAGCGTGTAAGGGGACCTGCGAGGCTTCAATGGGGCTTCGAATGCTCGACCATTCATCCCAAGACCATTACGGAATGAAACCATTTCGACCATTACTCTTCCTACCATGAGGGCAAAGATCTCGAACTTCGGGGAATGGGCGGTGATGAACCTCGAGAAGCATGGGTGGATACCAACTCAAATGAGTGGTAACTTGATTCGAGCTCTCGTGAACCGGCTCTACATAGTGGGATAGGTCAGTTTCGTGATAGATCCGGTGGTCTTCCTCACCATACACGGTGACCAGCCTTCCTTCCGATCACAAATTTCACGGCTTGATGTAGACTTGAAGGCACCGCTTCCAGCAAGTGTGTATCCAAGGACGACCCCGACGGAAATTGAATACGTGGGATGTCCCGGACACACGGGAAGGGAATGTTGAAGACAACTGCCCTATCTCGTATGTCGAGATGGATTTCTCCTCGAGCACCTCCTTCTTTGTGCCATCAAAAGCTCGTATGCGAGTCATCGCTGCATGTATCCTCGTGGAGTGCCACGAGGCGGTGCGAGTGGCTAATGGACATATGTTCAAAGCGGACCCATTATCAAGAAGCACTCGAGACATATGAGAAGACTTGTGTTTAACGGATATGTAGAGTGCTGTTGTGTCCCCCGGCCTTCAAAGGAGGGAATTCTTCATCGTAAAAGGCAATCAAATCCTTAAGGGCCCGATCCCACAAATTCTTCCAACTTGTCCGCCTCAAGCGTTGTCTACGGTACACATGAATTTCACTCAACACCTTCATTAGTGACTTTTGATGCACAGAGATGTCCGGGAGAAGCTCGGAGCAAGGAGATGCGGACGGTGCATCTTTCGCAATTGATCGACCACATTATACTCACTTGCTTTAATCACAACAAACTCCTTAGCCTCTTCATCGGTGACTCGGCTTTGCGGTTGAGCATTGGCTTGACCATAGGTTCGACTGCACCTTGTAACAAGGTCAACATCTAAGTCATAAGACCAAGGCACCGCCTTATTGTTGACATACTCGTATGGTTGAGGTATCTCGATCACAATCTCCTCATCGATGCATCTTCGCGGGGCATGTCCGCGAGAGAGGATCAACTTCTTCCTTGTCGGCATTGAGCGCAGCTGCTCCTCCTCCCAATCGATGATGATGTGAGAAATAAAGGGAAACTACGCAATTACGATCGGCACATACGATAATGCCGTCATCCACCATTTGGGCAATTCTTTCCTTCATCGGCGATAAGGAAACATTCTCTTTGTCTTGGATAATATCCAAATTTCACTAGTCCATTGTAAGCATCCGCACGTGCACCTTCGAGTCCTTGATTCGATCGACTACGGGTTCCGAGATAGCTACTTAGTATTTTCATGCTCGGAGTGGCGGATTCTTAAATGCGTTCGGCCAAGCAATTGAAACGAAAAGACTTTCGTGTCTAAGAGGCTCTGGATGCTTGTGCTTGAAAGTGAAACATTCATCGGTCGAATGCCGGTTCACCACTATGGTAGTCACACTTCTTCGACGGGTCGCAAATCGCGGTGCTTTCACGGTTAGGACGCTTTGTTCACTAGTGAGCAAACCTTTCTTTCGGAGGATTGTCAAGACTTCGGGGATGGAGACCCGGGGGAGAGGGAGAGAATTCCCTTCTATTGTTTGCTTGGGCGAATGGTTGACGGGTTGTTTTGTGGCCGTCCGGGATTCATCCGGATAGCGGGGCACGTTTTGACACTTTCTTGGCCGTAAGCCATATTCACATCCACAGCCGCTTCCTTCTCCTTCTTGGCTGAATCTTTTACTAGATGGCTCGGTAAACCATCCTTCCCTTATCCCCATCTCGATTTGTTCTCCTACCGGAATAAGGCGATTGAAGGCACTCGACGTACGTCTTGGCCATTCCGGTTGCGAAACCCGTAAGGGAGGGTCTTCCTGAACAATTTCATTAGTTCTTTGTTGGTAGGCTCGGGGGTGATTTGAGTAGCGTGTTCCCTCCACTGACAAGATATTCTTTAAATGACTCAAGCTCCTTTTCTTTTCCATCCGCTCCGATCTTCTCGAAGGTGCGATGTCCATGTTGAACTTGTACGTAGGAGGAACGCGTGACCCACTTCATTCCGTGTTGAGGAGGTTCACATTTTTCATCACGTACCCGGTTTAGTGCGGGTCCGTCAAGCTTGCATGGAACGATTGGATCATGAGGTTCATTTTTGACGTGCAAGTATGCATACGTAGTACATTTGCGAGATGAGATTTTGGGCAAGATGTACGTCATACTTCTCAAAAGTCGGCATTTCAGACATCGACATTTTGACCTTCTCTATAGAGGCGAGGTCGAACGGGAAGTGAAACTTTGTGGTCTTTGTAGTTGTCTCACCTTTTCTTCCAGCTTTGCAACACGCTCATCCTGATCTGTCTTAAGGCCTTGATCAAGCTTGACCTTTCCAACAAGGATCGAGTCATCATCCAGCCGGGCATATCGTCGTCAACCGTTTGAACCTTGTTTGCTTGCTTCGGGACAACTATTTTGGGAAGAGCGGGTGTAGGAATGTTGGATTCGCTTGGAGGACTTGGAGTTGATCCGTCACCAGCTGTGACAGCGAGTACTTGTTGGAGTTGAGTCTCCACGGGGACATACGATCACGCATTTCATTTTGGTCAGCCATTTTCGCCCTTGATCGTGTAATAATAGGCGATCGCGGTGGATCCGTTATGACCTAATTTGAGAAATGAACAAAAATAAGCATTCTTATATGAAAATACGCCGATCCATGGCAATATTCTAGAACTTTTATTCATCAATGGAGCTTTTGACAGGCTATCAAAATAGAAATTCGAAATGTCCTAAACAAATGAACTAGGAAAGTAAATGACTCAAACTTCCTAATCATTAAGCAAAGATTGATTCAAGCAATTCATTTGGCTTGATCAATATACACTCCTCACACATTCGGCGCAATCGTTTATTCTCCTCGAGCTTTTTCAGCAACTCTTTTGAGGCGCATTCTCAGCTCGATTGGTGATCTTCATGGTGCCACGGTATCTTGGAAGTAGCTCCTCGGGAATCTTGTGTTGTTGGATATACTTAGTCGAGGCATAATACTTCCTTTCTTTGCCCTTCAACTCTTCTTCGGGCCACTTGAGTTTTGTGGATGGCACATGTCCCACATCGATTTGATAGTGAGAATGGAATCTTCATGGCCTCGGCTTCCATCAACGAAGTGACTTGGGCGGATCTTGTAACGCCGGAAAGCTCTTGCACGACTTGAATCTTGACGAGTCACTCTAGTCGGATAGTACATCAATGCTCCAGGTGAATCCCAATAGAGGGATTGGGCCAACTCCTCCACATGAGAGTCTCGCCACCCGAACTTGGAACCATTTAGCATGCCA